>CM028685.1:9484754-10734754 GCA_016760335.1 Gastrodia elata | reverse complement strand
TCTAGAAATCCAGATTTGATCTAGATCTTAAAGATGAATTCTAAATGACATAGTTAGTGTACTAGAACCTCATTTAAGACTTAGATTAGTCTTAATTTACCTAAGTAACAACTTGGGTTATTACAGACTCCCCACTTAAGAACAATGTCATCCTCGACATCACTCAAGTGGAAAAATAGAACAGAATAGAATATTGGAATTGAAATTGCTAGAATTGAATAAGTACGATTACAAGAGTTTAATTGAATATAGAATTTCTTATTAGAAATTTTATATTAAGGCAAATAATATTAATATTTACTTAGGATACATAGCCTCTTAGGTCATGGATCACTTTACAACCAAGACTTAAAGAAACTGATATTACACGAGTCATAAAATTAAATTGGGAAATGGCAAGAAATTCACTTATTTATATGAATCAGTACTATGAATTTAATAGGAACTAAGGCTACAGTTATAAGTCATGTCTTATAACTTATGCCAAAGCCTACAAAACCCATTGCTAATATCTAAGTCTCAAAATGTGGCTTAGCTCTTTAATAACTTAATAATTAAATGTATCTTATGATGAATGAGAACTCATTCCAAATGAATATTTAATGGCTGCCTAATTTAATCAAATTTAAGCAAAAGACATTTTAATAGAAGAATTGGATGCTGTAAGTATAATAAAATATTAAAAGAGTGTACATGAAATTGTGGTATTGTCCTTGGTTGCTTTTACATGAGTAAGGTTGTACACTCGAGCTGTCCCCAGAGAACGATTGTTTATTGCCTTGACCCTTGTTTGATTTTGTACTGGGGGTCGGGGAGTAGTTGTTTATTCCTTGATGGAATTTGGGCTTCCTTCGGTTGGTGGTGGCATAAGAGCCATCCTTGGTTCTATCTCATTTATGGGAGTAGCTCGAAACACTTGGTCCTAAAGGGAATGATCAATTAAGACTCCATCTATCATTCTTTTGTGCTCTACATCGTTGATATACATGGCCTCAACGTCCACATGTGAAACATCCTATTCCAAAATGATAACATTTGCCGAAGGAATGAGGCTTATTACATTCAGAAACTTGCTTAGTTGTTTCAGAAGTCTCTATTTGGTATACCCTTCCTTGATTTGGCCGACGTTGTTTGAAATCTTGAGTACTATTGTTCATATTGAATGCTTTCCTATTCATTTCTTTCACCGATTGGTGATGCTCTATTATCCTTGCTGCTTCAACCAATTTCTCAAATTTAGTATGCTGAAACGGAACTACGTGGTCTTTTATGGACTCACGAAGTCCACATTCAAACCTGTAACATTTATCAGCCTTAGTGGGTGTTAGATGAGGAGCAAAGCGAACGATCCTTCGGAACTCAGCGACATAGGCAGCCACAGATCGGCTCCCTTGAGTTAAGCTTAATAAAGAATCGCCAATGATGTTTTTGGCTGACGGTGGTATGAATGCCTCCTTAAAGGCCTGTACAAACCAACTCCATTCTATTTATGTTAGCTCGAACTCTTCAAAGCGAGTCTCTCGTACTTGTTCCCACCAATGTTCCGCTTCACCTTGTAGCAAATGAGTAGCTAGCCTGATAGACTGGCTGCTTGAACAACCCAGACTTGTTATGTTCTTTTCTATTGACTTCAGCCACGCCATTGTATCTATGGGTGATTCCGATCCATCAAAGGTTGGTGGTCTCAACCTTAAAAAGCTGTGTAATAATCCATCATTGGATTGTTTATTCTAGTTGAATTGTACCGATGGAGATGCTGAAGATGTACTAGCATTGGCTGATGGAAGAGCAGACACCAGCTTTTGTATCGCCAAGGCTTGCTGATTTAATGTGTTCATAATACTCTTTAGAGATACTGACTCCTCCATATTACTATCATTGGGAATCATAATCTCATTAATTGAAGCTTCTATATTATTTGCTAGAGCTTTATTATTGGTAGGAGCACCAACTGGCACATTGTTGGGAGAAGTTGCAGGATTCATTCTGAAATTAATATGATTACTATTAGTCTAGACGAAGAACTATTTATATTTCTTGAATTCTCCTTGTTCAAAGGATAAGAAAAGATACTAAGTATAACATAACAATTTAAATTGAATAAGATCCTATGCGCTTTATGTCACCATTTAAATTAAACGTGGAAGTTCAAATCTTCTAGAAATAGTACACCGGAAAGATTTAATTAGCACACAAACTTAAATTTCTTATATCTTTCAATCTAGTTAATAGTTGGATTACTAATATTATCTCAAATCTCTTAGTGTAAAGGTCAAGATTTGATACTTTAGCTTTTCTAATACTAAAGGTCTCACAAATATTCCTTCAAGTCATTTTAACTATTTACTACTTTTAACTTAATACTTACTAGAGTTTTATTATGAAAGTGTATTTCTTACTTCCTACCTCTTATTCTGAGTTGCTATTATAATGATATGGATGTTGTTTTCAAGTACTCATTTAGTGATGCAGTGGTAGAAGAACAATCCATTAGGTAGAGAGGAATTCAAATTCCAATCTGACACCTTATGGTATTCTCTGATACCAACTGTGACGGCCCTTCCCCGCCGTGGTCCTGTTAACTCTTAAGTTAACATGATTACGGTGGATGGGTCATCTAAATGACAAGGTTCCCACCTAGAATTGGATTAGACACATATTCTAATCCAACCTAACTGAGGACTTTGCCATTTCTTCAATTGAATTCATCACTAAATGTAAATACAAGTAAACAGAGTGCGGAAGCATAAAAATATAACATCCATTCATCACAATATAAAAGGAACTAAGCATCCTACTCAGAGTAAGTAAAGCAGTAAAGTAAAGATAACCTGCATTATTATTACAAACTTTAAACATTTTAAAAGAACTGAAAAGTAAAACACTCATCCTCACAAATGCAGACAGAGAGCTAAGTCTACAAATCTGCTGGTACAGACTCCTCTTCTAATGGCAAGCCCTCCACTGGATCTACTGCTCCAAGAAACTCAGAACCTATCATTATCGGTTTCATAATGATATGGCCCCAGCCAACAAAAGAAAAATCTTAGTTAGACTATTGTCTAAGTACATTTTAGGGTAAACAATTGATTATGTTATTTAGATATCACCATAAACTAATACAAAAGCAAGTAGGTGCAGGAAAGCATAAGAAAAGAATGGTAATAAGCTATAAACAACAGTTTATAACTAAATTAACTAGGAAGTAAGTACATATCTCCTCCAAGCAACTGCAACAAGGTCAAGTGAGTATCAAACAAGTGATTAAAAATAAAATACATCCTAAATATGCTTATGATCAATATAATTATATACTAATTGACACAAAGTAAGAAAACATGTGAACAAGACTAGCATCCTATATAAATAACAACAAGTAAATCTAGCACCCTATAAATAAACAAGGCTAGAGAATGCAGTAATGACTAGAAGTAAAGTAGAACATACATGCAGGAAAGTAAATTAAAAGTAGTAAACTGAAACTATACTGGCTACTAAAGCTAACCAACTGAAAAGAATATATCAACTCTCTTAGCCTGATGGGCTAAGGTAGAAGGATAAAAGTAGATGTATACCTAAAATTAGTACTGCCTTATTAGAACAAATGACTCCTCAAGTCACAACAAATTCAATATATTCTCTTTATTCAACGGTTAGTAAATGAAACGCTAGGTGGCTTCACCTACAAACTAGTTTTCATTCTACTAGGTTGAATCAAAACTGTTATCTCTCTCGGATAAACTAGTAAGTGAAACACTAGGTGGCATCACCAA
This sequence comes from Gastrodia elata, assembly GCA_016760335.1. Lineage (NCBI taxonomy): Eukaryota > Viridiplantae > Streptophyta > Magnoliopsida > Asparagales > Orchidaceae > Gastrodia > Gastrodia elata. Next base: position 10,730,981 of record CM028685.1, on the reverse strand, counting down.
CAAACTAGTGTTTCCACCACTAGGTCGAACCAACTGAAGAGGCTGACTAATTAGGTCACAAAACAACAATGAAATGAAAATGATATTTATGCAGGTTCAAAGTTGACATAAGATACTCATCAAATATCCTATGTACATAATATATGTTCAAGGTATAAAGCTCGATTACAAGGTATGCGAAGCATCAAATCTGTAACAACCCCAGGTTGTTACCCAAGCTAAAACTAGATTAATTAAGCTAAACCAAGGTTTAATTTTGATTCCATTGGATTCAATGAGTCATTTAAACCTAATCCTAAAAGTTTGAAACCAATCAGAGCTAAATTGGAAAATTTGGTATTTTTGGCTATTTTTAAGCCCTCAAAAATACCTAAATTATTTTGATCTCCAAATTAAAAATCTGATTTCATTTTTGAATTCCTCACACCCAAATTAGCTAAGGGTGAATTTTTGGGAACTTTTGGAGCTCATTTGGTCCTAAATTGAAATTGAATAATTTTTGAATAATTTAACTGTAATTTAATTGATTTTAATTAATTAAATTAAATTATTTAATAAAAATATTTCGTTGGGATTTGCTGTCGGGACCGCGACAGATCCGCTGCGGGGTCCCGACAGCGGCGCATAGCAACGAGTCACCCGATGCGCTAGCACGCATCTCAGCGCCGGATCCGAGGGCTTGCGTCACTTCGTCCCATGATCGAATCTCAAACGCACGATCGGCATCTGGGATCCAATGCCTCGAATTAAATCTGCGCAGCCGTTACCCGGGATCTTCATCAGGCCATCCAATCCCAACGACTTCGCGCATCAGACGGCTTCCGATCTCCCGGTCGCTGTTCATCTTCATCCCTGCTCACTCTCAGCCCCGACAGCGAAGATCTACCGTACGTGCCACGTTAAAATGGTCGGCCATGCCTTCACCATATTCCTCTGGCCGTTATGATTCCTTCCATGACTGGCCAAACCCGGTAGAGGGGCTCAGTGGGGGTCGATCCTCCCAATTGAGGAAGGCCGAGGCTGCCATTTTTCCCCGAGCCTGGTTTGCTAGCTCCCAGCCTTGCCACCCGGACCTAGGCACCTTGGGGCCTATAAATACCTCCTCTGATCTCACAGTGAGCTCCTTTGCTCACTGTGAGACTCATCTTCCCCACTGCCCTCCGTTCGCAGCTCCCAGTTCTTCCAAGCTCTCCCAGTGATCGAACCTGCTACATCTGCTGATTGAGGGTGAGGTCTGGAGTTCAGACCCCCTTGCAGAGCTCCTGAAACCTCTAATTTCACTCGAGACGGCCTATATTTGCTGCGAATCTTCAAACTGAGGTACAGCCTTCTTCCCTCTCCGTCGAGCTGAATCCAGCTCGATTCGCCTCTCCTCAAGCTATAGATAATATATTAGGACCCTCCTTTAGCTCCTAGCAGTCCTCCTGGACCTTTAGTGAGCCTTGGCAGTGCGCCAGATGGCCTAAGCACTGTCTGAGAGCACACTGCCAGTCGGGCCAATCCGCGCGATTTCGGCGTACTCCCGAGTCTTTTTAGCCCTCTGATTAGTATCGAAACCATCAGAGCAATAATTGTAACTGGTATCGAGGGTTAGGTTCGACCAGATCGATCAATTCAACTGAACTTGATCGATCCAGTCGAAGCTCTGAGTGGCAGAAAATGCCGAGTAGCACCCCGACGGTCTAGACCACCCCAGGATCTCTAGTTGCGCCCTATCGCTCCATCTTCGATCCCTGAACGTGTAGGGATCGAGACATTGGCAGCTCGTGGACTCTGTGAGGAGAATTATTTCCTCACAGGTGCGTCGACTGGGAAGTCTCGGCCGAGCAGTCTTTTGGCGAACCGGTGCCTCCCAGCTTGGGCTTCTTAGCCCAATCGACGCGTCTGAGGTCAGGGAACGTGTAGCTGTCAAAATCGCGGCGTGGCGTGGCCGGAGCGCGGTGAATTTGGCGCTGGAAGCCCGTCTCAAAAATTAGGGCTGCGGATGCGTCGGGAGGAAGACGAAGACCGATTTTAGGCCGGGCCGAGCCCCGACCCGCGCGGTTCCGATTTTGGGCCGCGGTTAATTAAATATATATTGGAATGTATTTTTAATAGTTATGATTTAATTTAATTAAAACCTAAAGTTCTAATTTAAATAAAAATTCAGAATGAATTAATTATACCATTTTTAATAGTTATACAGATCCAAATGGTATGATCCAATATACCATTTGAATCAGAAAAATTCAAGGAATCTGAATATAAAATAAAATTTCAGATCCAATGGTTGGATTTAAAAATATTGGACAAAACTTCTCTGTCCTTAAATAAATCATATAAAATCATATAAACATCTCATATATGAGTTTAAGGGCTCTAATTGCTCCTTGTACCCTAAGGAACAATTCCTGACCCTTTAAATTAATTTTGGATAATTAATTTTCTTAATCACCCTAATCAAGTGATAGTGAATTAAACCTTAATTAAGCCTCTGATTTGGGTGGGGATGGTTCCTAATATCATATTAGACCTAGTATAGCCTATAAGGTTGGATTGCCCTAAAGTGCCTTAATCTCACTAATCACCCTAAATGGTTTAATTAAGTGATTAGTGCTAATTAAGACCATTTAGGTCATCAAAACCTATAGTAAAGATGTTTCCCACTTCATTTAGTCATATGAAATGCTTTAAAATAGATTAGAACAATTTGGACAATAAAACCCTAAAATCCCAATTTTAGCCTTAAGAGGGGTATTTTGGTTATTTTGGCCAAAATGTGATTTAGTGTTCTTTAAGGATTGAAAATTTCAGTAAGCCACTATAACATAGATTGGAAATGTTCTCTGAAATCCTAGAACAATAATAATCACCAATCCATAAGGTCTCATTAATTTCTTAATTAAGATACTTAAATCTAAGCATTCCTTATAAAGATCATTGGACCTTAACTAAATTAAGTCTGATAATTGAAATGGTCAGTTACCTCATTATTAAGTTCAGTTGAGATAATGTTAGAGTTAAGTGTTAAAAGAAAAAGGGAATTAGAAGTGTCTAAGTAGAACCTTAGCTAAGTTCTAAAGTGATCAAAACTCAGACCCTTAGATCTTAAGTAGCCTAAGAAGGTCAAAATGAGTTTAATGTTAATCTAATACTTGGAATTGTTAGTTCTTAACATTAATAAGCTCCTTATAGTTAATTATGAAATTAGATTCTAAAGAAAATCACAAATAGAAACCCTTAAGTCAAAACTCTAATTAAAAGTCTAAAGTGATCAAATTTCAGATCTTTAGATCTTATATCTTAGACTTAGGCTTTCAATTTGAATCAAACTACCTCCAATTGAAATTCTTTAATGATTTATTATTTAATCTTTTGAAACCTTCCATGTGGGTATAGGATGATTTAATTAATAAGATAATGGAGTTATCTTAAAGATTGAATATAGATCTTAGATTCTCAAGTTCTTAATTGATTATTTTATCTTGTAATCAGCAGAATAGCCTTTCACTAGGATCTTAGTTCCTAAATCTTTCAATTTATAGGATTCTTTACCTTTGAGATTAAGTGAGAAACTTAGATCCTATTTAGAATAGCACCTTGGATTTGAAATTTGAACCCTCATAGGGTTTAAGTTCTAAATTCTTAAATCTTGATTTAATTGATAAAGATTTGGGTAAGAGAGTAAAATATTCATAAAACTAGGTCATTGATTTGCTTATTAAACCATATAATTGTCACATGATTTTTGGATTAGAACTTGTTAAGTTCTAATATTTGACTTTAAGGATGTAAATATGAGATTCTACTCGATAGCTGGATATCGGGGATCCTAAGCTTGTACCTTCTCTCAGAGTAGTTAGATTTGGAAATTAGACAACAACAGATATCACATAAGTCTAGATTGAGTCTCTTGCTCACTTTGACTAGATTGCTTTGCATACCTTGGATTTTGAGCTTTAGCCCTTGAGCATAATAGGAAAACTTAGGATGATGTATCCTAAGCTAGTATTGAATTTACATATCATTCAGTTTTGTTTTGTCACAATTAGTAGAATATGAACTAGTTTAGTCTGCCTCTTCAGTAGTAGTATTATATAGACTGGACTCAGACCTAGCATTTTTGGATGGCTAGGCTGGGGATTGACTGATTGTTTGATATTGGAGGCCCTGTATGGCCTATTGGCTGGTATGGCAGTACTAGAACTTAGGAATATTACTACTTTACCTGTATTGTATTATTTTGGTTTTCTGGTTTGTTTTGCCACATGCTTCAGTGGCCTTATTTTTTCAATATTTGCTCGCTTTGCCACATGTCTCAGTGGCTTTACTTATCATGTATTGCTTTAATTTTGCCACATGTCTCAGTGGCCTTTCTTTTCATATTAATCTGCATGTTGTATGTATATTTTATGGCTTAGATATATGTATAAATGGCATATTTAGGATGCTAGAATTTTATTATATTCAGTACTCATGTTCTTTTATACTCAGCATGTTTTACTTCAATCATAATCATGTTAGGATTATGTTTATTCAGTAGTTGCAGTTATTTTTGCTCTTAGCCTTACCTTACTTATTTTGAGTTCTGTATGTTACTTCACATACATATTGCATGCTATAAATAAATAGTTTATAGTATCCCAGTTCTTTCATAGCTTGTTGCACCCCTTTACTGTTGTATGTATGGTTAAATTTAAATGAGATATCCTTTAATATTCAGTTCACTTTAAATAGCCTAAATGTACTTAGACAATTGTCTAACTGTAACATTTTTATCTTGTTGGCTGGGGCCCTGGCATTTGTGGTACCGACAAATGTCAGATTTAGACGTGTTCGTGGGCAGTGTCGCTGAGGAGGAGCCAAATCAGGAGGAGGACCTTCCAGCTACTGTCTAGCTAGCTTTGTCTTGTTATTCCAGTGAGGACGAGAGTCTTTCATTTTCAGTTATTCATTTTAGTTTGTAATAATTAAACTTTCTGGATGTACTTTACTTTCTGCATTGTGATGAGTTACTATATTGCATTTTCTTTTCCTACTATGTATGCTTGTGGATGTTACCCTATTTTTATATTGCTTCCGTCACTTTGATATTTATATTGATGAATGTTATAGCACTTGGTGATAAGTCCCTGCCTTAAGGCAAGTTGGGTTCGCCTAACTTTACTTAAGTTGGGGATTTGCCACAATTGGAGCACCGTACTTCCTTATTGTTAGTACGGGGGCCTCACAAAATCAAAGTGAGCAAAGACACGACGAGGACACAGGTGATACCCATTGTTATCTACTTTATTTGTTCTATCTACTCTAAATTACATAAGTTTCAGAATCATCAATTCTTACACAGTCTGTAACTTAGAATCACAAACCTATAAGTTGAAGATAATTAGGACTGGCAAAGTCCTAATTATATATAAATCAAAAGATGACTATTTGATTTAGATAAACAAATCATCGACCTAATTTGATAATTTAAACCATCCCAAGCCATCTTGATTAGCCAAATCAAGATGGAATAATTAAGAATTAAACTCCAAATGATGGGGTCTAATTACTCAATCCAAAGGTATATCTAAAGGTTTAAGGTTTAGAACCCAAATCTCACTGATTAAGTTAAGGCAAATCCTAATGATTTATCAACTCATTAAGATAGATCTCTATTCTTAGTTCTAAAGTTTAAAGATTAAATAATCATTAAATAAACTAATAAAAATTATAAATTAGTAAACTCATGATTTCACCTATTGAGTAACCCAACTTACTCAATAGATGAATACTAACCTAAGATCTATTCCTAATCTTAGGAATTTATGCTCTTAATTTCTAAGAGTATCTCTCATGAAACACATCCTAACTAATGTTATAAGATCTATGGGAAGATCTATGAAGAATTTTAGGAAGGATTGAACACTCATATTTTACTTAGGATTTTTCTTAAGAGTTTAAGATTGAAGTTTTAAAAATCTAATTAAGACTCTTAAACTTACTTAATTTCTATTATAAATCACTTTATTTACTGTTTATAGTGTTTAGAATGTGATTTTAGGGTTTTAAGATGCTAAACCCTATTCTGGGCAAAATGACCATTTTGCCCCTACTTAAGGGTTCCAAAAGATCAAATTTTGATCTAGGGTTTTAAAACTAAAATTTTCTATTGGAATAAGTTTCTTACTATTTAATGTAAGATTAGACAGCAACTACACTAAATTTGGGTGATTAATAAGCCTTATGAGGTCAAATTAGTAAATTTGACTCATAGGGAAAAATATAGTAATTTGGCTAAATAAAACTTAAATTTTCTTTCAGTTTACTATTATCTACTGCCTAAGCTTTCCATAGAACCTAAATTTGCTAAATTCTGATAAGTATTGGCCAAGTTATGGCCAATACAAAATCTAGGATTAAAAGGGTAATTAAGGGATCCTTAATTTAGGTCAAAAAATCCTAACTTTATCAATTAGTGTCTAGATTAAGTAAAATTAGTGGCTATGGCTTACAAATAGCCCACTGATCACAATGACATATGGTAGGCTCAATTTGGACCTAATTTGGTTAAGTTATAACCTAATTAAGGTTTAGGGTGATTAGTGTGTGATTAGTGAAATTAATCACTCAAACACTAATCCAACCCTTAGCTAGGTTCTAAATGACTCTATGAGTCCTCTGAAACTTAAATCACTCAATTTGGATTACTAGATTTGCTAATATTTACTAATCAAGTTTTGGAGTAATTAGGGATTATTAGCAAATCTAACTATTGGATCTAAAATATTTTTAAAGATTACTATTAATTAGGTTTTTCTATTCTAAATTGATATTTGATTCATCCAATTTGGAGCTCAATTGACCAAATTATGGTCAATTGAAGTTCTAGGTCTAATTAGGGTAATTAAGGTTAGGTCCTAATTGTGATTAGTCAAATACTAATCCAAACAGCAAAGCTAATACTACTAGAATGATCCTTAGGATTTTCTGAGTATTTTAAGACCCATATTGAGTATGTTTGGATGAACATACACAAAGTTATGAGCTAATGAAGTTTTGTGGCATTTTTGGAATTATCTAAATACGCTAAATGTCACTAAGTTAAAATATTAATCCTACAACAAAATTATTGGCATCATTAAATTCCTTGCATTTTTCTGGTCAATTTGGTATATTCATTTGTATGATTTGGATGTATGGATTGCGAGTTATTAGAGTTTTTTTAAGTTTTATAATTAATAAAATTCATATTTAAATTAGAGTAATTCTACTGTTTATATTAAATAAACTAAATTATTTTAAATAAAATCTTAATCATTATTGTGGGACCCACATCATTTCGATGACAGCAGGGAAGGCCACGCGGCGTAGCCTGATAGGTCGAGAGCGACGGCGGGACCCACCATAAGTCATCGAAATGGACTGCGGGGTCCACCTCTGCAGCTGGCAAAATGGAGTGCCACGTGGAGCACCGAGATGATGTCATGTGGACGGATGGATCCCTCAGCGCAGCAGAGGTGCGGGTCGGGCCCAGCCCGGTTCGGCCCGACCCGAAAGACGACTCTTCGTCTTCCTCCTTTCTTCGGCAATACCCGATACTTAGGGTTTGTCGAACGAAGATCAATGGAGGTTCTTAAGGTCCAATCGAACGCCATTAGATGATCAGACAGTAACAATTAGTCTAAGATGATAATTAAACCACTCATGCAGGTATTCGAATGGAAGAAAATTAGAGTTTGAGTGGTACCTTAAATTGCACGATTGAGGATCTTGAGGACACACGAGGTACCACTGATTTCCTTCAACTCTTGGCTTGTGAAAAGCCGAGCAGTTACTCGGTCTAGAGACTTAAAGGCGCTCGAGGATGATCCTAAGGAGCGTCCGACACCTGCTCGGCCTCGGCCATTGCCGCGTGCAAAGAAGGTGACACGTGTCGATTGATTCGCAAGGATGAGCGATCAGCCGTCCGATTGATTCGATCGGACGGCTGAGAAACAGCCGATCCAACTAACGGTAACCCTAACGGCATGCGAAAATTTTAAAAGGAAACAGACGGCGTTAGTGTGACGCCGTTAATTATTTTAAATTTATAATAATATTTAAATTCTTTTTTACACATTTCTTAATTAAAATTAATTAATCGAACGCATTCCTAAAATTTCCAATAAATCACCCCTAGCTAAATAAAGGGTGAGGAACGCAACCACGCAATTGGATTTTAATTTCGATGTGTATTTAATTATTTGAATTTCAGGTATTTAAATATTATTAAAATATTTGACGAAAATTCAATGACTTCTAAATGCATCCAAAACTTCACCCCTAGCTAAATTGGGTGTTCTGAATGTAATGGCGAAATCAGATTTTCAATCTGAGGTCTAGATAAAAAGTCAATTTCTAGGGTTTGGGATTTTCTAGAAATCCAAATTTGATCTAGATCTTAAAGATGAATTCTAAATGACATAGTTAGTGTACTAGAACCTTATTTAAGACTTAGATTAGTCTTAATTGACCTAAGTAACAACTTGGGTTATTACAGACGGCCACTCTCGATGGCTTATTTGAAACGTAAATACTCATCATCTTTCGTTTGAGTAATAGATACATCTCTGTGGAATTTGGGTTCCATATTAATCATGGAGAGCATCGTACTCACGTGGTCACTACGCGCTGATTGGATATCTAATTTACAGAATTCTTCCTCCAGAGGACTCTTAGTGATAAGAGCATTAAGAGTAGCATGATAACTCAGAGCGTCAGCTACAACATTTGCCTTCCCAGGGTTTTACTGAATATCAAGGTCGTAGTTACTGATTAATTATAACTACCTTCTCTATCGGCAGTTCAACTCCCGTTGGGTGAATATGTACTTCAGACTCTAATGATCTGTGAAAATCGAGCACTGAATCCCATATAGATAGTAACGCAAAATCTTTAAGGCGAACACTAAAACAGCTAATTCGAGGTCGTGGATGGCATAATTTCTTTCATGAGTCTTCAGCTGACGGGAAGCATAGGCTATGACCTTTCCTTCCTGCATTAATATGGCACCTAAACCTACACCAGAGGCATCGATATAGACTTGATAGTTCACTCCATCCTTAGGAAGAACTAGTACGGGAGCAGAGGTAAGCGCATCTTTCAGTGCTTGGAACCCTACTTCACAAGCTGGAGACCATTCAAAGGGTACAGCCTTATGGGTGAGTTTGGTGAGTGGAGAAGCTATCTGAGAAAAGCCTTTCACAAACCTTTTGTAATAACTGGCCAAACTTAAGAAGCTTTTGATTTCTATCACTGTCTTGGGTTGCACCCATTCTTGAATTGCGCTAACTTTATTTTGATCTACTTTGATCCCTTGAGCATCTACTATGTGGCTTAAGAAGGTGACAAATTCAAGCCAAAATTCGCACTTTGAATGTTTGGCACACAACTGGTGGCTTCTTAGTTCTTCTAATACAGTCCTGAGGTGACCGTCCTGTTCCTTCTTTGTCTTGGAGTATATTAAAATATTGTCTATGAACACGATGACAAATTTGTCAAGGTATGGTTTCAAGATACGCTGCATTAGGTCCATAAAGATGGAAGGCGCATTTGTCAATCCAAATGACATCACTAGAAATTCATAGTGGCCATATTTAGTTCTGAAAGCAGTCCTTACTATATCAAAATCTTTCACTTACAGCTAGTGGTACCCTGATCGCAGGTCGATCTTTGAAAACACTTTTGTTCCAGCCAAGTGATCGAATAGATCATCAATGCGGGGTAGAGGGTACTTGTTCTTTATGGTTACCTTATTCAGCTCTCTGTAATCGATATACATCCGCCCCATCCTTCTTCTTGACAAATAAAACTGGCACTTCCCATGGGGAAGAACTAGGCCTGATAAGACCTTTTTCTAATAATACCTGCAACTGCTTGTTCAATTCCTGCAACCCTTTGGGTGCCATTCTATAGGGTGCCTTGGAAATCGGTTGGGTTTCTGGGGCAACATTGATTGCAAATTCTGGTCCAAGTTTTGAACTCGGCATAATAGTTTAACGAAGCATAAAAATGTTTTTTTTATGAAATCCACCGTAAGCGCGCCGTAGTACCTGGCTTTCTGCCAGAAGGTGCCACAGCGCGTCGTAGAGTCCAGAACTGTATGGATTGGTCCAGCACCGGCTGAAATGGCCAAAAGTTCACAGTTTTTAAATATTAAGGATCCTAGGACCCTTGTGGGGTCAAATTATATCAAATTTAAGTAAGATTGAGCACTGTATAAATGTGTAAGTGAATTTCTAATTTTGCATTAAATAATAATTTAATCCCTAATCGCCCCTTTAACCCTAAATATTGATTTGATCATATCTTAGTCAATTAGACTCTAAATCAAAAAATTCAAAGTGCTAGATAGCTTAAATTTCTAGTGCAAACAATAATCCGAAATAATATTTAAGTTTTGAAGCTTACAAAAATTAAAAATGACCAAAATATCTCTAATCTTAATTAGGTCATAACTTAACCAATTGAAGTCCAATTTGGGTCTACTCCCAATTAAAGTAGTCAGTATGATATAGGAAAGCTATAGCCACTAAGTTTATTAAATTTGGACACCAAATGGAAAAGTTAGCTTTTTGACCCCCTTAGCCTTAGAAAATTCCATAATTGCCCTTAAATTGAAATGACTATAACTAATTCATTAGACCTCAGAATTTAATGTTCTTAAACTCTATAGAATCCTTGAATAGAAATCAACAATAAATTGCATAAAAAGATAGATTTCATAAGGTGCAATTTACTAAAATGCCCCTTAGGTCAAAAACCCTAGTTTAGACCTATATGACCCATTTCTTATCCAAATTGAGTGTACCTACTATCTATATTCATGTTAGATAGTAAGAAATCATTTGGTAATAAGAAATCCCAATTTGGAGCCCTAAATCAAAAATTAGCTTTTTGGACCCTTAAGTATGGCAAAATGATCATTTTGCCCATAATTTAGATTAAGCGCCCTTAAGCCCTAATTTATCTCTTAAATCACTAAAATCAATATTAGAACTGTGTTAGTACCTTTTAAAGTGAATAAAATTAGCTTTCTCATAAAATATGTTAAATTCCTAAAATATCTCTAAGTCTTTTCCTTAGGATCTTTCATATCACATTAGGATCATTCCTAAGACTAGGACTAGATCACAGGTTAGATTTCATTCATTAGATAAAATGAGTTATTCAATGAATGAATCCTTGGTTTTAATAGTTTATAGATTTTATGACCTAATTATTGAGTTTGACTTTGCTTAATAGGATTTACCTCAATCAATAAATTACTTAGAACTAAAACCTAGACCTTTAAACTTTAGCTCTAAATTATGTGCTTAACTCCCATCTCGTGGTGTTAAAATCATGATCCCTAGTTTAGTAGATCTTGATCAGATCTTAGTATAGAACATCTAAATTCATTAATTAGGTCATAATTATTATTTAACTCATAGTCGATATTTATTTAATCATATTAAAACCTAGCTAGTCCTAATATTTTGTAATATATAAGGCTGTACTTTTAAGTTACACTTGATAATAGGAATTAGAGATCCTGAACTTATGTAACTTAGAATAATTAGAATGATTTAATTAGATAATAATAGTATCACCACATATAGAAGGGTCCCTTGCTTACTACTTGATTTTTTTATGCTATACATCTCTTATATTTTGTGCTTAATTCCTTGGACATATCATGTAAAAAAATTTTGTGCATTAAATGAAAATATAGAATAATTAGGATAACAGTCGCCTTGGGTTCAGTAATATTTTGGTAAGTTCTGATGCACATTTATCCTAATGGACAGGGGGGTAAGAGGAAATAAGGATGCTTAAGATTACTCATTGAAGAGTGTATGTCAAGCTTAGAACCCATTTAGTTTTGCAGATGTGCTTGACTCTTCAGCTGTTTCTGGATGTGTCCATAGAAACAAAAGTAAATTAATTAAGAGATTCTGCATTTATATTTATTACCTCTTCAGTTCTTCTGTTCTGTTTTGTCTATCCTAGCCCAGGAAGGCTTTGGGAATTTTTGTCTGGGCCCGATTGACCAATTTTTTGATATGGCAGAGCTTACTATTTTCTGTGTTATTGATGCATGTTATTTTAGTCAGCTATATTTTTGCTTACCTGCTCACTTGTACATATACATAGGATGTTAGACTTTACTGCTTACTATATGTACCATTCTCAGATTCTATCTTTAAGTATCATATATCATATGATCATCAATATGTTTAAGATTAGACTATTTTTTTAATACTTTTATTTACTGCATTATATATGTATGCCTACTTCCTTACTTAGTTTGCTTGATGTGTGCTTTTGCCTCACTTTCCGTTAGTTATAAATACTATATTTATAACTTATCATACTACTTATTTGCTTACTGCTCTCATGCTGGTCAATTCATTTTTATTATATTTAAGTTTAAATAGTGACATTAATAATTCATATAAAATATTCAGCTTAAAATATACTTAGACAATTATCTAATAAGATTTTTCATTTATTAGCTAGGGCCCTGGCATTATAAAACCAATAATGTCAAATTCAAATAGATTTGAGGAGCTGGGTGTTGAAGGAGATGAACCTTATATAGAAGAGGAGCATCAGCCGGGTGATCCAGAAGCTGCCTAGTTTCTTTCTGCTCATTGGGAGGATGAGAAACTCTTAGATTTATTTTCAGTCTATTTAAACTATTTATTAATGCTGTAATAATACAGGTACTTATGACTGTGATTACTTTTCTGCACTATTATTTTCTGAGCTATTTATTTCGTTTTACATCTAATGTATGGTGAAATGGATGTACTGCTTATTTTATATGCTTTCGCACTCTGTGTCTGTGTTGATTTAGTGACTGATCTCCTGTAGTCATTTTGTGCAACCTCCTTCCCTTATTAGTGGATTGTGGATCTTACATAATCCAATGATAAGTGAGGGATTTTCCAGAGTGGCACATCACCTCTTAAGTTTAATCTTGCGAACTAGGGGATGGGGCGCCACAGTGTGTGTGTGTGTGTGTGTGCACATATATCTTTGAGAAAATTACTAAAGTAGGAAACTTAGCTACATGTGTGTAATTATATATATAGTAATAACCCATTGTACATCTCTCAAAATAATACTCTATGGTAAGAAAAGGAGAAAATTTTTGAAACTTGTGAATGAAATAAATTCCCCATGTACGTGAGCCTTAGATTGGATTATAATACCTTAAGATGTTAATATCAACAACTAAGAGCCTTAATGAGTGTTTGGAATGCAAGAAAAATGCCTTAAAATTTACTTTAAATTTTTGTCTATTAATAAAAAAAAGTCTACTATCATTCTCTATAAACAATATTTAATGGCCAAGATTAAGTTCATTCAGCTATCATAAAATCTCTTTCAAGTAATAGCTTGGTGATTTGTTCAACATTAATGTCTTTATTGAGTGATTCATATGATTAATATTCTATAAGAAGTTGATCAAGCTATTTAATCTGTAACTTTATTAGCATTCAATATTGAGCATTAAATGATCATGATAATAGCTATTATTAAACATTGCTCATTTATAGATGATAAGTCTAAAGCTTATTTTTATTTAATGTTACTATTATACAAATGGGTAATGACGTTATATATAATTTGATTTATCTCCCAAAATTTGATAATTACTCTTGAATTCTAAATCATCATTAAGGATAATATATAAACACATTGAAAACTTAAGTTTTATCCAAAGTTATGAATAAAAATAATTCATATGGTGTTTTATTATTGTAGAGATTTGGTTTGCCACGTTATTTTCTTAGTGATCATCACCTTAATGTATGTATTGAACTGTCTTGTGATTGAAGCATATTCTTGATCTTTATATAGAAACTTTATATAAAATCATCAATACTCTTTTGTAATAACATAATTACAAAGTTTGATCATTAAAACTAGTAATCAAGGTCTCCTATTTCCTTGTAGAGTAATCATGATCCTCTTGTACAATATATTTATAAAAAGAAGCCTTGCTTTAAAATTTGAATTATAGAATTTCAACTATATTTTTTATTAAATGAAATATTAATCTATTAATTAAATAAAAGATCTTAAAATTTAATTAATGAAAATTTAATTTTAAAATATGCTTAACATTGCTCTAGGAATTATGATAAATCACATGATGAATAATTATAACAATAAAGTCCTAAGTTAGCTAGTTGTGAACAGCCTGAACAAATATGAACAAGATTAATCATCTAGCAAATAATGAGTATTTGCCTAATGATATTAATCAACTAACTGTTATAGCACACAATGGCTAGTTTTAAATATTATTTGCAATTATATTTGCTTAGTGATATGAAACATAACACTAAACAGACACTACAATTAAGAACTTTGTGAATCTACAGCATCTCCACGGCCAAATGAAATTGCAAAATGAGGGAAGTTGCGTGAATGCTTCCCCACTTGTAAGCATTGCGAATAAGGATTGCTCATTCAGAATAAAATTCAAAGAGCTCTTCAAAATTGAAGTATGATTGAATGAATTTGAAGATCTATAATATCGATTTGCATGTTTTTATTGTTTTTTCATTCAACTTCAGTTATTGCAACTAAATATAAGCTTTATTCACTTAAGAGACCCTCTTCTCTTACACAAGCAATACTAACGATTGTGATGACCTCACCGATCCTTTGATTGCAGCAAATGATTAATGAATCTATTAATTATTTGATTAAGTTCATCGTACTCATTGGGGTTGTGAGTTAAAATAGTATAGACATGCTTCAATAATTGTCATTGCAAATGCCTAATTATATTTTATAGTATCATTCACATTGCAAAGGAGAATCATTATTTTAAAATGCTTAGCATTATCTATGGGAACAATGATGCCTATATAAGCCTTAAGACATCATAGCTTAAATTTTATATGGTACTTGAAAATGGCTTATAATTGCTAGAAGAATAAAAAAAATGCATATATGACAAACATTGATGTGTATAAAAAACAATCAGAGTATTGAACTTTATATGTTTCGACTTTGCATATAAATCTAATCATTTTTCCACAGAAAATATTTGCAAATTCTCAATATTTACAAATAATAATTTAAATATTTATCAAAATATAAAAAAATTAAATTTCAAAAAAAAAAAAAAAAAAAAAAAAAACATGTAATCAATAAAAAGTGATTGAGCTAAAAAAAATAAAGATTTTAAAATATCATTTAGAGGAACAATAATAATTTTAACTGAGTCCAAATTATTAGCTTTCCGGACGGAGCAGTCCGCTTTCCGGCTTTCCTGCAAAAGCCGCTTTATAACCTTTCCCTTCCTCCTCTGCCTCTGCCTCTCCCTCTCCCTCTGTCTCCATCATCAATCCCTTCCTGTTTCATCTCATCTTCCTCTGTCCAAAACCATCAAGTAGGCAGTCTCCCCCTCCCTTCAGCCCAGGCATCGCGCGCGCATTCCCTTCCGATGGCACCCATAACCTGTTCATGAAGCCCAGCGTACCGCCGGCCACGGCGGCGCTTCCACCCTCGCGATCTCGCCGGCGGCCGGACCTCACCCTCCCCATGCCCCATCGAGACCCTTCCCTGGCCGTCCCACTCCCTCTCCCCCCTCCTTCGTCGGCACCCTCCATGGCCACTCCTCCTTCCACCCTCGCCCAACCCCTTCCCACCCCCATACTCTCCGACCTCGAGCGCGTCCGCCGCATCGGTAGCGGCAGCGGCGGCACCGTCTACATGGTCCGCCACCGACCCTCCGGCCGTTTTTATGCCCTCAAAGTCATCTATGGAAACCACGAGGACTCCGTCCGCCGTCAGATCTGCCGCGAGATCGAGATCCTCCGCACCGCCGACAACCCCTTCGTCGTCCGCTGCCACGGCATGTACGATCGGGCCGGAGAAATCCAGATCCTTCTGGAGTTCATGGACGGCGGATCCCTCGAAGGTAAGCAGATCTCCTCCGAGCGATTCCTGGCCGAGGTCGCCCGCCAGATCCTCACCGGCCTCTCCTACCTCCATCGCCAGAAGATCGTCCATCGGGACATCAAGCCCTCGAATCTCCTCATCAACTCCGCCCGCCAGGTCAAGATCGCTGACTTCGGGGTCAGCCGGATCCTCGCCCAGACCATGGACCCCTGCAATTCCTCCGTCGGAACCATCGCCTACATGAGCCCCGAGCGGATCAACACCGATCTGAATCACGGCGTCTACGACGGCTACGCGGGCGATATCTGGAGCTTCGGCCTCAGCATACTCGAGTTCTATCTGGGGAGATTCCCTTACGGGGAGAATTTGGGGCGGCAGGGCGATTGGGCCAGCCTCATGTGCGCCATCTGTTACTCCAATCCCTTGGAAGCTCCCTCCACGGCGTCAAAGGAGTTCAGAAGCTTCATCTCTCACTGCCTTCAAAAAGATCCCTTGCGCCGCCTCACGGCCGCCCAGCTTCTGCAGCATCCCTTCATCACTCAGCTTCAGAATCCACCATCGCAGTCTTCTTGTAACTCGTCTCATCCATGAACGCTGATTTCTCTCATCTCGAGGTGGCTTTGGGGTTTTTGATTTTAACTGCAAATTTTTATCATATATGATCTGTGGAATTTCACTTTTGATTTTGATCTCGCTGTGTATGTATGAAGATGATAGTGAGGCGCTGGTAACGGTGGTCAGCAATCTGATTGAACCGTAGATGATGCATCTTTTTTTCTTTCTTCTGTGAGATTTGATGTGATTGAATTAGATTGGATTGAACGGATGAACTATTGAGAGGACAGCAATCTGCAAGTGGGGGAATCAATCAAATTTTTTTTTTTTCCGTTGCGTTTGTATTTGGCATTGCATTCTCATTGCTCGTCTTTATCTCTCACTCTTTTATACGTGACAGGCGACTCTTTTTTTTATATTTTTTATTATAATTTCTTTTTTAATTTTTGCGTAAATCTTAAAAAAAAATATATAAATTATTTATTTATATATTTAATTGATAAATCATCTATATATTTTATGTAAGACTTGAACAAGATTGAGTAACAGCCAGCATAAAGATTGATAGCCTTTTAAATCACATGATGATGTCATTATTAGGTTGATTAGATTTTAATTCAATTTGATTAAGTTAAAAATCAACATCACTAATTAAGTCCAATAACATCTAACAAAATATAACCTTTGAAAGAGCACATTTTAGAATTTTAATTGCACAAATTTAAAAATTTGGATAATTATTACTTCTAAATTAATCTCTATAATTTTTGTTTCAAGAAAATAAATAGAAAATATGGTGCAATTAGATCATGCATGAGAGAGAATGTTGTCCTTTAGATTTCATCAAATTTGAGGCAACAGATTTCCTAAAGTTTTTTAATAATTAAATTTAATATAAATTAAAATATAAAGCCATATTTAATTATTTTAGTGTGAGCGTGTTGGTCTCGACAAACTACACAACTTGGTTAAGCTGGAATTGAGGTTGAATTTCTTGGGTCACAGTGTGGGCTAAGGGGTGTATTGCGCTGCTTCTAGTGGGTTTGTTATGCAGTTGTGGTTGGATTTCTTGCATCGCCGGAGGGCGTGATAAAGGGATCAAGGGAGAAATTATTAAGGTTCAGGTGAAGACTCTCTCTGTTGAGATCGAATAGGGTTTAAACAAAAAGTGGAACGAGCATTGAGAAACTGAAAAATTAAAGAAAAAAAAATAAGCACATAAAATAATCATAGCCACAAGACAAAAATTACGTGGTTCGGTGATCACACTTACGTCCATGAGGAAGAGAGCAAAGTTTCACTAAAATCAGAAAGGAATACAAATGGTTTAAAGTTAGATAACCCTTACAAATTCTTCTCTTGTAAATCTTCTCTTGTATCTTATGTGCTAAAACTCTTGCATATTAAGTCCTATTTATAAGCCATCCATGATTCCCAAGAGTTATAAATTTCAATCTCTCAATTAAGGACATAAAGAAAACTTCAGAATCCATAATTCCAGAAACGAAAGTTATTAATGCGGCAGTTTCTTAATACCATAATTGAGAGATTTAATTCTATATATATAGAAAATTAAATTCCCTTAATTTTTTCTTTTAATTAAGGAAAAATTAATTTCCTTTAAATTTCCTTCAATTAAGGAAAATTAATTTTTCTTCAATTCTCCATCTCAGGTCTCATGTACTTTACATGAGAACTGACACCTTATACTCTCGATCAATGCGACTGCACCAAGTTGGTTGCCTACGTATCCCCCTCCCAAGGGAATCAAGTCATCTGTAGTTCCACCAAAGGAGAAGTCTATTAATGCTTCTCCAAATTCACCAAAGATTTACAATGGGTGAATTTCTGAATAGTGAACACTTTTGTCATCATAACTGCAGGGTTATCTTTGGTATTGATCTTCTCTAGTAAGATCTCACCATCTTCGATAACATCTCGAACAAAATGATGTCGGACATCAATATGCTTTGTGCGAGCATGACAAACTGGATTAGTAGCAAAAAATATAGTACTCTGGCTATCGCAATGTACTATTTTCTCCTTTTGCTCCACACCCAGATCTTTTAGCAAGCCTTTCATCCAAATAGCTTCCTTAAATGCCTCAATAACTGCCATATATTCAGCTTCCATTGTTGACAGAGCAACTGCAGACTGAAGGATTGACCTCCACCCTACTGGACCTCCTGCTAGTGTAAATACATAACAAGTTGTTGACCTTCTTCGATCCAAATCTTTGGCATAGTCGGAGTCCATATATCCCACGCACAAGTTAGCTATTGAGGACTGCTTCTGAAATAATAATCCAACACCAGTTGTATCTTTCAAGTACCTAAAGATTCCCATCACTGCTTGCTAGTGATCCTTTCCCGGATTATGCAAGCGGCTCACAACTCCAACAGCTTGTGCCAAATCTGGTCTAGTGCAAACCATGGCATACATCAAGCTCTCAACTGCACTAGCATACAACACTGTGTGCATTTCTTCTTTTTCAAAATCTGACTTCAGACATTACTCTACAGATAAACAAAAATGAGGTGCTAGAGGTATACTTATAGACTTTGTATTTTTTTCAATCCTAAACCTCTTTAGCACTCTCTCCAAATACCCCTTCTAGGTCAACCTAACCTTCCCTGTAATTTTGTCTCTATAGATTTCTATTCCTAATATTTTCTTTGCTTCTCCCAGATTCTTCATTTCAAAGTTCTTTGATAATTAATCCTTCATATGATCCATTTCTGATTGATCCGAAATAGCTATCAACATGTCATCGACATACAATAACAAATAAATGAAGTTATCTTGAGGCAGCATCTTGAAATATACACAATGGTCAAACTAGCTTCTGCAGTACTCCTCTTTTTACATAAATTGATCAAATTTTTCATACCATTACCTCAGTGATTACTTTAGCCCATATAGAGACTTGTTTAGTTTACATACCAAATCCCCATCTCCTAGCTCACTATACCCTGAGGGCTACGTCATATAGATCTCCTCCTCTAGTTCTCCGTGCAAGTACGCTGTCTTCACATCAAGCTGCTCAAGCAGCAAGTCAAACTATGCCACCAAAGCTAAAAGCACACGGATCGAAGAGTATATCACAACTAGGGAAAACACCTCATCATAATCGATCCCTTCCTTCTGAGCAAAGCCAGTTGCCACAAGTCTAGCTTTATAGCGCACATCAGCTTCTGAGGAACCTTCTTTCTTCGCATACACCCATTTGCACCCAATAGCTTTCCTTCCTGGAGGGAGTTTCTCCAACCTCCATACCTTATTTTTATGAAGAGACTCAGTCTATTCATTCATAGTCTGCTTCTATAAATTTTCTTCTAAGCCTGTCACAGCTTCTTTGAAGTGAGAGGGAACATCTTCCTCCATTATAGACAATGCAAATATGACGTAGTCTCTAAGCTAGGCTGGCTGTTGAGGTGCATTCCTTCTGGGTCTATTTCTAGCAATTGACTCCTGAGTTGGAGCTCACCATCAATATCAGTTTGCTCTTCATCATCACCAATGTGGTCTTCATCTGTAGGAGTATCTTTAATGTGATGTGAAGTTTTCTATGGAACAAATGGGGTGGCATCAAACCCCACTCTCTGCCTTCCTATAAGAGTCTCGGTATTATCCTCCACCTAATGAGAACTCCTCTGTCTCAAGAAATACTCTTCATCAAAGGTGACATCCCTGCTCACCACGATCCTCTTGTCAATTGGATCATACAATTTGTAGCCCTTCATGCCGCTTCTGAAGCCCACAAAAATTATTTTCCTAGCCCGCGGTTCAAGCTTATCCTTCCTAACATGGTAGTAAGCTGGGCTGCCAAAGATCTTCAGTTGATCATAATCTGTGGTAGGATGTCTTAACCACAACTTAATTGGAATTTTCTTATTAAGTATGATAGATGGCAGATGGTTCACCAAGTAGCAAGCATAGTCTAGGGCCTCCGCCCAATAGACTCTCTCCAACCCAGCATTGGACAACATACACAGCACCTTTTCCACCAAGGTACGGTTCATTCGCTCTGCTACCCCGTTCTACTGTGGTGTTTCTTTTACTGTGAAGTGGCGCTCAATCCCTGAATCTTGACATTCCTTTACAAAAGAATCAGATGTAAATTCTCCGCCATTGTCTGAACGAATTATCTTGATTCTTTTGCTTATTTGATTCTCCACCATCTTCTTTTAGTTTATGAATACCTCCAGTACATTTGCATTGCTCTTCAAAGTGTGCACCCATATAAATCTGGAGTAATCATCTATAAAAGAAACAAAATATCTTCGACCACTGAATGATGTAGTATTCGTTAGTCCTCATACATTTGTGTGTATATATTATAATATACCTTTGGTGTTGTGGAGGCCAACACCAAAGTGCTTGCGTATTTTCTTGCCAAAAATACATTGTTCACAAAATTATAATTTGCAAGAATTTATACCTTTGATGAGCCCCTTTTCTCTAATGCCTTCAATGATGGTTCCCCTGCATGTTCTAGTCTCATATGCCACAACATCATGGCATCTTCAGATTCTTCAGCCACAGCCACTGTACCTGTCACCGTGCTTCCTTGCAAGTAGTAGATGTTCTATTGTCTGACTTCTCTTAAGTAAGTCATTGCACCTTTGCTGATCTTCAGAACTCCTGCCTCAATCACCACCTTAAAGCCCTTGGCTTCTAAGGCCCCAATAGACAGTAGATTCTTCTTGATTTCTAGCACGTGTCTGGCTTCCTTTAGTTCCTGAACTATTTCTGAATGTGTCCTTATCAGAACACTACCAACTCCTGTAATCCGGCAAGTAGCATTATTTCTTATTGTGACTGCACCGTTGTCCGTTGCCCTGTACGAACAGAACCAATCCTTTTGGGAGCAAATATGATACGTTGCACCGGTGTCCATGATCCAACTAGAGCTATTTGTTATTAGACCCATAGAAACTGTTACAAGAGATACAGCAGAGTCTAAACCCTCCACCACATTTTGAATCATATTGGACTTTGAATATCCACTCGCCCGCTGCTTGTCTTTCAAGTTTGGGCAATCCTTCTTCCAATGTCCTATCTCTAAATAGAATGCGCACTGATTACGTCCAATGCTTCGGCCTCTAGATTTCCCCCTTTTCTGGAAGTCTGCATTCTTCTTTCACCATTACTCTCTTCTCTGGTCTTCCTCTTTGGAGTGTAAGAGTCTCTGCCATATCATATTTGATAGACTCCTTATCTCTTCTTCTGAACTCATGATTCACAAGGGCTATAGTCACCTCCCCATACTTTAGAACCTCCTTCCCATGGATCAACGTCATGGTGAAGTGCTCATACTCATCTGGCAATGAGTTCAATAATAAAAGGGCCTTGTCTTCATCCTCCACGGTCTCATCCAAATTTAGCAAATCCACCAATAGCTTTGTGAATTCATTTAGGTGCTCATCAATGGAAATCCCTCTTCTCATCTGAAATCTGTAGAGCCGCCTTTTCATGTGGAGTCTATTCTCCATGCTCTTTGTCAGGTACTTAGCATCTATGAATTTCCATAATTTCTGCGCCGATGTCTCCATCATAACTGCATACTTGATCTCCTGAGTCAAACAGTTCCAGATCAAGCCGTATGCACTGCGAGTCATCTTGATCCAGTCCCTTTATGAAATTTCCTCTGGTTTTTCTTCGCCATCCAGAGCATCTTCAAGATTTATGGCACATAGTGCGTCTGTCACCTCGCACCGCCACATCCCAAAGTTGTTATTCCCATCAAATTTGACCACATCTATTTTAGCCGGATGTGTCACAACTTGGTGGAGAGTCCTCTCCACCACCGATGACGACGAAGGTCTAACCACCTCTTCTCCTCCTTCAGCTATGTTTATCTTCTTGCTTTAATAAAACTCAATCACAAATTAACAATTAGCTCAAGAAAAACCCTAACCTTTAAGAATGAACAAGGGAAACCAAACCTTTCTCTGATACCACTTGTTGTGATCGAATATGGTTTAAATTAAAAGCGGAACAAAAAGAAACTTGAGCGAGCATTAAGAAATCGAAAAATTAAAGCAAGAAAAATAAGCACATAAAATAATCACAGCTACAAGACAGAAATTACGTGGTTCGGTGATCACACCTACGTCTACGGGGAGGAGAGCAAAGTTTCACTAAAATCAAAGAGGAATACAAATGGTATAAGGTTAGAGAACCCTTACAAAATCTTCTCTTGGAGATCTTCTCTTGTATCTTGTGTGTTAAAACTCTTGCATATCAAGGCCTATTTATAAGCCATCATTGATTCCCAAGAGTTACAAATTCCAATCTCTTAATAAAGAATATAAATAAAACTTCCAAATCCATAATTCCTGAAACAAAGTTATTTTTCTTAATACCATAATTGAGAGATTTAATTCTTTATATATAGAAAATAAATTTCCCTTAATTTTTTTCTTTTAATTAAGAAAAAATTAATTTCCTTTAAATTTCCTTCAGGTTGTTCAGCGTATTCTCCTAATACAATTAATTCTAGCATAATTCATTTTATCCCATTTCTATTTATAAATTGTTTGGAATGAAAATATTTGAAAAATATGTGGGTAAAGTAATCTTATTACAGTATATTACAGTGTAATAAGATTACATTAAAAGCATATTACTTTATTATTGTTAGTAGTTTTTTAGGAAATTTAAGATTTTTTTTTATAATAAAATAATATATGGTATGTTATTTTGAGTAAATTATGAGAGTAAGGTTACCTAAAATAAAAAATATATATACGGGAAATTGGGTTTCGTTCGGATCCATTGTGAACGAATCGATTCCGAAAAAAAATCAATTTTCTTCAAAATCTATTTGAACGATTAAAAGTGGCAAAAGAGAAAATCTCTGATTCGACTGAAATCTATCGTTCAAAATCATTTGAAATTGATTTCGAACAGGAATTGATCATTCAAATTGATTTTGAATTAAATCAATTGTGTTCAAAATCGATTCAAAAGATCAATTCCATACGGAGTCTGAGAAATCGATTTGAATTGAATCACTCGAATCGATTTGGAACTATTCAGAATGTTGCTACCGTGGATTTCTTGCAACCGGATGGCGTGATAAAGGAATCAAGGGAGAAATTATTGAGGTTCAGGTGAAGACTCTCTCCTCATTGAAGATTGATGTTGTGGTCTAGTTAGGGGGACATCTCTCATCATTTGCAGCCGACAAGATTGACCTCTCCTATTTTTAGTCGGAACCACACATTTGCAAGAACCAAGTGAACAACAAAAGTTTGAACATGATTCACCGATAACTGACTTCCATTCATATTCAATTTTTTGAGAAATTGCAGTTATTGATTATCAATTCAATTGAATTCGGAAAAGGGAATATTTGGTTAACATCAATACAAATTCGAGCAAAGCTCAAGCATTTTCGAGAGATAATGAGGGAATCCGCCATGAAAGGGTTACCAATCTTATTAGATATTTCAGATAAAGTTTGGTCTGACAAGAGAATCATGTGAAGGTTCGAAAGATGAACCCATATGGGAAAAGAGCCAATGGATGCCTTGTCCGCTAAGAAAGTAGGATCCCACTTACTAACCAAAAAAGGCAGCAAAAAAATGAGTAAGAACAACCCTACAAAATCATTTTTAGATCTTTCATAAATCACAATATATAGTAAGGCGGGTGCAACAGGGGGGCATTTTATGGCACTCGAGTGCTATAGGTAAATTGCTCCATGGGCTTCCATTAAAACTTCATCCCGAGGTTCTCCCCATGTAGAAGAAGATCAAAATCTACGCTTCAAGAAAGATTCCAAGTTACAATTTTTTTTGTTTTGTCAAAAAATACTCCAACTTGAATTATATTCCTTTTGTTTTTTATCATATGCAAGATATGCAAGAGGGTATTAATTGTTACTTTAGCTTATTTGCTTAAAATGTTCAAATTGCTCACATTTTAAATGCCCTAACTCAGTCTAATTTTGGTGAAACTATATTTGATTTTTGTTGTTTTTTTGTTATTTTCTAATTTTTATTACTTTGGGCATGATTATGATTATGCTCAAAATTCAAAACTTAATTGAAACTTGCTCGAACTCAACTTAAAATTGAACTCTTAGACTCGAAATCATTTGAGACAATTTCAAATCTAAGTAAATTCACTAGATTTTATGATTGAGTAAACTTAAAATTAATTATAAGTATATTTAATATACATTTATGGTTAAATTATAACTATAGTGCAATTGATTTAGGGTAAATTTGTCGAGTCATTTTGAGTTAGGGTCAATTTCAAGTTGAGCTAAACTCGAAAGTCTCCAGTTTAATTTAACTCAATCGAAATCGACTCGATTCCAATCCTACTTATGATGATGATAATCTTTAAGAATAAAAATTCATCATATGGTGAATTGAGATTGAATTCCATTGATACTGCTTATGATATTTAGAAACATTAAAGATTGTGCATGTTCTATCAATTGTGAAGATTAAGGCTCTTCCATAAATATCTCTTGGGCCTAATAGATTAATAAAAATTTCAGATATAATAATATGATTTCAAACTAATAATTATAGAAAAATAATATGATTTCAAACTCCTACATTAATAATATGATTTTTTCCACAGCACGCGTAAAAGTGCATCATAGTTGTCCATTTTTTTTTTTAATTTGGTAATGCGTTTTGGGTCTCTGGTTGAGTACTGTAGCAATCAGCGTGAAAAGCTACTTTACCCAACGCACAACCCAAAAGACATAAGGCAATAGTACTCAAATTTCTCTCATCACACGTGCAACAAATGCATCGTGCTGAGATGATGAAAGTTGAAGAACGAGAGGAGCTATTGGTGGGAAAGTTATGTTAGTTAAAGGAGGTAGAGCTTCAAGGATTTTGAGAGTTTGGAGAGGTAGAGAGTGTGGGTAATTATGAATATATTGGCTGATGTGGTGTGGCAAGAAAGGTGAGAAGGGAAATAAGCAACCTAGGGTTATTGTTTTCGGAGATTGAGGAAGTTTGAGGAGAAAGAGAAAATGGGGCTTGGGTTTGTAAGTGATGTTTGAGAAAGTGTGTGTTGCGAGAAATGAAAATTTTTTGTGTGAGTGAGTTGAAGCATTGTTATCCTTTGGAGTAGCCGATGAAATTGCAGGCAATGGGCTTTGTGGGAGAGTTATATTATAAGACATTGCAGCCGTCCAAAATTTTCCCCTCAAATCCGAGAACACCTTTTGAGTCATTGGTTGTGCTCTATAGCTTGCATATCCACCACATTGGTATACTGACCTTAGTTTCATTTACCTATAATTTGACATTTCATACGAGAACTGTTTTCTTCAAAAAGCTAACCTTTATAGGAGAGAAATAACAAAAAAAGGATGCTTTTGTCAAAGTTAGGCACTATGTCAGTGTTAAATAGAGTTTAATGCCCCCAATTTCTTCTAAAATTATAAATATAATTTATATTAGTTTATGTGAAAAAGCTTTTTAATTCTTAATATAATCCATTATTTTTCTAAAATATAAAATTATAAATAACATAGAAATCAGCAAAATAAAGTTATACTCAGAGTTGAAAATTTAATACATTAATCCTTAATTTATTTGAAACTTCTTATAAATTTGTCATATTGTAAGCTTCTTATCTGAATCAATGGCGTAGCAATTTGGTTTACTCAGGAATAATTTAATATTTATATATGCACGTGGGTACTATTATTTCTTTTAAAATTGATTTCAACATCCTTCTCCTTGGAAATAGATTTCTTTACATACAATTTCGTTCATATCGATTTTCACTGAAGAAGATGATCGATGATCTCATTCGCCGGAGAAGACGGCAACGGACTCATTATGTGGCACTAACCCAGAGTTGGACGCTGACATCTTAAGATCCTACTGGGTTTAGTATAACAGCGTATGAGATGCATCATTTCAGCTCTTGTACTAAGAAAATGAGATACCATAGATTGCAATAAATAAAACTTTTTCTCTTTTTGCATCATAGTGCTACTTGGTCATGTATCTGCTCCTCTTCAAATACTTGGATGCCAGACGGATCCTGATCTGCCATAAAGGAGAGTCGGGAGGGGGGAGTGTGATTTTTTTGTTGGCAAGTAAGGGGTCCTTGGCTCATGGCTCAAGCATTGCCCGACGGCTATTATCCACAGGTGAGGCCTGGCAGAGGTCGATTGATCCAAGATTTTTCACCGATGAAGGAGACGTGCAATATTTTTTCGCTAACCTTCGGATTTGTTTATTAGAATTTTGATGGCCTGATTTTAATTTCATTAAATTTAAATATTTTGAACTTATCTCATATAGTGCAATCGATTAACTGCTTTTTGTAAATTAGCCATTGTTTAGCTTTTTTTTTTTAAGTACTATTATTATAATTATAATTAAATAAATATACAACCACCTAGTAAAAGTAAATAGTTGTTTTAATTTATATAATAATTCCATTTATATATATAATATATATACCAAATTTTATCAACTTTTTTATGTTGTGTATTTTAATGAGATAAGCATGCCGCACAAAAGTTATTAAAATTAGACATATTTTTGTTTATATTAATTTTTAAATATTAAAATTTTAAAAACTAATTATAATCAATCTTATGTTTCAATTTTGATAAAATTTTAAACATAGCCTTTCCTACTATTTTTAATCTAATGACATCAATATTCTTGATTTTGAACATATATTTTATTCTCTTAAATTTTTATATTTTTAAAAATTAAAAAATTAATTTATGAGTATCTGTTATCCAGATTGATCTTAAACATGTGCGTAACGATCACAAAAATATACTCTGCCAAACAATATTTTTGATTTGATCTAATTTTGTAGTCGCCCAATATCCTGATTTTGAGTCGAGTAGTCTTAATTAGCCTAGTAATAACTTGAGTTATTATAGACACCCCTACTTAAAAATAGTATCTTCATCAGTTAGTGATCATCTATTAAATTGTGGTACATCTTATTGCTACTAACATATACCTAAAACTTGCATGTACAGTATATGCAAAGAATATAAGAAATATGAGATAATTTTATTATCTTTTAGTGCCTCAATTGGGGTGAGGGCATATATCCTTATTTGAGTAAGATTCATTGGAGTGCCTCATTTTAGTGCCTCAATTTTAGACCTCTTCTTTGAGCTTGAACAAGTACGGGTACTAGTAAATAATTTCTAATTTAGGATCAAGGGTCCAGGGTGTACGGATGGGAGCAGAGCACAAGCGCAGCAGGGTGAATCATGATACATGAGCATAGCATGTGAGTTAACGCGGTAGTCTGTAGTGCATCCCCACACATCATGCAATCTAACACAAGATCCGGTTGCAACCTATGCCATCCCACCCCAACTCACTTGCCTTGTTTATGTAATTTTTGTTTAAGTTATTTTTAAATCCCTCTCATTTACTCACCGAACAAAAGTCAATAGACCAAAAAGAACATTTACAAGAGTTAAGGACTATTTTGAACATTTTGCAAGAGTTAATAAGCAATTTTGATAATTTTCTCGCATGACTCCTAATATCTACTTGTACTTGAAGGATTTTAAGAATAATGAAATGATAGTGCTTTATTTGCAAATTTTAAATTTTAAATGCTAAATATGTATAATTTAAAGATTTAGGTGCTATGGAAGAGAAAGGCCCCATTATTTTGGTTCTATAGCAAACTACATTTTTAGTCAATGTGGTAGCTCACGAACCTTACTTTTTTGCAAAATGATCATAAGCTTCCCAATCTTGAATACATTAGTAGTACTATAACTTATTATGTACAAGTTTTTAAACATTTCTATTAACAAGTTCACCCAAATATCAAAATCCACAATAAAAAGCTATATTTCCTAGCAATTTGATTGTGCCTATGAAATAAAGAAGTTGATGAAATATCATGCATTGTATTATTGCAATCCCCAAAACCAATGACGAATGAAAGCGAAAATCAATCTTTCAAATATTTAGAGTTTAAAGTATTCAAGAGAAAGTAGAGAAAGCATTTAGAAACTTACAAAACGCTAGTATTGAAATTATTTGATTTTCATAAAGTATTTATAATTGCATGTAAATGCATTGGACTTAATTAGGAGTTTGGACACCCAATAGCATTTTTAGTGAAAAGCTAAATGTAGTCAAACAAAAGTATTCAAATTATGATAGAAAAATTAATGATGTAGTGCAACTCCTTAGATAATGAAGATGCTATATATTAATAATAAAATTAACATTATACACAAATCACCGAGCTCTGTGATATCTTAGTTCTCAATAGTAAGTCATTGATATATCAAATGGATAGAGTTTCTCTTATAATATACTAATGTCTTAAAATGTTGTGCCATATTAAATGTCCCTAATAGATTCACTTTGTTATAACACATTATACATATTTTGAATATGCCACATGTAAAAAATTTTCAAGAAATACACGAGGATTCGAATGAATCAATGTCTTATGCTCATAGAGACGGTTGTGATTAAGCAAATTAGTTGTGTATTCCCAAGAGTTCCTTAAATATTCATTTGATTATGAGTTACATACATATGCTTTGATAAGTTAGACAATAGTGATGGTCATAAATATTATTGGATTAGCATCAAAAGAGATGTCGTTTGGATATCAACATAGTGTAGGATTTATCAAATAACTAAGGGTTAAAGATAAAACATTCAAGTATATACACCACGAGAACCCATTCCATTTAAACATTGGATGAATGAAATTTATTTTAGGGTAACATCATTCCCTTATCAAGTATGATTCCATTTTAAGGTAGAATATATGTTTTCCAAAACCCATTCAATATCATAAAATTGCTAGCATACACAATTCGCTAAATTATATTTCCTAAAATAATAATTCTAGTTAGAAATGTTAAGTTTGTTAGCTATTTATAGAAACTTTTGTGTTGCCTTAATAAAGATCATGCTTATGGATGAGATTTAATTTTACATGTAGCTAAGTTTACATGCAATATTATCTATTAAAAACATGTAGGCACCAGTTCATTTAAAGTTATTACAGATCAACATCTTCAAAAATTCTCTAAACTAGTAGAGCTACCTATAGTCTAAAATAAGTGCACTAGGTCAATCATTCGCCCAACAATCCAGCACATGCATGAATAACATGAGGGGATTCATAGAAACTTAAGCTTAAAATATGACCAAAATAAACTTTCTATAGAATCAAATATACATGTCTGTAATATTGAAGATAGAGTAATAGTGCACATAACTCTACATATACTCGCATTCGTAATCTTGAAGAAAAAAGGGAAAGTAAATAAGATCCTTTTAAAACATTTGTATTGGTACTAGTGATTATAAACTTTAGAATCCCATGGAACTTTGAATTATATCCAGTATTCCATATAGCCAATCTAACTTTGAATCAAGAACTAACCTCTAATGTCATGGACTCTTTCCATCACTTCCTTATGCCCACAACCCAATCACTACAATACAATTTATTCCAAAGGTGATTTTGAAAAAAAAAATAATATACAAAAAAGATGAAAGGTTTAGAGATATTTGGTTCATTAAAGAGAAACTAAAAGCTTAATGACCTGGACCACTTGCAAAAAGCTTGAAAACTTTGCCCAAATTGCCATTTTTTTCCAAGTTAAAGAGATTTGATGGTAATAACATTTACACATAACACAGACATTATTCATACTAATATCAAAAAGTAATGTGAAGCACATGCATTACTCAAACTAACACAAAAAACTAATGAGAAAGAGAATTTTGTACTTTATTTTATTTTAGTTATTTTAGGAAGATATATCGATAGGATTCTTCTCATAGATATCAACTTTCAGTGATTAAATTACACACCACATATGATCAATTTCAATCACTAGATTACACTTCATGAATCATTAGTTTCAAGCATTAGATTACAGTACATTGATATAATCTACAGCCATGAGCTTGTAATTCACAAATTACTAGTTGCAACCATCAATTTACATCCCATGGATCACTAGTTATAACCATCATATTATACCCTATAGATAAACAACTACCATCATTAAATTACAACTCGTATGATCACCAATCACATTGTCAAATTTTTTTTTTGCATAATCACTAGATTTTCTCATTTTATATCACTAAATAGATATTATTTTTGTTTGTAGTATGTTTGCTTTCAAATTAAAAAAAATACTCTCTCAATTTGTGATTGCTTGTGAATGTGGTATTCAATACATATAAAATAAGATCAAGCAAATTCCAGAGAATTATTCCTCTTGTTTCAGCTTGAAACCTATATTTGTTGAATTACTCGTGTAATAACTAATTCATTTCTTCTAATTTTTTATGATGGACTTGCCGAAGGTTGTGATGCAGTGTTAGCAAATACTATTACATGGAAAATCATTTGGGTATATTATTTTATAATATGAAATTTTTAAAATGCCCCACTTTGTGCAAACAATTTAACAAGTTAGACATACTTCATCACCAATTGTTAAATATACATGTTGCTTATATTTAATTTTAGGAGGTTTGTTTGAGATTTTTGAATTGTGGTATTTGAAACTTCTCTTTTTAAAGCATCAAACATAATTTTAAAAATTTTTTACATTATCCTTAGAAATATGTGAATCTTACCCAAAGCATATAGTAAACTCTATTTTTGTCCTCTATCAAGCATTAGAATCCCTAACAAACCTTATTCATATGATACGCTCCTCTAAACTTTCAAGCATGCACTTACAAGTTATATTTATACATTAAACTAATTGTGAACTTTAACTATTCCACAGCATGTCATAAGCCCAGTTAAAATTACTAAATTCTTGGGAAAATGACTTCATATCAATGTTTGACAAGAAAAAAACAACCAAGGAGAAATAGGATATCAACTATAGACATTTTAACCTTGCTTTTATTTTATGTGGTCCAAATTTTTTTGTAAATAAGTTCGCCTGTTTTAATGTGTTGGATACATCACAATTCCTACTAATTGACTTATCTCTTTTAGTGTTGTAAAAATGCTTCACTTTAAAGGCGCAGTAACAACTATGAAAGTCACATCAAATGAAGTCACTATTTCACAAGTGCTCTCACAACGCTTACACATGTAAAACCAAACATGATTCTTATTATGATTGGGTGAGTTACAGTATTCAATGACAAGTACCACTACGTTTGGGTTTCATTTATAACAACAACAATACCAAGCCTTAATTCCACTAGGTGAGGTCAGTACATGAATCCTTTTATGATTAGGTTTCATTTATTGAATCCTATTTTGTCAAGGCATCATTTATGATAAATATATATTGCAAGATGAATTACCCTATAATGTTTGCCTCTAAAAACACCCACTTTTCTGTGTGGAAAAGAAGTAATAAATGTAAGCATTTTGCCAAATGTCATATTGCCTATGATATTAAGATGATAAATGTGTTTTGGCATGACTGTTAGTTTGGTGAGAAGCCAATGCCCGATAGAATCCCTAATTATAGGCCATCCTCTTGCAAAGTTAAAGATGTCTATTCTAACAAAGATTAGAATCATACTAAACTTATAAACACTCTCCTTAATAGACATTGTATTATTGAGGAAATAATTGTTATTCCATTTAATATTATTAATAATGATATCATTACATGGAAAGGTAAGGATCCCAACAAATTGTTTTTGAAATAGCATTTCGTTAAAATAGTTCTTTATAGGTTATCATACGTCATAAATCTAATAAACTTACAATCTCCTGTTAGAAATTGTTTCATGGCGCTATCCCCGTTGCCAAAATTTGAAGTTTATAAAGCTTATATATCACTTTAAAATGTTTTTTTTGTTATTCTAACGATGAAACTATAGACCATCTTTTAATTAATAGCAACAAAACTAGACAAAAAAGCTTAAATCCCCTACTGGGGTTATAAAATTGAATGTTGGTGACTGCTATAAAAGATTTAACAAAAAAGCTGCCGGAGGTGGCATTGCTATGGATCACAATGTCTTGATCAATTTTGCTTTTTCACAAACTTTGAAGTATCATCTTCTTACATTGTTGAGGCTAAAGCCTTGTTGATTGGTCTTAATATATGCAATAGCAGAGGAATTAGCAAGATATGGATTGAGTGTGACACTCTCAACTTTGTTAATTCTATTAATTCTAAAATGAGTGGGGATTGGCAATCTTGTTACATTACTAAGAATATTCATAAGCTTATAAGTTTAATTTTATAGTCTCATATTTAGAGAAAAAAAAAACAAATGGAAGATTGGCTTGCCAATCGTGGCATTGAAAGTGATCATATTAACATTTTACAATCAGAGGAATTTCCCTCTCATTTGAAAGGAATTTGTAAGCTTGATAAAATTCAACTCCTTTATATTAGAATTTAATTCCTTGCATTGTTTTTTGTTTTTGGCCTTGAGTTTGTCCTAGTTTTTGGCTTAATGCTTATTTCATGGGCTGTTTTTCATGTTCTTCTGTATGTATGGTTGACCATGTTGTTTGCAATATTGCAGGTTTGGTTGCTTGTTCAGTGCAGCTTTTCTAGTATGTATGGTTAGTCAAATTGTTGTGTTGAGGCCGATCAGGTTGTTCATTTGATGCTGCTTTTCTCTATGTCTTTGGCGACTTTCAACATGCTTGAAGCCTAATTAAAAAAATAAATTTAAGAAAAATAAAAAAATTTAATGATATGTATCTAGCTTATTAAATGATTAACAAATAGGTCCAAGTTCAAAATCAAAGGATTTTAATCCTTGCAATAAAGGAGTTATATTTGTATATTTTTTAGGTTTGAGTGAGCTTATGAAAAAACCTAAAGAAATTTTTACAAGTGAAATCATTTTTATGAGACTTTCTGAAATATCAAAATTAGAAACTAGCCAAAATCATCATTTTTAAACAAGGGTAATTCTCTTCGTTTTGCGCTTTTGCACATTTAAGCAAAAAGATCATTGTGTTTTGCATTGCAAATTAAAAATGATGGTATAAAAATACTAATTCTTTGTGTGTACGCAAGTCTACTTATAATGTGTTATTTTCAAAACAAGGTGACATTACAATATTCGTTGAACTCCTCACCTCTCCTATTCAGACTCCAACTCCAATGAGTACTCAAACTCCCTAAGTTTGAGAAAAGCACTCACATAGTACTATGATTACCATTGTACTTGTCCTTGCACTCTCTTGCAATTGAGCTCTCCAAACAAAAGAAAAATTGGACCAAATTGCAACAAATGTTAACAATATGACAAAACAAACTAAGAATAATGAAAACAAGATGCAAGTTGTCGAAAGAAAATTTTGTCCTCAAATCTTTAGAATCCATTTGATAGTGGGGCATAATAAATTGCACAAGAAAAAATATAAAATCTCAAATGTGAAATCAAAGACCAACTAAAAGGAATTGGAGAATAACAATACCTTTTATCTACGAGTTCTAGAACACAAGGCAATTCCACTTGCAGCTACATAAGCTATTTTTCAAAAATTAAATTGAAAAAAAGGTGAGCAAAAATTTGGAAAATGCAAATCTTGGCATGTATCAACCAATCAAAAGCACAATGCAAAACTACAAAATAAGAAGCTTGCGCAATTTGTTCATGCTCATGGTGAAGAAGAATTGTTATGATGAAAAGGAGATTGTCCTCAACCAATATGACAGGAGTATCACCCCATGACAAGACCAAAAAAAAAAAAAATTTCTAACTAAACATCCTCATATAGCTTGCAAATATCCAAAGTCATAGATTATTGAAATCGATGAATTTTAGTTATTCAGTTTTTATATCTCAATCAAATTTAACCAAGAAATTACTTTTGTATTCATTTTAGATGAAAAAGTAGTTTGAGTGCTATGTATAGGTATTTTGATAATTAGGCTATTTAATTTATTTATATTTCTTGGTGATCAGTCCATTTAAAAATACTTTGATTTGTAATAGTAAGTTGACAATTAATTAATTTTGTATTTTGGTGATTTTTAAGTCTGAGTGGATGTCAATATCATATGAATTAATGCCATATTACATAAATAATAGTTAATTTTATAGCATTTCTTCCAGCTGACATTAGTTTCTTCATCATTTTTAGTAAATATATATATATTAAGTTGAGGGGTTTTAATTTTGAGCACATTAGATATTGGAATTGCTTAAACACGACAAAACTATATTTACCAAATAATGAAAGATATCAATTGCAAACAATTTCATATAGTTAAATCAGCATGAGACCAATCACTGCAAGAAGAGAATTATACCAATTGCAAACAATTTTGCATACATATATCATCATTGGATCAATCATTACAAAAATATAAATAATAAATATCATTATAACTATGGATTAGTACATTACAACTAATTCTGTTTGTCTGTTTATAAATAAATATCAATATTTTAATGATCAAAATAGTTTGTCTGTTTATTTAAATTATGAGAAATTAAAACTAGGATGGCTAAAAAAAGCTCATCATTCCCGAATAACTCATATTTGACTCAATAAGAAGCCCATGTTCAACTCAAACACTAAAAAAATGAGCTGAACTCAAAAATAATTTTTTTTGTTTGTTTTTGTACCGAGCCAAAAACAAAAGACTCAATTCAATGATGATGTATGACTTGTTAAAGACTCAAACAAAAAAACCTATTATTTAGATTGAAAGATATTACTTGTACAAATACTTTTATTTATGTATTAATCAAAAACAATTTAATTATAAAATACAACATAAATTCGCACTAAAATTTTATCATTAAATAAGCAAATAACAACATTTTATAATATTCATGAAATTCTCCTTTATACAAAATCATATATAAAGAAAGATTATAAATATATATATATATATATATATATATATATATATATATATATATATATATATATATATATATGTATTTCATATAATATAACTTCAGAGTTTATATTTGGAAGATATTACATTGCTTGGTAATTTGATTTAGATCAAATGTTTTTAATGATCTTATATATGTTACATATATTTGCAATTTAAAAGTGTTGATTTATAGAAATTCTTGCAATTTATATTGCTTACTCACTATAATCTTCAAAACTTATACAATTGTTTCTCATTTTGTATTGTTCATGTGCAGCTAATGTTAAATGAGATGAGCACAAATACAATATTTTAGCTTGCAAAGAGAATTACACTTGCTTGTGTTTGGATTGATAGTTATTTTTGCTCATATTCGGCTCATTTAGTGTCCATAGTTAAACTGACAACAATATTTTAGGTTTTTTAAATAATATACTATGAAAGCTTTGTTTTATATACTATATTGGATGTTGAATAGACAAATTATAAGTCTTTCAATGATCTGTAAGTAAATGATTAATAAGAATTAATTTGCTAACCCTTCATGGAAAGTCTTTAATTCATCTATGTGATCTAGTAGTTTTTCAACTTTATTTTTATACTTCAGTACATGAAAATTTGAAAATAAAATAAACTCTCCAAATTTTTTGTTATATTCTTTTTTTAAGAATATACTAAAAGGATGACCAATATATTTGTCTTTTAAGGAGCCCTCTGGTTTTAGCAAGTTAATTTGCTAACCTTCATTTAAAGTCTCTATTT
This sequence comes from Gastrodia elata, assembly GCA_016760335.1. Lineage (NCBI taxonomy): Eukaryota > Viridiplantae > Streptophyta > Magnoliopsida > Asparagales > Orchidaceae > Gastrodia > Gastrodia elata. The sequence continues at coordinate 10,694,941 of CM028685.1, read as the reverse complement.
CATCAATGTGATCTAGTAGTTTTTCAATTATATTTTTATACTTCAGTATATTATTATTATTCCATTCATCTTATAATTTACCCTCTACAGAACTTAATGATTTAGCATCTTCAACCATCTTCTTAGATTGATCACATTGAGCAAGAAAGATGCAAGAACTTGAGATTTTTCCTTGTACTTAGTCAAACTTTGATAGAGGGTAGTAGTCTCACAAAAATACTTCAAGTTGAATTCAGCTAATGTAGCATTCAAGTCCTGTACAGTAAGCAAAAGTTTGCTCTTAACATATATGACCTTAAGTCGATGCACCATCCTCCTTGGATGGGTGTGCTTAGGAATGACAACAATAATGAAAGGCCCAACCTCAACACTTCTCTAGCCAGGTCAGTAGCCTTTCTACTTATAATGGCACTTAACCTCCACTAGGGTAGACAACTACTTCACTCCCAAGCCCTCACAAGACCAGAAACAAAAGATCAGGTCTTCCTTCCAAAACAATCCATACTCCGTCATTTACATTGATGTGTTCATTAATTTCTTCAGTTACCTCCCCCTTGGGATAACCGGCTGCAACAATAAGAGAAACGAGTTAAAAAAAATGCACATCTTTCATTCCGTAAAGGATTAGTAGCTCAACTCACCAAGCTCAACTTAATCCTCCTCAAGAACCTACTATAACTTCTTGGAAGTGATACTCTTGGCTCCCAAAATAATGCATGGTAGGGACATATCATCTTCAAAAACTCTCTTCCTTTAGCCCTTGCTCCTTAGGACAATCAAATCTCTCAACAATGTATAAAAATTATTTCAAATTCTTACTAAACCTGAGGCACTTGACTTCTGTCTTGGGCAAAGAAATCAAACTAGTAATCAGTTTATTTTATCTGAATTTTCTCCACTTCAATAGAATAGGAATGATTCAAAATTTAAACTTCTCATCCCTCGAAGAAAAAGTAATATGAATGGTCGGTATGCTGATGATGCCTTAGAGATGATGAGACATTAAATTAAAAACAAGAAATTCCTTAGTTGATTAAAGTCCATACGCCTAGCTACAAGTCATGCATCTTCCCTACATATCTGTTTGATTGCTCGACAAGACATGCAAAGCTTTCAGTCCTCTACATAAGCAACTTCATTAGGTCTGTTTATCTTCTAGCCAAATCGTTTGGTCTAAATTTTTACTGTCTATCATTATTATAATAAAAAGGCATTTACTTATTCTGTTTAAGCATTAAATTGTTCAAAAGCATCTCCATCAATTGATAGTCCTAGTTTAGGCTTTCAACTTCTGCCCTAAGTTGAGTCACTTGATCCCTTAGCTCATCTATTTCCAACATTGGCTCAAATGGAAAAAGTACAGGACAAGAATCACAGATCATGGGATGATAGGTGCTTCCCTAAAGCAATAACAGAATGGATCACCTCATCATGCATATTATCTATAGACCCAATTTCTACCACCATTAGTTCACTACTACAAAAAAATTTAGTAACTATAGAGATAGAAAGACAGCAATTGAATCCAAAGCCACATTAAGTACAATAACTAGATGTTCAGCCAAGACTTTAAAGTATCAATCTTCCTAAACTCAGTCATAGAGGTCAAACCTTTCAACCCTTGACTAAAAAATTTGGTTTCCTGTTCTATCATATTGGGAGTCTCCTACTTCTATCTCCTTTGCTGACCTCTTCATGCTTTGTGGGTTGATAAGAAATGATCATAGAGGGAATGAAAGGGATACTTTCACCAATCTCCTTGTTCAACAGTGGGGAGAACGTCTTCATTAAATTATAAAAATATGCATTCACAAGAAAAGAGATCCCCATATTTGCACTAATTTTTCCAGATACAAGGAAGGATTGAACTTCTACTGGTGCTATGTCCTATTCCTCTCCAATTCCAATAATCCCTCTTCCTCTAGAAACTCCTGAGGTTCTACAAAAGTCGGAGTCTTTTCGTCCACAACTTTTCATCAAAGCTCAAACCTAGCATTTCTACCTCAGTTTCTTCATAGCTGGTTGTGAGTCTTCATATTCACAACCTTAGATACAATATCCACACTCAAAGAACTCAAGGAGAAGAAAATTCCCTTTGGAACACAATAATTTTATCTAGAACCTCATACATAGCAACTAGAGTTGAGCATGGAACAAAAATCATAGACAATGGTCTAGTTTCAGTCTCAAGACGTACAAACATTCTGCTAATTAGTTTCTTGAATTTAGACTGCATCTCTTTGAACTCATGGTATCATACTTACAAAAAAGAAAAAAAACAAGAAGAACATGATTGAAATTGAAGAGAGGTAGTTAAGGAAAAGAAAAGAAAGGTATTGAAAAAAAGAAGAATAGACGGAAAAGAAGAGAGTATAATAAAAAATCTCCAAGACCTTTGGGAGAGAGCAACAATTCTAGTATACTGTATCTAATTCGCCTGAATGAGATTTCAACTTTCGATTGACATCTCAATTGCTCTTTAGACATATGTATTTGTCTCTTTTAAATAGACTATAATTTTATACATTAAGGATGCAAACTAAGAATAGGAATAAGAAACAAGGATGTTTTTCCTATTAGACGGCTAAAGCTAGGGCTGGCTAGCTTTTTTCTAAAACCATTGTTATTCTTTCCAATCAAGAACCAATGGCCCCTCATGATTGTTAATTGATCCTTGCTTGTTTTGTGCTTCAAATTTCATCTACAATTCAAAGCCCAGAACAATTTAACATCCGTTTAAACTAGAAATTGAATTGACTGGAAACTAATTCTAACTATTTCTTCATACTGAATTTACAATGATGTATCCAAAAAAAGTTTGAAACTGCCTGCTCCCTATATCAAGTCTATGGCTTGTTTCTGAAAAATTTATGAAAAGGGAAAAAGAGTAAGCTAATTGCATTCCATAATAAATTCCAATTGATCACTCTTTGAATTATATTTTTTGAACCAAGATCCTTTTACTTAAGATGACTTGAACTGATTTTGAATAAGAAAATTTCCTGTGATTAAATTTCCAAGACATAATTGTTTTACTTGATGTTCTTTAAAATCATATTGTGACTGCATTACCATAAGTAGCCTTTATCTTTAAAACACACTATCCTTTTATTCTGCATCAACCTTTATCTAGTCACCTCGACATTGTTGGATTCAAGTTTAGGATAGAAAATGTGAAAATTTGGGATAGGTAGTCAACTGGAAGCATAAAACTTGGTCTAATAAACATAGCAAGAAACCTATGAGAATTTGTGCTAGAGCTTATCATCTCCTAAAAGAGAATATTGCATTGCTCGAATATATCAAAAATATACAAAGGTTGCTACATCGACGCCCGGGTGCACTATCAAAGTTCTCATATTATTGAGGGAAGTGGGTATAGAAGCTAGAACAAGATGCTAGCTAGCTTAAGGATAAAAACTTAAATTTTGATGATTAAACCAGTTTGATCAAATGAGATTGTGCAAAAATTGTCAGTAGTTAGGTTATGATCAGAGAGCAAATTGTATTTACAATGAGAGACATGTAGTAGATTTTTAGAAGGAACTTAAGACTAGGTGTAAGAAGGATGCCATTGTCGATGCTAGAAGTTGGGAGAGTACAGCCGTTACTGACCGTCGCCTGGTTGGCTCCTTGATAGGACTCCGCCACAAACAGATTTTTGAGGTCGTAGGTGATGGGTAGAAGCACCAGAATCAAGGTACCAGGTAGGTGCGTATGAACCATGAGTACATAGGGTAGCAATGTGTGTTAAAGAGGTGTAGTCAGAATCCATGCGGTGCCAACAATTTTTCATTGAGTGGCCAGATTTACCACAAATTGGGCACTCTATGTAAGACGATCTGGAAGCTCTCATTGTCGAGTGGAGTACCCTGAACGGGGTAGGTGCTCGACCGTGGCTTCTGCCGCATTCCCTTCCCCGGAACCGACCAAAAAACAAAGAGAGATGACTGATAGAATTGTGGGCCGGCGGTGAGTGAGTGAGTTGAAGTTCATTGTGGAGATCCTGTTGAATATTGATTTTCTCGTTGCAAAGAAGAGTCTCGAGATCGCCTAAGCCGATAGGCACTAATTTGGTGCGGATGGAAGTTTTAAATGCTTGATAATTTGATGGAAGACCATTAAGTGTGTAAAGAATAATGTCCTCATCATCAACTTTAGATCCAACTACTGCAATTCTGTTCACGATAGTTTTGATTTATAATGGATAGTCATGCATGGATCTGTCCTTCAAGGATATGTTATGAAGTTCATTCTTGAGTTGAATAACCTGAGAACGATTAGTGGATTGGAGACGGTTGGCTAATGTATTCCATACAGCAGCACGGGTTGCAGCCTCAAGAATGTAGAACAGGATGGAGGGGGGAAATGATAGAGTATATGGCTGCAGTGAAATTTTGATTTGCTGAAAGCTAGTGGGGATAATCGAGACTAGTATTATGTGGAACAGGAGCTGAGCCATCCAGATGGTGATGAAAATTATTGGCCTTGAATAGTTGGAGAACATAATCTTTCAAAATGGAATAGATATTTGTGGTAAGTGGAGTACGGATGATGTTTTTGATGTTGAACGTAAGGAATTTTAGCTCCTTGTAGTCAGCGATGGGGTTGGATGTAGTGTAGAATCTGGATGTATCATTGGATTGAGAGCTAGTGTGTGTGGATTCCATAGATGGAGGAGGAGGTAGATCTGAGGATCAAGTGAGAGATGCTAAAAATGGATTTTGCTTGGCAGAAGTAAGGCTTTTCGCTGCGTCAATTCGATGGTGAGGCATCACTTCACCAGAAAGAACGCATCGATCTCTGGAAGGGGATGCATTGATTCGCAGGAGATGCGTCAAACAGATCCGAAGAAGAGACGTTCAGCGGGAATGGAAACTATGGCCAACGAGGTCTCTGATGTTGTCATCGATGATGACAACTCCTGATTACTATGACCTCTACAATGATACCATGAAGACACTGGCAGAAATAAGAGAGAATAATGGATAATGAATGAGATTAGGTTTCTATTAATCATATTTGAGTGATTACATTTGATATATATATAAATTGTATAGAATATCTAGAACCTAATCAAGCCCAATAAGCTACATAAGCCTAATGGGCTTGGATACAAGGTGGGCTGTTATTAAAACAAAAGCATTTTTATTATGATTGTGCACAACTTAAGCTCATTAGTTTGAATAGCACAACATAACCAAAATTCTACACATTTTCTACTAATTGCGCTGTGTATAATTTGAGCGCCTTAGGTATTCTGTGGCCGATCCTAAAAATGCACACTTAAAAGTCTTGGGGCCAAGTTCCACCTATTCACCTTATGAATCCCAGGAAACCTGTAGAATTTGGACCAGGAAACATTACAAGACAGTAATTTCAAAAGCAACTCCTTAAAAAACTCTGTCCATGGGTAGTGCTTTGAAGGGCAGTAAAATAGTTAGAGGTGAGTGAAGAAGAAGAAGACCATTCAGACTATAGGTATTAATAGTTGGAATACTATTTCCCTACAATTGTCACAATTAATTTTTTCCAAATAAAAAATTGCGCATAGCAAGAAAATCAATCAAAATCCTAAAATAAATTTTAGAAGAAAAAATAAAATGTTCAAAATATGTGCACGAATCAAGAACGACTTGTCACCCAAATAAACGTCACGGCTCCTTCAAAATTTTAAAGTTTAACATTGAAGGAGAGAAATAGGCATTTACCGAGGTCGCATCATGGTCTGGGGATTGGAAGAATTTCCGGTAACCCGCAGTGGAGTTGAAGAAGATCGACCGATAAATACCATCTCGTCGTTGTTCCGTACCACAAAAGATATAGAGCGTCGAGTTGATTCCTCTGCAAAGTCTTCCGTGGCATCTCATACAGCGGAGGTAATCGGGAAGGGTGGGATCGATGGCAGCCATGACATCGGCAATGGAAGGAAGGGAAGGAATAGCAGCGTCATTGGGATCGTTAGACGGCACTCCGGCGGGCTTACGAAGGGAGATCATTATGTCATCAATCATATCGAAAGGGAAATCTGGCGCCAAAAGAGCTTGCTCCGTCTCTCTCACTCTCTCTATCTCCGAGTCAATTCATACCCAACTTAATTTGCACACTATTTAACGAATTATGTTTTAGATTTATATCCCATGAATTACATATTTATTTCAAATAAAAATACCTAATTTAAAAAAATTTTAACTCTTTCAAAAATTAAATATCACATAAGTATCATATTTTATCATCACCCCTCTTTATCATTTTTTAGGGTTTACACATATACACACACACACACATACATATATATGTATATATATATATATATATATATATATATATATATATATATATATATATATATATATACATATTTTAATTTTACAAAATTAACATAAATTTTTAAATAAACTATGTAGAACACAAATTTTCAGATAACGGTGGAGTTCCTGATAAGAACTCCAAAATTAAGCGTGCTCAGGTGGGAGCACTCCCAGGATGGGTGATCTGCTGGGAAGTTATCTTCTGAGGGCAAAACCGTGAGGCATTTCAGGCCAAAGCGGACAATACCTTGGTGTTAAGAGTTTGGGCTGTTACAAATGGTATCGGAGCAAACCGTAGGGTGTCAAATAGGAGCTAAGTGCCATACAGGGCAAAGTACCACTTCATGTGAGCAACCTCTTGAACCCATGATGGTTAAGGTGCTACATGGTTGTGGGTACCTCTTGCGTATGTAGGGGTCACCTCTAGTCCTATCTACCCAATGGATAGTTTTTGGATCTGTGTGTGGATACTGACGAAGACGTCAGTTATTTAAGTTGGGGAGATTGTGAAGACCCACTTAAGTAGTAATAAATGAAATTCTTAAATATCAATGTGCCTTTTAAGATAATGGTGGAGTTCTTGATAATAACTCCAAAATTAAGTGTGCTTATGTTGGAGCACTCCCAGGATGGGTGACCTGCTAGGAAGTTATCTTCTGAAGACAAAACGTGAGGCCTTTCAGGCCAAAGCGGACAATATCTTGGTGCTTAAGGGTTTGGGCTATTACAAATAGTTTCAGAGAAAACCATAGGGTGTCAGATATGAGCTAAGTGCCATATAAGACAAAGTACCACTTCATGTGAGTAGCCTCTTGAACCCATAATGGTTAAGGTGCTACATAGTTGTGGGTACCTCTTGCGCCTGTAGGGGTCACATCTAGTCCTACCTACCCAATGGATGGTTTTTGGATCTGTGTGTGAATACTAATGAGGACGCCAGTTACTTAAGTTGGGGAGATTGTCAAGAACCACTTAAGTAGTAATAAGTGAAATTCTTAAATATCGAGGCACATTTTCTAATAATGGTGGAGTTCCTGATAAGAACTCCAAAGTTAAGCGTGCTCATGTGGGAGCACTCCCAGGATGGGTGACCTGCTGGGAAGTTATCTTCTGAGGGCAAAACTGTGAGGTCTTTCAGGCTAATGCGGATAATACCTTGGTGCTTAAGAGTTTGGGCTATTACAGGTACGTACGTAGAAAAATTTGAGTTTCACTGCCATCGCACCGTGGACCTCATCAGGATACGCTCAGCCTAAAAATGGTAAGCTAAATCTGAAGTCTTATGGAGTGTTATGAAAGGCCTATTGGAAAAATTACTCTCAAGTTCATCAATATTAGGAACCCTAATTTTTACGCAATAGAGCATAAGATGGTAAGATTAAAATGAGCTCGATCAATAATCGCATAGCATAAATTATTCTATCCAAAATTTATATTATAACTGAATAATTACAATGAGTAAAAGTTTATTGCTTTTTTTTTTGAGAAGCTTTGGGATTTAAATTAGGTTCTTCAGAAGCTGATTAGTTCTTTCAAATGCCGATTTAATTTCAGAATAATGAAATGAATATAATTAACATTGAACTGCTAAATGACAAAATATCAAATGATGGCACCTTATACTTTTGCCGGCTAGCCTAGGTGGTTTAGGACACAACTCGATTCCAGTAGTAGCAGGATCCCCCTTTCGCCTTCCTAGCAGCTTCTTTTGGTGGAGTAGAGGCAAATGGAAGAATTGAGGGATTGGTGAGACCAAAATCCATGGAGGTGGGGTAGCTGGTACTGAGCAACGTATGCCTCTGCCATCTCAGGCTACGACTGAGAGATCATGGCGAAGACGTACGATCTTTTAATCTAGTATGTTGGATCAAGTATTAGATATGACGGTCAGATTCAGTTGGAGGGAGTTTCGCCATTAGATCTAGCCTTAAAGCTAAGGACGACTAAGATTGCCTTAATTCATAATTCCGTATTTGGGAGCAACAGTAGATCTCCACTGTTTCAAAAATTAGCCTCTTGGAATTAAAAATAATAATAATATATAATTTAATTTAATTTTTATATTTGATTAATTAGATACACTTAATTTGTTACTCATAATAAAATCTCTAAATGATCTCTGAAAAATCTCCAAAATTTACCCTTGCCTAATTGAAGGGTGAGAAACTTGAAAATGCAAACACATTTTTGATCATAGGTCAATTTAATTATCTTAATTTTTTGAGTAATTAAATATTACTAAAATGTTCGAGAAAATTTTGACGACTTCCAAACACTTCAAAAATATCACCCATAGCTAATTTGGGTGTGGTGAGTCCAATGGTAGACTCTGTTTTCGATTCCGAGGTCTAAATAAATTAGGCATTCTCAGAATTACCAGAAAATAGGAAATACTAGAAATTGCCAAATGATCTCCAATCGCACGAAACTTGAGCTGGAGGTTCTTAACACTATTATAAGAGTAATGGAAGAAGATTAGAGTCAATTTGGTCACTAATTGACATATAACAATACTATGGTTGTTACACTCCCCTCTGGTGCTGCATTTCGAGACTTAGAGCCAAGAGGTAGTCGACGAAGGCTTGCGAAAGAGGAGCACTAATTTACCGAGATGAAAGAGTGAGGTACTTCCCATTCCCACTCGTTCAGCTATGCTTTTCTCTAATTGAAATTTCAATTCATCATTTTAATCATATTAGGAGGTGCTGCTGGGCTCAAATGGAGCTCATTTGAGCCCGATTTGTCGGGTGCTACAGGGTTCTATAGTGAACCCTAGTCCGACGGATATCAACCTAAGGCATCGCTTTGTGGCGGATATAGTTAAGGCGAGCAAAGCCTTTGGTTTGGCACGTCAACCGTGATGTGGACTTCATGCTGACGTATGGCCTGATCCGTGAGGAGCCCGGGTTTGCTTGGGAAGTGGAACCTTAATTTTGGTCTTGTTTTCCTTGATGAGAAAGAACCCTCAATTTTGGGTTGGGCCAGGGCGCTATCCTTCTACTAGTTGCATCTTGCGTGAGTGCAATCGTTGGTCGACCTGCATGCGGCCCGCAAGGGAGGCACACATTCTGTCGCCTCTTAATCACACAGTAAAACCCTAATATAATAATTTAATTAATAATAAAATTTCAACTTTTATTTATGCAATAACTTTTGTAATATAACTTCAAATATGTTGAATTTATATATTATCTTGATAAAAAAAATAAGTGGAACAATAATATGAAATTTAATTTAGGATTGGAAGGCTATTTTTGCTAATTACTTTTTAATTGTAATTAGGAGTAATAAAACCCTAATTTGGCCAATGATGTCCAATTTGAATATGCTTAGTGTTATTTCACTCCTTATACTATAGTGTAACAACCCAAACTCTTAAGTATTAAGATATTGTCCACTTTGTCCTGAAAGGACTCACGGTTTTGCCCTCAGAAAATAACTTCTCAGTAGGTCACCCATCCTGGGAGTGCTTCCACATGAGCACGCTTAACTTTGGAGTTCTTATCAAGAACTCCACCGTTATCTGAAAAAGTACCTCGATGTTTAAGAGTTTCACTTATTACTACTTAAGTGGGTCATCACAATCTCCCTAACTTAAGTAACTAACGTCCTCATCAGTATCTACACATACATCCAAGAACCATCCATTAGGTAGATAGGACTAGAGGTGACCCCTACGGGCATAAGAGGTACCCACAACTATGTAGCACCTTAACCATCATGGGTTCAAGAGACTGCTCATATAAAGTGATACTTTATCCTGTATGGCACTTAGCTCCTATCTGACATCCTATGATTTGCTCTGATACCATTTTATAACTGTCCAAACTCTTAAGTATCAAGGTATTGTCCACTTTATCCTGAAAGGACTCACAATTTTGCCCTCAGAAGATAACTTCCCAGCAGGTCACCCATTCTTGGAGTGCTCCTACATGAGCACGCTTAACTTTGGAGTTCTTATCAGGAACTCCACCGTTATCTGAAAAGGCACCTCGATGTTTAAGAGTTTCACTTATTATTACTTAAGTGGGTCATCACATATAGGGATTCTATAAATGCTATATTTATTTCAATTGGACATCATTTGAAAGATTTATATTTTTCAGCACCTCTAATTATCATTAAATGTATTTTTCATGAATTATAATTTGCATGATTTAGGTCATTAACCTTAGGATAGTAAGCATAGATCTTGATTTAGATATTTATGACACACAAGGAAGTGAACTTTATCCATGAAAATTATAGGTAGACACTTAAAGTGTAGCTTAGTAAACTTGAAATCATGTCTTCAACATAGAAGTGGTAGGGTATAATTGAAACCTTAGGAATTATTTGGACACTCAATTGGTGTAGTGAGCCTAAACCTTAGATGATGTTGGTTAAGAAGTTTCCCATGCTAGTAGGAAATAATAATATTATAACCATTAAGAATTGGTTTGAATTGGGCTTAGTGATTCATCCTCTTTAAGTGTTGATAAGTCCAAGATTTATAATAAAATAAATAAAGAAATAGAAGCAAATTCATGTTAGAATGGCCTATTTTGATGGGTTTTCATAGTTTTTAGGCAAAATGACAAGCTGAGCAAAATCGAGAAGAAAATGGAAATTCTGGAAGAAAAAGAGATCCTCACCGCTACTGTGCGCCATAACGGCATTTATAAATACAAACTCAGCAAATAAAGATTTAATAGAACCGATGTACGTGCGCCACAGTGCGCCAAGGCAGATTGAATTCCAAAGTTCAAGCGCTTACCGCGCGCTACAACAGAGTGAAAATGAAATGAAGATTTATTGATCCACTACCGCAGGCTGGAGCGGATCCGGCTCGAAAGTTCAGCCGCTACCGTGCGCTGTAGCGGGATTGGACTTAGTAGGATTCTTAATATTCTACTACCACAAGCTGCAGTGAATTCAATTCAAAGGTTCAATCGCTACCGCACGATACAGCAAAACAAAAGGGTTGAATACAGATAAATGAAATGAAATTTAATACATTCGCCATAGCGCACCAAAGACGATTGCATTCAAAAAGCTAGGCGCTATAGCGCGTCGCAGTGCCCGCTGAATTTTGAGCCAGAATCAGCAATAAATGCAGCATAGGGAAGGACACAAAACTTAATTCTTTTGCTTTCCCTAGTTGTTATATTCCTTATTTATTGCATTCTCAGGACAATTAACTGAACTAATTTATGAAGAAGCATTTATGGCAAGGATTTGAACAGTTTTTGATTCTAAAGGGCTATGTGCTATTTTATATAAGCTCACATGCAAGACTAAGAGAGGGTTCCCCTCTTTGACATTCAAGATCAGAAATTCGGAGCCGCTGTAGAAAAAGAAAGAAAGAACCCAAACCAAGGAACGAGAAGAATTCCATTCGGAGAAAGAAGGAAAGAAAATTCAATGAGCTGAAAGAGCAGAAGTTGGAGAGCAGGTGAAAAGCTGGAGAACGCCAAAGGCAGTTCATAGTATTCTTTTTAAACCTCTTATTGTTTTGTTTCTTACAGTAGAATCAAGCAAGCGTTCATGTATTTGTATTCCATGTTTTGTATTTCTTTTGGTATGGAGAGCTAACCTGCCCATTGCGGAGGGTTGGGTTAGAGTCATGTAATAAGTAGAGGGAGATATGGTGCTTGTATGGATTTTCTTTAATGAATAAAAATATTTATCTTTTGTTGTAGATGTGTTTCCAGTGTACGCATGCATGTGATGAATGTTTATTAATTTTTTTTCTTACAAATGGTTTTATAACAAAGATAATATCGAATCAACTTGACATCTCAAGCTCAAGGGAATGCACATAAAGGTCCTCGCCACGAATACATATTCACTGCGCGAGGATTCTCGAAGTAAAACACCTTAGCTTGAGATGAAAGGGAGATTAGATAACTAAAATCTCTTCGAGCTCCATCGCTCACGAATTGGTGTAAGTTAGGAATGTGTGCGTTAGTGTTTAGAGCCCAGTGACAAGCTCTTGAGCCTAACAACACTATTCCTTGAGCTCAGTTGAGAGGTCGACGCATGTGAGCCAAGAGCAACCAATCAAGCTCCGTAGCTCTGCATATGTGAAAGGAGGAAGAGGAATAATTGAATGCTTGTGGATGAATGTGACATAATCCACTTAACATAATAACTTGCTTCCTTATCTGAACTACGCATGTAGCATGTGACGCAAATAATCTGGAAATCAAGTTCGTGGGATCACTGAATTAAAATGATTATTTTGGTAACCTAGAATTAAGGAGTTTTAATTAACTCAATTCGATCACATGAGGGTCTATGTGCCAAGATCGAACCCTTGTGTGTTCATCTTGTGCACTAGACATAAAATAGTTAGAATTAGAGGACAAATCTAAGGAATGCTAGCTTCACTTGATTGTAATTGGCATGCAAATAAGTTTCACTAAAAATTAAATGGAAAGATGTACTTGCACCAGTCCCATAATAAGTTGCATGATGAAACCCCAACTCTTCATTCTTCTCAACATCATATCTTTAATTTTAATATTTAGAATTGTTAATTAGAAGCCACAAAACCCAAAAATACATTATCTAAATATTATTAAGAGTAGATAAACCTTAATAACAAAATACACCATTCTCTGAGGAGGATAAATTTCGGAACTTATCTTCCAATTATACTTCAGACCATGTACACTTGCGTGCAAGCGCAGACGTGTATTCACAGTTTGTCAAGTTTTTGGCACCATTGCCAGAGAATGGTTATTGCTTTGTATTAAGGATAATCTACAAGTAAATAGTGATTTAGAATTATTTTTTCTTGCATATAATTTTTTATTTTTTTGTATCTATATTTGTTGTTAATTTTTAGTTGGGTTATTAATTTAGTTTCTTTTTGTTTCTTTTTTTGAACTACTGAAAATTGCATAGCTGAGAGTCTTCTTTATAGTTGAAAACTTTAAACTACATGAATAGGAGAGAAACATAGACATTCTTTTTGATCCTAAAATCGAACAAAATTACTTAAAAGCTAGGAGAGAACAAAATTTGTTAAACAAAAATCAGCTTGCAATGGAAAACTTAGAAGATAATCCAATTGGGGGAATAGGAGAGCAAGAAGGGTGACCCTTGAGAGATTATGCCTTACCCAATGTTAGAGGAATCCCTCATGCAATTGTGAGACCAAACATAACCAATAATAACTTTGAAATTATGCCATCTACCCTCAGCATGGTGCAAAATAATCAGTTCGGGGGGTTAGCCACTAAAGACCCAAACTCACATATTTCCAAATTTTTAAAATATGTAACACATTTATATACAACGGTGTCAGTGATGTCGCCATAAGACTTAGGATATTCTCATTCTCCTAGCGAGATAGAGCTAAGATTTGGCTCAATTCTTTAACCATCAATTCTATCTACACTTGGGATGATTTAGCTAGGACGTTCTTAGCTAAATATTTCCCACCTTCTAAGACCGCTAGGCTGAGAATTGAAATAACTAACTTTTGCCAAGCTGAGGAGAAAAACTTTTACGGTAACTGGGAACGCTTTAAGGAGTCCCTTAGATGCTGTCCACATCATAGGTTTCCACAGTGAATGCAGGTTCAAATATTTTATAATGGATTGAATGCACCCACCCGGATGCTCATAGATGCAGCATCTGGAGGATCTTTGAGCAGCAAAACCCAAGAAGAGGCCTACAATTTGTTGGAGGAAATGGCCAAAAATGCATATCAATGGCCTAATGAGAAGTTTAACATAGAGAAAAAGAAATGAAATTTACTATCCGATTCATAGAAAATTATAGAGCTTCAAAACAAAATCTCCCAATTAAATAAGATTGTAGAAAGCATGCAAGCTAAGTCAACTCAAATGGAGGGGTATGATATGGAAAATGTCAATGCAATTAGAAGTTATAGAAATAATCTAAGTATGAGTAGGGGTAACCTTAAGCAATCCTTTAGAGAATTTAAAACCTCCATGATTGAATTCATGAACAAAACTGATACACCATTAAATCGACACAAAAACACCCTCCTAAGGCAAGAAGAAACGATGAAAAGAATTAAGCATCAACTAAAAGATATTATTAACAAATTCAGAAAACCTATTCTAGTGGGAGCAATAAGATAATGTGAAATCAAAATGGGGAACTCCAAAACTCTAAGGAGTGGAAGAATCACTGAACCTTTAACTTCCAAAAGAATTGAGACAATGTCTCAAATGATAAGGGAGGGACCAAAAGAAGAAAAAAATAATGATAATGATAAAGAGAGGGAAGCAGTAGAGTCAGATCAGCCTCACCTAAATAACTAGCCCCAATTTACTCCACATATACCCTATCCTTAGAGAATGGCACGAGAGAAATTAGATATCCAATTTCATAAATTTTTAGAAACCTTTTAAGCCCTTCACATTAATATCTCCTTTGCTGAAGAATTAAAATAAATGCCTAGTTATGCTAAGTTTATGAAAGATATCTTATCAAAGAAAAGGAAGATTGATGAAAGGAGACTATTGCTTTAACAGAAGAGTGTAGTGCAATACTTCAATAAAGAATACCCCTTAAGAGAAAGGATCATGGGAGTCTTACAATCCCAAGTATCATTGGAAACCACTCTTTTCAAAAAGCTCTTTGTGACCTTGGGGCATCCATAAATCTAATGCCCTACTACATATTTTTGAGATTGGGAATAGTTCATCTGAAACCCACCTCTGTTCTACTTCAATTAGTCGATAGATCCGTTAAAACTCCTATGAGAATTCTCAAAAATATTCTAGTTAAGGTTGATAAATTCATCTTTACCGCTGATTTTATTATCTTAGAAATAGAAGATAAAAATCAAGAAATTCTCATAATTCTAGGTAGACCTTATATAGCGACCAGGAGAATAATGATTGATGTGGAAAAAGGGGAGTTAAGTTTATGTTGTGAGGGAGAGGAGGTAAAATTTAACATAATGACGCCATGAAACACCCAATAAGACATAATAAGGATTGTTGGAGAGTATTTTCAATTGAGGAGTTGATAATGTCAGGAGATAAAGAAGAGTTACATATAGACATGAATGAGGAATTTGAGGATCTTGAGGGAGAAGGTGAGGTTGAAGAATTAATCAAAGAAAAGAAGAAAATGCAATCATCAACCCTTACCAACTCATTTGAAGTACATGTATTTAGGGGGAAGGAACCTCATTACCCGTGATAATCTTTGCTTTGCCCACCCTAAATCAAGAAAATCAATTGTGCAAGGTTTTGAGAAATCATAAAAGGGAAATTGGTTGGAGCATGGCTGATTTGAAGGGAATTAGTCCAACCTTGTGTATGCACCGAATCCTCTTGTAAGACAACTCTAAGCCTTCGATTGAACCCCAAAGGCATCTGAATCTTAACATTAAAGAGGTAGTCCATAAAGAAATCATAAAATTACTAGATGCTGGAATTATCTTCCCTATATCTGACAGCCCTTGGGTAAGCTCGATTCATATTTTTCCAAAAAAAATTAGGATGATGGTGGCCTTAAATGATAATAATGAATTGATCCCTACAAGAAAGGTAATCGGGTGGAGAGTATTCATAGATTATTAGAGATTGAATAAGGTGACTAGGAAAGATCATTATCCTCTCCCAACATTGATCAAATGCTTGATAGGTTGGCAAGAAATCCTTATTTCTGATTTCTTGATGGATATTTTGGGTATAATGAAATTTTGATAGCCCCGAAAGACTAAGAGAAAATAACTTTTACTTGTCCCTATGGGACTTTTACTTTTAGAAGAATGCATTTCAGATAATGTAATGCTCTGGCTACTTTCCAATGTTGCATGATAGCAATATTCTCAGATATAACAGAAGATTTTTTAGAAATATTCATGGATGAATTTTCTATAGTTGGTAAATCCTTTGACCACTGTCTTGAAATTCTAAGTAAAGTTTTGAAAAAATATGAAGATTCTAATCTAATCTTAAACTGGGAAAAATATCATTTTATGGTCGAAGAATGACTTGTACTTGTGCATTTGATCTCTAAAAAGGGAATTGAGGTCGACAAGGCAAAAATTGAAGTGATTGAAAAACTACCTCTGCCCATTAATGTGGAGGGGATAAGAAGCTTCCTTGGGTATGCTTGATTCTATAGGAGGTTTATTAAGGATTTTTCAAAGATAAGCTTACCCTTGTGTCGACTTCTGGCAAAGGATGTTGGGTTCAAATTTGATGATGATTGTTTGAAAAGTTTCAACACTATAAAAATTGCTCTGATCTCTACTCCCATAATTTTTGCTCCAAATTGGGATCTTCCTTTTGAGATTTTGTGTGATGCGAGTGACCTTGCAGTAGGGGCAGTCCTTGGTCAACTAAAAGAGAAAACCTTTCACTCAATTTATTATGCTAGCAAACTCATTGATGATGCCCAACGAAATTATGCCACAATTGAAAAAGAATTATTATATATAGTCCTTGCATTTAATAAATTCAGGTCATATCATATCAGGTCAAAAACTATTGTTTAAACTGACCATGCAGCCATAAAGTATCTTCTTCAAAAGAAGGAAGCGAAGCCATGCCTCGTACATTGGGTAATGCTTATGCAAGAATTTGACCTTAAAATCTGGGACAAAAATGGAAGTGATAATATAGTGGCTGACCATCTTTCTAGATTGACTCACTTTACTCATGTTGAAGAAGAAGATATTAATAAAATGTTCCCCAATGAAAAACTTTATGCTACAGTCTCAACAAACCCCCCTTGGTTTGCTGACTATGCAATTTATCTTGCGGGAGGGGTTATACCAAAAGATCTAAGCTTTCAACAAATAATTTTTTTTTGCTGACCTTAAAAACTACTTTTGTATGATCACTTTCTTTATAAATGTTGCTCCGACCAACTCTTAAGGAGATGTGTTCCTGAATTTGAAGTCAACAACATTTTTTACCATTGCCACATATCTCCTTATGGAGGGCATCATAGGAATGATTGCACTACTGCTAAAGTGCTTCAATCTGGGTTTTTTGGTCAAATTAATTTAAAAATGCTGCTGAATATGTGAAAAGTTATGATAAATGCCAACGAACTGGGAAGTTGAGCAAAAGTGATGAACTCCCTTTAAATGAGATTTTTAAAGTAGAACTGTTTGACGTTTAGGGAATTGATTTCATGGGCCAATTTCCAATGTCCCATACAAACAGTTATATTATGGTGGCTGTAGAGTATGTCTCAAAATAGGTGGACACTATTGCTTGTGTTAATAATAATGCTAAAATTGTAATTAAATTTCTTAAGGAGTATGTGTTGGCAAGATTTGGCACCCCGAGAGTGCTAATAAGTGATGGTGAAAAGCATTTTTGTATCAGACACCTTGAATATTTACTTAAGAACTATGGGGTGAAACATAAGGTGGGGACATCTTACCACCCTCAAACTAGCGGCCAAGTTAAGGTTTCAAATAGGGAGCTGAAGAAAATTCTTGAGAAAACTGTTAGCCAAAATCGAAAAGATTGGACATCCAAACTTCTAGATGCCCTATGGGCATGCAGAACTACTTTTAAAACTCCATTGGAAATGTCCTCATATATGGAATATCCTGCCATTTACATGTGGAGCAAGAACACCATGCATTTTGGGCTATTAAAAAATTGAATTTTGACTTTAAACACGTAGAAGAACAGTGAATTCTACAATTGACTAAACTTGATGAAATTAGGCTTGACGCTTATGAAAATGCTAAAATCTATAAAGAAAAAACCAAAAAATGGCACGATAAGTTGATAAAGCCAAAGCACTTTCAACCCGGAATGAAGGTTCTCCTATTTAATTCAAGGTTGAGATTATTACCAGAAAAGCTAAAGTCAAAGTGGACAGATCCCTTTACTATAGAAAAGATTTATCCCTATGGAGCAATAGAAATCACTTCAAAAGAAGGCACATTCAAGGTGAATGGGCAACATTTAAAACCATACTTGGAAGAAGAAAATCTACAGGAAAAATGAGGATGGATATTGCAAGACCTTCCTATGGAAGGAATCACGTAGGCGAAACTACAAGCGCCAGGCTGAGACATTAAAACAAGCATTTAGTGGGAGCCAACCCATGCAAACAAGGTTGTAATAGTTTCTTTTTCTAATTTTGTATTTTTTTTTTCATTTTTCTTTTTATCTTTATTTTTGTACCTTTTGAGTTTTATTTTAAATGAATCTTTTAAGCTGTCTCGCCCCATAATCCGCTAGGAAAAACTGGATTGCAAGAAAATTTTTTTTGAAAAAGATTTAAAATGCGATGGATTCAATGAGAATCAAATGTGAAAATTCTTTTCATGATAATTTGCTTAAACAAAATGCGATTGAATTGAAATGATAGTACTAATTCCTTCCAAACTAAGTAATATTCCTAAGAGTACATCAAGTCCCCAAAAGTTTTAAAAAGAATGATGCTAAAAATCTAAGTGTAGGGGTAGGGAATTTAAAGAACTTAATCAACGAACAACAAAAAAATGAGTGAACTTAAGATTATGTTAGGCTTCTGTAAGACTTCATGATCACAATGAACTGAGATAGGGATGAAGAAAAATATCTAAATCTCTTTGAACTAAATAAGAAAATAGAACAAAAATCAGGGATAAAGAAAAATATCACTCCCAAGTATAAGAACTGAGAAAAATAGGATGATGAAAAGTATCTATCCTAAATTTTGAATTATTCATTGTAATTTATAAAAAGAAGCATATATGGCACATAAATCTAATTCACACTTTCAGGCTTATCGTGTCTAAGAATTCATATGAAACTTCCCCCTTAATTAAGAAACAACATCATAAATTAAAAATTGGAGACTAGAAAGACAATTAAGGAACTACACTTGTGCTAGAATTCATTAGAGGCTGAAATTATATAGAATCGCATTAATTAAGCAAACAAGTTGATAAAACACTCACATTATATTCATAACTAAATTCTATAATTTTAATTTCAGAAAAATCATTTTGAACTTACTCGAGGATTAGCAAGAATCAAAGTGTGGGGGTGTGATAAGTCCAAAATTTATAATAAAATAAATAAATAAATATAAAAAAATTCATGTTAGGATGGCCTACTTTGATGGGCTTTTTATGATTTTTAGACAAAATGATAAACTGAGCAAAATTTGGAAGAAAATGGAAATTCTAGAAGAAAACTACTGTAGTGTGCCCAAGCATGCTACAGTATACCAAAGTGGATCGAACTCGAGAACCTCATCGCTACTGCGCGCCACAGTGGCATTTAGAAAACTAGACTCAGCAAATGAAGATTTAATAGAACAGCTATAGCGCGCCATAATGTGCCAAGGCGAATTTAATTTGAAAGTTCAAGCACTACTGCGCACCACAGTGGAGTGAAAATAAAATGAAGATATATTGATCCGCTATCGAGCGCTACAGCGGATCCGACTTGAAAGTTCAGCCGTTACCACGCGCTGTAGCGGGATTGGACTTAGCAGAATTCTTACTATTTTTGCTACCGCACGCTGTAGTGGATTCAATTCGAAGGTTCAAGCGCTACCACAGAACAAAAGGGTTGAATACAAATAAATAAAATGAAATTTAATACATTTGCCATAGCGTGCCAACGCGGATTGCATTCGAAAAGCTAGGTGCTACAGCGCGCCGCAGCGCTCGCCAAATTTTGAGCCAGAATCAGCAATAAATGCAGCATAGGGAAGGACACAAAACTTAAATCTTTTGCCCTCCGCAGCTGTTCTATTCCTTATTTCTTGCATTCTCAAGACAATTAGCTGAACCAATTTATGAAAAAGCATTTATGGTAAGAATTTGTAGAGTTAAACAGTTTTTGATTCCAAAGGGCTGTGGGCTATTTTATTTAAGCTTACATGCAAGATTAAGAGAGGGTTCCTCTCTTTGACATTCAAGATCAGAAATTCAGAGCTACTGTAGAGAAAGGAAGGAAGAACCCAAATGAAGGAAGGAGAAGAATTCCATTCGGAGAAAAAAGGGAAGGAAATCCAAGGAGCTGAAAGAGGAGAAGTTGGAGAGCAGGAGGAAAGCTAGAGAATGCTTAGGGTAGCTCCTAGTATTCTTCTTAAACCTCTCCTTGTTTTCTTTCTTACAGTAGAATCATGCAAGGGTTCATGTCTTTGTATTCTATGTTCTGTATTTCTTTTGGTATGTAGAGCTAACCTCTCCCTTGGGGAGAGTTGGGCTAGAGTCATGTAACAAGTAGAAGGACATATGGTGCTTGTATAGATTTTCTTTAATGAATAAAAATCTTTATCTTTTGATGTAGATGTGTTTCCTATGTACACATGCATGTGATGAATGTTTATTTTTTTTTCTTACTAACAAAGATAATATCGAATCAACTTAAAATCTCAAGCTTAAGGGAATACACATTAAGGTCTTTGCTGCGAATATATATTCGCTGTGCTAGGATTCTCGGTATAAAACACATTAGCTTGAGATGAAAGAGAGATTAGATAACTAAAATCTCTTTGAGATTCATCGCTCACTAATTGGTGTAAAGCTAGGAATGTGTGCATTAGTGCTTAGAGCCTAGTGACAAAGTCTTGAACCTAATAACACTATTCTTTTAGCTCAGTCAAGACGTCAATGCATGTGAGCCAAGAGCCATCAATCAAGCTCTGTAGCTCAGCATATAGGAAAGGATGAAGAGGAATAATTAAAAGCTTGTGGATGAATGTGACATAATCTATTTAGCATAATAAATTGCTTCCTTATATGAACTGCGCATATAGCATGTAACGCTAATTATGTCGAAATCAAGTTTGTGTGATCGCTGAATTAAAATGATTATCTTGGTAACATAGACATAAGGAATTTTAATTAACTCAATTTGATCATATGTGGGTCTATGTGCCAATATCAAACCCTTGTGTGTTCATCTTGTGTACTAGATGTGAAATAGTTAGAATTAGAGGACTAATCTAAGGAACACTATCTTCACTTGATTGTAATTGGCATGCAAATAAGTTTCACTAAAAATTAAATGGAAAGAAGTACTTGCACCAGTCCCATAATAACTTGCATAATGAAACCTAACTCTCCCTTCTTCTCAACCTCATATCCTTAATTTTTAGATTTAGAATTGTTAATTAGGAGCCACAAAACCCAAAAATAGAATTATCTAAATATAATTAAAAGTAGATAAATCTTACTAACAAATCACATCGTTCCCTGAGGACGATAAATCTCAGAACTTACCCTCCAATTACTACTTTAGATCACGTACACTTGCTTGCAAGCGTAGACATGTATTCATAGTCTATCAAGTGTAAACCCCAACTTTTCCCTTCTAGCCTCCAACTTAGTACTAATTAGCTTTCTAAAAATTATCTAGCCTCTTAGTAAACCTTAGAATCATTAGTGCCCTTAAGCAAACCTAGAAACTACTAAATTGTAAATCTTCCTTTAAACTTTATATTTACGATTTTATTAGCAAATAATTAGTTAACTTAGTGAACCTAAAACTAGTATTACTTCAAAGCCTTTTTATCCATAAAGGGATCTAAAGTTAAGAAACCTACAATCTACTTCCTAGTTATAGAATCTTAGCCTTAGTCTAAGTTTAGAGACTAATGAGGAATGATAGGCTTCGAATCAAGATATGATTAGAATGACCTTGCATTTATATGCTTATGAACTATTTTGTCACATAAGTACATCCTAATGAAAATACTATTTTACAAACCTCAATTATATTTAGTTTTATCTTTCAATTGACTTAGAGATTGTTAATGTCTTAGTCAATTGGGAGCTTGATTTGCTCCATTCATTAAAATAGATAACAAAATTAGATAATAATGGATATCATATGATTTATAATTAACTTGAATTCCTTGTATGCTGCTATACTTTAAGACTACAACCATGAACATTTATAAAGACATTGTGCATGAATAAAACTTAAAAATATTAATAATCTAGGATTTCATATGGTGGACTTTATGCGAGGGCTAGCTACAGAATAATAAGGAGGCCACACATATCTTAGAGAGGGAGTGTGTGTATTATGGAAAACCTCACTTTACTTGGTTAGGTATATGTGCTTGACTCATTTATTCAGTAACTTTACCCATAGAACAAAACCTTTCATAAGATAAATACTTAATATTATTTTTATCATGATCTTGTTGATTGTGAGCTATGTGTCATAGTCTTTTGATTATGCTTACTTATCATAGTCTTTAATTATGTTTACTCAGCTTTTATGACTGAACTTCACTTTACTATACTATACAATACTACTACTTATTATTATTATTTTTACATTACTTATAATGTATGTTGCTTTTTATTTACATTTATGCTTATGTTGCTCTCATTTATATGTTACTTAGCATAATTCCAATGAACATATTCTGTATCTCTTCATATTTGCATATACACTTTGGTAGTTTTTAGCCATTATAGGATGCATACTTCTCTTACTTATTTGATACATGCTAAAGAAAACTACTTGTGAGTACTTTACTTTCTTACTTTACTATTTTTACTTATATATCCCATCCTTTGATGATTAGTGCTCCGCTTACTCAAATAATTGTAAATGACTAATGTGATATTTGCTTAAATCTAAATAAAACTTAGTGTAACCCTAAAATATGCTTAGAATTTTTAAGTCAAATCACTTATTTTTATTTTGTTAGCTGTGCCCTACCATATTAAATACCAAATATGATTGATCAAGAGCATCTTGTGAATCTCAAAGTTGGGACAAGCACCGACTGCCACTAGCTTGAAGACTTGCACCTTTTACTACTTTTAGTGAGGATGAGTGTATTTTATAACATCTAAATCTATTTGTAATAACTTTAACTCTAGATATTCTTACTTTCTTTTTCTCTGATGGATACATTTTCATTCTTATATACATGCATGGTTTGGATGACAGATATGGATGCTCATATATATATATATATATATATATATATATGTATATATATATATTACTTATAGGTTCATATTTACTACAATTCCCTTATTTAAAAAAGATTCTTGGCCACATAGTACTTAGTATTGGGTTAGATTTTTACTAATGCAGTGTTAAGTACTATGGTAATAACTAGTGTTGGATTGGATTTTTGATCCAATATTGGGGGTGTAACATGGGGTCTCGTTGTGACGCCCCATCCCTGCCATGGTCATGCTAATATAATATTAATATGATTACGTGGAGACGGTCGCCTTGTGATAAATCCCCCAACTATAATTGAGTTAGATTTCAGCCCAACCCACCTTAATTAGAAGACTTGTCACCCAAAATTGTAAGCCATTCATCAACATATAAGAAAGTTCAAAGTGCGGAAGCAAAGGAAAATATAACATCAATTCCATTGCATATAAAATAAAGAATAAGAACTCAACTCAGTATAGAAGTGCATAAAAGGAAAGGCATCCAGAACATTAATTATTACAATATTGAATTGAATTAAAAAGGAACATTCATCCTCATAAGCAAGAAAACAAATTTATCTATGCTTCAGTAGCAGCAAGAAGGACCTCCTTTTAGTTATGCTCTTCACTGGATGCTACCTCAATGAACAACTCTGAATCTGATATTATCGATATTATAATGTTAAGGCCCCAACCAAGAAAAGAAAAACTTGAATTAGACAATTATCTAAGTACATTTTAAGCTAATTTAATAAAAAATACATGTTTTAAGATATCACACTTTACTAAATGTGTAAGCAATGAAAGAGGTGCAACAAGCGACAAAGAACATGATAGTTATAAATAAAATAAAATATTTATAACTAGATAAAATGAAGTATGTGATTGATATACCTCAACCAAAAGTTATAATAGGTTAGGCAATAAAAACATATAACTGCAAGTACTTAAAGTAAAACTCATCCTAACATGCTTATGATCCTATGGATATATACTAATTTATAGAAAAGCAAACTGAACTGAAGCATTTAAATAACTAAAATGAGCATATCTAGCATCTTAATATATATAAGAGATTGAGTGAAGCTGAACTAAAAATAACTAAACTGAAATGAACTATAAAAATGTGCTAAAAACATAAATGCATATACATAAAAATGCAAATATATACATTGGCTAAACGAAGACACTGAAACTGAATTGAAATGACCTGAAATGAACTGAAACTAGAGATGTGCCTAAGTTAGTACTATCTTAAATGAAAGGGGCCAAATAGGGACACTGAATAAAAAGTTCAATATGTATCATCCAATACCTATCATGGGTGGATCCAAGCCAGAATATAAAATCAGACATGTATCATCTAAGTGCTATCATGGGTGGATCTGAGTTGATTCTATTATAAGAGAACTGAACTAAAGAAGCAGACTAACTAGAACACATTCTACTGAACTGATATTTGAAGAACTGAATGCACTAATTTAAAAGTTAAATAATGTTTATGTATTTTAAATCTAACATAGGATACTCATCAAATATCATATGTCCAACTAGTATGTCCAAGAAAAAAGGCTCAATCACAATGTATGTGGAGCAACAAAGTCTAAGTAAGTAAGAACTCTACTAAATATATGTGATATCTATTATTGTCTAATTTTAGTTTGTTTTATATACTCTGAGATAGTACAAGCTTAGGATCCCTGATTTCCAACTATCAAGTATAATCTCAGATTCACAGCCTTAAGGTTAAACATTAGAACTTAACAAGTTCTAATGCATAATCAGAAGTATCGACTACAAAGGTTAAATAAATAATACAGTGACTTAATTATTATATTTTAATAACTCATACCCAATCTTAATCTTAGAAATAATCAAGATTTAAGGATTTAAAGTTAAACTCCAATTTGGGGCTTAAACTCTAATTCTAAGGTGCTAATATCTAAGGATCTGTAACAACCTTAGTATTATTACCCATTAATTATTGACCTAATTGACTATAATCTTCTTTCATTATTCTTATAATAGTTTTAAGAGCCTTCATTTCAATTTTTGTGTGATTTGGAGATGGTTTGGCAATTTCCAGCATTTCCTGATATTTTGATAATTCTGAGAATACCTAATTTACTTAGACCTCAGAATAAAAAATGGAGTCCACCATTGGACTCACACCAAAATTAGCTAAGGGTGGTATTTTGGAAGTGTTTGGAAATTGTCGAATTATCATCAAATATTTTAATAATTTTTAAATACTCAGAAAATTAAGATAATTAAATTGATCTCTGATTAAAAATTTGTTTGCATTTTTGAGCTCCTCACCCCTCAATTAGGGGAGGGTGAATTTTTGGGATTTTTTGGAGTTCATTTGGTTATTTAATTTTGGGTAATAAATTGAGTATAATTAATTAATTTAATAAAGTAAATAAAATAATTAATATATGTATTATTATTTAATTTTTTTTCCAACGGCAAATATTAAAAAATGCGCAGATCCCGTGCGTGAGGCCAGCGCACGGGACAACAATCTGCATGAATCTGAGCCGTTGCGCTTACTCTATGGCTGATGTGATTAGTAGATTTTTAATTGTTTGATCTGGCTGTTGGATCTGAATCGCGATCCGACGACTGAGATCCACTTTCTATACATTGTCCTAGCCTCTCACCCATGATCTCCATCAGTAGGCGAGGACGGTCCTTGCTTTGCCAGCTACCCTCATCCTTCACCTTACATCTCTCATGATGTGTCTTACCTCCCTTGATATTAATTATTTTTCTTGAGGTGAAGAGCTGGGAGCTTGGAGCGAAAATGAATATTATTGGAGATACCTACTGATGGAACTAAACTGTGCCATAATTGCTTCTTCTATCGACAAACCTCCACGTACTCTCCCCCATTATAACCCTTACTTTTTATATTTTAAATCATTTATGGTGTTGTTTGAATTGTCTCGATGTGTGGATTATATTTAATTTTAGGCGAATTGACCTCCTTCTTGTAACTTGACTCTTAGGATGAAACTATACTCGGCAACCCATAGTTAGGGCAGTATCCCATCTTCGCGTTAGTCCCTCCCCGACCACGATTTTGGACTTAACACGTCAACCGTTATGTGAGCATCACGCCGACATGCGAGACGACTTGCTAAATCAGCCATGAGTCCAAGCCCTAGGGCGTCTTACTCGGATTCCCTAAAAAATGATGTAGCTCAGACCTGCGGGTTTTGGGTTCGGGTGTACCTCTTGAACTGGGCCGGTTCGATTGGCCAGATCGCGCGTTCTGCGCTGGTCTCAAATCCGACGCGTGTCGTGACGGCTTGTGAAATTTCACGCGCTGTCATCATTAGGCCGCCACTCCCCGTAATTCGTGCTACCACTATTTTCTATGCCGACGTTTTGATTTCCGCAAAACACAGATTTCTATGTTATTTAAATTTCTGTGCTATTTTTAATTCAGTGCCGCCATCTGTTAATCATTAATGGATAGAATGTATCAATTAATCTACATTTAATTAATATTTTAATTATTCAAATTCTATTTCAATCAAAACTTTGATAATACACCTCCAAAATATATGATATTATTACCATTTTGATCGTAAAAATGCGTAGAATAAATTGGTGCCAATTAATTTGTACTTTAGAAGTTGTTTTATTAATCATTATTTTAGGTTAATTTAGTTGATTTCTAATTAATTCCCAAGTTTATATGTGACCTAATTTCACTTACAAAAATGTGAGTATCATATTATGTGATCAAATTTAGGTTTAGAATTCTAGATCTCATATTGACTTTTTAACCCAAATTAGGAGTCCTCTCAAACCCCAGAAACCCAATGTTATCCAAAATTGATTTACTTAGTGTCATTTTACTCCTTATGCTATAAGGATTCAAAAATTGCATGTATTATTTCAGTTGGACAATGTTTGGTGATTCTAATTTTTTGGCTCCTAAATTAGAGTAATTTTGATAATTTATCTAATTTCATAATTTCATATTTTAGGTGTTTGAACCTTAGCGTAGCTAACATGTCATATTTAATTACTTCCCATATTATTGTAATAACATATTTAGAGCTTAATTTTCTCATATAAGATGCTTTTATGTTTAGCAAATTAATTGATTCAACCTATAATCTTAGAAGAGATACCCTAGGATTGAGTTTATTTTATGTCTTGCTTGTGATCTTAGAAGCTGTAAGATACCCAATTAGATGTAGTAACCTTAATGCTAATATAATTATAGGTTATGAATCAATTAGGATTAGTCCAAAGTAACTAGATTTAACCTTAGTTCACTTCACTTTAGTTATTGAGTCTTCATTTAAGTCCTTTAAGAACTTGTATTAGGAATCTTAAATTCATTAGAATAGTTTAGGAATCCTATTGATTTCCCAAACCTTCAACTTATAAAAAATATAAAATTTATAGTTTACAAGTCCTTCTTTCCTAATCTCTTAAACTTTTCTTTTGTTATTAACCTAGCTTGATTAGTAGTTAATTTTAAATGAGATCCTTATAATTCAGCCTAATTAGATGAGTTTAATGTGTAGAACCTTAACTCTTAACTTCCTCAATTATAGTGTTTACAACCCTACCTTTCCTACCTAGTTTCCTAAGCCTTGAATTAGTTAACCTATTTCAATTTTATGGTTTAGGGTAAGAATAGAATTAGTTTCATTTAGCATCATTATACTTATAAAGTATTTTGCCACCTCATAAAATGAAATCAAGCTACTACTTTCTAAAATCCCAACTCTAAATATACTATTTACAATTGACTTGAGATCAATATCTCAAAGTTAATTAGAAGCTCAATTAAATCTAATTATTAAGTAGATTATTAAAATTAAATAACTTTAGATATCACATAGTTTGTAATTATTGAATTTTTCCTTGAATGCTTGCTTAGCTTTGAGGCTATTTTATTTAACATATTCATATAAGACTTTTTGCAAAATTACAACTTTCACACTAAAACTATAGGGGTTTACATTGTTTTTTTTTTGTTAAGCCAGGGACAGGCTAATTAAGAGTAATAAAGAGACCTCACATTCTCAGAGGATGAATGTGAGTGTTATTTATTTTGACCCTACTTTTCTTTACTTGTTAGGCAGGCGTGCTTAACTCCTCGCTTCATTCTGTATTTTCCCGCAGAATGAATACTTTTATAAAATAACTTCAATTTAATAAAATATGAGTTCTTCTTCAATCTTATTGATTGTGAAGACTCATTATAGCTTTTAGCTATTTTACTTTACATAGTCATAGGCTATGTGTATCTTAGACTTATATTCTAAGATTTTCTTTCATTTACTATGCTTTGCACTTTCCATATTTTTAGTACTGTACTTTACTTGTTTATAGTTCATTTAGATTGCAGTGAATGTGG
Organism: Gastrodia elata; assembly: GCA_016760335.1. Lineage (NCBI taxonomy): Eukaryota > Viridiplantae > Streptophyta > Magnoliopsida > Asparagales > Orchidaceae > Gastrodia > Gastrodia elata. The sequence continues at coordinate 10,666,374 of CM028685.1, read as the reverse complement.
TTATAATTACATTTAAATGCTTCACTATCTTCTTTTCTTTTCTTAGCATAAGTTCATTAAACATATACATGCTTTATTTCATTTACTTTCATATACACTTTAGTACTTTTTTGGCCTATTTAGGATGTTTTTACCCTTATTTTACTTGCAGGCTAGAATGTCTAATCATGTGAGTATTCTTACTCACTTTGTTTTTCATAAGTCTTTCTTACTTTTCGTTACTTTCTTTTCCCTATTTATTTGCTTTCATTTGCACCGTTGCTTACTTTCATATTGTATATTAGTTGTGATATCCAAAATGATTATTAAAATGCTTAGCCTAATCTTAAAATGTGCTTAGGCTATTTAGTCTAACTACAATTTTCTTTTTGTTGGCTTTGCCCTATCATATTTAAATACCAAAATATGATAAATCAGGTGCATTTGAAGGCTACTGGAGCTGGACCAAGTGCTTGAGCTTAAAGTTACTAAATTGCTTTCACTTATTATTGTTAAATTACTTGCCTTTATTAAATTTATTGTGAGAGAGAGACTTTACTTTCTTGTTCTCTATTTTAATTTGGCATGTAATAATTAAATTTAATTATTTTGTCTTTGCTTTTCTTATGTTGGAATTAAAACTTACTTAAATACTTGGTTTGGATGAATGAAAACTTAAATGGAAGTTAGTTGCATACTTAAATGGAAGTTAGATGCATACCTAATTGGAATTTAGCTGTATACTTAATTTAATAAAGATGTTAATTCCTTATTTTCAAATATGTTTGATTTAGGATGTGTGAATCTTAGGATAACAAATTATTTCATATGATTTTCTCACATATAATTTTAAATCGGATGTTTAGATCTTAAATATCCATAAATGTGATGAATTCATTCTATTGTAAAGTTGCTTAGGAAAGATCCCTGAATGAATTGAGTTGTACATACATCTCATAATGTATACTCATATTGTAAGTGCATATCATTAGCATCTTCATACATATAATTGTCATCAATTTAATCACATACATTTGAATTCATATTCATCATATTTATCTCATGCATTGTCCTTTCTTGTATTTTCCCATCATAACTTAAGACCCTCTTCTAAATCCTTGGCCAAACACAACATCTAATGATTTGGGTTAGCTTCTTTCTAATCCAATATTTAATGTTGTGGTGATGCACTGATGTTGGGTTAATCTCCTACCCGATGTTTGGGTCATCACAGGATATAAGGTTTCACAACAAGCCTTATTCTAAAGGTAGAAAATCTTAAGGACTGAAAGATTAAAGAAATTATATTCCTAATTTGGAAAGGTTGAAGTCTAGTAATCATAAGTCAAAATAATCAAGTAAACACTTATAAATCAAAGAATTAAATTTAATCTATAGAATTATTTCATTATTCTATAGGTTGAAACCACTTAAGCCACTAGAAAAAAATTCAAAGGATTTAATCACTAAAGCATTTCAAGAATGAAAGTTACACTACCAAAGAGACCTCATTTAATGAATATCTATGGTATAAAAATCTAAGATATAAGGACTTAGATTTAATTACTTAAGATTGTTATATTTAAGATTCTCATTAAGATGTAAGCTTAGAAATAATTACTAGAATTGGGTAGGTGTTAGTTACATTAACTAGTACTGATTTCATAAGATTCATAGTTATTTTATAAGTGTACAATAAAGATCCAAGATCATCTTAAGGTTTTGATGATTTTTAAATAAATTCTAAGAGGATTTTAGGATTTACCACTTAGGATCGGTTAATTAAGTTTAAAGGCTCTTAAAAGATCTTAAACCATTATCTTACTTAAAGCATTGAATTTGGATTCTAGAATTTTAGGACTCTTGAAACAACTTTTGGTCAAAATAACTAAAATGCAATTTCTAAGGTAAAATTAGGATTTCAAGATTTAAGCCTCCAAATTAATTCTAATCAATTCTAATATGTTCAATGTTGTCTAATGAAAGAATTAACACCTTAATTAACAATTTGCACTTAGGATAGACCTAATAAATACTAATCCAATTTTTAGGGTCATTAAGGGTGATTAATTAAATTAGGCTAAGAAAGAGAAACCTAAGTTTATAAATAGATTATATAAGACTTATGGAGTTCATAAGTATTAGTATCTTAAGAATCAAAGATCAATTAAACTAATTATTCACTAATTACTAATTAGAATAATTAAGAGATGATTAGTAATTTTAAAACTCTTAAAATATTTTCCATGGCATGATTTGGACCTTTTCTATCATATGAGTATTTAGAGACATTAAGCATGCTATTTGACAAATAAATGAATTAAATATTCACTAATTAAGCTTAGAGAGAGAATAGGCTAGATTAGAAAATTTAATTATATAATGTAGAATTTTATTGAAGATTAATGTTCCTTACATTTTTTTTGATCAAAATGATATATTGAATCATACCATTTAGATCTGTATAGCTAAAGCAATTTAAATAATTTAAATTGAATGATTTTAATTAAAGAATCATAGGCTAATTAATTAAAACATTTTCCATTTAATTTCCTAAAGGATTTTAATTATAATTAATCGACTGAATATCCTTGACCCGAAACAAAAGATGCGGGTCGGGGGTGACCTGGCCCAATACTTTGTGCGCCTTCATCCCCGATCCCTCCTTCACAGACAAACGCTAGGGATAGATTGGGTTGCCAAATTTATTGCCGATACATCATGCCACGGCTTTCATTTGATCGCTACACCATCCACAATCAGAGGTGCATCGATTGAGCATAAAAGCTTTTCGGGGGAGAGACGGAGATGCCGGGACCTTTCCCTCTCTAATCATCCCTAAACCAGACATCTTGGGTTTACTGTGGGGAGCTAATTCACCCCACAAAGGTAACCATTCGACTGGGGTTTGATCCATACACCATTAGGGAGGTGAGGTGAGTTGAACCCCCATGACTTCAAGGCTCAGGAGGCACCTAGTGGCTAGAACCTTACTCAGCCGAGACCATAAACTGCGCTGAAACTCGATCGATTGATATGATTGGTCAAGGCTAGCCTAAGCCTCACGGACAATTTAATTGAACTTGATTAGCCAATGAGTGAAATCACAGAGCTAAATGGACCGGAGTTGAACTCAAACATTCAATGAATTGACTTTGCCTTCACTGTACAGCCATTCTGTCTAGACAGCAAGCCCCTTGCTATCTGGGCTAAGCTCAACCTATCAACAAGCTTCGCACAGACTGCCTAGAAAGGTTTGGAAAGAAGATGCAGCATCACAGAGCTACCTAATGCACATGATTTAACGTCAAGCCCACACAACTCGATGGGGAAAAGGGCAGTACTTGAATTGGAGAGGGAAGATGTGACTAAGAAGCTTCTTAGTATTGTTGAGCTCGACCGCACCTTGCTTTTTACTGGGGTCTGAACACTAGACCTCACTCACAGTCAGCCTAGGATATGAACTGGAATCACTGGGAATGCAGGGAAATCGATAGGGAAGGATGGAGGTAATGGAGTTTTGTCATAGCGAGTAAAGGAACTCACTATGAAGATCCTAGGCTATTTATAGCTAGGGAAAGAGAGGGGTGGTTACGAAGGTTCGGGTCCATGGATGGAGCTCGGGTCGAGATGATATCCCGCTTACCTCAATTGGAGCGGCTCGGGCCTCACTAATAGTTGAGAGTGCTCAATAGGCAAAGGCAAGAATCCTAATGGCCTAGCAAACATGGCTAGAGGAATGGTGATAGGTCATGACAACAGCTGTACGGAAGATCTCCTGCGATCGGGCACGAGCTAGTGAGGAAGACGATCCACTATGCGGGAGCTCCTAGGACCGTCTAATAGATCTAGGAATTAGCGTGTTGGTTATGATGCAATCCATTTTAACGTCTAATTGCGGGGGAGAAGATCATCCATTAGATTAGACTTAGAGATCTAATGGACAATCTGGGGTTACTTAAAATGTGGAATGGATGCCGTTGGATCACGCCTTAGGAAATGCAGAATGGTCAAGATGGAGAGGATCTGATCAAAGGCCGTGGGTCATTCGATCAGAATCACGGGATCAGCGGCCCAGATGGCTCATGCAGTTTGGATGCCAGACGACCGTTAGAATGGGAAGATATGCAATTAAGGAAAGTTGCAATCCCGAATTTACAATTTGACCTAATTAAATAAAATTTAAAATAAGTCTAAATGATCTCTAAAAATTCCCAAAATTTTATCCTTAGCTAATTTGGGGGTGAGGAATTCAAAAATGAGATCCAATTTTAATTTGGAGATCAAATTAATTTAGCTAATTTTCAGGATCCAAAATAGGCAAAATGGATAAGTTGCACAAATGGCCTTCGTCAGATCCTAACCTTTCATGGTTATGTTTAAATGGCCATTTAAGTCCAATGGAATGAGAGTTAGCACTTAGTTTAGCTTAGATTTAGCCAGGGTAACAATATTGTGTTGTTACACTTGTCGAGACTGAAGGATGACTAGCAACAGTGGTAACTAAAAGAGTAGTAGAGATAGTGTGGTACACCTAATGTCGATTAAGATGTCTTTGATACCAAAAGTGGTGCCCCACCCCATCACGTGTGTAAATAAAGTATAATTAGTGGCGAGATGGATCATCACTAAAAGATAACCTCAAATTAGTGTCGTCAAAATAATTGCATGCTGAGAGACACTTAAGTTGCCCACACTAATCATAATGGAATGTCTAGTAGCTAAGTACTTGGACATGTGATTACACTCCGAATTTTTATGTAATAATAATAATAATAATTTAGAGTACAATACTTATTTAATCAAACATTTATCACAGAGTGCAGAAGCTATAAGAAGGTATTTTGTATCAACCCTAGGTTGTTAATGTGCTGAATCTAAGCTTAACCAAGCCTCAATTCTCATTCTGTTGGTTTCATCTAGTTATTAAATTATAACCCTAAAAATTTGGGGTCAGTCGGACCTCAATTGAGCTTATTGATAATTTTTTTAATTTTATGATCCTGAAAATTATCAAAATTAATTTGATCTTCAATTTAAAATCTGATTATATTTTTAAATTACTCAACCCTAAATTAGCTAGGGGTGAATTTTTAAGAATTTTTGGAGATTATTTAAGCCTAAATTGAGTTTAATATCATTTTAATTAATTAATTTATTTATCCATTTAATTTTTGTTCCAACAGTCAATTGCCTTTGAAACTGTAGGGTGCATTCTAGCCGTTGAATCTCTTCCCGGCATTCAATTGAACGGTCATGCCTTTTAGTGTGACCAGATTCCTCATCAACTATTGAATCACTAGCGCGATCCCACGATTGATTTTACTCTCGCAATAATTAATTATGGATTGAAAATCAGAGCTGTTCCACTTAGTTTTTGATTGATCAGACAATCGAGGGTCCTCGAGAACTATTCTACTTTGTATACAAGCTTGCGCGTGCTCCTGGTCCCCTCCCAACGGTGCTGAATGGTCTCCACCATGGCATGTAAGGGGAATTCCCTTGTATTTTGATAAATCTAAGATCTATAGTAAAATAAGAGAATAAAAACAAACACTTTTATGTTGGAAATGTATACTTTGATGTGTCTTCATTGCTTTTTCAGGATAAAGTTGAGCAAAGAAAAATCTGGCCAAAACATAAAATTTTGGAAGAAGACCGCTACAGTGCACCCAGCGCGCCACAGCGCATTGCAGCAGGCACAAACTTGAGAGCTCGGCACTATCGCATGGTACAGTGAGCACAAACACGAGAGCTCGGTGCTATTGCACGCTGCAACGGACACAAACCTGAGAGCTCGACACTATTGCACTCTACAGCGGGCATAAACCCGAGAGCTTGGTGCTACAGCGCGCCCAAGTAGTCACAAATAGAGAGCTCAGTGCTACAGCATGCACAAGTGGTCACAAATAGAGAGCTTGGTGCTACTACGCACCACAACGGACACTAACTCAAGAGCTCGATGCTATAGCTCCCCAAAGTGGGCACAAGACAGAGATCTCAGCACTATCGCATGTCGTAGAGGGGATTCACTTAACAAATATTTTAAAGAAAAAACCGCTGCAGCCTGCCCAAGCACGCTGTAGCTCACCGTAGCGCCTGCCGTAAAATAACTCTGGAATTGGCATACAAATCAACATTGGGGAGAGGAATAGACTTAATATTTCCCCTTCCACAGCATAAATTAAAGACAAATCAATTAAACCTTTTCATTTTCAATGTAATAAATGAATAAATCTTAATTGCAAAAAAATTCTCAAGAAGAAAAAGGTTTGTTGCACAAATGCTAAGAAGGATTTCTAGGATTATAAAAGCCAAGGAGAAAGGCTAAAGAGAGGTTCCCAATTTTGACATTGCAGCTTCTAAAATATTTGAAGGTACAGAAAGTTGAAGGAAAGGGAGAAGCCTTGCTTAATGAAAGGAAGAGGATACCTCCAAAAAGAAGATTTGAGGTCAGAAAACAGAAAGAAGAAAGATAACGGTGATTGAGGGAGAATTTAGAACACAACTACAGTTCTTAGTATTATACCTCTAACTCTTTTCTTAATTTCTTTTCTACAAGGAACCATGCAAGGGTTTGATGTCCTGAATTTATTTTCTTGTATTTCTTTTATAATGGGAGCCTAAATCCTCCTTGGGGAGGGTTAGGCCTAAACATATAATGAATTGAAAGAATTAAAAGTGTTTTTAATCAACTTTGTTAATGAATACATTTCTTAATCATTACTTGACTATTGATATGACAAATTGCTTGAATGAATGACATGTAATGAATGTATCTTTTTAAGTAATACTTTTTTAACTAGGAAAACTATCAGCTAGTCTATCATTTAGAACTAAAGACTTGCACATAAAGCATAATTGTCACTGATTTATGTGATAATATTTGCCATGCGAGGATGATCAAGGCAATTCCTTAGGGTTAGAAATGATGAGGATAGCAAAGGAAATTAAATTAATCTCAGAGCTTCGCAGCTCACCATTGGCTTAAGCTAGGAACATGTGCACAATTGCCAAGAGCCCATTGACAAGCTCTTGAGCATTGTAACATTGTTCATCTAGCTAAGCTAAGAAGTTGATGCATGTGAGACAAGAGCCACCAATTATGCTCCATGGCTCGTTCTAGTTAAAGGAAGAAGATGAAGTGTTGAGTGCTTACGAGTGATGTGACATAACCCACTTATCCCAATGACTCTCTCCCTTAGCTAAACTAAAGTAGATGCATGTGATGCTAATTTGGTGGAATCAAGTTCGCGTGATCGTACAATTGAAACTACATATTTGAAAACTTAAATGTTAGTATCGTATTTAACTAATATTGATCACGCAAGGGTTTATGTGCTGGGATAGAACCTTTTGAGTTCATCTTGAGCACTAGACATAACTTAGTCCAAATTAGGGGACACTCTAAGGAAGGCTATTATTGCTTGATTATAACTAGAATATTTAACTAATTTGACATTTAAAGTTGACAAAGAAGAGTACTTACATAAAACCCTTCAAAGAATTGCATGTTAAACTCAACTCTCCTTACTTTTACAAATTGTAGTTTCTTATCAACAAAACTTTCATTGCTAAATTGGAACAAAAAACACAAACTCTATAATTGTTCAAACATCATTGAAAACAAATAAACTTTAGTAACTAAATACATCATTCTCAGTGGACGATAATTCTCAGGACTTCAATCCCTTATTACTTCAGACCGCGTGCAGTTGCGTGTGAGCACAGATGTGTATTTTAAGTCTGTCAAGTTCTTAGCGCCGTTGCTGGGGAACAGTGATCTGTTTTGTATTAAAGACAATTTGCTAGTAATTGGTGATCTAAAAATTTTCTTACCGCACATATCTATTTTATATTTTTGTAATTATAATTGTCACTGCTTTTGCTTGTTTATTGGTTAAACTAGTTTTTCTTTTATTTTATTTGAACTTGTAGTTAACTGCACTCCTTGAGGTAGAACTAGGCTCGTATGAATAGAAAAGATTGTTCTAGCATATTTTTTGACCCAGAAATTAAAAGAACTTATTTACGAGCTAGGGGAGAATAAATAGATTTAAATTCACCACAAGTTAAAATGAATAATGAAGTAAGAAATCCTAAGGAAGTAATAAAGAACAATAGGGGTAAGTGTAACAGTCCAAACTCTTAACACCAAGGTATTGTCCACTTTGGCCTGAAAGGTCTCACAATTTTGCCCTCAGAAGATAACTTCCCATCAGGTCACCCATCCTGGGAGTGCTCCCACCTGAGCACACTTACTTTTAGAGTTTTTATCAGAAACTCCACCATTATCTGAAAAGGTAATTTGATGTTTAAGAGTTTCACTTATTATTACATAAGTGGGTCTTCACAATCTCCCCAACTTAAGTAACTGACGTCCTCGTCAGTATCCACACACAGATCCAAGAACCATCCATTGGGTAGATAGAACTAGAGGTGACCACTACAGGATCAAGAGGTACCCACAACTATGTAGCATCTTAACCATCATGGGTTCAAGAGGCTGCTCATATGAAGTGATACTTTGTCCTGTATGACACTTAGCTCATATCTGACACCATATGATTTGCTTTGATACCATTTGTAACAGCCTAAACTCTTAACACCAAGGTATTGTCCGCTTTGGCCTGAAAAGCTTCACAGTTTTGCCCTCAGAAGATAACTTCCCATCAGGTCACCCATCTTGGGAGTGCTCCCACCTGAGCATGGTTAACTTTGGAGTTCTTATCAGGAACTCCACCATTATCTGAAAAGGCGCCTTGATGTTTAAGAGTTTCACTTATTATTACTTAAGTGGGTCTTCACAGTAAGGCTCTTAGATAATATGCCCTGTCAACTGTTGGGGGAGTTTCTAATATTATTGTTAGACTGACTATTCAAGCCAATAATTTTAAATCAAACCTTTAACTTTGCATATGGTTCAGAGTAATCAATTAAGTGGATTAGCTACCGAAGATTCTAACTCGCATATTTCCAACTTCTTGGAAATATGAGACACTTTCAGATTTAATGATGTCTTAGATGATGCCATTATATTAAGATTTTTTCCTTTTCGTTGAGAGACAGAGCAAAAATTTGGCTCAACTCTCAGCCTGGCAAATCAATTCAAACCTGGGATAACTTGGCTAGGAAAATTTTAGCTAAGTATTTCCCACCAGCTAAATTTGCCAAGGTGGGAAATGAGATCTCAAATTTCTCTCAACAAAATGGGGCAAATCTGTATGACGGCTGGGAGCATTTTAAAGAATGCTTAAGGTGCTGCCCCCATCATGGGTTTCCTTTATGGATGCAAGTGCAAACATTCTACAGTGGATTGAATGCATTCACCAGGACACTCATAGATGCATGCGCAGGTGGATCATTAAGTAGAAAAACCCAAGAGGACGGCTTCAACCTCCTAGAGGAAATGGCGAACAATGCATATCAATGACCGACTGAGCGGCTAAGTTTCAATAGGAAAGAGGTGAATAATCTGAATGACTCAAACCAGTTGGCTGCTCTATAGAGGGAAATTGAGTTATTAAACTTTAAGATTGAAAACATGAATGCAAATATAATTTAAGAAATCAACTGTGAGCTATGTAGAGGGACCCACAATAGTGATTGCTGCAATTTAAATAACCCATTTGCACCCTCCCACACAGAATAAGTGAGCTCTTAAGAAATAATAACAACAATAGAAACAATCCCCAAAATAGCTTATACTCTAACACATACAATCAAGGGTAGAGGAACCACCCAAACTCTTATTAGAGTGAGGGAAATTCTCAAGGGAATTATACTACTTAATCGCAAAATAGGCAAGCACAAAATTTTAACAACTTTCATCGGCCTACTTAATATAAAAACCAAGAACTGGTTTTTGAAGAATCTTTTTTTGCTTTCAAGGCTGAAATTGTCTATCTTATGAAGAGAACTGAATTGACCATAAACTAACATGAAAGCTTAATCCAAGGAATTGAGGTGTCTCTTAAGAATATTGAAGTCCAATTAGGACAAATTTCGAATTTATTTTTGTTCGTTTCATGTATTAATCGGAGAGACGAATATTAGCCCTCCGATCATTTATTAAAAACACTCTAAGGTCTAGATTGCTTTGAGGGTATTATAAATACCCAAGATCTGTATGTTAATTTCAGTTTTGATAAATAGAAATTCTGAATTTTCTCCAAATAGCGAGAACAGCTCTTGTTTCCCCTGGGAAACCATAGTTTCCAAATCCTCCCTCTCCAAACCCTAGCCGCCACCTTCCGGACCCCTCCCCTTGCTGCCTTCGGACCTCTCCCCTTGCTGCCTTCAGACCTCTCCCTGCAGGACAGCCGCTGCCACCATCCCAGTCACCACCACTGCTGTTGCTGCCCAGCCGCTGCTGCCAGCACCCCCGCAGCGGCCCCAGCCACCGTCGTCCCCCTGCCGCTGCTGCCAGCCGCCGTCGCCGCTGCCCAGCCGCCGCCGCCGCTGCCCAGCCGCCGCCGCTGCCCAGCAGCCAACCGCCGCCGCTGCTGCCCAACCGCTTCTGCCAGCTGCCGCCGCTTGCCCCTGCTACTGCTAGCCTCCGCAGCTGCCCTTGCTGCTGCTGCCACTGCTGGCCACCACTCACCGCTGCTGCCCCGACTGTCGCTGCAAGCCACAGCTGCCTGTCGCTGCCCCCTGCCGCCGCTTGCCCCAGCCACCGCTGTCAGCTTCCTCCACTACCCAGCTATTGTTGCCCTAGCCGCTGCAAGAAATCTACTCAGATCACCGTTCTCGCTCCTGGTTTAAACCGGCATGTGTTCGTTCTTCCCATACCCTAATCTAAATTTATTCAATTAATTTATTGTGCGATTTTCAGGTAGAAATTATTTGTAGGAGTGCAAATCTAAATCCGGTCGCTGCGAGTGGATTCGGAACGGAAACACCTCCGAACACACCCGCATGGCAAGAATAACTCGAAGTACGAGTTACCTTTCTGGACCGGAGCCCTTCCTTTGATCCGGAACTGGTGCCGACCGCTCTTCCTGTTCGTGGCTCAGGACACCCCATTGCCAACGAAAGTCATTTTCAAATTACTATGAAATCTTCCGCAGGTAAATGCTGAAGCTTAATTGATCTAAAGCGGCTGCGCGAAAAGTGCTTAAATTTCCAAATACATCTTAATGAAAAACATCTGCATTCATAAGCATTCAAAAACCCTAGGATTGCCTTAGAGCCCAGTAGCACCAAACCCTAGTGTTGCTCTGCATCAAATTGGGTATCAGAGAAGGCTCCAAAAGTTTCTCAAATTTCGAAATCCTATTCTCCTAAGGTTCACATCACTACATACATAGGAGTCTAGGTGCATACATATTTAAAATCGCATCCATCATTGCATGCATCTGAGGAGTGGTAAGATAATTAGCATGGGTAGCCACAGTCAACATTTAGAGTCTGAGATGCACCAACCGCCAGAGATGACCCACATTGCACCACATTTGAGCCTTGACGAACCTATCTAATTTAGGAACTTCCGCATGGAATGGAATGCGAAGAAACATCACCTGAGGGAAGAGATGAACACCTTGAGAGCAGATATGAGAGGAGTTATAGGATGGGTGTACCAACTGGAACACATGGGTAGAGGATCTAACCCGCCTGGTTCAGGAGGAGAACCATCCACGAACTGTTTCCAGACTAGAGTGGATGCCCCTCATGAAGATTTGAACCCACATCTAGGTCCACATGATTTACACTATGAGCGAGACAAGGATAGACTAACTCTCGAGATAGATCATAGAGCACGCACACCGAGGCTTAGACTTGCTGAACCTCAGGATGTTAGATATGATGATGCCTTTAGGGCCGGACCTGATGCCCCTTTTGGTGATCAGCGATGGAGGAAGAGAGACCCATACCTGCTGGGCATAGAGATGTGAGACGTCCTGTTTGAGCCCCCCTTGAGAGGATTATTACGGATCACCTCCCAGAGGTCGAGAAGGCCGCTGCGGATTCCCACCCAAGGAACGCGATGACTACCCCCGATTTGAGGATGAATTTGATAGACCTGTGCGAGACAGATGCCCAGACCTGACACTTATTCTCAAGCTAGACCCTCCTAGCTATGATGGCACGATGGACCCTAAGATTTTCGCAGATTGGGTTCTCGACATAGAGAGTTATTTTGACTGGTACGGTATGTACGAGAATCAAAAGGTCCGCTTTGCCAAGATGAGACTCACCCTGAAAGAAAAGACCTTTTGGCTAGAAAAAGAGAGACATATGGAGTATGATGGGCTTCCTCCAGTGACTACCTGGACTGAGATGAAAGCCCTATTGGAGGCCCAATACATACCGGCATACCACATGAGCCGATTACGCGATGAGCTGACCGCATTGCGCCAGGGCACTAGGACCGTCCCAGAATATTACGCTGAGATGAAAGATCTCATGATACGCTGCCGCATCCGTGAGTCTGAGCTGGACACCCTATCCAAATTCAAGTACGGATTGAGTCCAAAGATTCGTAGCAAACTCATTCACTACAGCGTATATAATTTGTAGCGCACTGTGTCTATTGTGACTGATATAGAGACACATCAAAAGAGTCGCAATAAGACATCTTGGATGACTAGGACCGATAGACGGGATGACTCAAAGGCTCGAGGGATGGAGCCAAGACTACGGACGTGGCCACGAGAGAGTATAAGGGGAAGGCCCCCGTAGGAGCTGTGAGTCTGGCACACATTAAGTGCCTTAGATGTGGTACATTTGGGCACTATGCCAGGAACTGCACCAAGCAGCTCACCACATTATTGATTCAGAAGGCTAGTGATAATGAGTCTGCCCTAGCCGGAATTGATTATGTCAGTGTTGTGTTAAATGAGCTTGACTTAGGGGCCCCAGTGATGAGGAGTTTAACCCGAGCCTCCTAGTGGTGAGATGTATGATCGCCACACCCCGTGAGTTTGCTGATTATTAGAGGACCAACATCTTCTAAGCCTTCTTTCGAGCCGGGGAGAAGTCATGTAGATTAGTGATTGATAGTGGCAGCTGCATGAATGTTGTGGCAGCGTTCGCACTTGCTCGTTTAGGGGTCACTACTGAGCCCCACCCATCACCTTTTCAGGTAGCTTGGGTTACCAAGACTACTATTCCTGTGACACGCAGATGTCTCATACCCATCACGATTGGATCCTACACCGATCAGATCTGGTGCGATGTCATGCCCATGGATGTTTGCCACGTTCTCTTAGGGAGACTATGGTTGTATGACAGGGATGTGACTATTCATGGCAGGACCAACACATGTTCATTCATGTTGAATGGGTAGAAGGTGGTCCTGAATCCCATCAGACCCTTAGCCTCACACCCAAGACCGAAAGCCACCAAGGAGACCCTTCCGCCCACAGAACAGAAGAAGACCTTGAATATTATCTGGGGAGTTGAGTTAGAGAGAGAGAGTTTTGCAAATGACATCCTTTACGCCCTGGTGGTACTCCAGTCATCTGGACTAGTGCCTGACACCACCCACCTTTCTGAATCTGCCAGGAAGCTTCTTGAGGAGTTTCAGGATGTCCATCCTGAGGAGTTACATGCTAGATTACCTCCCATGAGGTCGATCCAACACGCCATTGATTTAGTCCCTGGCTCCTCCCTACCCCATTTGCCTCACTACCGTTTAGACCCATAGCATATGCTGAGCTGTAGAGGCAGATCACTGAGTTATTATATTGTGGATTCATTCATCACAGTATGAGTCCATGTGCTGTTCCAGCCCTTCTTGCCCCCAAGAAGGATGGAACATGGCACAAGTGTTTTGACAGCCGAGCTGTCAATCGAATCACTATGAAGTACAGATTCCTCATTCCATGATTAGATGACATGTTGGACATGCTGAGTGGTGCCGCTATCTTCTCAAAGATAGATCAGAGGAGCGAATACCACCAAATTAGGATTAGAGAGGGAGACGAGTGGAAGATTGCCTTCAAGTTGAAGGAGGGATTGTATGAGTGGCTAGTGATGCCCTTTGGACTATCCAATGCCCCAAGCACCTTTGCTCGGATGATGACTCATGTCTTCCAGCCCTACATGGGTAAGTTCATCGTCATTTATTTTGATGACATTCTGGTGTATAGCCTCTCTAGCGATGACCACTTGGGTTCGAGCTCCTGTTAGCCGAAAAGCTGTACATCCGCATGAAGAAGTGCACATTTTTCGTGGAGTCTGTCATCTTTCTAGGTTACATAGTAGGCTCCTCGGGAATCTCCATTGATCCTGAGAAGGTGAAGGCTATCATGGAGTGGCCCACGCCCACAAAACATCCATGATATGAGTAGCTTTCACGGCCTGGTCACTTTTTGTTGATGTTTTATAAAGGATTTTAGTGGTATCATGGCCCCTATCACAGAGTGTACTAAGAAGGGTGAGTTCAAGTGGCCATCTTCTACTGGAATAGCATTTCAGCTTATCAAGGAGAAGATGTCATCAGCCCCACTGTTGAGATTGCTAGATTTTGGCAATACCTTTGAGGTGTCTTGCGATGCTTCCAGCATTGGGATTGGTGGAGTCCTCACCCAGGAGGGCCACCCTGTGGGATATTTCAACGAGAAAACTCTCGAGCCCAAAGCTAAATTATTCTAATTATGAGCATGATTTTTACGCTTTAGTGCAGAGCTTGAGACACTGGAGGCACTACCTGTTGCCAAAGGAGTTTATCCTACGCTCGGACCACCAAGCTCTTAGATATATAAACTCACAGCATAAGCTTAGCCCATGCCAAGCAAAGTGGGTGTCTTGCCTACAGGAGTACGACTTCGTACTCAAACATTGCAAAGGGAAGAATAACACACCCGCCGATGCTTTGAGCAGAGTTACTCTTGTCCTCACAGAGATGAGAGCACATGTGATAGGCTTTGAGTGCATGATCGAGGATTATGCCACATGCCCTGATTTTAGTGGCATCTATAGTGCTCTAGCCGCCGACCCATACCATGACACTACGGACTATGTCATTCGGGATCGGTACCTATTTAGGGGCACACAACTATGCATTCCCAATACGTTTATGCGCAATTTTTTAGTATGGGAGTTGCATGGTGGAGGACTGGAGGACATTTTGGGAGGGACAAGATAGTAGATCTTGTTTAGGAGAGATTTTACTGGCTGGGGATGGTGAGGTTCATTGCCCAGATTGTGAGAAGCTGCAGGGTGTATCAGGTTACAAAGGGAAATAAGCAACCCAATGGACTGTACACCCCTCTACCCATTCCTTCCACCCCTTGAGAGGATGTCAGTATGGACTTTGTGCTAGGACTACCACACACACAATGTCAGCACGACTCCATCCTGGTGGTAGTAGATCACTTCTCCAATATGGCATATTTTATCCCGTGCCGCAAAATTGACGATGCCTCTGCCATGGCAAAACTTTATTTTAAAGAGGTGGTAGCTCATAGGGGTGTACCCAAGACGATAGTGACTGACAGGGATGTCAAGTTCACGAGCTATTTCTGGAAAACCTTGTGGCATCTTATGGGAACCAAGCTCATGTTCTCGACAGCCTACCACCCATAGACCGATGGCCAGACTGAGGTTGTCAACTGTAACCTATGGAATCTGCTAAGATGTTTGGTTGGGGACCACAAGGCTAATTGGGATCTGATCTTACCACACGCCCAATTAGCCTACAATAACTCATTAAATAGGCCAACTGGGATGTATCCAAATGAGATAGTTCACGGCCGTAGGGCTAGAGTTCCTCTAGATTTAGTTCCCCTACTGTACACTCATAGGACAAGTCAATTTACATCAGAATTTGCATTACAATTGCATGAATTACATAAGGAGATTGAGCGCAGATTGCACAACAACTACGATTATCATAAGCTGCAAGCTGATGCTAGACGAATGGGCACTTGGTGATGGTGCGACTGAGTCCGGATAGGCTTCCCTCAGGAAGCCTGAAGAAGCTGGCCGATAGAAGAACCGGACCATACAGGGTGATGAAAAGGATTAGTACGAGCATACCAGTTAGCCTTGCCATGTGATTGGGGAGTACATCCAGTGTTCAATTTGGCTGATCTGACCCGATTCTATGGACACCCACTGGGACCTGAGGAGCCTTCTACAGATAGTTCTGAACTAGAACGTATGAGAGAGCAGTGTGTTGGTGAGGATATAGCTCCACAGACAGCCATGCCTACTTTTTCCCCTGATGGTAGCACCCCAGCACCAGAGGACAGAGCTTCAGTTGAGGACCTAAGACCGATACCAAGGTCCACTGACATATTACCCCGAGGAGATTCACTGCCAGAGCTGATTCTGGATGAGGAGACAGTGGCCACTACTGAGGGTGGCTTTTAGAGATACTTGGTTCATTGGAGAGGATGACCCAACACGGATGACAGTTGGGTACTTGCAGAGGAGATTGAGAGATTGGATGCTGACCTCTTAGCCCGCTACCGCACAGACCACTCACCGGTGATGAGTGCTTTTGAGTGGGGGAGAGTTGATGCGGACCATCTTCAATGTGGGTCCCGCTACTGAGCCCACCTGGACCCATACCGGCCTTGATATTTCAGTTTTATTGTTCTGCATTTATTTTCGTCTGTTTCAATTTTATTTTCGCATTTATTTTTGTCTGTTTCATGTATTGATCGGAGGGACAAATATTAGCCCTCCGATTATTTATTAAAAGCACTCTAAGATCTAGATTGCTTTGAGGGTATTATAAATACCCAAGATTTGCGTGTTAATTTCAGTTTTGATAAATATAAATTCTGAGATTTCTCCAAATAGCGGAGAACGGCTCTTGTTTCCCCTGGGAAACCCTAGTTTCCAAATCCTCCCTCTCCAAACCCTAGCCGCCACATTTCGGACCCCTCCCCTTGCTGCCTTCGGACCTCTCCCTGTAGGACAGCCGCTGCCACCACCCCAGTCGCTGCTTCCCAGCCACCACCGCTGCCCGATCATCGCTGTCCAGCCGCTGCTTCCGCTGCCCAGCCGCTGCTGCCAGCCACTGCTGTTGCCCAGCTGCTATTGTCAGCCGTCGTCGCCGCCCAGTCGCGTGCTACCCGCCGCCGCCGCCACCCAACCGTTGCTGCCAGCTGACGTCGCCACTGCCCAGCCGCTGCTGCCAGCCTCCGCCGCTGCCTAGCCGCCGCTGCTACCCCTGCTGCTGCCAGCCGTCGCCACTGCCCTTGCTGCCATTGCCACTGCCGGCCACCACTTGCCGCTGCTGCCCCGGCTGCCGCTACAAGCTGCAGCTGCTGTCGCTGCCCCTGCCGTCGCTGCCCTATCCACCGCTGTCCAGCCGCCTCCACTGCCCAGCCGTCGTTGCCATAGCCACTACAAGAAATCTATTCAGATCACCCTTCTCGCTCCCAGTTTAAACCGGCGTGTGTTCGTTCTTCCCATACCCTAAACTGAATTTATTCAACTAATTTCTTGTGCAATTTTTGGGTAGAAATTATTTGTACGAGCGCAAATCTAAATCCAATCACTGCGAGAGGTTTCAGAACGGAAACACCTCGAACACACCCGCATGGCAAGAACAACTCGAAGTGCGAGTTACCTTTCCGGACCGGAGCTTTTCCTTTGATCCGGAATCGGTGCCGACAGCTTTTCCTGTTCGTGGCTCAGGATAGCCCATTGCCAACGAAAGTCATTTTCAAATTACTGTGAATCTTCCGCAGGTAAATGCTGAAGCTTAATTGATCTAAAGCGGCTGCGCGAAAAGTGCTTAAATTTTCAAATATATCTTAAAGAAAAACATCTGCATTCACAAGCATTCACAAATCCTAGGATTGCATTAGAGCCCGACAATACGAAATCCTAGTGTTGCCCTGCATTATAAGGGCATGATGATTGTAAGAGTGAATGGCAAGGAAGAATACATAGATTTAATGCCCATAAGATTCAAAAAAAAAAATTATAAGGGCTGAATGGAAAAAGAAGAATTTGACCAAAACTCCTGATTTAAAACTGGAACTTGATGGCAAAAACCTAAGTGAAGCTGATTCTGAGTAGATTGGTTGCACCTCAGCTAGAGGTAGGGATGATAAAAGTAAGAATCTTAAGAATAAAACATGTTTAGGAAAAAAGAAGAAGAAAATAATCATTGCAAAGGCATCCCAAGAAATTAATGATAAGGGCCTAGGTTCGAGCATAACAATGAAAAACCTGTTAGTGCTCGCCATGGATCTACTCATATTTAGAGAACATTCTCTCCAGAGGATGTGCACTAACATGCCTAAATTTGTCGGGCTAACGACACTAAACTAAGCACTTATGGGAGGCAACCCATGTGTTTATACTTTATAATGTTTAGGAATAGTTAGTTTTCTTAGCAACAATGAAATACAATTTGATCTTAATTGGAAATTTTGAAAAATTCATCAAACTTTAGGGAAAACTCTTTCAGTAGACGCTACAGTATGCACATCGGATTTCAACACTATAGCACGTTGCAGCAGAATTTGTCGCTACGACGCGCCACGACAGAATTCAACGCTGCAGCTCGCTTGAGCGGAAATTAAATGCTATCGCATGCCTAAACAGAATCCTTGGTGCTATCATGCGCTGCAGTGTGTCACGGCTCGCTTCCGCGCACGATGTACAACTGAAACCTTTATTGACTGCTTAGGAATTCTCAAGTAGTCAAATTCGCTACATCATGTCTTGAACTTGTCTCCTAGTAAAAACTACTGAAAAGATGCCTTTTTCCCTCTTTCCAAAAGCTAAAATCAATAACACTTATGGCATGACTTAAATAACATCTTTGACCAACCATAAATGTGATTTGAATGAGGATTTAAGAGAAAATGTTAACAACTTCTGCCCTATAAATAGAGAGGATTGGAGAGGGTTTCACACATAATCTTTGTGCTTGAAAGTTTTCTGCCTAAATTCTTAGCTCTCAACTCTCTCCTGCACCAATGACATCATAAAAGAAGAGTGTTGCAAGTAAGGAAGTTGTGGCCTCTACCTCTGGAGGCCACGTCAACAAAAAGAGGTTCTCCTCTGTGGAGGCCGAGCAGCGCTTTGTTTAAATAACTTCTAGGCGGTGCTCATTCAGGAGAGGGGGTTTAAACTCCCTTTCTCTAGTTTTCATGGCAACTTATCATATCGAGGATGGGAGAACTTGGTCTTCCTGCAAACCGATTCTTATCCTTCCATCATGCAAGAAGTTATGCCAGCATAGTAAACACGAGCGGGCGTAAACTTTTTGTGCGAGGGAAGGCCATAAGTTTCGGGTTTGAGCATATTGAGCAACTTGACGAACTTAAGGTGGTATAGGAGTGTACCTACCAAGCCTTACTAAATTTTGAGTATGATCCCACAGCCATAGCAAGCGCCCTCATCTCTCACGATTCCGATTGGAGAGGGAACCTCTCTAACATTCCATGTGTTCTCCTTAGAAACTCGTGTAATGCGTGGCATGTTCTCATCTCAAGCATAATAATACCAACTGGGCATTTAAGTGACGTGACTAGATCAAGGGCATTTTTAATCAGTGCCATAGAATGACCTGGAGATATTCTTATCTCTAGAGTTATTTTTGAACAACTTTGGAACGCTTGACCGGGTCGTGCGCCTCTTTGGCTTTTGGATCATTAATTTTTGGGATATGCCTTGCTCAGGGGGTAAATGTATCATCTAGTGATGTGGCAATTCCTCCTCGTATTCCTCTTACTCGAAACAATTTACACTCCCATTTTCAAAAGGGTAAGAGGAGGAAGAAGAGAAAAGGGGAGGAAGGAGAAGCTTCATCTCTGCTGGAATAATTTCAACTTTAAAAAATATAAAAAAAGGAATATCTAAAATGAGAGCTTATCAAAACCAAATGGGGAAGTGTCTTGAGGAAGACAGGAGGTATAACTAATCCATCATCTCTCAGTAGCTCAAATTCCAGCATGATTTTCACTCAGCTTTGGGAACAATGTTCTCAAATTGGAGCTTGCATGGTGGACCGAGAGATGCTGTCCTACCACAACCTTAGCTTATGAACCCCATCGGAACACTGAATGGCCAGAAGGAGATGAAGAAGAAGAGGAAGAAGGGGAAGAAGAAGAAGAAGAAGAAGGAAATGAATATGATGAATAGGTTGCATTTTTTTTTTCTTTTGTTTATTTCCTTCATTTCAGTTTGTACTTTTACTTTTGCTTTTGTTTAATAAATCTTAGTGAATTACATCCCCTCAAATTTTGTGCAAATTGAATGTTATCATCTCACCAATTATTTTTTCATTTCTGGAGTTTTAATGGGCTAAGTTCAATGAATGATGTGAAGGATTTGAATATCTTAATTTACTTAAACAAAATGTGATCAATCAAAATAAGTCAGCTCTAAGATTTTCCATGTTAAACAAATTTACTCTCAAATCAATATAGTCTCCACAAATCAAAAGTATATGAAACTACAATTTTAAGTGTGAGGTTGGGATCAAGGATCTTGATTTAGAGAAGTGAGAAATGGTGAAATAAAGAATGTGCTAGACTTCTGTAGGACTTACTGAATGTAATGAAAAATAGATAGAGATATAGAAAAATATCTCTCCCTTGATCTGAATGTAAAAAGAAAATTCAGTGATGAAGTAAAATATCTCTCCTAAAGTAAAAAAAAATAAAAACTGAGAAAAACAAGAGGAAGAAAAATATCTCTCTTGGAAAATTCATTGCTGTTTATAAGAAGAAGCATAAATGACACAAGAAAATTCTAACACACTGAATCTAGCTTATCTTAATTAAGTAATCCTAGAAACTTCCCCCATAATTTAAGAGTCAAGCATCATACATTTTGAAGGAGGAAACTAAAACAGTGAAAAGAGAGAGTGACATTAGCATGGAATTTGTTAGAATTTGAGTTTGTGTTTCTCTATTCACATTATTAAGTAAACATTAGATGCTAAAAAGTACTTCTGTAATAACCCTAGTTATTACCCTAGTTAAATCTAAATTAATTAAGCTAAACTAAGTTCTAATTTTGATTCCATTGAACTCATTGAGTCATTTAAACCTCACCCTAGATGTTTGGGATCAATCGAAGCTTAATTGAGAATTTTAATATTTTTACTTATTATTTAGCCCTGAAAAAAACTTAAATTAAATTGATCTCCAAATTAAAATCTGATTTCATTCTTGAATTCCTCACACCTCAATTAGCTAAGGGTGAAATTTTGGAAAATTTTGAAGCTCATTTAATCCTAAATTGGATATATAAAATTAATTAAAAATTAAGTTAATTATTAAATGAATTAATATTAATTAAATTAAATATATATATTTTTATATATATGGGATTCGCAGTTGGAACCGCGTTAGATCCACTGCGGGGTCCCGACAATGGCGCCTGGAATTCAACCAATGGATGCGTTAGCACATATCCTAGCGCAATCCATCCAACGGTGGGATCTCCTAGGTGGTTAAATCTAATCCTAGATGTTGGATCAAGCAAGTGTATCCGACGGCTGCCAGCTAATCCATGGTTAATCGTTTAAGTGGCATATCAAAACCGTCCAAGACCAACGGCTCTGCGATCAGACCGTTCCCAGCTCCCCGCGATTGTGGATCATCCCCTTCCTCTCGCCTATCGTGTGTCTGGTCCCCCCTGATAGCCGAATCACTTCTAGCCCTTGTGGCAGTACGGGATGGTGTCGTTCTTCCCCTTCTACCCTTGGCACGACCACTGCCCAGTAGTAGCATCCTGAAATTACCCCTAGCAATTGGGCCGAGCCTTACCTTCATTTTGAGCCAATTCCATGGAGCCCAAGCTCTGGCTTCTACCCCTAGTACTCCTAATGCCTATGAATACCTTCACGATATCACAGTGAGTCCCTTTGCTCACTGTGATTCCTCAATTGCCCAGTTAAATCCCGTAGGAGCTCCCCATCTCTGTAGGCATTCTTGGTGATTTCAGCAGCTACGTACCAATGATAGAGGGTCCGTCTTTTGTTCAGACCCCTTGTAAACTCACGTCTGCTGTATGGTGAGCTCATAAGCCCTCAAATCCCCTTTGCCATGCCTGCAAACCCAGTTCCAGGTACAACCTCTCCCTAACTGAGTTGTGTGAGCTCAGTCCTTTTATTAAAGCTCTAGGATAGCTTTGTGATGTTCTGGATGTTCTTCCCTAAACCCTAGGATGCTTAGGAATCAGTGGCATTAGGCCTAGCTCAATGCTGACAGTGAGAATTCATTATTGGGATTGAGCATTGTCTAGACGGAGTGCCGACACTCCTCTAAAGTCCCGAACCCTCAATTCCTCTCAAAGCGATCTCTGATCGATATGGCAAGCTAACTAGACCCAATGCAATTGTTCCAAGGGTCTGGGCTAGCTTAATTGCAATTATTCAATCATCTGATTCCCGCTGCGAGTTTATAGTTGAGCTCGAGCAAGGACTCGATGATCCAAGGCACCCCAAAGCTTGTAGCCAAAGGGCTTCGATTCGCCTCACCATCAGGATGGTGTATGGATTGAGCTCTAGCCAAATGGTGGTCTCTGTGAGGAGAATTTACTCCTCACAATAAAACCTAGATGCTATGATTAGGGCCGATCCTATTGAATAGCCATCCGGCGAACCAGTGCGTCCCAGAGAGGACTTAATGGTAAGATCGATGCATCTTATATCCAGGAACGTGTATGGATTAATTTGAGCCGCCGGTATCGCCTGAGCATCGATAATTGTGGCGCTGAAATTTTCCCCAGTCGGCCCATCGTAGTAGATGTGCGGGGACGATGAAACTGTTGCCTCGGGCCGAGCCAGCCCAGGCCCGCGTGGTGCGACAGTGCTAGTCCAGCCGGGCCCGTTCCGACCTGCGTCTTTCTGATTTCGGGTTGGGTTAATTAAATCGAAATTATGGAATTATTTTCCTTCTGTAAATAGATTTAATTAAATGCATATGATTTCAATTTAAATAAACATTCAGATAAAATTGTTTGAATAACTTTAGTTATACCTATCCAAATAATATAATCCAATATACCATTTTAATTAGAAAAATGTATGGAACATTAATATAAATAAAATCGCAGATCCAATAGTTAGATTTTAAGTTATTGCCTAATCTTTCCTTGTTTGTATTTAAATTATAATAAATTTATTTAATGTTCAAAAATATTAATTAAGGTCTCTGATTGCTCATAAGACCATAAAGAACCTATGTAAACCCTTATAGATGGTTTAAGAACCTTAAAATTATTAATCACCTCTTAATGACCCTAAAATATGATTAGCGAAGTAAGCTATAGATTAACTCTAATTTTGGTAAATCTAGTTTCTAATATCTTATTAATTATAGTAGGGCCTATAAATATATTTGGATCACCTTAAAATGTCCTAATTTCCATAATCACTTTAATTGGCCTCTTAATGTGATTAATGCTAATTCAGCTAATTTAAATATCAAAATCATAAGTTAAGTATTTTATCCACTTCACTAATCAATATGAAACTCATTAAAGCATACTTGAATCAATTTAGATGATTAAATCTTAAAATCCTATTTTTAGCCTTAAGAGGGGTATTTTGGTTATTTTGAACAAAATAGGTTTAAGCACCCCTTAAGTCTTGAAATTTTAGTAAAATGCCTCTAATTAATACCTTAACACCTCTCTGAAATCCTATGTTCAATAAGAGTGAAGTTAAGTAAAGAAATCTTAAAAAGTTCTTATTAAGGTCTTAAGATCTTAAGAGTACTCAAAGCCACTTCCTTAAGAGAGCAAACCTAAATAACTTTAATGCTAAATCTCTAGTTTAATTACTTTATTAAAATGATCCATAAGCTAAGAATCCTAAAAGAAATATTCTGGGAGAATCCTAAGTCTAGCTTAGATCTAAAGTGATCAAACTTTAGATGTTAGATCTTAGACCTTAGACTTTAGATCATCTACTTGAATTGAATCATCTTCTTTGGACTCCCTTAATTGATTAATTATTTAATCTTTTTGAAACCTCCTTGTGGGTGTAAGATTAATTCAATCTATAGAATAGTGCAATTATACTAAAGATTGAATATAGATCTTAGATTCTTTGTTTTTAAATGATTATTTTATCTTATAATACTAGAATAACCTTTCATTAATATCTTAGTTTCTAAGTCCTTCTGCTCATATGATTTTGCACCTTTAGACTATGCTTGAATGTGAACCCTAGATCCTTATTAGGATATTACCTTGGATTCAGGAATTTAAACCCATATGTGGAGTTTGGATCCAGAATCCTTGATCTTGATTTACTTGATCAAGATTTGGGTTAAATGACAAAAGCAATAATAAATAAGTCATTGAATTATTTACCTTAAGCCTTTATAGTCATCATTTGATTTTGAATTAGAACTTGTTAAGTTCAAATGTTAACATTAAGGTCATAATCTGAGATTTGTACTCGATAGCTGGATATTGGAGATCCTAAACTTGTATATTCTCAGAGTAGTTAGATTTGGATAAATTAGACAGCAACAGATATCACATAAGTTTAGTCAAGTCTCTTGCTTACATTGACTTTGATTGCTCTGCACACCTTGAATATTGAGCTTTGTTCCTTGAGCATAATAGGTGAACTTAGGATATGGAAGATACATCCTAAGTTAGTATTTGCAAAGCATAACATTCACTCAGTTCTTTCAGTGTATTCAGTCCAATAAAGTATATCCTAGCTTAGTTTGCCTCCTCAGTTCTCATTTTGTTATAGATTAGACTTGGACCTAGCCTAGTACTTGGCTAGGATGGATACATGTCTTATTCTATAAGTTCAACTCGGACTTAGCTATGATGATGCCTAGGATGGACACATATTGAACTTTCTGTTCAAAGGCCCTGTATGGCCCTTTTCTATTCTGACAGTACTATGTCTTAGGCTTACTTTTACTTCAATTCAGTTTCAGTGCTTATTTTACTTTGCCACATGCTTCAGTGGCCTTACTTTTTGGTACTTTCAGTTGTTTTGCCATATGTCTCAGTGGATTTACTTCTTAGCTTAGTTATGCTCTTAGCTTGTTTTGCCACATACTTCAGTGGCCTTTTAGTTATATTAAATCTGCATGCTTGTATATATGTTCTTATTGAGTAGTTAATAAATATTGGCATGTTTAGGATACTTGTTTTGTATGTTCATTTCAGCACTTTTCAGTACAGTTTACCTTTATAAAATCAGCATGTCTTCATGTGATCATAAGTATGTTAGGATCTATTCATTTCAGTACTTGCAGTTATTCTTACTCTTTAGCCCGACCTTGCTTAGTTTCATATTTTATACACACTTGTTGTTCAGTTATAAATGAATAGTTTATAGCTATCCCTTTTTTTGTAGCTTGATGCATCTTATAATGCTTGCATATTTATAGTAATTAGATGTGATATCTTTAAATATTCAGTTCACTTAAATAGCCTAAAATATACTTAGACAATTTATCTAACTGTAACCTTTTTCTTTTGTTGGCTAGGGCCCTGGTATTTGTGTTACTGGAAATTGTCAGATTTGGAACCATTCGTTGGTGGTTTGGCAGGAGAGGAGCCGGTGCAGGAGGAGGATCTTCCTACCACAGTTTAGTTAGATTTTCCTTTTCTTGCAGTGAGATTGAGAGATCTTTTCTTACTTTTAATTCGGTTTATAATAATTAACCATT
This sequence comes from Gastrodia elata, assembly GCA_016760335.1. Taxonomy (NCBI): domain Eukaryota; kingdom Viridiplantae; phylum Streptophyta; class Magnoliopsida; order Asparagales; family Orchidaceae; genus Gastrodia; species Gastrodia elata. Next base: position 10,640,818 of record CM028685.1, on the reverse strand, counting down.
TTTGGATGTATTTATATTTTGCACTTTGAACTGAGTTACTATTTCTTGTACTCTTTTATACTATACTGTGATGTGGATATTATACTATATTATTTCCTGCTTCTGCTACTTTGATCTGTATTAATGTATGTTCATAGTTCTAGGTGACAAGTCTTTAGCTTAAGGCAGGTTGGGTCTTTCCTAACTCTACTTGAGTTGGGAATTTGCCACAGTTGGAGCACCGCACTCCTCGTGTTTATGCTAATATCATTATTAGCATGGCGGCGGAGGGTACGGGGCCCCATAACTTCACACATATCCTATTGAATTATGCAATCTAAGAAAAAATTAGAAGTGTTTATTTTGAGCTTATTCGAGGGCGAGCAAGAATTTAAGTATGGGGGTATAATAAATCTAAGATTTATAGTAAAATAAGTGAATAGAAAAATAAACATTTTTATGTTAAAAATGCAAACTTTGATGTATTTCCATTGCTTTTTCAAGATAAAGTTGAGCAAAGCAAAATCAAGCCAAAATATAATATTCTGGAAGAAGACCGTTACAGCGCTATCTGGCGCACCACAACATGCCACAACGAACACAAACTCGAGAGCTAGGTGCTCTCATGTGCTACAGCGAGCACATACCTGAGAGTATGGTGCTATCGCGCACTGCAGCAGGCAAAAACCTGAGAGCTCGGCACTATAGTGCGCCCAAGCGTCATAAACAGATATCTCGGTGCTACAGTGCACCCAAGCAGTCACAAACAAAGAGCTCGATGCTACTGTGCATCACAGCAGACACAAACTCAAGACCTCGACACTATAGCATACCAAAGCAGGCACAAAACAAAGAGCTCGGTGCTATCGCGTGCCGCAGTGGGAATTCACTTATCAAAGATTTTAAAGTAGAACCACTGCAGTGCGCCCAATCCCACTGCAGCTTGCCGTAGTGCCCGCTGTAAAATTACTCTGGAATTGGCATCCAAATCAGCATTAGGGAGAGGAATAGACTTAAACTTTCCCCTTCCCATAGCATAATTTAAGGAAAAATCAATTAAACCTTTTCATTTTTAATATAATAAATAAATAAATCTTTATTGTAAAATAATTCTCAAGAAGAGGAAAAGGTTTGCTGCACAAATGCTGAGAAATATTTTAATGATTATAAAAGCCAAAGAGAAAGGCTAAAGAGGAGTCCCCCATTTTGATATTGAAGCTTTTAAAATATTTGAAGGTGCAGAAAGCTGAAGGAAAGGAAGAAGCCCTACCCATGGAAGGAAGAGGATACCACCAAAGGAAAGAGGAATCGAGGTCAAGAAACATAAAGAAGAAAGAGAATGGTGATTGAGGGAAAATCTGAGAGAACGCAATTGCAATTCAAAGTATTGTACCTCTAGCTCTTTTCTTAATTTCTTTTCTGCAAAGAACCATGCAAGGGTTCGATGTCCTGAATTTTTTTCTTATATTTCCTTTGTAATGGGAGCCTAAATTATTCTTGGGGAGGGTTGGCCTAAACATGTAATGAATTGAAGGAATTAAAAGTGTTTGTACTCAACTTTGTAAGTGAATACATTTCTTAATCATTTCTTGATTATTGATATGACAAATTGCTTGGATAAATGATGTGTAATGAATGCATCTTTTTAAGTAATGTTGTTTTAATTAGGAAAACTATTAGCTAGCCTATCATTTTAGAACTAAGAACTTGAACATACTGCATCATCACCATGGATATATGTGACAATATTCACCATGCGAAGATGATCAAGGAAATTCTTTAGGGATAGAAATGATGAACAGAGTGATGAAAATTAAATTAATCTTAGAGCTCCACTACTCATCATTAGCTTAAGCTAAGAACATGTGCATAATTGCCAAGAGCCCAGTGACAAGCTATTGAGCATTGTAGCATTGTTTCTCTAGCTAAGCTAAGAAGTTGTTGCATGTGAGCCAAGAGCCAACAAATGTGCTCCATGGTTCATTCTAGTTAAAGGAGGCAGATGAAGTGATGAGTGCTTATGGGTGATGTGACATAACCCACTTAGCCCAATTACTCTCTCCCTTAGCTAAACTAAAGAAGATGCATGTGATGCTAATTTGGTGGAATCAAGATTGCGTGATCGCACAATTAAAACAATAGATTTGAAAACTTAGACTTAAGTATAAAATTTAGCTAATATTGATCAGGCGAGGTTTTTGTGCCGGGATAGAACCTTCTGGAGTTCATCTTGAGCACTAGACATAACTTAATCCAAATTAGGGGACACTCTAAGGAAGGCTATTGTTGCTTAATTATAACTAAAATATTCAAGTAATTTGACATTAAAAGTTGATAAAGAAACTTACACAAAACCCTTCAATGAACTGCATGTTAAACCCAACTCTCAATACTTTCACAAATTGAAGTTTTTTATCAATAAAACTTTCATTGCTAAATTGGAACAAAAAACACAAACTCTACAATTGTTCAGACGACATTGAAAACAAATAAACTTTAGTAATGAAACACACTGTTCTCAGTGGACGATAATTTTTGGGACTTCAATCCCTTATTACTTAAGACCACGTGCACTTGCGTGCGAGCACAGACGTATATTTTAAGTATGTCATATCCCACTCCCACAGAATCTCAACCAACCTTTGGTATTGATCTTCTGAGTCTGCCCTCACAGGTCAGACCTAGCAATCTCATTCTCTTGGGCCAACTCAAGAAATCAAGCCTGAGCTTCACCCAACTGTTCTGGGCCATAAAAAAAGCTTTGTAATTTTGGCAGTGAGGCTCTTTGCTCACTGTTGGGTTCTCCAGCATTTCTCAAGCCTTTGCTCTAGGTTGTCATTCTCTCTAACCTCATGCTAATGATCTGTAATAACCCTAGTTGTTACTCTAGCTAAATTTAGAGTAATTAAGCTAAACTAATTTAATATTCATTATATTAGACTTATTGGGTCATCTAAACCTAACCCAAAAGGTTTGAAACCAATCAGAGCTCATTTGAGCATTATAGCTATTTTTGCCTATTTTTGGAATCCTAAAAATTAGCTAAATTAATTTGATCTCAAAAATAAAATATAATTGCATTTTTGAATTTCTCATACCTTAATTAGCTAAGGGTAAATTTTTGAGAATTATTAGAGCTCATTTGGCCCTAAATTAGATTTAATAATTATAGGAATTATTAATTAATTATTATAGGATTTAATATATTATTTCAACTAAATAAATAAATTTTTATTTTTTCTAACCCATAGGATTTGCTGTTGGGACCGCGACAGAACCGCTGCGGGGTCCCGATAGCGGGGCAGTTTAATTATCGAATGGATGCGCTAGCACTCATCTCAGTCACCCTCATCTAACAATGCGATTTATCCCACACTGTGATCTAATCCTAGGTGTCGGATCGATCGAGCATATCCGACGGTGGTCATCTAATCCGCAGTTTATCATTTAAGTAGCGCATCATAGCCTCCCAATTCCAATGGCCCTATGATCAGATGGTCCCTAATGATCCTAGCACAGTGGATCATCTCCTTCCCCTCAATTGATTGCTCATCTGGTCCCCCCCCTGACAACACGACTTTGGCAGCCCTCATGGCAGTACATGAATGCTTCGCTCTTCTTATTCTACCCCTTAGGCGCAACAGTTGCTGGCTGCCATCTCCCTGAATTGCCCTCGACCGTTTCATCCACCCCATTTCTTCGGGCCGAGCTATGGCTAGTTCCTGAGCCTTGACATCCATCCCTATAGCTCCTCAGAGTCTTATAAATACCCCTCAGATCTTTCAGAGAGATTCCTTGGCACATTTTGGATCCCCCATTTCCTCTTCTCCTTACTCTTGGTTCTCAGAGCTTCCCAACATTTCCTGTAGCTGCAAACCACTGATATAGGGTCCGTCTAGTGTTCAGACCCCCTGAAAACTTGCATTGCTCGCTTGGTGTACTCAGCAGCCCCTTAGCTCCCCTCTATCATTGCTTCTCTTCATTTATAGGTTCAGCCTCTGATCTTTACTCTGTCGAGTTAGTTTCAGCTCGACTCCTGGCTTTTCTGCTTTAGATGATGTGTTAGGATCTTTCCCCTACCCCTTGGTGAGTAGCCGAGTTGCCAGAAGATTCTGGCAGTGGACCAGACTGTGAACTTATTGTCTGAGTGCGCACTGCCAGTACACCCTCTATTCATTGCAAACTGCAGTAGATCCTTGGGCCTTTAGACCTTTTCTGGCATTCGATTTCTTTTGTGGGTGATTGCTGACTTATAGCAATCATCAGCCTGGACTCACCTCACACTCATGCCTAGTGGTGAGTAGCACTCCACTAATCGACACCTCCTCAACACCCCTCAATTTATCCTATCGCTTTTCCCTTACCTGATGATGGTGTAAGACTAAAGATCTGATCGATTCATCCTCTTGGGGAGTATAATTTAAACCTCCAATTTCCACACTAGAAGCCATCTCGGTCGAGTTGCACTCTAGCGATCCAGCGCAGCCTAAATGGGGGTTCTTAGTCCAATCGACGTGTCTCATGCTCCTGAAGGTGTAGCCGTCGAGATCCTGGCATGGCGTGGCCTATGCATGGGGAATTCGGCGTTGAGAGCTAGCCCTAGGCGTCTTGTGTTGGGCATGTGACGTGGGGATGATGCACAGTGGTTGGCTGGGTCAGACCTCGGGCCGCGTGTTTCTAATTTCGGGTCGAGAAATAATAAGAGATTTTCTAAATTAATTTCCTTAAGGAAATTAATTCAAAAAATCCAATCATATGGATTTAATAATTTTAAGACATTCAAATTAAATTAATTAAATAACTTTAGCTATGCTTATCCAAATAGTATGATCCAGTATACCATTTGAATTAGAAAAATGCAAGGAATATGAATATGAAATAAAGTCTAAGATCCAATGGTTAGATTTTATAAAATTACCTTATCATTCTCTAAGCTTAATTAATTCATAAGTAATTCATTTAATATCCACAAATTATGATTTAAGTCTTTGATTGCACATGAGACTATGGAGAACCTACCTAAGTCAGCAGAAAGAATTTAAGATTTTTAAAATTGCTAATCACCTCTTAATTACCTTAAGCCTTGATTAGTGAATTAAACCTTATTTAACCCTATGATTATGGTGATTTAGGTTTTACTTATCTTCTTTGGTATAGTAGAGCTTATATTGGTGCTTGGATCACCTTAATAAATGCTAGTTTCCTTAATTTTTTTTTCAGTCTTCAAATGTGATTAGTGGTATTTAAGCTAAATCATGATCTAAATCTTAAGTTAAATATCTCATCCATCTTATTAATCAATATTAAATTCATTAAAGTTGATTTGAATATATTTAAATGCTTAAACCCTATTTTTTAATTTTAGCTTTAATAAGGGTATTTTGGTCATTTTGACCAAAATATTGTTTAAGAACTCTCAAACCAAGAAACTTCAGTAATATGATTATAACCTGTGATATGTATTAACACCAATTATGTAACTCCTAGGCATAATGGATAATTCTAAATGCTTAAGTCCTTAAATCCTCTTAAGACTCCTCCTTAAAAAATAACTTAAATAATACTAAAACTCAAATTCTGATCTTACGTGCCTTATTAAGATCCTTCGTGAGCTATAACCTTAAAGAAAATGTTTATGTAAATCCTAAGCCTAAATTTTAGTTTAAATCTTAAGTGATCAAACCCTAGATCTTAGATTTTAGATTCTTTGATCATCTGATTAAATTATATCATCTCATTTAGAAACCCTTACTTGATTAATTGTCTAATTCTTTTGAAACCTTCTTGTGGGTGTAGGATATATTCAACCTATAGAATAATGTGATTATTCTATAGATTGAATATAGATATTAGATTCATATCTTCTTGATTGATTATTTTGTCTTATGACAATAGAATGACCTTTCATTAAGATCTTAGTTTTTTAATCTTTCAACTCATAAGATTCCTTACCTTTAGACTAAAGTTGGGTGTGAACCTTAGATCCTTATTTTGGATAGCACCTTAGATTCAGGATTTGTACCCCAAGTATAGAGTTTAAGTCCAGAACCTTTAATCTTGATTAGTATGATCAAGATGTGGGTTGAGTGTTATGAATACATTAAATTAAGTTATGGAATTATTTACTTTAATCATTTATAGTCATCATCTGATTTTGAATTAGAACTAGTTAAGCTCTAATGTTAATATTAAGGTCATAAATCTGAGATTATACTCGATAGCTAGATATTGGAGATCCTAAATTTGTATTTTCTCAGAATAGTTAGAACAAATTAAACTAGACAATAACATATATCACATGAGTTTAGTTGAGTCTTTTGCTTACTTGACAATTATTGCTCTGCACACCTTGTATATTGAGCCTTTTTTCTTGGACATAATAGGTGAACTCAGGATATTGAAGATGTATCCTAAGTTAGTATTTGAACAACATAAACATTATTTAGTTCATTCAGTACATTCAATTTAATATAGTGTGTCCTAGCTTAGTCTACCTCCTCAGTACCAATTATATTATAGAATAGACTTAGACCTAGCTCTGATCATGCCTAGGATGGATGCATGTCTTATTCTATAAGTTTAACTCGGACCTAACTTTGATGATGCCTAGGATGGATACATATTGAACTTTCTGTTCATAGGTCTTGTATGACCTAATTCAGTATGGTAGTACTATATTTAGGCATGCTTTTACTTTTAGTTCAATTTTAGTGCTTTGGCCCACTTGCCATATGCTTCAGTGGCTTTTACTTTATAGTTTTATGCATACTTTTATAATTATTTCAGTTCATTACTTCATTTCAGTATTCATTCAGTACTTGCATGTTTAGGATGCTAGTTTTATATATATTTAGTTATACCTATTTCAGTATAACCTTTCTTTTAAGTAATCAGCATGTATTTATGTGATCATAATCATGTTAGGATGAGTTTATTTTTAGTAATTTGTAGTTATTTATAGCCCTACCTTGTTCAGCTTCATTTATGGTATATTATTCTATATACTTTGCTTGTTGGTTATAAGTGTTAATTTATAACTATTCTGTTCATTGTAGCTTATTGCACCTTAATTTGCTTGCATGCTTAAAGTAATAATGTGATATCTACAAATATTCCATTTACTTAATCAACCTAAAATGTACTTAGACAATTTGTCTATTTACTTAATTCTTTTATTGGCTGGAGCCCTGGCATTTGTGATACTAACAAATGTCAGATTCAAAACTGTTTGTTGGTGGATCTTGTAGAGGAGCTCGGATAGGAGGAGGATCTTCCTGTTGCTTCTTATTTAGGCATATCCTGCTGTGAGGATGAGAGCTCCTTTCATTTAAGTATTCAGTCTATAATAATTTCTTAATCTGGATATATTTTCTTTCTACACTTTGAGCTGAGTTACTACTACATTTACCTTTTTATACTATGCTATGATGTGGATGTTATATTATACTGTTTTCCACTTCGCTAGTTTGATACGTTGACGTATGTTCTCAGTTTCTAGTGATAAGTCTTCTGCTTAAGGTGGGTTGGGTTATACCTGACTCTACTTAAGTTTGGGATTTGCCACAGTTGGAGACCATACTCCTCATGATTATGTTAATATTAGTATTAGCATGGCCACAGAGGGTATAGGGTCCCACATGGTCCAACCAATCTCTTGGTCTAGGAAGTTGTCCTAAGAACATATGTGGGTGTGATCTAGTGTTCAAACCTCCATCGCGGTGCAGCCAAGCTTGGTTTCATTTGCTTGGGCAATTGAATTGGGTGGACATGTTCAGTTTAGAAAGTGATCCTTTGTTGTTGGGATAGAACTGCTTGGTAATATAAGCCAATGCATCATATTGTGAATTGACTATCCAATCCAGTAGAATTACAACTTAATTATTATGCTGCATCACCCCTTTTAATTATCAAAACCTCCGACCTTAGATTGTGCCACGATCGATCAATTTGATTGATCATGCGACAGTTCGGAACAGTATCGTAAGCTTGAATAAGGACCCATCAGTTTAGCTGTTTCCAAGCTCAACATCATTAGGGTTTTTCTTAGTCTCTATACGGGGAATGTGCAGGGACTTTGAACTAGCCGTTTGGTGGTTCATGTGGGGAAAATTTACTTCCCAATGTAAGCCCTAGCTATCAGGTTCAGAGAAATTAGGGCTTAGTCCAATCCACTGTGCCAGTCACTTCTATTTGGGGCTTTATTGTGCTTTTGATGTGCTTAGATGCAAAGATCATTTTAGGGGTTAAATCAAGTCATTAGGTGGATCTTATGTGTGGAATTGGCCATGGAAATCTAACCCTAGGCTCGACCAATTGCGGGATGAAGGCGATTTGCAAAGACATACATTGATAGGCCGGGTCACCATAATCTGCACGTTTTGGTTGTGGGCTGAGTCTGTTAACTGATTAAATGGAAATATTTTCCTTAATAAAAGTCCTTTGGAAAATGCAAAACCTTAAGTTCAATTAATCAAATAATTTTAATTAAATTATTTAAATAAAATGCTCAATTTAAATTCAAAAGGTATGTTCCTATATGCCATTTCGATTAGCAAAATCTAAGGAATATTAATCTGCAATAAAATTTCAGATTCTGGAATTAGAATATCTAATTTTGCCTTATTACTCAAAACTCTTAATTAGAGAATATTAATCTCATTTTTTTGCAAAATTTCATAATTAGGGTCTCTAAATGTTCATATGACAAAAGAGAACCTAATTATGCAATCAAGGATATTTTCTTGAGATCTAATTTTTCTAATCACCTCTTAATGAACTTAAGAAATTATTTAGTGTATAATTAACTCATTTGAGCTCTAATTTATAAGATCTTAGTATCAATCATCTTCTTATAACTTGTAGAACCTGGTGGTGAGCCTAGAAATCAATTACATAACATAATTTTATTAATAACTTTTTTTAGCCCTAAGATGTGGCTAGTGCTTATTAAATATAATTTAAGTTCAAATCTGAAATTTGAAGTATTAATCCTCTCATTAGATCATAATAAACCTATTAGATTTTATTAGAATCAATTTGGAACCACACATCTTAAAATCTCAATTTTAGCCATTTAGGAGGGGCATTTTGGTCATTTTACCAAAATGATGGCCCAAGTGTTTTTAAACTTCAGGAACCTATCCAAATGCTTAAAATTAGTAAGATAAATGATTAGGATCATTTCACAAACCCTTCGACTTAAAGAATCGATCCTGAATATTATCCCTAATTATTTCTAAAATTTATTTAAAAAGTTTATTAAGATCTGTAAAGTAGATCTAAGAACTTTAGTATTGCCTCATTGAGTGAAAATCTAATGCTTATAAAATCAGTACTAACTAACCTAACTAATATTAGAATATTTCTAATGCTTATCCTAAGTCTGTAGTCCAAGTAAGTTCTTAAGCCCAACCTTAATTAAGATCTTAAGAGCTTAGTCTTAATCCTTCAACCTTTGATGGAGTGATTGAGCTACACAATATATTGAGCCTTCTTGGGACTTATAATCTTCATCTCATTAAGAATAAATTTGTATTCTTGAAACCTTTAGGAATCTCTTATGTTCTTACTCATGTAGATTTATTTTTTTTGGCCTAAGTGAATTTAACTCCATTAAATAATTAAATAATTCAATGGATTGAATCTAGTTCTTAAATTTAGAAGTTTAACTTGATTATTTTATCTTATGACTTTAGACTCAACATTTCTAAATTAAGATCTTTTTATCTTCCTTAACCCTAAGTCCTTATAATTCTTTATCTAGAGATTGAGATTTTGTGTGAAATCCTAAATCCTTAGATACTAGCACCTTGAGTTTGGAGGTTAAACCCAATTTTGGTGTTAAACTTTAAATCCCCAACTCTTGATTTTCTTGATCAAGATTGGTTTTGGGTTATTAAAATATAATAATTAAGTTGTTGATTTATTGTTTAACTTTTGTAGATGGCATTTTTTATTTTAAATTCGAACTTATTAAGTTCTAATGTTTAACCTTTAAGACCATGAATCTAAGATTTTACTCGATAGTAGGATATTGGAGATTTTGAGCTTGTATTCTCTTAGAATAGATAGAATGATTAAATTAGATAACAATAGATATCACATGTGTTTTGGTAGTCTTACTTCCTTTAAATTTGTTTCTTTGCACACCTTATATTTGAGCTTTATACCTTGGACATATATAGTCGAACATAGAATACTCAATGAGTATGTTATGCCAGTTTTGAAATGAATATACATTATCAAATTTAATCAATGCATTCAGTACTTTCAGTTATCTATTTAGTAAAATGTGTCCTAGTTAGTCTGCCTTTGCAGTTTAGTTCTTTTGCATTAGAATTTGCTTGGATCTTACTCAGTGGTTGGCTAGATGATATATGTATAATTTTATAGTTTGGCTCAGATCTAGCTCTGTGGTTGGCTTGATGATATATGCAGGACTATCTTTTTAGTGGCTTTTTTGTTTAGATAGTTTTTATTATGGTAGTACTAATTTTGGAACATCCTTAATTTTAATGATTTTTTAGTTTTAGTATAATTTTAGTGGCTTTATTAGCTAGATTTTCTATTATGGCTTGCTTACTTGCGTTTTTCTGTTAAGCTCACTTTTAGCTACTATTTCTATGTAATCTCTTACTACTACTTATATGATGTCAGAATTAATTACTTATTATGCTCAGTTTCAGTTTTTTACATCAACTTGGATTTACTTTCTATTAAATTAGCCTACATCAGATGATCATATGCACGTTTAGGATTTTCTTTCAATTATTATTAGTTTTATATACATATATTGCCTATCCTTGTTACAGCTTCTGGCTGAAGTATGCTTCCCTTACATACTTCATTTTGTTAAATTATAAATACTTTATTTATAGTTGTTGTGCTTTCCTTATTACTTGTTGCACCTGTGTAGTTACTTAAATATTCTTTAAAAGTGATATATTAAAATATGTAGATTTCATTAAATTGGCCTAAAATGTACCTAGATAATTATATAGTGCAAGTTTTTTTTTTCTTGGCTGGGGCCCTGACATTGTGATACCGATAATATCAGATTCAAAGCTATTTGTGGAGGTAGCTTCAGGCGAGGAGCTTAGCCAAGAGGAGGATCTTCCTGCTGTTGCTGAGGCTTAGCTAGTTTTGGTTTTCTATTTATGAGGATGAGTGTTCCTTTCTTTTAAATTTTAATTCAGTATTGTAATAATTTATATTTTAGATACTTTTACTTTTTTGCACTTTTATATTGAGTTGAGTTATTTTTTCTTACCTTTTACACTATAGATTTATACATATATATTTTGCTCATGCACTCTGTTCCTCTTGCATTTTTATTGATCAATGAATTATATATACATATGGCACATTCTGCACTGATCGATGGATTAGGCTGAAAACCTAATTTGATTATAATTGTGAATCTGTCACACAATGGCTGCTATAATGTAATCATATTAATATTATCGTTAACATGACCACAGCAAGGTCAGGGCACCATAGTTGGTACCAAAGAACACCATAGGTGTCAAATTAGAATTTTCATTCCTATCTACCTAATGAATCATTCTTCTGTAATGTAGTTATTAAATATAACATCAATAGTTTCCATACTCTCAAACAACTCAGTATAAAGGTACAAATTGGGAGTATCCACATTTAAAATGTACATCATACCATAATAAACCTAAGACAACTTATAAATTTTATAAACTTTCCTAGAATAATGGAGTTTGGAATGTCAGACATGAACTACTACACCGCAAGGTTTGAGGCCATTTGGGACTTTGAATTTCAGCTTGGTGAAAGTGGTGGCATGGTCATAGAAGGAGTGTCAGCAATGTCATTCTAGTACTCGACAAGCGACTCCGCTATCCCATCTTCAGAGAACTTAACTTTCCAATTCTAGCTAAAGATTGGTTAAATCAAGTGGAATCAGTTTTAAACTTTATAAAGGGCCCAGATCCTACTCATCTTAAACTTGTGCCTTTCTTTTGCAAGATGCAGTCAAGGACTGGTGGATCGCCATCATTTGGAAGCTCGAGAGAAAATGCAAGAGGGAGCGTCGTACTGTAACATATGCTGACTTATGTCTTGCATTTACTACAAAATTCATTGGATGACATAATGTCATTCTAGTTAAAATTATCATAAGTGATTGTATCTCCTTTATCATGCCATAGTATCTGTATGTTTCACCTTTTCATTTCAATCAACTATGTAACCCTTACTTTTAATGAGTAAGGAAACTTCTATGATTTTTTTTTTCAAATACCATCATATTTTCTCTACTCAATCTATAATAATGATTCATCTTTCAATGGATAGAATGAATCCAAGAACGCCATCAATGACTACTCCCATCAAAACTATTGTAGATTCTAGCAGTGCATCCTACAAAGTCACTTCTTTAAGAAGTATGGTAACTACAATGCTTGAAAACCAAACCCAGCAAGCTCTCACAATACAAAAGTTGATTGCAATTTATGCTTCAACCACTAAAAACAATGCTGCCCCAATTGTCCCTACTCCTCATGCTCCTCACTTTCCTCATCTATTTGCAGATCGACTTCTCCGAAGCTTTCTAAGGTTGAGACCTTCAACTTTTAATGGAAACATTTCTCTCATGGATACAACCAATTGGCTAAATATGGTGGAAGAGAATCCCATAAGTATCAAGTGCCCCAACTATGAGGAGATTCATCTTATGACTCACTTGTTCCATGAGGAAGCTGAGTACTGGTGGGACAATATTCAGAATACTCATTTCATCGACTTCGATATTGAAGACATACCTTGAGATACATTTGTGGATGTATATAAGGCAGAGTTTATTTCTCCTTTAGCACAAAAACTAATTGAAGACGCACTGTTAAGAATGAAGCAAGGAAGTCATCCTATCTCAGAACTTGAGATGGAATTCAAGAGGTTAACTTGCTTTGCTTCTGACCTAATTAGATCTGAATCCTCTAGGTGCCATCAATTCCAGAGTGGTATGTAGGACTCATTTAAGGATCATGTAGTCCCATTGTGTATCACTAAATTCTCTCTGTTAGTTGAGATTGTAAGGGTGGTGGAGCACCACCTATTGTACAGAGACCTAAAGAAGAATATACAAGCGGTGCCAAGCTGCCATGAGGTGTTCAAGAACCACATGCCTCAGCATGCTAAATTTTATCAGATTGAAGCTACCTCATCATCTAATCTAATTCAAGGTTATAATAGACCCCATCCATATGGAAAGTTTTATCACTTTGACCATCGACGTTTTACTTGTGGCCATTAGAGCCATCTGTTCTACAATTTCACTCATTAGGAAATAGTGGATGGTGTCTGCATCAATCATTTGTTGTGTAACCAAGTATTCTATGCCATGCACTTAAGCAAGAGAGCTTCAAGGATCGCAACAATGCCCCCTCCCTCAACTGAAGCCTTTGAACCAGTAATGGAGCAAACTGTTGCTCCAAGATTTCAAAATCAGAATAATTTCAAGAAGCGGGTTATTAACCTTCCTGCTGGTCCTGCTCATGTATACACATTAACTCCTCTTAATGCTACAAAAGATAATAACATGGTTTCAAGCATACTCTTCTAAATCTATCTTCTTTGCAAAATCATTCATGTTCGTGCAAAATTGTTATCACAAGTAGTTAATGTAGCAAATTAATTGATCATACGAACACTCTATTTAAATGACCAACCCTGCAATTTGTTATTTCACACTAGGGCCAGTCATTCTTTTATCTCTAAATATTTCACTAAGATCCTTGATCTGCTTACATATAAGTTAGCAAAGTCATTAAATGTTGGACTTCCTTCTGAAGCCCAACTTAGCGCTCACAAATTTTGTGATTTTAAGATTTCATTAAATGATCAAGCAATTGAATTCAAGCTGATTGTCCTACCTCTAACCAACTTTGATATTATTCTCAGAATGAATTAGATTAGTAGTCACAATGCATTTGACCTTTTTCATTCCTTTGGCAAGCTGAAACTTTTGTAGGAAAGATTAGTATTCATGAATCTCTAATCAATGCTATTAAACTTGAGAAGTTGATTAGTAAAGGCAACAATGCCTTTCTTATCACCATGATGAGCAAATCTAAAGAGAGAATTATGCTTGTATAATGTAAAGTAGTGAGTGAATTTGTTGATGTGTTCCCTGAAGACTAGCTTGGATTACCTCCAATAAGAGATGTAGAATTCTCTATTAAGTTAGTTCCTGGAACTCAACCTATCTTTAAAGTGCCGTACAGAATGACACCTAAGGAATTACAAGAGATTAATGAGTAATTGCAAGAGCTCTTAAGTAGAGGTTTCATTAGACTTAGCATATCTCCATGAAGGCGCCAGTTCTATTTGTTAAAAAGAATGATGGATCTATATGTATGTGCATTGATTATCGAGAGCTAAATAAAGTAACCATTAAGAATAAGTATATGTTACATAGAATCGATAATTTATTTGATCAATTATCTAGTGCTATCATATTTTTTAAGATTGTTCTAAGATTAGGATATCACCAGTTGTAAGTGAAAGATTCAGATGTCGATATGGCCATTATAAATTTTTTATGATATCTTTTGGACTCACCAATGCCCATCAATTTTCATGGACTTGATGCAGCAAGTCCTTAAGTCATATATGGATAAATTTGTCATCGTCTTAATCAATAATATTTTTATATACTAGACTTTGAAGGATCATAAAGATAATTTGAGAGCAATATTGTAAATATTGTGTGCTCATCAAATGTGTGCAAAATTCTTAATGTGTAAATTTTGGCTAGGTTTCGTGGCATTCTTGGGCAATGTAGAGAATGCCTAAAGAATCCAAATAGACCATAAGAAAGTTAGCGATATCTAGAATTGGGTACAGCCCAAGTTAATGATTGTATTTAAAGCCTTTTGGGATCAGAGAATTATTATAAAAATTCATTAAGGACATCTCTCAGATAACCTCTCCATTGACCAAACTAACTTAGAAAGCTATACCATTTAATTGGAGTTCTAATTGTGAGGAAGCATTTCAAATGTTGAAAGACACACTCTCAACTGCCCTAGTGCTAGTTTTGCAAAAAGAAGGTTTAGGCTATCAAGTCTATACTGATGCATCCAGAGTTGGCTTAGGATGCGTGTTAATGCAATAAGATAGACTAATTGCATGTGCTTATCATCAATTGAAATCCCATGAGAAGAGCTATCTTGTGTATGATCTCAAACTTGCTGCCGTCATTTTCTTTCTTTAAACATTTGGTGTCACTATCTGTATGGAGTTTAGTGTTCTATTTTTATCGATCATCAGAGCCTGAAGTATATTCTTACTCAGCACAAATTGAACTGCCGATAGAGAAGGTGGCTAGAATTGTTCAATGACTATGACTTAAGTATTCAATATCATCATAGAAAAGCAAACATTGCAGCTGATGCCCTTAACCATTGTGCTACATTATGTGATATGATTACAGAAAGTCTTATTATTGATGAATTTATTAAGATGTGCATTGAGCCTACCAGGGGTGATGTTGTAACAATCCTAGTGTTTTTACCCATTATTAAGTAACCTACTAGCTCCACTTTACTTCTAGTGCTTCTATAATAACATTAAAAGCCTTCACTTGAATTTAAGTGTGAATTGGAGATTGTTTGCGATTGACGACAAGTATTTTTTATTATTTTAGTCAACCTGAAAATACATATTGTATTTTGACCTGAGATTCAAAATCAGAGTTCGTCATTAGACTCCTCACCCTCAAATTAGCTATGACTAGTATTTTGGAAATATTTGGAAGTCGAAGAATTTTCTCAGAATATTTTAATAATATTTAAATACCTAAAAATTTAAGATAATTAAATTAAATTCTAATAAAAAACTTGATTGCATTTTTGAGTTCCTCACTCCTCATTTAGTTAAGAGTGAATTTTTGAGATTTTTTGGAGATTATTTGATTATTTAATTTTGATTAATTAAATGTGCTATAATAAATTTATTAAATAAAGTATTTATATTAAATAATATAAATATAATAATATATATTCCAACATGCAATAATGGAAAGTCAAAAATTTGTTGAGGTAGGCTGAACACAGGACAACATTTAGAGTCGATCTGGGCTATCGAATGTGATTTTAAGATTAATCAGAAGGTTGATTTAGATCTGTCTAATCTGACCATCTGATTAGCACCCTAATCAAACATTTAAGATCACACCTTTGTGCATCTTCCTATGGCAATGATCATACACATGCGCTAATTGTAGGCAGTACTACATCCATTGTTGGCTGGCGCCCAGCTGGCCTCCACCTTCCCTTTTAACCTCCTCGCTTTCCTTTCAACCACTCTTTAGCTATCTACGTGTGTGTCTTGGAGCTAGAGCTGGACTACTAAGGGTGTTGCGGTCAAAGAAGTGAACTCTAACCCTAATCCAAACATAACTGATGGAAGATGAATAGGTACACTCAATTTCTCCTTCAATCAATTGCATACTAATTCCTTTCTGTTTGGTCATCTGATCGCGTATAGAGTCGCATCGAGGAGTTAATCGACCTAATGGGGCTCGATTGATGTAAAATACCAAAAATCTCATTCTAATTGTTTATTAATATTTAAATAATTTTGACCTCAGATTGAAAATCTGACTTCGCCATTGTGTTCACCACCCCCAAATTAGCTATGGGTGAAGTTTTGAACGCATTTGGAAGTCGTTAATTTTTAGATGAATATTTTAATATTATTTTAAATACATGAAAATTCGAGTAATTAAATACTCGTCGGATCAAAAATCTGAGTGCGCCATTGTGTTCAGAAGGCCTCAATTAGCTAGGATTGATATTTTTAAAATTTTTTTGAATATAATTATTAAGTTAAGTTTAATTAATTAAATTGATTAAAATAAATTAAATAATTATTTTTTTAAATAAAATAAACAGCGCAGTCTCTTTTAAATTAACGCCGTCTCCTATTCTATTAAACTACCATTTCTTCTTTGAACCGTCCGATCGAAAGATCGGACGGTTCTCATTCGTCTTCCCCGCGTTAGACGCGAAGGCTCCGCGTGTCGCAAAGGAATTGCACGCGTCGAACCGCGGCCGCTCCAGCTGGGACTGCACCGACTCCCGGCCTCATCCACTGCCTTAGAACACCGTTTAAGACCCCTTTAAGAACCCCAATCCTTTCCTTCACTCAGGATCATCATTTTCGAACAAAGTGAATACTAAATTTTCGGCAATCAAAACCCTAATTTCTTCTACCGTCTGTAATAAAGTACCTACTTTGCCTCACATCCATTTCCTAATTGTTTTAATCTATTGATCGACGCCTGGTGCTTGAATCAAATCCAATTAGGCACGATTATGCGTAGTATCGCAAACCCTAGAATCGTCTCTCGGACGCTCCAAGGAAGACGAAGCGCCATCCAGACGCTTCCCGAACCGGCTCGACGCACGGTTCACTCCTTCGGTGGACCGGTCGACGCACGGTTCGCTGCTTCGGTGGAGCCCGCCAGTATGCGCTGGTTGCGCCTGTACGCGCCGCGTGGAGGCATGGGACCCACGGCGCGTAAATTATGCGCCAGCCTCATCGGCTGCCAGAGGTGGGGCCCACACCAGCCCTGCCAGCCCATGGCGTAATGCCACGTGGCTTCCTCCTGTCACCGAGTCGACCGCGGGTCCCACCTGCAGATAAATAAATTATAATAATATATATAATAATTCTTATTAATAATTATATACATATAATATACTTAATATATATATATATATATATATATGTACATATATATATATATATCTTTATATATATGTATATGTATATTTAAATAAATAGAAAAATTAAGATAATTAAATATTAATCATATACAAATATATATTAACAGAAGAGAAATATTTAAATAATAGTAAATGAAAATAAATAAATATAGTTTAACTTATAATATATATATATATATATATATATATATATATATATATAATCAGAAAATAAAATTAAGAAGTTTAATAAAAATAGAATAAAATAATTATTATAAAATACACAAATAATTATGAAATATACTAAAATATTTAACAGATAAATAAAAATATTTAATAATTAAATAAAATAGATTAAATAAAATAATATATTTAATTAATTTAAATATAATAATTAAACATATAATAAAATAAATACATAAACAGATATATTAATTAAGCATAACATTAATATAAAATATAATTAATATAACTAACATTTAATAAAATATTAATAAATAATAATCTGGAAAATATAATAAATAATAGATTAATAAGATAAAACAAATCAGTTAATAAAAAATAAAAACATACTTTAATAATAACAGAAAATAAATATTTCTAAATTAATAAAAATAGATTAACTAAATTAAATATTAATAAATACATTTAATTAAATAAAATCCTAGAACTTTAAAAATCCATAAACTCCTTAAATACTTAATCAAATTTAGCAAAAAAATATATTAAATTTATCAAAATCAAGGAAAAATCTGAGACTATCAAATTTAAATTTGGATAAGTAATTAACATAATGATATTTAGGAGTATTAAATAAATTCAAATTATGTTACAAATGTTCAAATATTCATAACTTTGTACCCCTTAACCCAAACATACCCAATATGGGTCTTAGAATACTCAGAAAATCATAAGAAATATTTTAGAAATACTAATTTTTGCTGATTAAATTAAATTAAGACTAATCATAATTAGGACCTAACCCTAATTAAGTCTTTAACCTTATAAACTTCAAATCACCATAAGTTAATCAATTTAGCTCCAAATTAGGTGATCCAAATATCCATTTAGATCAGAAAATCCTAAATTTTAGGAAACTGCAAAAATATTTAGGATCCAATGGTTAGATCTCCTAATTAATACCAATTACTCTAAAAATTTGATTAGTGAATATTAGCAAATATAATAATCCAAATTAAGTGATTTCTATTTTAAATGACTCATAAAGTAAATTAGAACCTAAATATATAAATAGTTTAATAATTTTGTGACTAAAATCACTAATCACTCACTAATCACATTTAACCCTAATTATTAACCCTAAAATTAGATTAGCTATAACTTAGCCAATTCATATTAGAATTGAATAATTTCAGGTTCTATGAAAATCTTAAGACATAATCTACAATAAACTAACAGAAAATTTATATTTTATTAAGGGTAAAATTGCTAAAATGCCCTTATAAGGTCAAATTCCCAATTTAACCTTATAAGGCATAAATAATTATATTACTTGATAAATAATTTAAATTAATCAAAATAAGCATTTTATAAACATAATACTACAAATCATGATAAAAACATTAAATTATAAGTCTTATTTCAATATTTTTGTTTGAGCCATTTTCCATTTGAGTATTATTTGCACTGCTTACCGCATTTTAATCTGTAAAAGATTTATATCAAATAGCATTTAACAAAAAGAATGAAATACAGTATATATATTTTGTGGTGTTTGTCTTTGGAGGGTGGAATGCAAAACTGGAATCTGTACAGATTGGGCTAGCTAGCAAGCCCCTGGGAGTTATATGGAGGGATTTAGCCTCTTGTATGAAGTAGGCAAATCCAGAGAAAAGACACACCATCAGTTCTTATTTTGAGTAAGCTACCAACGGGTGGCGAGATAAGCTTCCCACAGATTATGCCTATGGGTTTACCCATTTGGGCTTAGGAGTCTCCGGACTCGACTTATTGTCACAAATGCTTTTGATAAAATTTATTTCATATATGTTGATTTTCACAGCTATTTTGCAGGGCAGAAATTGAATTTGGAAATTGCTTACTTTATATGCAGTCTTTCAGTCATTTTCATACTTGATTCATACCTATTATAGGATTCTAGATTTATTCTTATAAGAACAATTTGCATACTCCTACCTGACTGGTAAACTGAATTTTTCAGGCTTTGATAATTAAAAAGACTTAGAAGATCTGCCAAATTAAAAGAGGAAGAATCAAAGAAGCAGAAGAATGTAGATATTTCTTATATTTTATTTTGTAAAATTCAAACTGTTGTAACTTTTCATATATATTTTGGTTCTATGTATAAATGGACTGTGGATTTTATTATTTTATTTATTATGTCCTTTTTAAATTATAAAAAAATGTATATATTTTCAATTGAGATGAATTGTTCTTTAAAGACTCTCGAACTTCGATCCCCGGTCGCCACATAAATTGGTATCAGAGCGAAGTTTGAGACTATTTAAGGAATAATTCATTAAAAGAGCCAACTATATGAATACAGTTACTAGAATATTAGAAGTTAGATCTTAAGTCGGAGAGCCAACTAAGTATAGTTTATTATTTCCCAGATTATGGATAGTCAAAACAACAATAATAATAATCAATCACAGGAGGAAAATGTTCCTCAAAACACTCCTAGTCACAACGAGACTGTTTCACCTAATGTTGAAGCAGTCTATCCCTTTGATCATAGTGGAGCAAACCAGATGCTCCAGATCATGAAAATGATGAGTCAATTCATGAACAGTCAACAAATTCAAAACCCACATCCTATTCAGAGGAAATCAGTAAATGAAGATATGCATGTTTTTCTCAAACTTCAACCTCCCAGATTCAATGGCAAAGCAACTCCTTACCAAGTTGAGGAGTGGATTCAAAGAATAGAGAAAGAATTTAGATGTGCTAAGAGCTCTGAAGATCAAAAAGTATCTCTAGCTACTTATCTTCTGACAGAAGCTACTGAAAAATGGTGGAAGTCAACCAAGAACACTACATTCCAGAATAGATCAGAAGAAGAGATACAATAGGAGGAATTTGTGAAAACATTCTTAGGCAAATATGTGCCTCAGTCTTCTAGGCAGACAATGAGAAAAGAGCTTTTGAACCTAAAGTAAGGAAGTCACACAGTAACTGAATATGAAGAGAAATTCATTCGTTTAGCAAGCTTTGCCCCAGAAATGGTCACTACTGAAGAAGTCAGATGCCATTTATTCCTCAATGGATTAAGGAATAACTTTCAACATATTTTGACACCTCTCCAGATCTTAAACTTTGCTCAATTAGTAGAGAATGCTAAACTTATGGAAGCTCAAGAAGAGCAGTACTCTTCCAGGATGAAAAGGCTAGCATTTTCTCCTCATTTCCAATCCAAGAAGCAGCAATTCTCCAGACCTCAAGGAAAAGTATATAATATTCAAGGCAATTCAAATAGACCAGCTCCGAGAACACCAAATACATACAGATTTCAGTATTCTTGTTTGAGCCATTTTCCATTTGAGTATTATTTGCACTGCTTACCACCTTTTAATCTACAAAAGATTTATATCAAATAGCATGTAACAAAAAGAATGAAACACAGTATATATATTTTGTAGTGTTTGTCTTTGGAGGGTGGAATGCAAAACTGGAATTTGTACAGATTGAGCTAGCTAGCAAGCTCCTAGGAGTTATATGGAGGGATTTAGACTCTTATAGGAAGTAGGAAAATCCAAAGGAAATACACACCATCAGTTACTATTTTGAGTAAGCTACCGACGGGTGGCGAGATAAGCTTCCTACAGATTATACCTATGGGTTTACCCATTTGGGCTTAGGAGTCTCTGGACTCGACTTATTGTCACAAATTTTTTTGATAAAATTTATTTCATATATGTTGATTTTCACAGCTATTTTGCAGGGCAGAAATTAAATTTGGAAATTCCTTACTTTATATGCAGTCTTTCAGTCCTTTTCATACTTAATTCATACCTATTATAGGATGCTAGATTTATTCTTATAAGAACAATTTGTGTACTCATACCTGACTGGTAAACTAAATTTTTCAGGCATTGATAATTAAAAAGACTTAGAAGATCTGCCAAATTAAAAGAGGGAGAATTAAAGAAGCAGAAGAATGTAGATATTTCTTATATTTTATTTTGTAAAATTCAAACTATTGTAACTTTTCATATATGTTTTGGTTCTATGTATAAAAGGATTGTGGATTTTATTATTTTATTTATTATGTCTTTTTTGAATTATAAAAAAATGTATATATTTTCAATTGAGATGAGTTGTTCTTTAAAGACTCTCGAACTTCGATCCCCGGTCGCCACAATTGACCCCCTGTTTGAACTTGGAGATATATCCAAAAATTTTAGCAAAAATGTAGTGCTTTAGCATTCAAATCATCATATATATCCATATATTTTGAGTGGAAGTTATACTTTTGTTGGAAAAATGAAGAAAATAGGAAGTATGAGCTGAATCACTGAATTATGGGTGAAAACCATCGTGGCACACCACAGCACGCCATGGCAGCCCATCAAATTCCCTCACCTGGAAGTATACCTGAGGACCTGGAAGGAAGCCCGCTGCAGCACCATAGCGCACCATAGTAGGCCACAACGTCATTTCTTGGGAGAAAAATTAGAACCATATGCGGAATAATTGAACAGTGCCAATACGCTTTCTTGTAAAATAAATCGTTGCAGCGCCCTCTAAGTGCGCCACAACGCGCTATCCCCAAAAGGATTTACACTGACCTGAAACAAAACCAATGTAGCTCGCTGCGGCATGCCATAGCGCCCCACGACGACATATTTAATTAATCATTCAGAACTTTATGTGAACTAATTGAACAGTCACTATTCTTCGTTCACGAAAGTTTACCGCCACTGCGCACCACAGCGCACCACGGTGACATTTTTTATTATTTATGCAAACTTTATGTGAACTAATTGAACAGTTAATATTCCGTGTTTTCGAAAATTCAACCGCCGAATTGCACCGTGGCAGCATTTCTAATTATTTATGCAAACTATATATGATTTAATGAAACATTTACTATTATGCCTTTTTGAAAAGTTAATCGCCATACCATGCCATAGCAGATGGGTGGCGACCTCAAAAAAATCATCAAAATATACAGCAAAACAGTGTTTGAACTTCGACTGCTGCAGCGCGCCACAAGGAACAGTGTTTGGATCAAGATCGCTATAGCGCGCCGCAGCGCTCGGTATAGAAAAATCTAAAATCATCATTAAATGCATCATGGGAAAGGTCACAAAATAAAATCTTTCATTTTTCTTAGCCTCTTGAAACAAGAACAAATATTAAAGCTGGGAAAGTCAAGGAGATTTGACAGAATAAATTAAAGGGTTTGCATTAAAATAGATAATACGAAGAGGCATATGTCATTAACACTTGGGGCTGAAAAACTCCCCTATTTAAAGGCAAATTTCAGGCTAAACAAGGGTTCCAATTTTTGATATCAAAAGACTAAAAGTAGGCTGCAGCAAGGGAAAAAGAGGAGAACTCTCCAAGATGCCAATAACAATCCATGAAGAAAGAAGAGAAGTAGACAGCAAGGGAACGAAGGAGAAGTATGGGGGCCATTGTAACAACCCAAGGTTGTTACCTAGCTTAATTAAGCATAATCATATCTCAATTATCATTATATTAAGTTCGTATAGTCATTTGAATCAATCCCTAAAGATTTGGTGTGATTCAGAGCTAAATCAAATATTTTGGATTATTTTAATATTTAATTAATTAGGAAATTAAGGTATTTAATTTGACCTCAAAATCAAAATCCTATTTCTCCATTGCGATTGTCACCCCTAAATTAGCTAGGGGTGATGTTTTGGACGTGTTTGGAAGTCGTCGTATTTTCACGAATATTTTGATATAATTAAATGCACCGAAAAATAGAATAATTAAAGAATCGTCGGAATCGAATTCTGACTTCGTCGTTGAATTCCTCACCCCCAAATTGGCTAGGGTGAATTTTTGAGAATTTTCAGAGTGCGTTTCAAAAATCTAAATTTTTAAATAATTAAGGAAAATAAATAAGTAATTATTCAATCCTTAAATTGCAATTTTCTCTAATTTTCTATTGCTTCCTGTCAGCCCCCTCACCATATCCGGCACCCCATGCCCCCATTGGGCTGAATTATGATGACCCCTACTCCCCCTCACATACTAGCTCCTTAGCTCATGATGGAGCCTCCATCTCCTTCCTCTCCTTTAAGAAGGAATCCCAGCCCCTTCTTCTTCTTCTTGCTAAAGCATTCTCCTCTTTTCCTCCATTGATGCTCTTGTGCTGAAGACGAAGGCTCATCTCTAAGGTTTTGAAGAAAGATAAAGGTCCCTTCTTCCCCCACTCCTTCCTAGGACTAAAGGTACCCATTTGCTCCTATTCTTTACCTATTTCATGTCGTTATTATGCTTTAATATATCTTTAAAAATCCATAAGCATGTATGGAAGCCATTAAGGCTCTTTAAAGCATCACATTTCTTGAAAGAAAACTGCTTTATTTTTTATATATTCTGCACACCCCTATATTTATTACCATTTTTCGTATAGTTAAAATACTCAGTTTATGCCGATTTTAGTGTCAATGGAAAGGTATCAGAAAGACCTTTCCATTGATATTTGGAACCGCTCATGGAATGCTCTATATTGGGAGTATTTAAGCTTGAAATAAGGCCTTTACGGTTTCGCACTGGTGAAAATACCGTCTGGCATTGCAGTGCGCTGCAGCGCCCAAGTTGCAAATTGACCGGTGCAGCACTCCACAGCGCGCTGTAGCGGGCTGCGGCGTCATTTCGAGAAAAATTATATAAAATTAGTTATTAAAATAATAGAACAGTAAATCGCAAATGGACCACTACAGCGGGCTATAGCGCGCCATAGCGACCGCTTTTCAAAATTCAAGCGTTATAGCGCGCCGTAGCGTCAAAAGCGCTGCAGCGCGCCATAGCGCCCAAGTTGCGAGCTTGATCCGCTGCAGCGCGCCATAGCGCTCAAAAATTTCGAAAATGCCCATAAAATTTTAGAATTTCTTAGAAATGACTGAAACTTCACCATTTTTGCATTTTAAGGTCCCTAGGACCCTAATGGGATTGAATTATATCAAATTTGAACATAGTTTAGCTAAAATTGAGCATTGCATAAAATTCTATGTGGAAATTAAGTTGAAAACTTTGTCATTTTTAATAAGTGACCAAAACTTATTATGTATCTTAAATGTTTTGTGTCAAATGCTAAATAATAGAATCCTTGAGTGCTTGTGTTGAATAGGTATATCTTGATAATCAAATGGTATGAAACCTAAGTCTTTTTAATTCGTAATCAAGTGTTAATCTCTTTATTTTGATTTAAAATTTGGTTAGCCTTAAATACCTTCTATGTCATATCATTTTTATAGTTATATGCTTTTATGATTTTAGGGTGTATATTAGAGAACCTTAGCATTTATTTGGACACTTAAGTGTGCTTAGTTGACATTAAACTATAATTGAACATAAAAATTTTGATAACTTAATTAAGTAGATGATACTTAATCTAAATCTGAAATTATCATCAATAATACACTAATAACATATTGATTCATCATTGACCTTTAAAATTAACCTTTGGTCTTAATGGTAGAAGGGTTAGGGGTTAAACCCTAATTTGTCTTCATTAAGATCTAAACCTTAATCACTTAATCAATTAACTTGATTGAAAGATAATTTAATTGACATTATTTTAATAATGCATCTAATTTAGTATTGTTCTTAAATTACTAAATTAGAAGTGTTAAGGTTATTATTAAATCTGTGTGATTGAATCATCTGAACCTAAACTTTGGATATTTGATTTTCTCTTATATAAGACTATTGGCATAAGATGGAAAATAAAATTATAATGATTTATGAAATGATCTAACTCTAACAGTACATTTGATTTCATCCCGTGATTATAGAATAGAGTATGATCAGATGGATTTTATTCATCTAATATGATCACTTAAATCCAAGACTAATAAGTAAACCTTGAATATTAGCTTAAGAAGTAGAAAAGTGAGATCTCAAGGGTCTTACTATAGGATCATTATTAAAATGTTTAAAGACCTTAACTATTGATATATTGAGGTAGGAAGAACTCTTATAACTTATTGAGGTAGGAATCTTAGATGATCCTTCATAACCTTAGAGGTTGATCTTGACACCTTATGGATGGAGCTTCCCTCTTGTGGTAGAAATCATTATTGAGTGATCTCTATGATCACACCCTTGGAGCCTTGTGTAGGACTCACCAATTTAGAGTAACGATTAATAGTTTTATAAATCCTTGTAGATTAAATAGAGTTGTCTGAACCTAGATTATTAGTTGGTATAGTATGGTATACCCATAGTACTGGATTACTTCAGTTGTATTCAGGATTGGTTGATTCACTCTAATGTGGACTTATGACTAGGTGCTATCCCGAGGGATTAGATAAATACAGTCCCGTTAGAGTAAATCTTCCAAGGCTAAGAGTGTTATAAATAGGGACTCATTCCATAGTTTGATTAAAATACAAATCACCATCGGGTGATGCCTCCCAGTGAAGATCGCTTCAATAGGTATGGCTTAAACAAACTAAGTGATTCGAGTCTCCTTCTTTAGAACACTAAGTATGATTGTGAGTTGGGCATCTTAATGACTTAGCTTGAGATACAAATTTCCATCGGGTGATGCCTCCTATCGAAGTCGCTTTATTAGGGTGGC
The DNA here is from genome assembly GCA_016760335.1 of Gastrodia elata. NCBI lineage: Eukaryota > Viridiplantae > Streptophyta > Magnoliopsida > Asparagales > Orchidaceae > Gastrodia > Gastrodia elata. Next base: position 10,614,334 of record CM028685.1, on the reverse strand, counting down.
TTAATCAAACTAAGTGCTAAGAACCACCTTTCTTGCAAACATGCTAAATATGTGTATACAATCATCCCATCTAATAATTTTTAAGTAAATTCTCAACTTCAATCAATTATCAAATTAGAACCTAGGAGTCAGAATCCTTTTAGCAGGATTCTGCACAATGGAGACCTTGAATTCATTATCAGATTTTTAAGCATTTTTCTGGATTTGTCTTATGTAGATTAGAAGTATGAGCATGAGCATAAGCATGATGTGTGAGTATTAGAATGATGTATGAGTATCAGTGATGATATATAGGTTACGAATTATTGCATACATTGACTAGGGAATTTCAGGATGCATCAGTATCGCAATTCTCAACTAGATGTATGTATACATTGGACCATACTGCTGATAGCTATTTAGTGATATTTTGGTTGTATATCAGTAGCATACAATATTGTGATATATTCAGATGCACAGTTTCAGTATTATACAGCACAGTTTTATAGATCATTACTCAGTTTCAAATCCATTACTATTTTTTGGTTTATTTTTATCATCCAGTTTATAGTTCAATTTTGCTTTGCTTTACTTCAGTTTTATACAGTTTTATTCAGTTTTATTCTTTCAGTTACCCTTATAATATTACTGCAGATTTACTAACATTATGTAAATGTTAAATAATTAGTTAGAACTATTTAGATTAGTTTCGATGTGTTAGACTTATTGTCTAACATGCAGTACTTTTGGGATCTGTCAATTTGCTAGATCTTGAGCATTATATAAAGCCAGGTCAAGAGGACACCCAGGAGATTCAGGAGGAACTCGTGGAGCACTAGTGGACTCTCCTCCAGTTTTACTACCTTTCTGCTTAGTTTATTTTAGTTCAGTACTTAGCTTTATGTTTGTAATTCAGTAACTGGTTGTAACAATTTTGGATGTATTTTTTTTCTTTTCTGAGATAAAAGTTTTTATACAGCTTCTGTGATAAATGTTTCTGGATGTTTGCTTTAGCTTCCACACTCTGTTATATAGAACTTATACTTAGTATTGTGATGTAATCAGTATATTGGAAATGCTGATATCTTATGTTTATATTGGATTCTTCATATTGTATTCTAAATCCAATATATGTATTTGCCTAATACTTAAGAGAAGGATACTACTCTTATCTTAAGTATTAGCTCTCAACCGTCATTGAGGTTGAGTCAGCAGCCTTTCAGATGGTTATTCTTGTAACAACCCTAAGCTGTTACCCTATTAAAATATAGCTTAATTACTCTCTAACTTTAATACCATTGCTTATAGAGCACTAAATTGAGTCTATCCTAAAAATTTGAAGTCTATTGGACTTCTTTAAGTCCAAATGATATTTTAATCAGTCTAGATGCCCTAAATTAGACCTAAATTATTTTGATCTCAGAATTAAAATGTGATTGCATTTTTGAATTCTTCACCCCCAAATTAGCTAGGCATAAAAGTTGGGTGTAATTTGGAAATCATTTAGGCCATAATTCACATTTAATTAAAATGGTCTAATTGCATAAAAGGGTTCCTAACTTTTCTAAATTGCAAATATACCTTTAACTAATTTAACAGCCGAGATCTGCTATGCGGACCGTGGGCGATCCGCTGTGCAGACCATGGGCGATCCGCTGTGGAGTCCGGGTCACACGACAGCGAAGTCTTGCTGATCTCACCATCGCACCCTTAGATCCCCGGTCTGGATTTAATTCCATGGGATAGCGGATCCATCATTAGATGAACCTGTGGATCCTACGGCCAGGATCACTCCTGCGATCGACCGTTAGGATCCGAGCAATCCCAATCATAGCACCTATCTGATCGATAGATCAGACGGCATCCGAAGGTCCCGCCACTGTGGACCTTCGACTTCCTCTCGCTCGCACACCCGACAGAGAAAATCCTCATACTGCCAACTGCCGAACCTGTCCCCCACTCCCGCATCCAGCTCAGCAAGCCGTTGGGGATCCTCTAGTAATGGCGAGGTGCCCCAATTGGGCCTCGTGACCCGGCAGAGCTCAAATAGAAAATTCGAGAGCTCGGCCATGGCCCGACCTCTCGGGTCTTTCCCAGCCCGAGATAACCCTCCAGAAGCTTCCCAATCCCTTACCAAGGCTATAAATAGCCCTAGCATGGCTCCAATTGAGCCTTGCTGATCAATTGAGCTCTCTGCAACTTCTGCCATTGTCGAACACCCAAGCTTGCATAGGCGATCTAGGAGCTCCCGAACCGCTGAAAGTAGGCTCTCCTGGTGTTCAAGATCCTTTACAGCGTCTGTAAGCTCAGCTAAGGCTAGCCATTTTCTCAGTCGATCGTCCTGAGCCATCTCGATGAACTAGGTACTCCCTCTTGCTCAGTCTGAGCCGATTAGGCTCAGACTCCCCTCCTTTTCATTCAGTTAGCTGCGTATTGTCGATATGAACTGAAGGTTATTGAAATTATGCCTTGAGTTAGCCTTAATTGATTGAATCAATCGATCAGGCTAAGTCCCTTAAGGACACCTCAGGTTGAGTAAGACCCCGGTGTTCCAGCTCACTTTAGGTCCTCAGACCAGGGGGCTTCGATCTTCCTCACCTCCCTGATGGTGTAGGGATCAAGCCCCGGGTCTAGCATAGCCTTTGTGGGGAGAATTGTTTCCCCACAGTAGTCCCATTGAGGGAGTTCTCGGGTGAGTAAGGTCTGGCTGATCCAGACACTCTCACAGAGGGCTCCTGGTCTTAATCAGAGCGTCTTAGCTAGGGGATCGATTCTCGATCAACCCAAGGCCGTGGCGTGGTCCCTAGGTCACGGATTTGACCGATTAGGGTTACCCTAATCAGTGAGGCATCGGGGCTGGAGAGGGGAAGAAGACAGACTGTGCGGGTTCGGCCGACCCATGACCCGCGCCGAGCTGACCTGTGTGTTTTGGTGAATGGGTCGAACCTGTTTGAATTAATGTTCAAATAATTGGAATTATTTTCCTTAAGGAAAAGTATCCAATTATCCCAACCATAGGAATTTAATTAAATAAAAATACAGAATGTATTAATTGAATAACTTTTAATCCACTAGTCCAAACCCTATGATATCATAAATGAAATTGATCAGAAAATCATCAGGAATCTGAATATAAAATAATATTGAATATCTAATGGTTAGATTTTCTAATTATTCCTAATTATTGCATATCTTGATTAGAGTGAATTAGTATTATATTTAACCAAATTGCATGATTAGGGTGCCATCAGTCTCCTTATAAAGAGTATAATGAATAAGTAAGTGAATTATTTTTCTGATCTAAGTACTTTAACTTATGCCCTAATCTTGTTAAACCATGATTAGTGAAAATTAGGGTTTATATATATTGGATTTTAGTAAACTTAGTCTCTGATTAATTGTATGATTAAATAGAACTTATGTGCCAATTTGTATGAAATTCTGATGGCTATATTTGTAATTATATGCTAATCCTTTTGGATTGATTTAGAGTTTGATTAGCACTAATTACTTTCTATTTTTATAAATTTTTCTGTTAATATGCTTTATAACAGTAAGGTAAATATATGAAAACAATGATGCTAATTTTTGATGTATAAATTGAATAAATCTAAAATTGGAGAACTTAATCACCTTAATTAACTTAAGAAGTCTTAAAACTTTGATCAAGCTTTTAAGACTTGATCTAGGTCTAAGATTGCCACCAATAATACATACTTAATTCACTGATTTGTTATTGATCTATAAATGAACACTTTATCTCAATTAAGGCATGAGCAGGGGCCAAACCCTAACTTGCTTAATTAAGATCCAAACTCTTAAATACTTAATTTAATTAACTAATTATAAGATAATGAGATTGGCATTATTCCAATAATGTATTTGATTTGGTATGGATCTTAAACATTTGAACTAGACATGCTAAGCTTAATAATAAAGCTGTGTGATTGCTTAATTTGAATCTAAACTTTAGATCCTTGATTTTCTCATAAGTAAGACTATTAGCATAATAATATTCATAAAATCTTATTGATTGAATAAGTGATTTAACTCTAATAACATCCTTGATTTAAATCCCATAACCTTAGAATAAGGAATGATCAGATGACTTAATCATCTGATCTGATCATGTAATAGCCCAAACTCTTAACGCTAAAGTATTGTCCACTTTGGCCTGAAAGGCCTCACGATTTTGCCCATAGAAGATAACTTCCCAGCAGGTCACCCATCCTGGGAGTGCATCCCGGGAGTGCTCCCACATGAGCACGCTTAACTTTGGAGTTCTTATCAGGAACTCCACCGTTATTTAAAAAAGCACCTTAATGTTTAAGAGTTTCATTTATTACTACTCTTATATTATTTAGATTTGATTTCATTTAATCAGATCAGATTGATAAATCCATTTGATTCTCTACCTATGCTACAATCTTAGGTTTCAATCATATAGATTATTAAGAATTGATCATCTTGCTAATCAATATAGTATTATGATTCTTTATATGCTAAAGATCTTATATAAGAGAAAAATTAAGGAGTTAAAGATAATAATTCAGATTTTTCAATCACATGACTTCATTATAGATCTTAATAGTTATAAGTTAATGAGTTAAGATCAATGCTAAATCAAGGTGTATTATTGGAATTATACAAGTTGATTTATCTTTTAATCAAGCTATTTTAACTAAAGTGATTAAGGATTTAGATCTTACTCAATGTAAGTTAGGATTTAACTCCTACTTAACCAAATCAAGCTCACTTATTTAGTTTATGGATCAATGACAAATCAGTGATTTATTGGTATATTATTAATGTCCTTTTCAAGATTTGGATTAAGTATTAATTACTTGATCATTTTCTTTAAGATTCTTTGATTCAATTACTAGTTAATCTCAAATTAATTAAATCAAGTGTCCAATTAAGTATGATTTAATTCAAAAACATATTTTAGTGCCTAGATTATTATTCTATTTAGTCCGATTGAGCTTGATCGGACGAAATTGTGAACTCGTATGCAGTAGTCTCGGTCTCGCCATCTCGCACCCATACCAGATCGCATAGGGCTTGTGTTTGCCGACTGGCTCAACCCTGCCTCTTCGGTCCTCGCCGAGTCCATTGATGTCTGCCTTGGGCCGGGTCCGTCAGTGTCTGCCTTGGGCCAGGTCGGGTCAGACAGCGCATTTTCCTTCTCTACCGGCCAAGAGATTTTGGTCCTGCCAATGCTATTTGATTAGACGGATTAGGGATTAATTATATATAATTAATATACTTTAATTAATTTAATTAATTAGCAAAATTTAAATCTCCATAACTTTGCAACCCTAATTCCAAACATAGCAAAATTATATCTCAATTTGCTCAAAAAAATGCAAGGAATATTTTAGTAATATTAATTCTTTTGTTTGATGATTGATTTAGCTAATGACTTTGTTAGGCTAATTAAACTCCATTAAGCCTTAAAAATTGATTAGCTCATAACCTAGCCCATTCAAGTCCAAATCATATGATCAAATATATCATTTTGATTAAAAAAGGGCAATGATCAATAATTGCAAGAAAATTATTTTTGATTTCAATGGGTAGATTTTTTAATTTTTTCTAATTAACCTAAAAATGGATTAGTGAATATTAAGCTCATTAAATATCCAAATTTTAAATTTCAAGTTTTAGAGGAGAACACATAGGTAAAGTTAAAAAAAAAATTGTAATTAATTTCACTAATCACTCACTAATCACTTTAAACCTAATTAAGGCCTTGATTAATTAATTGAGGCCCAAATTTAGCATACTCACTGTTATTAGACTCATTGTGCAATAGGGAACCCATAGATCTTGAGTTTTCTTGATTTGGATAAAAACTAGTGAAATTGGATTTTTGGATCCCCATCCTTAATTACCTTTTTAGGGCAAATTCTTATTTTGCTCATAATTAAGTCATTTTACCTCAGAATTTAGCAAACTTGGTATTTGTGGAACCTTAGACAGAGTAGAACTAAGGCATAACATAAAATTTAGTTTTCCCAAAGTATATTTGCTAATAAATCCTTTTGTCATTTTTCCTAACTTTTGATTTAAGTGCCTTTAGGCTCTAGAAATCAATCATTTCCCTTAAAATCAGTAAAGTAAATGTTAGGAATCAAATTTAGATCATTTTGGCTTGTTAAATTGATTTTAGGCCAAGTCCTAGTTTTACCTTGAATTTCCTTAAGTAAGATTATGAAGTTTATAATGTGGATTTAGACCCGCATTATGCCTTTTCTAATTACTCTTCAATATTAACCAAATTAATATTAATCTTAGAATTCAATTCTAAGACTTTCCCAATGTCATTTTCAATGAAAATTAAGCCCTTAGTAACTTTTCCTTCAAAAATATGTGATATCATTTGTTTACAAATTCAATTCTAAGACTTAGGTTAGTGTTCATTCCCTTAGGTAAATGAGTAACTCAATGGAATGAATCCTTAATTTAGATTCTTGTTTTACTTTTAATTATGATTATTTTATCATTTAACTTTAGCTTAAGATTAGATATCCATCTTATTAAGTTTGATTACACTTAATAAGATTGCTTTAACCCTTAGTTCGTGAGAGTTGTGAATATTCTTAGGACCTTAAAGGTTGTACCTTTGGATTAAGAGGTGTAAACCCCTAGATTTTGGAGTTTAACTCTTACTCCCTTAATCTTGATTTGTTTTAATCAAGATTATCTTGGGTTAATAAATTCACTAATTAAGGCGAGTGATTTCTTAATTAACATATGTAGGTGACATTGATTGATTTAGATTAGAACTTGATTAGTTATAATTGTTTCACTTTGTAGAATTGTGACTTTAAGTTTATACTGGATAATAAGATATTGGAGACTCTAAGTCTGTATAATCCCATAATAGTTAGAACAATTAAATTTGTAAACAAATGATATCACATATTTTTGTTTAGTACTGCTTTATATTCCTTGAATTGTATGTACCGATTTCTTGATTTGAGCTTTTACTATTTTTGACACATTAGTTGAGACATATAATATTTGATGAATATCCTATGTTAGTTTTGAGATGCACATGTCATTGAAATTAATAATCACTAAATTTATTAAATTTATTAAATTTAGATAAGATATTCAGTGGAATGTGTCATAATTAGTCTGCCTCTGTAGTTCTATTTTTGAGATATACTTGGATCCAAACATTAGTGTTCTAGATGATGTATGTTTGATCTAGCCATCAATGGTCTAGATGATACATTTTCTGTTATGTGGCTATATTTAGCCAGTTTCTATTATGGCGTGACTATTCCAAGCACAAGTCCAATTAAAATAGAATGATTTATTTTTTGTTCAATTTGTTTCAATTTTAATTATTCTCAATTTAGCTCATTTTAGCATTATCAGTATTTACAACATCTTCAATTTCTATAGCATTTTTAGTATTTATGTATTTTCAACTATTTTTTGGTCTTATTTAGTATTTTCTATATCAGCATGTTAGGATGCTAGTTTTAGTATTGTTTTGCTTATATTGTATATATATCAGAAAATTAGCATATATATATATTGATCATATTTGTTTAGGACCTTTCTTTATATTCAATAGTTATATTTATACAGTGTTTGACCTTTTATACAGCTCTGGTTTGAGGTTTGTTTTCTTATCTCATATTTTGCTTTAGTTATAAATATATTATTTATAGCTTTTACCATTTCAATTGATGCTTTGTAACTCCTATTTGCTTAGGATGATTTGTGATCTTAAAATATAAAAAGTTATTAGCCTAAATTATACTTTGACATATTGTCTAACCAAGATTTAGATCCAGGTGAGGAGCAGGAGCATGAAGAAGACCCTTTTGCAACTATTTAGACTTTCTTTTATTTCTATTAGAGAGAGAGAGAAAGAGAGAGAGAGAGTTTTATTTCAATTTTAATCTTTCTTTCATTTAAAACTTTTTAAATGGCTTGTAATAATTTAATTTTTGCACTATATATTTTTATTTCAGTACTATGCCTAGGATGTAATAATTATTCACTATTTTCCATTATTTTTGTAATGTGATGAATAGATGTATTCTAATTTAGGCTACTTCTGCACTCTATTTATTTATTGTACCTACCTATTTATACTTTGAATTATGATTATTTGTTTATGATAATTCGAGGCACAATCATGAGTCTAAGTAGTTGATTAATTAGATACATTAGCAGTATTAGCATTAGCAAAGTAAGGTAGACATTTACTTTGTTAATGCTAATCTGGGGTTATCCCCGAGTGATGACCCCTCCCGTTGTTATCTTACACTCCCCTTTGCATGGTGCAGCGGGGCAGGTTCCACAATTGATATTAGAGAGTACCATAAAATAATAGATTGGAATTCCATTCTTATTTACCTAATGGGATATTCTATTATAGAATGCAATCATATCGGGTGCAATTACTTACATTTATAATATCACATTTATGTCATCCCAGGACATAAGCTAAAAGGAGAAATATATAATATATAAATATCTTAGATAAAACCATACTAAAATCATTAGAAGTAAACTTAATTAATGAATGTTTAATATAATAATAATAGATCTTAAATCAAATAATAAAGTTTTTATAAGATTATAAAAATTGTATAAGATGCCATTTGATCTCTCAGCCAACGAGTACTTTCTAAATAGATCTGATCAAATATGGGAAGAGGAATTTCAATATGGCCAACTTCATGGAAGATCAATAGCAGAAGCCTCTCATAAAGGAGCTTTAGTTTTGGATAAGATGTTGAATCACCCTATCTATAGAGGACTATATTTCCCTGCCTTAGCCAAGGAATGGTTGCAACATGTGACTTCTACCTTCAATAAAGTTCAATGTCTCGGTAACATTTGCCTTATAATTTTGCTTTATCTCCTTCTAGACGAAGCAGGGATTTAGTGGGAGAAAGTGTAACAACCCGACGTTGTTACTGAGCCGATTAGGCCTAAACCTAATCAGATTAAGAGAAAACATAAGATCCTGATTTAAATCAAATAAAAATTAAATAAAAATATTCTCAAATAAAGCATATTGGTGGGATCCTCTTGCCAAAATTTGAATGCAATCGGGGTCCCGGATCGTCCTAAATAAATTCAGGAAGTTTAAACTTCCGGAGTCAATAAAAGATAAAATAAAAGTCAAATTTCAAAAATTTTTGTATATTTGAGTTAAGCATTATGAGAGGAACCTATGTTTTAAGTTTCGTAATATTTTGGGCTTCGGATTAATCATAGCGAATATTTAAATTTTTCACTTAAAAATTAATATAAAATAAAATACTCGTCCAAATTCAATAATTTTTAGATGCTTGCGTTCATCTTATCGAGACGGTCGTTTCGATACCAAATTTGTAATTTTATGACTTCAACTAGTGTTTAATTAAAGCTTGGAAGTTTCGATAAATCGATTGTCATCCGAGGCTCTCAAATGAATTAGGATGCTTATATATAACTCCTCTTCTAACCTAATTTCCCTAACCTAATCATTCTCTCCTCTCTGCCGAAATACCACCCCTCCCCCTTTTTCTCCCTCTCGTACGCGAGCCGAACCCCTTCCTCTCGGCAGCAGGCCGAGAGGCGCTTGGCTCCTCCATCCCCGCTCGGCAGGAGGCCGAGCGGCTGCTGTCTCCCTCCCCTCTCGGCAGGAGGCTGAGAGGCGTCGGTCCCTCCCTCTCGGTAAAAGCATCGAGCACCTCTCCCTGCCGGCAACTCCTCGTTCCTCTCGGTCGAGCACTTCTTCTCTTGGCTGAGCTCTCCCTCCCTCCGTCCTTGAGCCGAGCTGCAGCCCCTTCTTCTCTCCATGACCGAGCAGTATCCATCTTAGGTGACCATCGGGTCTGCGGCCAAACCATTCCCTGCCTCTAGCCTATCCCATGCTGATCATCATCAAGGTATAACTACACTATCCTAACCCCGTCATTTCTGATTATGCTGAAATTATCCATTCCTTTCATGCCATTTATATGAAATAAAACTCAATTAATTGTCTTATAATACTTGGGTATTTGCGTGTTGTATAATTTAATTTGAGAATTAAAGTAGAAACTGAAAGCATCAATATGTTTGAATATTAATCATGTCCTTATATTGTCATATTGGAATTTATAATCTATATTTTGTTCTAACACAAATATGCTGAGATTATTTTATAATATGAAATATCTTCTTATAGTGACTATTCAAATTGTTATTCACTCAAGTCTTATTTGTTCTTCTAGCTAATGTAATTAGATAAACATTTATATAATTTGGAGAGCGCTCTTAATAAAACTTTATCACACCATATCAAATTAGCGAATAGAAGTGAAAATAGGCAGCCTTGGCATACTAGAAATTCTGCATTTTTGAAAATATTGCCGCTATATTCATTACTTGATTTAATGTTTACTTATTATAAACTTATAAATTGATTCAATAAAGTTCTTGAGAACTGATGAATAGGTGTAAATTGCAAGTACCTTTACTCTAAATATGTTTGCCCCATCATAGCACATTTGTTTCATTAGAAAATTGGTATGTATTATTTTTCCAATAAGCATGTATTCTTTTAATCTCTACAATTTTGGGCAACTTCTATCTATAAATGAATAGTAACTCTATTCCTTTAATGCTTACATTTTATGGAATATCAGAAATTTTCACGTTGATTATATTCATCTCATATTTCTCCATTTAAAAACATCCTAAATCTCGGGTTGATTAAGTTATTAATGTTATGCATCTCAAAATATATATCATTTCATAGGTTATATATATATATATATCCATATATTAGTGTAGAATCACACTTGAACCATTGTGACACCACCCCGACACATGCATTCTCTCCTTTTCGTGCTAATTCATTTACAAGAATAGCGTATGTCGGTCGTCATAGTAGCTTTGCATGTAGATTATGTTGGAATGTTGGTGGTTTTCTATTGATACTTATGCATGCAGCCCACCTTGCAATGATTGACCAACCTTATGAATTTTATATTGGCATGTTCTTGGATACTTAGTTATATGGCTTAGGCTAGTTAGCATCATTAAAAGTCTGCATAAATCATATTGATAATTATTATAAAATAGAGAAAAGTCAAGTTATACTTATGTTATTTATTCATTAGGAAGAAGAAAATCCTTCAGTTATTTTATGTGAAATCTAGTATTAATGCCTCGAATAAATATCCATAAAGAAATATTCATTGTTCTTCAATGTTCACTTAATAGTATTCTTGAGTTTATATTAATAAATATAAGGAATCACATTCTTATACTTCCATCAATCTTCTATAAAGTTAATCATTGTCAAGTCAGTATATGCCATCTTGTAAATCCCTCTCTAGCATGAAGTAGTTTAGTTTTCTATCTTTAAGTATTGGAAAATGAATTGAGTAAAAACTATGCTAGTTTAAAATTAAGCACCTCTTGTTAAATTAATTGTCATGCAGTTGTATCTTGGCCAATTATTGCAAGTGCTGAGAATGATGCTTCATCTCAATCAAAGCACTGAGCTGCAAACTCCATCATCATCGTGTAAGGTACATTTCGTACTTAGAACTTTATTAAAGTTCTGTTTTCTTTTAATTATATTATTTTCTTGAGCTCTATGTATAGTGCGTACACCACTTGCATAGACCTTAGCATCATTAGGAATTGCTTGTCATTTGAAAACCGTGACATTAGGATATATGAGCTTTTGCTAAATCTTAGTTAAAAACTGTAAATTATGTGGACATGGATTAGAACCTAGAGTCAAACTAAGGTGCTTCCTTAGGAATTTCACTTTGCTTAGGCTCTTTCCTTAAGATTAGGATTAGACACTAAGTTAGACCTCATTCATTGAATAAGTGATTTATTCAATGAATGAAACCTTGGTTTTATTAGTTTCTAGATTTTTCATAGTTTTATTTTGATTATTTTGTCTTTCAATTTTAGAGAAAGAATAGAGATCTATTCTATTAAGCTTTATTATTACTTAATAGAATAAGCCTTAATCATCAGTTCACTTGTAGATTGAACCATAGATCTTTAGCTTACTTTTAGATCATGTGATTGAACCCAAGGTTGTGGTATTCAATTCATAATCTTTAGCTTAGTAGATCTGGATCAGATCTTAGCTTAGAACGTCTCAAATCATCAATTAGGATGTGATGATTTATTATTTAACTTATAGTCGATTTTGATTGAACTAAATTGGGATCTGATCAGTCTTGATTGTTTTTAACTTATTAAGCCGTGCTTCTAAGTTGTATGACTTGGGATAGTTAGAACGACTTAATTAGACAACAATAGATATCACTTAGTCTAAATTGAGTCTCTTGCTTACTTTGACTAGATTGCTTCGCATACCTTGTATATTGAGCCTTATTCCTTGAGCATAATAGGAAAACTTAGGATATGGATGATACATCCTAAGTTAGTATTTCAATTGCATATTATTCAGTTTTGTCTTGTTTGTAGTGGGTAGAATATATCCTAGCTTAGTCTGCATCTTCAGTAGTAGTATTGTATAGACTGGACTCAGACCTAGCATATTTGGATGGCTAGGCTGGGGATTGATTGATTGATATTGGAGGCCCTATATGGCCTATTGGCTGGTATGGCAGTACTATGTCCTAGGCTTATTGCTACTTTAGCTAGATTTTCAGTATTGTTTTATTTTTGCTTTGACACATGTTTCAGTGGTTTTATTTTCAGTATTTGCTTGCTTTGCCACATGTCTTAGTGGCTTTATATTGTACTTGATTGTTTTGCTTTTTGCCACATGTCTCAGTGACTTTTCTTTTCTTTTTCTTAATTAGCATGTTGTATGTATACACATATGTTTACTTATATATATATTGGTATGTTTAGGATGCTAGAATTGCATGTTTTCAGTATTTGTGTTTCTTTTATATACTCAGCATGCGTTAATATGATCATAATCATGTTAGGAGTGGAATTATCATAGTAGTTACAGTTCTTTTGCTTTTAGCTTTACCTTGCTTACTTTTATGTCTTGATATTTTATTTTACATACATGTTGAATGCTATAAATGGATAGTTTATAGTTATCCCTTCCTTGTAGCTTGTGGCACCTATCTATTTTGCATGCTTAGTAGTATCAGTAATGTGGTGATATCTTTAAATTCATGCAACTTTAATAGCTTAAATTGTACTTAGACTTATTAAAGTCTAACCAGATTTTCTTTTTTGGCTGTGCCCTATCATATATGTACATATGGCAGATCAGGAGTATAGGTCAGATCCAGTGCTTGAGGAATTAGCTGCTAGCAGGATAAAGTAAAGTGCAACTCTCGGAAGGAGACATGCTTCCATCTCCTTGGCTTGCATTTAGTAAAAATTGTAATAACTATATTTTCTTATTCTTACTATTCAGCATTTAATATATTGTATGTGAATGAATTAATGTGGACTATCTGGATGCCTCTTTTATTTTACCTATTTTGCACTGCTATACTATATGTATATTTCTGTTTAGTCTTGCTCAGCTAGTTGATTAGTATCACGGATATGCTCTTAGTTTAATGTCCGTGGTACTAGTGACGACCATCTCCTAACACTCATTCGATTAAAGGGCGGCCGTCACAGAAAGCCTACTCAAAGATAACATAGGATTGTCATAAGGAACGTCATTCACCCAATTGCCAAGACTTTTATGCAGCATTTGCTGTAGAATATTTTGGTGATAGAGCATAAGATCTTTGAGCTAGAATAGTATCCCTTTAAAATAATGATGTAACCTTAGTTTCATTTATCATTATATGTCCTTAAGTTTATTCTGCATCTACTTGTATTTTGCAAAGAATTAAATAAAATATTATTTTGAGAGTCTTTCTTTATCACTAAGCAATTGGTTTTTTAAATTCAGTGTGAATGAACCCTGGATCATCATCTTCCACTCCTGTTGCATCTAGCAATTCCTTAGGAGAGATAAGTGCCTAGGTATAAATGGTTAGAACATTGGTAGATACTCACCTAAGATAAGCAAAGCAGATATAAAGGTTGTTAGATGCTTAGAGCAACCAAAACCATCGCCTGCATCTATTGTTCCCATGCCTTATTATCCTCATTAGCCTCACTATCAGTCTACTGATGGATTGCTCCATACCTTCATTCATTTGAGAACCCCCACCTTCAATGGAAATTTATCAGCAATGGACACGGCTAGCTGGCTGAAGCTGGTAGAAAAGAACTTAAATAGCATTAAGTGTATTGATTTGGACGCCATCTGGTTTACATTCCACATATTAATAAAAGCAGAATATTGGTGGGATAATATTTGGATAATTTGTTTTGCTGATTTTGACACTTAAGACATCCCTTGGGAACCATTTATCAAAACTTTCAAAGCAGAGTTTATTCCTCCTTTGGTGCAAAACATACTTGAGGACACTCTCCTATTGATGAAGCAAGAAAATCATCCTATGTCAGAATATGAGATGGAATTTCACTGATTTTCTTGTTTTGCTCTAGAATTTATGAGAACGAAAGCATCTTGCTGCCACCGGTTTCAAAGCAATCTTTGTGACTCAATCATGGGTTAAATAATACCGTTGAGGCTCACTAACTTTTCTGAACTTATTGAAACTGCAAGAGTCGTTGAACATCATCAATCCCAGAGGGACTCAAAGCAAAGTTTTGGTTTGATGTCCTACAGAAATGATAACCATAAAAGGTCAAGAATCCCATCCAGTAAGGTCTATCAGACCTTGACGGCTGCTACTTCCTCAAATCCATTCAAAGGTTGCACAAAACCTCACTCATATGGGAAGTATTACCATGATGGTCGGTGTTGCTATACTTATGGAAGACCGGGTCACCTTTTATTCCAATGCACCTATACAAAAATAGTGGATGGTGTGCGCATTGATCACTCCAGGCACAAACAAATCTTCAACCCACTTCTATAAATTGTAGAGACCAAAGGTTGGCAATAATGCCTCCTCCTCATGAAGCAATTCAAGTTTAGAAGAAGGAAGAATCTTCTGCACCTCGAACCCTTACTATTACACCCCCTCAGAAGAAGGCTTTCAACAATAAACATGCTGGTCCAGCTAGAGTGCACAATCTGACTTCTATAGAAGTGACAAAAGATAACAACGTTGTATCAAGTACACATTCCTAATCCTATTTGTTGATTCATCATTTTTATTATGCAAATTTCCATGCCTTTAATTAGTTAATGGTTAAATGCTTTAAAATTAGAAACCATTTGCATTGGCAATAAACCTTGTAAAGTATTATTTGATATTAAGGAAAGTCATTCCTTTGTATCAAATTTTTTTGCCAAATCTATGAACTTACCATTCTACAAGTTAGCTCAAACCTTAAATATTGAACTTACTTCTAGAGCCCAACTCAGTGTAGCTAAATTCTGTGATCTTTAGATCTCTGTGAATAATAAAACCTTTCAAGCCAATTCGGTGGTTTTTCCTATAACAAACTTTGATATCTTTTTAAGCATGAATTAGCTCACTATGCATGATGCCACCATCAACTGCCAGAAAAAGAAGATAACCTTGCATTTGCTCGGCACTCCTAAAACCTTTGTAGGAAGGTTTAATTCCCAAGCTTCATTAATCAACGAGATTAAAGCCGAGAAATTAATAAGTAAATGTTGTGTTTCCTGTCTAGTCACAATGATGGTAGTGCTAAAGAAAATGTTCCACTTTCCGATAAGAAAGTTGTCAACAAATTACCGACGTCTTTCTACAAGATCTTCTTGGGATACCTCCTGTCAGTGAGGTAGAATTTTTTATCGAGCTAAATCCCGGAGCCCAACATGTATCTAAGGCTCTTTATAGAATGGCACCCAAAGAAATGCAAGATTTGAATGAGCAACTACAAGAGCTATTAAATAAGGGCTTTATTAAGCCAAGTATGTTTTCTTGGGGTGCGCCTGTTCTTTTTGTTAAGAAGAAAGATGGTTATATGTGGATGTGCATAGATTATTGTGAACTAAATAAGTAACTATCAAGAATAAATACCCGCTTTCTAGGATCGATGATTTGTTCGGTCAGCTTGCTGGTGCTACTATCTTTTCAACGATTGGTTTGAGATATGGCTATTATCGCCTGCGAGTAAGAGATTCTAATATTGAGAAAACTGCTTTTTGTACTTGCTATGCATACTATGAATTATTAATGATGTCATTTGAACTCACTAATGCTCCCTTAATTTTTATGGATATATTGTAGCATGTGCTTAAACTATATTTAGATAAGTTTGTTATCATCTTCATTGATGACATTCTTATCTATTCTAAGAGCTAATCAGATCATGAAGTTCATCTTAGATTTATTCTTGAAACCCTTAGAACTCATCAGCTGTATGCAAAATATTCAAAATGCGAGTTCTGGTTAGAATATGTTGAATTCTGAGAGCATGCGCTTGATGCCCAAGGAATCAGGGTTGATCATAATAAGGTAAGTGTCATTCAAGATTAGGCATAGCTTAAGTTAGTAATAGATATTCATAGTTTTTTGGGATTAGCCGGCTACTACAGAAAGTTTGTTAAGGGCTTTTCTTAGATCACTTTACATATTTTGCTTAAGTTATAAACGTATTGTTTATAACTACTATAGACTATTTAACTTTTTCTATAACTTTAGTTTGAGGCATATTTTCTTACCTCATATTTTGCTTAAGTTATAAATGTATTGTTTATAGCTTTTACCATTTCAGTTAATGCTTTGTAGCTCTTATTTGCTTAGGATGATTGTGATATCTCAAAACATATGAAATTATCAGCCTAAAATATACTTTGACATATTATTTAACCAAGATTTTCTTTTCTTAGCTGGGCCCTGGCATGTAAAAACCAAAATGTTAATCTTATAGCAGTTTGAAGAGTCAGATCCAAGTGAGGAGTGGGACGGAGGATGAAGAAGATCCTTCTACAGTCGTTTAGACTTTCTTTTATTTCTATCTGAGACACAGAGTTTTATTTCAATTTTAGTCTTTCTTTTAGTTAAAACTATTTAAATGAATTGTAACAATTTAATTTCTATACTGTATATTTTTATTTCAATACTATGTCTAGGATATAATGATTATTCTCTATTTTTTATTATTTTTACAATGTGAGGAATTAATGTATTTTAATTCAGGTAGCTTATGCACTCTATTTATTTATTGCTCATACCTATTTATACTTCAAATTATGATTATCGGTTTATGATAATTCAAGGCACAATTGTGTGTCTAAGTAGTTGATTAATTAGTCACCTTAGCAATATTAGCATTAGAAAAGTAAGAGGCCTCTTAGTAGATATTTTCTTTGTTAATGCTAACGCGGGGCTATCCTCGAGTGATGACCCATCCCGTCGCTATCTTACACTCTCCTTTGTATGGAGCAGCGGGAAAGGGCACCACAATTAATCTCATTTGTTGGCCTAATTTCATAATTAAGGTCTCTAAATGTTCATATGATAGAAGGGAACTTAATTATGCAATCAAGGATATTTTCTTGAGATCTAATTTCACTAATCAACTCTTAATGACCTTAAAAATTGATTAATGCATAATTAATTCATTTGAGCTCTAATTTTTAAGATCTTAGTATCAATTATCTTCTAATAACTTGTAGAACCTAGTGGTGAGCTTATAAATCAATTTCATAACCTAATTTTATTAATCACTTTTCTTAGCCCTAAAATGTGGCTAGTGCTCATTAATATTAATTTAAGTCAAAATCTTAAATTTAAGGTGCTAATCCTCTCATTAAACCATGATAAACCCACTAGAATTGATTAGTATTAATTTGGAATCATAAATCTTAAAATATTAATTTTAATTCTTTAGGAGGGTCATTTTGGTCATTTTGCCTAAATGATGGCTTAAGTGTTCCTAAACCTCAGGAAGTTGTTCAAATGCTTAAAATTAGAAAATATAAATAATTAGGATCATTTCACAATACTTTATACTTAAAGAATGGATTCTAAATGTTAAACTTAATTTTTCCTAAAATCTACTTAAGAAGTTTATTAAGATCTTTAAAGTAGATCTAAGAACTTCAGTATTCCCACATTGGGTGAAAATCTAATGCTTATAAAATTAGCACTAATTAACTTAACTAATATTAGAATATTCTTAATGCTTATCCTAAGTCTATAGTCTAAGTAAGTTCTTAGGCCTTAACTTAGTTAAGATCTTAAGAGCTTAGTCTGAATCCTTCAATTTTAGATGGAGTGATTGAGCTACTCAATAGACTAAGCCTTCTTGGGAATTATAATCTTTTATCTCATTAAGAATCAATATATATTCTTGAAACCTTTAGGAATCTCTTAAGTGCTTAGTTCTATAGATTCTTTTATCTTGACCTAAGTGAATTCAACTCCATTGTATAATGAAACTATTTAATAGATTGAATCTAGTTTTTAGATTTAGAAGTTTAACCTGATTATTTTGTCTTTTGAATTTAGACTTCAGCCTTTCTAAATTAGGATCTTTTTATCTTCCTTAACCTCCAATCCTTATAATTCTTTATCAAGAGAGTGAAAGTTTTTGTGAAACCCTAAATCCTTAGATACTAGCACCTTGGGTTTAGAGCTTAAATCTTAATTTTGGAGTTTAACTTTAAATCCCTGAATCTTGATTTTCTTGATCAAAATTGGTTATGAGTTATTTAAATACAGCAATTAAGTTGTTGATTATTGTTTAACTTTTGTATACGACATTTCTGATTATAAATTAGAACTTGTTAAGTTCTAATATTTAAGTTTTAAGGCTGTGAATCTAAGATTTTAATCGATAGTAAAGTATTGGAGATATTGAGCTTGTATTCACTTAGAAAAGATAGAACAATTAAATTTGATAATAATATATATTATATGTGTTTTAGTTGTCTTAGTTCCCTTGACTTTGTTTCTTTACACACCTTGTGTTTGAACCTTATAACTTGTACATATATAGTCAAACATAAGATAATCAATGAGTATTCTATATTAGTTTTGAAATGTATGTGCATTATCAATTTTAATCAGTGCATTCAACAATTTTAGCAATCAGTTCAGTAGAATCTTTCCTAATTAGTTTTCCTCTACATTTAGTTCCTTTGCATTAGAATTGACTCAGATCTAGCTCAGTGGTTGGCTATCTGATACATGCCTAATTTTATAATCTGACCAGTTTTTATTATGGCAGCATTAATTTAGGCACATCTATAGTTTCAGTGATTATTCAGTTTTAGTATAATTTGAGTGGCTTTATTAGCCAGCTTTTCTGTTGTGGCATGTTTGCTTGCCTTTTTCTATTCAGCATACTTTTTAATAATATTTACTACTGCTTATAGGATGTTATAATTTATTACATATTATTCTCAATTTCAATTTTTACCTAAGCTTAGATTTATTTTTTGTTAAATTAGCCTACTTAAGAAGATTATATGCATGTTCAGGATTTTTTTTAAGTTATTTTCTGTCTTATATACATATATTGCCTAACCTTGTTATAAATTCTAATTGAGGTATGCTTCCCATACATACTTCATTTTGTTAAATTATAAATACTTTATTTATAGCTATCCTATTTTCTTTGTTGTCTATTGCACTTATATAGTTGCTTGAATGCTCATTAAACATTATATCTTAAAATATGTAGAATTCATTAAATCAGTCTAAAATGTACTTAGACAATTGTCTAATGCAAATTTTTACTTTTCTTGGCTGGGGCCCTGAAATTATGATACCGACAATGTCAAATTCAAAGTTGTTCATGGAGGTAGCTTCAGGCGAGGAGCTTAGCCAGGAGGAGGACCTTCCTACTGTCTCTGAGGCCTAGCTAGTTTTTGTTTTATGTTTCTGAGGATGAGTGTTCCTTTCTTTTCCATTTTAATTTAATATTATAATTATTTATATTCTAGATGCCTTTACTTTTTTACACTTTTATATTGACTTGAGTTATTGCTCTTTACCTTCTGCACTATGGAAATGGATGTTATACATATATATTTTGCTTCTGAACTCTGTTCCTTTTTACTTTATTCATTGGGGAGAATTACATCGAGGTTCAAGAGCCCACTTCAGTCTTGCAGACGTGCTTGACTCCTCAGCTACTTCTAGATGTGTCCACAAAAGTAAAGTAAAATAACTAAGTAATTCTATGTATGTATTTTTTGCCTTTTCAGTTCAATACAATTTTCTACCATAGATTTGAGAAGCTAAGTGATATGATATGATACAGTTCAGTTCAGTTATAGTTCAGTGGCTTGTTTAGCCAATTTTTTTGATATGACAAATTGTACATAATTCTTTTTTATTTCATGTTCACTTTTACTGCAGTTCAGCTTTAGTATAGTACATGTTTACTTACATATATACTAGTATGCTAGTTGTTAATTTGATTTACTTATATGTATCATAGTTCAGTTTACATTTTATTAATCTGCATAATTTTATATGATCATCAACATGATATGATAAGTCTTTCTTTTCAGTACTTATAGTATTATATATTGCCTAGCCTTATTGCAACTTTGGGTTGAGGTACACTTTTTGTTTAAGTTATAAATGTATTAATTATAGCTTTTCCCATTCCTTCTTAGCTTATTGCACATATTTGCTTGCTTTAGTTATTTATGTTATTGGTGATATCTTAAAAGAACTTGAATTAATCAATTTAAAATGTACTTAGACAAATTGTCTAATCAATTTTTCTTCTTTTTGGCTGAGGCCTTATCATTGTGAAACCGACAGTGGCAGATTCTAAGCTATTTGAGGTGGTTGAGCCAGGAGTGGAGCTAGATCAGAAGGAGGAGTGTATAACTGCTAAACATCTTTAGCTTTCTATATTATTTGCTTATGAGATTGTGTGTTTATTTTCATTTCAGTTTAAACTTATTAAATGCTGTAATAATATAGGTATTCTATGTATTTTTCTATCTTGCTTACTTTATTATGAGTTGCATATTTCATATTTCTGCATGATGGTGTAATGGATGTAAACTCATTCTTTTCTTTTTTCCGCACTCTGATTTGATATTTATGTATTTAGTGATTGATTCCATTGCTTCATAAGTGCACATCTTTCCCTTATAAGTGAGGGATTTGCTAAGTGACGACTACCCCAACTCACCTTGTCGGGGCATGGGTCGCCACAACACGCATGCTGCACATGTCACACAGGCGTGCTCACGATGGGTTGGCCGCGTGCATGTGGCTGTCTTTATCACATTGAAGCTCTTCCTGAGGCTCAATTTATCTTATTCGAAGGCTAAAGCTTCATCCTTATCGTTTAGGATCAAAATGAGGTAGTAAATCCAATGTAAAGTTATCTCGATCTTGAGTAGGCTCTTGGCAAAGTAAACCATAATAGGTACCTCAGTCACCCTTCAACCTCTTTGAAATTTGTAGTCAATTTCATTGCTTATTGCTCGTGATTCGATCATGAAATCACGTTCAATGCTACAGTAATATACATTATAATCTCATAATCCTCTGATACCCAAAGTTAGGGCTTCATTAATTGTGACATTAGAGTGGTCCAAATGTAATGATTTAGGTACCAATCGAAATGTCTCGGAGAGACCTTTCGATAAGTATATGGCACGCCACCTAAGGATAATAACAATGTGAAACTAGAATTATCTCTAATAATTGACATAATTAATATATCTATTGCTTAATATAGTAACCATACACTTTATAAAGTCAAGATTAACATTGAGATTGAATGTCTCATGAGCGAAATATTTGAAAATGAATACTCTCATTTCGATATAGGCTCACATACTACCCGTTGACGATACGAGCTGGATTAGTGAATTTTCTTCACCCCTCACGAGCCATACATCTAGGCATGCATATAGCGCATTTGGGTGCCATTGTAGGCACGAGCCAAGAGGGGTCATTTAATGTGGTCCAACATGATCATGCTATGTTTGGGCACATAAGTCTATGCGCCTAAGCGCCCATCATTATCCCAATAAAATAATAATTATTTTATTTTATTTTATTATTTTTTATTTTTTAACAAATAATAACAAAAAATTAACTTAAGCTTAATAACAAAAGCTTAAACTGGGAGACATTACATAGGTTACTTAATCTTGATAACCTAAGCTTGATAGACAAATTCATTATATTAACTCAAATTAACACTTTATTATCATTCCACATACTACATAATTAGGGTAATGCAGGGACATGACACGAAGAACACGTTGTGGTCGATCTCGTGGCACGATTTTGACTTTGAGTTATCGGGTTGACAGGAGAGCGTGTTTTCGAATCTGACACTTTCAAATTCTTTTTAACAAGAATCTGGTTTGGATTCGGCACCGGCTATAGTGATAATTAATTTTCATTTTAATCCAATCTTTATATTTGTAACAACCCAAGGTTGTTATTTTAGTCAATTAGGACTTAACTAGGTTCTGGTCTTAATTCTAAAACTCTTAATAAGCTATTAGGAGCACACACTGAAGTTTTAATCCAAATCAGAAGTCGTTTGGATCCAAACCCTAAATATAGAAGTTTGGATAATTTTAAAAAAATGAATTAACTAAATTGACCTCAAATCAAAAATTTAACTTCGCCATTGCGCTCACCACCCACAAATTAGCTATGGGTGATAATTTGGAAGCATTTGGAAGTCATTGATTTCCGTCGAACATTTTAATATATTTAAAAAACCCCTAAAAATAGGAAAATTAAGAACTTGTTGAAATCAAAATTTGAATTCGCTATTGCGTTTCTCACCCCACAATTAGCTAAGGGTGAAATTTTAGAAATTTTCAGAGTCTATTTAATAGTCAAACTTTAAATTTAAATTTTTCTATATTAATTTAATTAAAATTAATACTTATTTAATCTTTTGGTGGGGCCCATTTGCGTAAACTCTGCTAAACCCACCGTTAGGAATCAGGCCGGGCTGGACTGTCATTTGCTTGGGCTGATTCTCTTCATTGGGCTTGATCAGGACCCGCTATCTGCGTCAGGGCAGTTCGATCAGCACGTGAACTTCTCCCCCTTTTTCGACCACGTGTCATTCTTCCCCCGAAGGCACACGACCACCACTTCGCCAAATGGCTTTCTCCCTCACCGATCGAAGGCCATTATCCATATTGTCCCTCTCTAACCTCGGTCTCATCGCTATGATTCTTGATCTTGAGGACTCTCATGCTAACCTGATCGATCAACCCTAGCTCTCACCAAAACCATCAGGTACTCCATCTTCCTATGCTCATTCAGTTAGCGCTACAAAGCAAGATTAGTGGCCAACAATTTTGCTCAGAATGAAGAAATCAACTATGATGAAGTGTTCTCCCTAGTTGTTAAACTCTCATTGATCCACGTACTCTTAGCTTTGGTGGCATGGTTTGATTTGTTACTTGAGCAGCTTGATGTTAAAACAACATTCTTGCATAAAAAATTAGAAGAGGAGATCTTTATGGTGCACACCCCGGGGTACATTAAGCTAAGAAAAGGAAACTTGGTGTGCAAACTGGACAAGTCTTTTTATGGGCTAAAGCAATCACCTATATAATGGTACAAGAAGTTTGATCAATTTATGCAGATGGAGCAGTACCAAAGAAGCCAGTTTGACCACTATATGTATTTCAAGAGGTTGTCTCAAGGTAACCTCATTTACTTACTTTTATATGTTGATGACATGCTGGTGGCTACTTCAGATTTATTTGAGATGGATCATATGAAGAATCAGTTGTTAAAGAATTTTAAAATGAAGAATTTGAGAGTGGCTAAGAAGATATTGGAAATAAAAATCTGTAGGGATATAAATGCAAGAAAGATTTGTCTTACCTAAAAAAGGTATTTGGAGAAAATACTGAGGAGGTTCATGATTGATGACTCTACAAAGTTTGGGAGTATACCCCTAGCACTGCACTTTCATTACTAGTAGAACAAGGCACAAAGACAAATTTTGAAAAAGAAGAAATTCACTTAGTGCCATATGTTAGTGCAGTTGGAAGTTTGATGTATGCCATGATTTGCATTAGACCAAATTTGGCTCAAGCAATTAGAGTTGTGAGCCGATATATGCACAATCCTGAAAAGGATCACTGACAAATAGTGATGAGAATATTTTGGTACCTGAAAGGTACAACTGGTGTTTACTTATAATTTTTGAAGTAGTCTTCAATAGTTAACTTATGCATTGGATATGTGGATTCCGATTATGTTAGAGATTTAGATCAACGACTGGTTATGCATTTACTTTAGCAGGAGATCCAGTAGCATGGAGATTAACTCTACAGTTTACAGTTGTCCAGTCTATGATAAAAGCTGAATACATAGCAATCACTAAAGCATTCAAAGAAGCTATTTGGATGAGAGACTTGCTGGAAGATTTGTGTGCGAAACAAGGGAGATAGTAGTTCATTGTGATAATTAGAGCGTTATATTATTAGCTACTAATCTAGTTTGTCATGCTCGCACAAGGCGCATTGATGTTCAACACCATTTTTTCAGGATGTCATTAAAGAGGATGAGATATTACTAACGAAGATCGACACTAAAGATAATCCTACGAAAATGTTGACAAAAGTGCCCATAGTTCAGAAATTCACCCGTTGCAAAACCTTGGTGAATTTGAAGAAGTTTCTATAGACTTTTCATTTGTTGGAACTACATATGACTTGATTCCTTTGGGGGTAGGATACGTAGGCAACCAAGTTGGTGCAACCACATTGATCGAGAGCATAGAGGATTCAACTCTCATGTAAAGTACATACGATTTGAGGTGGAGATTGCTGTTTTGAAAGCAGGTTTGGAGGCGCACCTCAGCGCGTGATAGGAAGGCATCAGCGTACACCACAGTGCGCGATAGGAAGGCATCAAGGAGTTCCACAGTGCGCCACAACACGCGCAGTGGCGAGCTCTCGAGAGACGGCGCTACAGTGCGCCGCAGCGGGCGAGCGTCAGAGAGGCGGGTGCTACAGCGTGCCTCAGCGGCTGAGCGTCTGAGATGTGGGCGCTACACGCAGCCCAGAAAACACATTTTTAAGCCGCTTATATATATATATATATATATATATATATATATAGGGTTACAAGAGGCAAAATTCAAATTATTATAAGCATCTATTGGTTTTGTGTGTGATGGATGGTATCTCCATTGCAAGGAAGAAGAAGCTCCTAGGGTTTGTGCAAGGACTTGCTAACCTTAAAACTCATTGTAATCTCTTCTCTCAATAGTGAAATCTCTTGCTATCCTCCCCGTGGATGTAGACGTTAGCATCGAACCACGTAAATCAATTTGTTGTGATGTGATTGCATGCATGTGTCATTTTTTTTTATTTGGTTTGCTCAACAGTTTGAAGCTTATTTTCTGTATTGATTTGAATCTCTAACATCTGCTCAAGAGATCTCAATAAGGGGTCATCAATCCCAACAACATACTTAGGGATGAGAAAACAAATACAAAGGGTTAGCCACATCATCTTCTTTAGTTATGAGGCTCACTGCTACAGAAAGAAGAAGAAGAAGAATCAAACCCAGTCTCTAAATAAAAGATTGTTGTGCATAATGGATATTTGCGTGCTTCGGAGATACAACAAGTCACATATAAGAGCTTTGATGGAGAAAGCTTCATAAACTCCTAGTTGCATTCAAGAAAGATATTAGAACTCACGGAAACCACATGCTGCATTTATTGCTATTTATGGAATAAACTCTCAAAACTCTGGTTGCATTCAAGGGGATGTTTAGAACTTCCAAAAATTACAAGTTGCATTTATAACTGTTTATAGAAGAAACTCTAAGAAATATGGATGCATTCAAAACGGTTGTTTTAAGCCTTGCATGGCAATTTATGTGAGGGTGTTATATATCATAGGCATACAAATTATTATGATAGGAATAGGGCTGTGAGAAGAGGGTGTGGCGTATGTAAAAAGTGTGTTTGCTTGCAATCTTCTTGTACATTATACTGAAATTTTCATGATGTCGCTCCATAATTTTTCATGAATTTGGAGTTTTCCATATAAAATTTGGAATCATCTGTGTGTGTAGTAATTGTTTATGCATGCTTGTTTTCATCAATTCAACCTTGCTTGTATTTGCTCCCAAGTGTGACAAATCCTTGAACCGCCTCGGCACCAATTTTTCACTACATTTCGTTAGTCTCTTATAATTTAAAGGCATCACATTTGCTCATTTATTGAATAAGATTAGTAGTTGAACCAACACTTGGTCTATCAAGAAACTATTGATTTTTGGTGTTTGTGCAGAATTATCTCTCATATTTGTTTATAACAATTCATGTGTCAAGTTGGAATCATTAAGATTATAAACTCTTGTGATGCTTAATTCTTAATCATGATTCCAATGCACTCAAAATGCATCTTATTTCTTGGAAGAATATGACTAATTCTAAGAACGGTGTAGCTTAGGTTTAGTTTCCACAATCACTTTAACGAACATTTGCAAGCTTTCAATACGTTGGCATATTCTTTATGACAATTCATTTTTAGTAGCATGTCTGAAATCAAAGAACTTCATCCAATTAATGATGGAGTTGTATGGAATGAGGAGCCCTAAATCCTAAATTTAGTTTTATGTTTTGGTAGAAAGTAAATACCTATGCTCATTCCTCATCTCTCTTTCCTTCTTTATTTCATATTATCCTAATTTTTTTGTGGACTCATTTTTCTTTATCTAAATAATACTATTTGGTTAAAGGAAAACCTATGCATATGCCTTAAGTATATATTATATTGATGCTTTGTTTAGTTCTTGATAGAATTCTCTCTACTGATATGAGATTAGGAGTTGATGTGACACTCAAAAAATTTTATCTAATGAGATTTGAATATTATTTCAATACAAACTTTAAAAATGATATTTATATTATTTTAATATATATAAATAAACACTAATAAAATATTGTCCAAATATCATTGGATAGAATTTTAAGGTATCATATCAACGAGTCTAAATGACATTTCTGTGTCTCTTGTTACTTATAATTCACTTAAGGAAAATGTTACAGTAGAACCTCATTAATCCGAACTAATTGGGGCTCTAGGTTGTCTGAATTAATGAAAGTTCAGATTAAACACAATAACCAAAAATCATAAATTATTATGTAAATATTTATATATATTAAATATAATATTAATAAGATATAATTCAATACAGTATTAGTCCTAACAAAATCATTATAAAGTACTTGTGTACATACATATTAAGGCACACCTTCATAAACCACACTTGATACACTTACTGGTTTGAAGAAACTGCTAATCTTTGGTTGTCTTCCTTTCACATTGATTTCTTTAATGATTAACTCGCGCAGATGCCTCAGATGTTCATAACACGCAGATATGCTTTCATCATTGTTATCTTCAACGTATTTAATGACAATGTTTAGATGATATTTAATTTCACCAAGTTTTGGCTTAGGGTTGAAATTATCGTCTGCTTCGTCCTGATCATATTCATCCGTTTCAGAGCTTTCTGCAGCGATCACACTTTCAACAATCTCCTCCTCTGTTAAAATTTGATAACCTAGATCATATTCATCTGCTTCTAGCCACAACTCAATATCTTCCAGTGTAGCTGAATTTTCACCTCCTTGGTGGAAAGTGTTGTGAAAATCCTATGTTTCCAATCCAATCGTATCTGGTTCAGCCTCTTCATTTATTAAAAGTTTTTTCCATGAGTTAATTAATATTGAAGGTTTTATATCTTTGACAGCAGACGCGAAATTGTAAATCATGGATCTGATATTGTAATCTTTGAGATTTTGTAACGTTTTGTGTCCTCTTCTATCTTCTTCTCCTGCAGTTGGTTCCTCGACTTCCAAAATTTCATTTAAAAGCTTTTTTTTGTATAGACGCTTGGCTGTGTAGATGACGCTTGATCCATAGGCTGAATCAGAGAGGTTGTGTTTGCTGGCAAGAACATGCACCTGATCTTTTTATCATCACTTGTGAGCTGTTCAACTTGTGGATGTGCTGGACAATTGTCCAGTAAAACTAAGGCCTTCACTTTATCGTTAGGAATTTTCAAAACTTCTGTTTGATATCTTGTAATTTCTGGCACTGCTTTTTTGTGAAACCAATCCATTGTAATATCTGAGGTGAACCATGCACTTTTCGAGTTGTAGTAGTGAACTGGTAACGTGTTCATAATATTTTTTATTGCATGTGGTTTTTTACTTTTTTCCTACAATCACAGACTTTAACATATGACTTCCATCAGCATTAGCGCACAGCAATGCAGAAACTCGATCTTTACTGATCTTCCTACCAGGCGTGTTTTTTTCAGCTTTGGACGCTTGGGTACTGTCTGGTAATGCTCTCCAATATAATCCGGTCTCGTCATAATTATACAAATGCGAAAGCAGTATGTTTTCAGCTTTTAAAATGTCATTCAATTTTTTTCTGAATGGCTCAACAGCTTCATCGTCGGCACTGAGACTTTCACCACATATCTTCTTATTTGTTACATTGTGACGCCTTCTGAACCTAAACAGCATCCCGAACTGGTGGCTTTGAAGTCTTTTATGTCCAACTGTTTAGCTAATCTATCCGCTGCAGCCTGAATTTCAACTCCACGGACAGCCAATCCAGAAGACCGAAGTTGACAAAAACATTTGTAAACTGCATCATCAAGGGATTGATCTAGTTACAGCACTTGTTTCTTTTTCTACATTAAATTTCGAAACAAATTTTCTTATATCATCTTTTTTTTCTTTTTTATGTCCGAGACGATTTGTTTGGCAATCCCGTACTGCGCACAAATGGTTGACCCGGACGCTCCCTTTTCGAGTTTTTTCTATGACGCATAGTTTATCGTTAAGAGAAACAAACATATGCTTAGGCTTTTTACATTGACTAGGTTCACTTAACGACATCACAGTGGTATGTATAAAAATGACTGAAATATAAATTACGGAACGATAAACGAAACATACGAAACACGAAATACACCGAAGTGTAATAGGCGACCGACTGACGCTAAATACCTATATATAAATGGCTGTCCGGATTAAGCGAAGTCCGGACTAATGGGGTTCGGATTAATGAAGTTCTACTGTATGTTGATATAGAGATTTACACAGCAGATTACTATCTAAGTTAGGAGCAGTTAGTAAATTTAAAATTGAAAATACAGTAAGAAGCAAATTTCTTAAGATACTTAAACTAACTAAGCTAAATATGTAAATAATAAAGTTTCACATAAAAATCCCCCTTATTCTTTTTATATTTATTTAGCTCAGAAGAATTATCATAGCAATTTCTGCTTTTTTAATTATTGTGCTACAGCACCATTACACGCGCAAACATCAATAGGGTCTCTCTCCGACGTAATTTCCCGGAGGATCGTACTCGCAAACAATGAATTGGCCGAGGCCGGCGTCGCAGTTTACAGAGGCGCACCCAAGCTGAAGCGTGTCACGCCACACGATTTGCGTGTAGTGCCCACACTGCTGGCCAGCGACGCATGCGTTGAACCGGACCGAGTACCACTGACCCTCGTCGGCCCATGCATGCACCGCCTGTGCCGGGCTCCAGCCAGAGCCCGAACCCCAAAACAAGTTCTCGCCGTACGGCCCGCCTGAGTGGGCCAGGGTGCAGTCGGCCTGGCGCCGTCGAGCATAGTCTTCGGCGTACTGTGCTAGCCGGGTGTTCCACTTCAGCGGCGGCAATCCGAGGGCGGACCGCACCGCATTGTGCGGCTCCAGGAATTCGTTGCCCCAGGCGGCGGCGGCGGACGCGGCGTGGAAGAGGAGGATTAGGAGGAGGCTGGAGATGAGCTGAGCCATTGAGTTCAGTGAGGAAGTGCTTTGGATTTGGGGATTTATGAAAGGAGTGCATTTCTTGTGGCTGTTGTTTTCCTATTAATTTATTTGTTTTTGGGGCTTGAATGTCAATGATGTTGTGACAGCCACGTTCGATGATGTGAGCCACTTCTGGTAGAGAACCTCCCTCGTGACTCCAGCACCCCTTTGCTAAGGTTCACGAGTCAGAAATTTATGGCAGGATTCGAAATAAAGAAACAAATGCTCACAAGTGAGGACAAACAGTATTAGAAAACAAGGATTAGAGAAACATATGTGAGAAGACTATTGAAGCTCATGGTGGTGCTGTGAATGGCTAAA
Source organism: Gastrodia elata (assembly GCA_016760335.1). NCBI lineage: Eukaryota > Viridiplantae > Streptophyta > Magnoliopsida > Asparagales > Orchidaceae > Gastrodia > Gastrodia elata. The sequence goes on along the minus strand of CM028685.1, from coordinate 10,584,283 downwards.
TGATGTGTCACAGATGCAAGTTGGAGTTGAATGATGCGCAAGCAGGAAGTTGTTATGGACGCCCAGGGGCACCCGTATATGGCCAGGTGGGTATTGTGCTTGTGTGGGACTGGGTATGATGTGTTGGGTGTAAATAATGTGTTGCTTGTGTTCTTTCAATTTATTATAAAATCTTTGTTGTGTGACTCTGCAGCTTCTTGGAACTTGGGATTGAGATGTGATTCAAGAACGCATGTGCTCTTCAACTCAACTTGCGCTTCTTTGCTACCGAGTGAAGGAGAATACATAACATATTCCGCATTTCAAAGCCTCAAAGTTGCTGTTTAATTCGAGTGGGAGCGATTTGGGACAAAATGAGGGACAATATAGAACTTAGAGCATTGAACTCAAGAGCATCATGTCATGCAACCGAGAGAAACTAAATTTTTATTGGTAACTATCATCGGCTGGATACATACACGACAACAATTCCGAGGACTCCAAGCAAAGGCGTGCTGCACGAGGAAGGAATAAAGGGCCGCTCTGCTAACTGTCAAGTTCTACTACCATAGCAGAGGCAGATGGTGAGTATAGTTGGCGGCACCATGACCTTGCACACATGATCGAGAGAGAATCCAAACCTCCTTTTCTATATATCAATGAATGTGGGATTAATGAGTCAATTTCTCCGCATAAAAATAGAGTCTCTAGTTTGCAAGAAGATTGAAGAGATGCCTCAAAAAGTTATAGATGCACCACTAATGGAGCCTAAAAGGATTTTCGAAACACAATGTGCCAAAAGTAAGTAGAAGAGGGCTAGGTAGGGGAAGGTGCAACCAATAATGGAAAATCAAGTACTGAATTTGATGAAGCTACATACTAGAGAAAAAATACTCATTATAAGGATAGGGTAAAGAAGAAACTCATTGGCAACAAGCGTCGTAACACAAAGCATCGTGCGGATGGGTGCTCGCAAAAGTAATGACTACTTGAAGATCTTCTCTCCAATAGTGTTCCATAGAATGTCTAAATAAAGAGGAAGGGTGATCCATATTATGTGTGATTTCTTGAGGATTAAAGAGAAAATACCTATAAAATTAGTTTCAATTTATACAAGATATAACATATAATATCATAGTAATAATACAAAGCATTACATATTAATGTATCAAATCAAATATCACCGAGTATGCAAACATAATAATATAACTAAAATAGGTTATACTCGCTAAATTACTTAACAAATGAAACACTATAAAACTAGTTATCAAACCCAACAATCACAAAAGAATATATAAATACCTACAGAAGTTAAGTGATAAATCAAAGATTTATAGAAATTTGAGTTAATAAAAATAACAATTTTAATTAGGATTTTGTTGCCTTTCAAAACAAAAAGAGCTGAAGTCAAGTTTGCAATGGAAATAAGAAAATATGGAAGAAACACGCTAAGGCACGCCACAGCGCGTTGTGGCAGAAATTAGATCGAATGGTAGACACTATCGAGCACCATAGCAGAAACCAGATCGAAAGTCAGGCGCTACCCGCGCGCTATAGCAGTCCCAAGGCCGAAAGTATGGCACTACCGCGCGCTGCAGCGCCGGTATCACCGAAAGTCTGGCTCTATCGAGCGCTACAGCGGATCATATGTTACCCAGCGCAATAAACACATATGCACATTTTCGGAAGTCCTGCGCTACCGCGCGCTGCCGTGCCATCAAATTTTGAAGGTGCCATGCTGCGCGCGCTGCAGCGGTCTCAAGACTGAAAGTCCCGCGCGCCGTAGCGCTCTCAAGACCGAAAGTCTAGCGCTACCGCGTGCCGTAGCGCCCTCATGACCGCAAGTCTGGCGCAATCGCGCGCTGTAGCGCCCGCAGTAAAAATTAACAAGCATGGGAATTCAAATCAGCATTGGGAAAAAAAAAGAAAGTTAATTCCTCCTATTCTCATAGCAGCAATTGAATTGATTACATTAAATTCTGCTTTTACTCAAGAGAATAAAGAAATGAGTAATAAAAGCAATTTAATTTTGATGGGGATGGAAGGGTGGATGCACTTATGCTGAGGAGATTTCCAGGAATTATAAAAATAGGTATTCAAAATTGAGAGAAGGTTCTAGTTTTGCAAACTCAAAGCTTCTTGGAGATAGAGGTTGTTGCAAGAACAGAGAAGAGAGAGTTCCCCCTGCCCAAGGAAGGAGAAGGCTGCACTTGTGAGGAAAGAACAACCACAGAAAACATAGAAGGAGAAGAGATCCAAGATAGAGGAAGAGACAGACAAACGTGATAGCAGTTCCCTAGTATCGTACCTTATCATTATTCCTTTGATGTTTTCTGTAAAAGCCATGTAAAGGCTTCCATCTTCTTGTGATTTTTCTTTCGTTTACATTTCAATGGCAGCCTAAACCCTCCTTGGAGAGGGTTGGGCATATGCATGTAATGATTTAAGGAATAAAAGTGTTTGTCCCTTCATATATCAATGAATGTCTTTTGATCATTTCTTTTTGATTGAATGATGTGAACAATGGATTGGATAAACTATTTTTGTCATGAAAATATTAAAGCAAATGATGTTTTAAAACTAGGAAAATAATTGAGCTCTTGGATCACTTAGAACTAAGGCTGTGCATGTTGAGCAACTTCGTCGCGAATGTTCGTGGCAACATTCCATGTGCAAAAATGACCAATGCAAACCCTTAGATTCAAGTTGATCAATAAATCCATGGAATAATTAATAATCTCTAAGCTCCACTGCTCACCATTAGCTTATGCGAGGAATTTGTGCATGACAGCCTAGAGCCTCGTGACAAGCTCTATGAGCGTCGTAACATAATTCCTTTGCTAAGCTGAGAAGTTGATGCGTGTGAACCGAGAGCAACAGGTTGAGCTCATAGCTCATTCTAGGTTTATGCGAGGATTTAGATGCATTGTATGCTATGAGTGATGTGACATAACTCACATAGTCCAATGGCTCATCTCCTTAGCTAAATCTAGAATCGATGCATAAGAGCCATTGGTGGAATCAAACTTATGTGATACTTAATTAAAACTATAGATTTCATAACTTAGACGTAAGCATTGAACTCAATCAATATTGATCACATGAGGGTCTATGTGCCGAGATTGAACCTTCTTGTGTTCATCTCTGAGCACTAAGTGAGACTTAATATATTTGGGGGACACCCTAGAGAAGACTATGTTTCTTGATTGTAATTAAATCATCTTATTTATTTGATACTAAATTGATAAAGAATAGTACTTACATTAATCCTTAATGAATTGTATTCTAAAACCCAACTCTCCCTATTTTAAACTATGATTTGTTAAATTATGACCAAAACCATCAACCAATTTAATCATCATTCCAATATTAGTAAACTTTAGTAACGAAACAAACACTATTCCTAGAGGACGATAAATCTTGGGATCTCACCATCCCAATATTACTTCTAACCACGTGCACTTGGTGTAAGCGCAGGCAGACGTACATTTTCAGTCTGTCAAGTTTTTGATGTCGTTGCCAGGGAACAGTTTAACTGTTTCTTATTAATGATTACTTGATAGTAATCAGTGATTTGAATTTGTCCTGAATATATTTTTATTTTTGTAATTATATTTCAATTAGCTTTCTATGTATTTATAATTTTATTTCATTTCAATAATCTTTGCTATTATATATATAATTTGCTGTAAACTGCCATGTGTTAATTACATTATGGTTTCCATGCAAAGAAGAGATCATTCTAACTACCTCTTAGACCCTGAGAGGCCCTACTTGAGAGCCTAGAGAGAACAACAAATTAGGACAACTCATAACTTAATGGAAAATCTAGGAGAAAAACTGAGAAAGGTGCTAAGAGAACAAAGGGGTAGAGCCTCGAGAGATTATGCGCTGCCCACTGGTAAGGGGAATCCCTCAGGCCATAGTTAGACCAAATGTAGAAGAAAATAACTTTAAAATAAAACCATCCACACTATATATGGCCCAAAATAGCTAATTTAGCGAACTAGCCACTGAAGATCCCAACTCACACATCTCTAACTTTTTCAAGATATGTGATACTTTTTGATTTAATGGCATTAGTGATGACACCATTAGATTAAGGTTATTCTCATTTTCTCTGAGAGATCAAGCTAAGAGCTAACCCAGTTCCCTACCTGGCGATTCTGTTCACACTTAGGATGATTTTGCTAGGATATTCTTAGCTTAATATTTCCCACCTGCCAAGACTGCCAGGTTAAGAATTATGAAAACCAGTTACTGTCAACTCAATGGAGAAACCTTGTATGATAATTAGGAGCACTTCAAGGAGTGCCTCAAGCGCTATCCTCATCATTGGTTTCCACAGTGGATGCAGGTGCAAACATTCTATAATGGGCTAAATGCACCCACTAGAACCCTAACTGATGCAGTTGCAGGGGGTTTTCTGAGTAGCAAAACTCAAGAGGATGCATACAAACTCTTAGAAGTGATGGCTAATAATGCGTATCAATGGCCTACTAAAAGACTTAATACAAATAAAAAAAAATTAACAATGTTGATGAGACTAGTCTAATTCTAGCTCTCCAATATGAAATAAATGCTCTAAGCCAACAAATAGGGAGCATGAACATGAATACTTCCTAGGAAATTTACTGCGATTTGTGTAGAGGAAAATATAATAGTGACAACTGCAACCTAAATAATCTCTTTGCAACTTCTAGTACAGAGCAGGAAAATTACCTTTGAAATAACAAAATAAACTCTAACCATGGGCAACCATATTATAACACCTACAACCCTAGGTGGAGATACCATCCCAACTTCTCGTGGAGTAATGGGAACACAAACAAAAATTTAATAATGGAAACTCTTCATGGCATAGGCAAGGGAAAAATTATAGTAATAATTATCAGTCTAATACCCAGCAAACTAACAAAACGGGATTGGAGGAGGTGTTTAAGTCCTTTAAGGCTGAAACAGTTCAGTTCATGAGAAGAGCATAATTAACCATTTGCCGTCATTACGCTTCAATACAAGGAATTGAAGTGTCCCTAAGGAACATAGAAGTCCAGCTATGATAAATTTCCCAATAGCTATCTACTCATAAGTAGGGAATGCTACCTAGTTCAACTAAAGTGAACAAAAGGGAGACGGTTAGTGCTATAAATTTTGATAAAATAAAAATAGACGGCCTAGGAAATTCATTGGGAGGAGAAACTGAATAGAGGAAAACTAGGACAATTAGCGCTAAGCATTTAAAAGGAAACTTAATCGCTAAAACACATGGAGATCCCAGAAGGATGAACATTCTGTGCTTCATTGAAGACCAGGTTCTTTTAAATCCCTTGTGTGATCTAGGAGCCTCAGTCAATGTGATGCCATTTCACATTTATAAACGGCTAGAAGTTAGGGGAATGGAGAACACCCAAACAATTTTAGAATTCACTAACTTGGATTCATTATCCCTGCTAGGTGTGGTCAGAAATATTGTTGTGGGTTTAGGAAGCTTTATAGTTCCTACTGATTTCATAATTTATGAATAATATATATAGAATGAAACTTCCACTGTCATATTCGGAAGACCCCATCCTAGCAACCACCCAGGCAATCATTGATGTAGCAAGGGGAATGATGACCGTAAGAATAAATGGGAGAACGATAGATAGATCTCATGCCCACATTGTTTAAACAGAGGAATTCTGAATTAAGTTGGAGAAAAACTTAGAGAAGAAATACCTCCAAGTGATATTGAAATTGAAGATCTCAAATTAATTAAACATGATTCTAAAAATACTAAGAGCAACTCATCTAAAGGAAGTATTAAGTAGATCATAAAAGTTAAAAAAAAAAAAAAAAAAAAAAAAAAATTAGATGGGGGAAACAAAAAAGAAAGGCATCCCTGGATCTCAATTTGAGATGAGAGAAATGGAGAGTTAAAAATTGGAAGTTCTGGGTTCAAGCACACCTTCTATTAGTGCTCACCCACACAGTTTAAATATCTGGAAAGAGATTTGGCCGGAGAGTTAGAGGTGTAAGTTCTTAAATTGGCCGGGCTGATGACGTTAAACCAAGTGCTTTTTAGGAGGCAACTCAATGCTTTTTTGATTACTTATATCTATTATTTAGCACAGTAAAATAGTTTAGGTAAAATAAAAACTAGCAATCTAGCATTTAGAAACAAAATATATATATATATATATTAAAAATTTTGGCACAGCTAGCACTACAGCGCACCATAGCGTATCACAGCGCTGTCGCGCGCAGGGTGCTGTGGCGTGCCGCAACAGAATTTGACGCGACATCACGCTGTAACGCTCATCAGTTCAAGAGCATGGTGCTGCCATCTGCCGCAGCGCAATCCAAAGCGCTGCAGCGTGCAGTGTAAATGTGCACAGTTGATGCTTAAATTGATTGGGAGGGAATTCCCGAGCAGTCAAAATCACTACAGCGTGCCTCTTGAGCAGGCTTCTGCAAAATTGCTGGAAGGAATCTTCTTTTCATCTTCCCGGGGACTTTATTTTAACTCATATTTTTGGCATGCATTAAAGGACATTTGACCACCATTTAAGTGAGTTTGAATTAACATTTAGGAGAAAACTTAAAAATTTTGGGTGTGTATAAATTAATTTTGGGCTCGAGCAGATCAAGCAATTATATGGACTAGCGGCGGTAGAAAAATGCTCATACCAAGCCTTCTTAAATGAAGAATTTAATCCTGCGGTTGTCGCAAGAGCTCTCACTCAGCAAGACGCCAACTAGAGAGGGAATCTCGCCAACATTCCAAGAGCCATCCTTACGAATTTATGTAATGCGCGGCATGTCCTAATCGCTAGTAGGATAATGCTATCTGCGCATCTGAGTGAAGTAACTCGGGCAAGGGCAATACTCATTTATGCAATTGAATGACCCGAAGAAATTCATATCTTTAGGGTTATACTTGAACATTTATGGCATGCCCTGACCGTGCCTTATGCAGATTTATAATTTGGATCGTTAATATTTGGAAGTTTTTTGGGCCAAGGAGTCAAGCTAACCTCCAGAGACAGTGTGATACATCCTTGTGTTCCTCTTCCCTTCACAATTTGCATTCTCGATATCAAGAAGAGAAGAAAAGTAAGAAAAGAAGGTAAGGTGAGGAAGGTGAGGCATCTTCTTCTTCTTCAGGCATTAATTTGAAACTGAAAAATATACAAAAAGAAATTTTCAAAATGAGGGAGCACCAAAAATGAGTGGGGAAATGTATGGAGGAAGACATGCGGCACTGCAAAACTGCCATGCATCAATAACACTAGTTCCAATAAGACTTCCACTCAGCTCTTGGAACAATGCTTTCCAATTGGAGCTTGCATGGTGAACCGAGAGAATCTGTCCTCCCACAACCCCCAACGTTTGAGCCTCTTCCAAACTCATAATGGCCTGAAGATGATGAAGATGAAGAAGAAGAAGAAGAGGAAGATGAAGATGATGAAGATGAAGAAGAAGAAGAAGAGGAAGATGAAGATGATTAGTCAGGTTGTACTTTTTCTCTTTAGTTTTTTCAATTTTATTTGTATTTTTTGTTTGATAAATCTTAGTAAAAACCATTTCCACCTTAATTTGTGCAGTTGAATTTCTTATTCTGTTTTCAATTTGTTGAATTTCTTATTCTGTTTTCAATTAATTTTCTGAAAAATTTTATTACGCACAAATTAATTGTCATGGTATATGTGAAAATTTTGCACAATTTGAGTTACTTAAGGAAATGTGAAACTTTGAAATTTAATGAAGCTAAATATTTATGTTTGAGTAAAATTGCGCTCTAATAAATATAACTACCCTCAAAACACAAATTTATGATGTAGATATCTAAGTGTTGGGGGGTAATTAAGGAGAAATGGTGAAATCAAGAATGTGCTAAGTTTCTCTATGACTGGGCTAAATATGATTAAGAATTCATGTTTCACTAATCACCCTGTTAAGTAAAATTCTAAGAGAAGAAAATTTCATAGTCAGCCTTATAATTGTGCAACTAAAGAATTCAGAAAATTCATTTTAATGCTTACTCGATAATGAGCAAGAAGTTAAGTGTGGGGGTATGATAAATCTAAGAATTATAGTAATTTGAGTTAATAAAAATAATAATTTTTATTAGAATTAGTATGCTTTCATATGCATTTGCTGCCTTTTAGGACAAAAAGAGCTGAAATCAAGTTTGCAATGGATATAAGAAAATCTGGAAGAAACACGCTACGGGGTGCCAGCGCGCTGTGGCAAGAATTAATTAGAAAGGAAGGCGCAATCGCGTGCCATAGCAGATACCAGATCGAAAGTCAAGCGCTACCGCGCGCTGTAGTGGTTTCATGACTGAAAGTTCGGTGCTCCCGCACGCTGCAGCTCTAGCATCACCCAAAATCTGGTGCGACCGCGCGCTGCATCACCAAAAGTCTGGCGATATAGCGCGCTATAGTGGGTAAGATGTTACTCGATGCCATAAAAACTAATGAAAATTTTTGGAAGTCCCGCACTACTGCGCATTGCAGCGCCATCAAATTCGAAAGTGCCACGCTACCACACACTGTGGCGGTTTCAAGATCGAAAGTCCTATGCTTCTCTGCACCGCAGCACCATCAAATTCGAAAGTCCTACACTAATGTGAGCAGTAGTATTGTCATGACCGAAAGTTTGAGCTACCGTGCGCCGTACCACCCTCAAGACCGAAAGTATGGCGCTACCCCCGTGCCATAGCATCTGCCGCAAAAATTCTCACGCATGGGAATTCAAATCAGCATTGAGAAAAGAACGAAAGTTAATTCCTCTTCTTCCCATGGCAGTCATTGAATTGATTACATTAAATTCTCCTCTTTACCAAGAGAATAACAGAATTATTAATAAAAGAAATTTAATTTCAGAGGAGATGGAAGGGTGGCTGCACTTATACTGACGAGATTTCCAGGGATTATAAGAACAGGGAGTCAAGACTAAGAGAGGGTTCTAGTTTTGCTAACTCAAAACATCTTGGGGATAGAGGTTGCTACAAGAACAAAAATGAGAGAGTTCCCCTTGCCCAAGGAAAGAGAAGGCTGCACCTATAAACGAACAAGCACAGAAGATAGAGAAGGAGAAGAGATCTAAGATAGAGGAAGAGACATGTGAACGCAACAATATTTCCCTAGTATCGTAACCTATCTGTATTACTTTGATTTTTTCTGTAAAAGCCATGCAAAGACTTCCATCTTCTTGTGATTTTTCTTTCATTTACATTTCAATGTTAGCCAAGACCCTCCTTGAGGAGGGTTTGGCATATGCATGTAATGATTTAAGGAATGAAAGTGTTTGTACTCTTCAAATAATAATGACTATTTTTTGATCATTTCTTTTTGATTGAATAATATGAACAATGGATTGGATAAATTATTTTTGTCATGAAGATATTAAATCAAATGATGCTTTAAAATTAGGAAAACCATTAAGCTCTTTGATAACTTAGAACTACGGGTGTGCATATTGAGCATCCATGCCGCGAATGTCCGTGACAACATTCGTTGTGCAAAAATGACCAATGCGAACCCTTAGATCCAAGCTGATAGATAGAGCCATGTAATAATTAATTGTCTCTGAGCTCCATTACTCACCATTAGCTTATGCTAAAATTTGTGCATGACATCTTAGGGCCTCATGACAAGCTCTATGAACATCATAGCATAATTTATTTGCTAAGGTGAGAAGTTGATGCGTGTGAACTAAAAGCCACCAGTTGAGTTCCATAGCTTATCCTAGTATGCAAGGATTTTGATACATTGTGTGCTATGGGTGATGTGACACAACCCACCTCGCCCAATGGCTCATCTCCTTAGTTGAACTTAGAATTATTGTATAAAAGCCATTAGTAGAATCAAGTTCATGTGATGCATAATTAAGACTATAGATTTCATAACTTAGACATAAGCATTGAACTCAATCAATATTGTTCACATGAGCGTCTACGTGCCGAGATTGAACCTTCTCGTGTTCATCTCTGAGCACTTGGCAAGACTTAGTACATTTGGAAGACACCCTAGAGAAGACTACATTTCTTGATTGTAATTAAATCATCATATTTATTTGATAATAAATTAATAAAGAAGAGCACTTACATGAACTATTAATGAATTGCATACTAAAATCTAACCCTCCCTATTTTTCTAAAAGTAGTTTCTTATGCTTATTTAGTGCACATCCCTCCCTTTTTAGTGGATTGGGGATTATACCCTAATCTAATGATAAGTGAGGGGTTTGCCAAGTGACGATCACCTCTTAACCATACTTGGTTGAGGGGCGGGTCATCACAATTGGTATCAGAGAATACCATAAGGTGTCAGATTGAAATTTGCATTCCTATCTATCTAATAGATTATTCTTCTGCCAAATAGTCACTAAATTAATATTTGGAATACATCCATAGTACCATAATTATGTGCTTAGAATAATAGGCATAGAATGAAAATACTTATATGAGTATGATAAAACTCTCAAATACGAAACTCATACATTAAGAAACTTAATAATTATAAACTACTCAACTAAACTAATGGAACTTAATTGAACTTATAGGATCATTAGACACTCAAAAATGTCAGCATGGGAATACTTCAAGAGATTTGAAGCCATATGAGAGTTTGACATCCAGATAGGTCAAAAGTATTGTAACGCCCCGTCCCGTTGCCACGCGCAATTTATTTAAGAGATAACAAATTGGCCGCTAAACGGTGCATTACTCAGGAAGGAAAAACATGACCTCCTCGAATAATTATATTTATACAATCTGTTGAACACAAAAATGCTAAGACTCAATCTCAAGAGAAGAGGTCTGAGTACTAATCCCTAAGATAAGTGTAGTATCCTTATCTTAAGTATTAGGTAAGGTACTCATATAGTTTGGATTATAAAGATAATCATGATCTGAGCTACAAGAATACTAGCAACTTATAATTTTCCTGATCACATCACATTACTAAGTATAAGTAGTAGTAAGAACAAAGTGCGGAAGCTAAAGCATACATCTAGAGACATTCTTCACAAAAATTGAATAAAGTGATCATCTCAGAAAAAGAAAAGAGAAAACATCTAGAGTAATTACAATGATTTTAATAAATACTAAAATAAAATCTAAGTATTGAACTGAAAACTAAATAGAAAGTAAATGTTGAAGAAGAGTCCGCTAATGCTCCTCAAACTATTCCTAGATCTCCTAAGTGTCAACCTGATGTGTCTCTACAAACTGCTCAAGATCTAGCAAATTGTCGGATCCCAAAAGTACCACGAGTAAGACAAGAAGTCTAACATAACAAAGCTATACTACCAGTTTACAATTAACTACTATTTAACATTTAAATAGCTTAACAAAATTGTAGAAATGATAGTAAAATGGCTAAAAACACAAAATAGTATAAATCTGAAATAAAGTAACTGAAACTAAAATCTGAAGCTATAGAGTGAAATTGTATACTGAAATTATAAATTGAGTTGTAAACTAAAAATAATAAATAAATCTAAAATTACAACTAACTATTGAGATATGTATAAAACAGTATGAAATTTGAAATTGAGTAAATGATAATGCAAAACTATGCTATATGCCACTAAATTTATAATAATGCATCTGAATATATCACAGAACTGTATGCCACTAATATGCTGATTGGGTGTCTCACGGACACACCGTTGATTTCCTAGGTGAGCGAATACTCCGCTAACAGAGTCCTTAGGCAAGCTCATTCACTCTGCTAATGCTGACATGACTTATGCATTATGATAAGCCAAGGTTTCAATGTCAGTATGCTTTAAATCATCAATAAATCTTGAAATCAATTCAATAACAAAAAGTGATTCCATTTATCTCCATTGTGTAGAATTCACCTAAGTGACTCCTTAGTCTAATTTATTGAGTTATTTAAATTAAGATTATATAGAACTATCAGCTGAAAGGATTGAATACACATAGTTGGTATATTTCCAAGAAAGAGAATTTAACACTTAGTTTGTTTAACTGCACTTATCGAAGTGCATGACGATAAGAGGCATGACCCAGTTACAATTTATTCTCTCAAACTAAGCTGTTAAATACCATAGTTAAAATCATAAAATGTGCTCTAAAAGGATAACTTGAGATATTTAGTTTATTTAACTACACTTATCGAAGTGCATGATGATAAGAGGCATGGCCCAATTATAGTTTATTCTCTCAAACTAAGCATCCAAGTTTACCCAATTATGAAACATTTAGGCTTAGTAAATTTAGTCTAAGCTGAACTTTACTTATTCAATCACATAGGATAAGACCGAGACTCTATAATTTCACTTAGAGTGACTTATCCAACCCCAAAATTTTATTGAATTCAGTATTATGGATATACACTTTCACATTCTACTGATAATCTACTGATTTAAACAAACCTATTTAAATAACAGGATTATCAGACTAATGAATCTTTACTCCATTGAAATGGAACTACACAAGGGTCCAAAAATGTGACCTATAGGCCACTCAAATTTATGTTGCCACCACATGGAAGAAGCTCATACTAAGCTCTTAAGTAATCTTACCACAAGGATCTATGATCAAACTTCTAAAGTTAATAAAGAGCATTTAAGTTCTTACCTCAAGATATAGACAATAAGCTCTTCTTACCTCAATAGATCAATTATTTATGACTTACAATTACTGGTTTATTCATGTTAAGGCAAGATCATCACAATCTAGCACTTCAAACTTAAAAGAAAATCTAAGTCCTAGGCTTTGCATTAATTTCTCTATTCTAACTTCTAGCTTAATTTGACCAAACCAGATGGGTAAACCCAACAGATTAACTCCTATGCTAGAATCATGGGATTTAATCTCATAATTTATTAAGGAATAATTGGTTTATAAAACCATTCCATTTTATAGGTCTCATTATGCTGGTAGTCTTATTTGCGAGGAAATCAAGGATTTAAAGATAAGTGGTTAGATTGACCAATCACATAGCTTATTAAAGATCTTAATAAGTCTAAGTTATCAAGTTAAAATCAATGTCAAATCAGGGTGCATTATTGAACTTATGCAAATTGATTTATCTTTAAATCAAACCATTTTACTTAAGGTGATTAAGGATTTTTAGACCTTAATCAAGGTAAGCTAGGATTTAACCCCCAACTTAACCAAATCAATATCATTTGTTTAATTTAGAATCAATAACAAATTAATGAGTTATTGGTGTATTAATGATGTTTAAATTCAGGATTTAAGACTAAGCATTAATTGCTTAAACACTTCTTAAGATTTTTAGGGAAAATATTTAATTATGTCAATTTCATTCAATTAAGGTATTCAGCTTCACTTAATGGTTCTCTAATATTCAGTTTATTGATATAAAAATATAGAAACACAAATTTCCATAAAACATAAAGTAATTAAGGTTAATTATACCCTAAATCAAGAAATATGGATTAGCACTTAATTAATGATCCAACCATTGAAATTTCATGAAACTTGGCAAGAGTGCTTAACAAACAATACAAGAAATTAGATACTATAATTGAGGGTTTTGGCTAAGTAGAAACCCTAATTTTCACTAATCATGTTTTTATTAGATTAGGGCATAATTAAGAAAATATAAATCAAAAAGTTAATTCACCTAGCACATGCATTCTACAAGGTAATAGAAATATAATGGCACCTAAATCTTGAAATTTGGCTAAGTACACATGCTAATTAACCCTAATTAGGTTTTATAACAATTAGGCTAACTCAAAAAATCTAACCATTAAAAGTGTAATATTATTTTATATTTGTATTCCTTATTATTTGCTGAACAATTTGATATATATATATATATATATATATATAGGGTTTGGACTAGTTAATCAAAAGTTATTTAATTAACTTATTTTGCATTTTTTCAATTAAATTTTCCTATGATTCAATTAATTAAATTATTTTCTTAAGGAAAAAAATTCTAATTAATATTATTATTAATACACGAGCTCAGCATATCTCCAAAACACGTGGGTCGACTAGGGCCCGAACGATCCGGGACTGTCAGACCGCGCGGGCCATGGGCTGACCTGACCCGCACAGTGTCATCATCCCCGATCCCTTATCCCGACCTTATGCCAATTAGGGGAACCCTAGTCGCAAGACTTCTGAGCATCCAGGCCATAACACGACCAACTGAAGGTCTCTACATGCTCACCATGACCAGACACACCGATAGAGCCCCAAAGCCCCATGTGAGATGGCCTGGATCGACTGGACCTTACTCACCTAAGAACTTTTGCGATGGGGTTACTTTGGAGAGTCAATTATCCCCACAGAGGGAATGATTCACTTTGCGTTTGATCCCTACACCTTTAGAAAGGTGAGATGGATCAAACCCTTAATATGGCTAGGTCTGGGGTTGTCTAGATCACTGGATCCTTACTCGGACCCAGTCGTCTTACTGGACTTAGCTGGATTGAGCGATTGATCAAGGCTAGATTAAGGTGCAATTATGAGTGCAATGGGTTCGATCCTACAATACAATCCATTACAAATCAAACAAAGGGAGCTTGAGCCTAATTGACTTAGAGCTTGCAAGGGGGGTACCTGATTTGATTGAGGAGTTCGGATTGAACAAATGGGGAGAATCTAGAGGCTGCTGAGCTTCAGAGGATAGCTAGGGGTCTTGAATACCATGACTCATCCACTATTAGTGGTACGCAAGCACTAGAATGCATGAGAGAATTCGAGCAGACCAAAAATGGAAGAGAGAAAGAAAACTCCAATTGAGCTCAAAAGATCAGCAAGTCGATCCTAGGAGGAATCCCGAGGCTTTAAATAGCCTCAAGTAAGAGAGGGAAAGTTTCTATAGGTGAGGACTTGGGCCGGGGAGGCTCAAGAGATCAGGCCAAGGCCAAGCTCTCAATTTTTCAAATTGAGCTCAACCAGGTCACAGGGCCCGATCGAGGCTTCATACTGAGATGGGGGAAGTCCTAATGTAAGAACCAAGTTGTTACCCAAGTAAATTAGGACTAATCTTAGTCCTAATTTTGATCTTAGTGCACTAATTAAGTTATTAGGAGTTCACCACCAAGACCAAGTCCAAATCAGAGGTCAATTGGACCAAATCCTAATTTTTATAAAATCCAAAATCCCTGGATATTGACCTAATTATTTTGACCTCAAATTAAAAATCGAACTTTGTCATTGTGCTCATCACCCCTAAATTAGCTATGGGTGATATTTTGGTGGCAACCAGAAGTCTTCGAAATTTTTTGAATATTTTAATGTTTTAAAATATCCCAAAAATTAGGAAAATAAAATACTCGTCCAAACTAAAATATGACTTCGTCGTTGCATTCCTCATCCCTTAATTAACTAAGGGTGAATGTTTATAATTTTTTTGAATACGATTAATTATTTAATTTAAATAAGAAATTAATTAAAATTTAAATAAAATATTATATTTAAATGTTCAAACTAACGGCATCGTCCACCTCTGGCACACCATTACCGCATCTGCCGTCTGGATTAGACGGCAGATCCAAGTCGTCTAATCTGGGATCGGACGAACGCTTCCATCATCCTTATCCTGCCTTCCACGTGTCACACCATGCGAGGTCACCACCGCGGTTGCCACACACCATGCTGGGGAGTCCCTTGGGGAGTTTTTTGGGACCTCATTAACCCTCAGGAGGTGTCCTCTTTGCGCTATCGAGCCCTAGCACTCACAGCGGAACTCTAAGTTTGCGTCCGAGCCCCGACCGTCCAAAATCAGGTACATCAATCAACTCCATTTCTTTATCGCATTCCGATTAATAACATTTGCATCTCTATTTCAAATGCCTAATCAATGATCGATCAGATCTGATCACCATAAGACCCACCTGATCGATCAAACTAAAGACAAGTCAAGCAATACAAATTGTTAAACCCATTCTCCCGAACCCTAGATCTAGTGCTTGCCCGTGTCGCCACCTCGGTGCACCCTCATCGTTGATCCACCTCTGGTTATGTAGAGGAGGTCAAGCTCTACCCGATGGTGTGCAAGCCAAGGCATCACACAGCTTGTTAGGCCTCATATCGGCGAACCCTAGTCAGCTTGCGTCGGGACCCGCTCGGAAGATGAAGGATTATTTAGGTCGGGTCGGGTCAGCCCGACCCACGTCGCTTCGGGCCGCACAGATGTTGAGCCAGTGGGCCCCAGAGTCCATGCTTCGCCTTCTTGTTTGGCCGCGAAGAAGCATGGGTCCCGCACCACATCAGCGGTCTTTGTCGGCCACGATATTGGAACCCGCTCATACACCCTGTTGTGCGAGGTGCTGTCACATGTTCTGCTGGGTCTCGTGCCATCTGCGAC
This sequence comes from Gastrodia elata, assembly GCA_016760335.1. Classification (NCBI taxonomy): domain Eukaryota; kingdom Viridiplantae; phylum Streptophyta; class Magnoliopsida; order Asparagales; family Orchidaceae; genus Gastrodia; species Gastrodia elata. The sequence goes on along the minus strand of CM028685.1, from coordinate 10,567,988 downwards.
TGCCTGCTGGTGGGTCCCTCCGTGGGCACATGTCCAACCTGATGCTACCATGTGTCTCTGGTGGGGTTCGCCTATCAGCAGCCGCCATTTTATTTTATTAAATGCATTCTAATTAACTCAATTCAAATCTAAGTGTCATTTATTTAATTACATAATTACAGAAACTTTAATCATGCATAACTTTTAATCCAATAATCCAAATATACTGAATATATATCTCATTTTGCTCAAAAAAATAAGAGGAATAATTTGGTAGTATCAAATTTCATGTAAGACATCTATTTAATATAGTGATATTTTAGGACCTCCCACACTTGTACCAAAACTTCCCTTAGCCTTAACTTTATACCTAATGACCAAAATCTAGCCAATATGGGTCTCATTTTAATTAGGAGAGTGTCCATTTTGCCATGATAGTGTCAGTTTTGCTATTGGACAATTAGTTTGACTATTACTTTTGGGTACCTCAATAACTGCCCTAAGAACCCTAAAAATTGAAATACCCATAACTTAGTCAATTAGACTCCAAATTAGGTCATTCAAAATGCTAGCAAGATCAAAAAAGCATCACCAATAGTAAACTGAAATAAAATTAGGGTTTTGACCTGTAGAAACCTTAGGGTGACCAAAATACCCCTAATACTAATTATGTCATAACTCAACCAATTGAGGTCCAATTTAGGTATTCTCCTAGATAAAGTACTCAGTGTGATATAGAAAAGTTATATCCACTAAGTTTACTGAATTTGGATCTCAAATAAAAAAGTTAGGTTCTTAACCCCTCTGAATCTTAGAAATTATATAAATGCCCTTAGGCTTGAATGCTCATAACTTAACCAATAAACATCAAAAATTTTTGTTCTTAGACTCTATGGAATCCTTGAATAGCAAACAATAATAAACTGCACCAAAATTTAGACTTCACCTAAGTGAAATTACAAAAAGATAATCATGATCCGAGTTATATGAATACTAGTAATTCATGATTTTTCTGATCACATCATAATACTAAAAATAAGTAGTATGAACAAAGTGTAAAAGCTAATGTATACATCCAGAGACATTCATCACAGAAATTGAATAAAATATTCATCTCAAAAAAAGAAAAGAGAAAATATCCAGAGTTATTACAATGCTTTTAATAAATACAAAAATAAAGTATATGTACTAAACTGAAAACTAAATAGAAAATGTTGAATAAGAGTCCACTAATGCTCCTCGAACTGCTCCTAGATCTCTTGAGTGTCCACGTGATTTGGCTCTACGAACTGCTCAAGATCTAGCAAATTGCTAGATCCCAAGAGTACCATATGTTAGACAAGAAGTCAAACACAATGAAGCTATACTACCAGCTTACAATTATCTACTATTTAACATTTAAATATCTTAACTAAACTATAGAAAAGATAGTAAAATAGCTAAAAACTCAAAACAGTATGAATTTGAAATATAGTAACTAAAATTGAATTTGAAACTCTAGATTAAAACTGTAAATTGAAACTGTAAACTAAAACTGTAAACTGAGCTGTAAACTGAAAATAGTAAATAAATCTAAAACTGTAACTAACTATTGAGGTTTGTGTAAGAGAGTATAAAATTTGAATCTAGGTAAATGATATTGTAAAACTGTGCTATATGCCACTGAATTTATAATTATGCATCCAAATATGCCACAGAACTGCATACCATTGGCATGCTGACTGGGTGTCTCATGGACACACAACTAATTTCCTAGGTGAGCGAACGCTCCGCTAATAGAGTCCTTTGGCGAGCTCATTCACTCCGCTAATGCTGACATGACTTATGCATTATGATATGCCAAACTTTCAATGTCGAATGTTTTAAATCATCGATAAATCCCGAAATCAATTCAATATCAAGTAGTGATTCCATTTATCTCCATTGTGCAAAATTCACTTAAGTGAATTTTGACTCCTAAGTCTAATTTACTAAGTTATTTATATTAAGATCATATAGAATTATTAGTTGAAAGGATTGAATATATATAGTTGGTATATTTCCAAGAAAGGGGATTTAACACAAAGTTTGTTTAACTGCACTTTTCAAAGCATACGATGATAAGAGGCATGACCCAGTTATAGTTTATTCTTTCAAATTAACCAATTAAATTCCTTAATTACAATCATACAGTGTGCTCTAAAAGGATAACTTGAGATATTTAATCTGTTTAACTGCACTTATTGAAGCGCATAACGATAAGAAGTATAACCTGGTTACTATTTATTCTCTCAAACTAAGCATCCATGTTTACCCAATTATGAAATACTTAAGCTTGAAAAATTTTACTCTAAGCTGGACTGTACTTATCCAATCACATAGGATAAGACCGAGACTCTGTAATCTCACTTAGAGAAACTTATCCAACCTCAGAATTTTACTAAAATAATTCAGCACTATATATATACACTTTCATATTCTACTGATAATCTACGATTTGCACAAAACTATTTAAATAATAAGGATTATCAGACTAAGGAAACTTTACTCCATTGAAATGGTACTACATAAAGGTCTAAGAATTTGACCTACAGGCCACTCAAATTTAGGTTACTACCATATGGAAGAAGCTCATACTAAGCTCTTAGGTAATCTTACCACAAGGATCTATGATCAAACTTCTAAAGTTAATAAGGAGCATCTAAGTTCCTATCTCAAGATGTAGACATTAAGATCTTCCTACCTCAATAAATCAATCATTTATGGCTTACAATTATTAATTTATTCATGCTATGGCAAGATCATCACAATCTTGCACTTCTAACTTAAGAAAAAATCGAAGTCCTAAGCTTTGCATTAATTTCTCTATTCTAGCTTCCTTAAGGTTTGATTTGACCAAATCAGATAGGTAAACCCTTATGATCAACCCCTATGCTAAAATCATGGGATTTAATCTCATAAATTATTAAGAAATGGTTGGTTGATAAATCCATTCCATTTTATGGGTCTCATTATGCTGGTAATCTTATTTAAGAGAAAATTAAGAATTTAAAGGTAAGTGTTCAGATTGATTAATCACATAGCTTATTAAAGATCTTAATAAGTCTAAGTTATCAAGTTAAGATCAATGTCAATTTAGGGTGCATTATTGGAATTATGCAAATTGATTTATCTTTAAATCAAACCATTTTACTTAAGGTGATTAAGGATTTTTGGACCTTAATCAAGGTAAGCTAGGATTTAACCCCCAACTTAACCAAATTAAGATCACTTGTTTAATTTAGAATCAATGACAAATCAATGAGTTATTGGTGTATTATTGATGTTTAAATTCAGGATTTAAGACTAAGCATTAATTGCTTAATCACTTCTTATGATTTTTAGAGTAAATATTTAATTATTCCAATTTCATTCCATTAAGGTATTCAAGTTCACTTAATGGTTCTCTAACATACAGTTTACTGATATGAAAGCATAGAAACACAAATTTTTATAAAATAGAAAGTAATAAAGGCTAATCAAACCCTAAATCAAGAAATATGGATTTGCACTTAGTTAAAGATCCAACCATTAAAATTTCATGAAACTTGGCAAGAGTGTTCTAACAAATAATACAAGAAATTAGAAACTATAATTGAGGGTTTTGGCTAAGTAGATACCCTAACTTTCACTAATTATATTTTTATAAGATTAGGGCATAATTAAGAAAATATAAATCTGAAAATTAATTCACCTAGCACATGCATTCTATAAGGTAATAGGAACATAATGGCACAAAAATTATGCAATTTTGCTAAGTACACATGCTAATTGACCCTAATTAGGTTCTGTAATAATTAAGCTAAGTTAGAAAATCCAATCATTAAAAATACAATATTATTTTATATAAATATTCCTTATGCTTTTTTGAACAATTTTATAGATAATTTCATAGGGTTTGGTGTAACAACCCCAATAATTGGATAGAAGGTTAAACCAACATTGGGATATTATCTTAGCATCTAATACACAATTAGAAGAAAACTAATCAAATATAGATGCTAAGTGGCCAAGTCTCTTTATGAGTAGTCATAAAGTTAAAATGATAAGCAACTAAAAATAATTAAGGAGAAATATAACACAACATTGCAAGTATAAATAATATAAGAAATTTAAAAGTATCCACTCATTCAACCCAAGTAGTTACAAATAATGAACACAACATAATTGAACAAAGATAGGTAGGTAAGAATAACTCAAGCAATTAAAGTCTAGTTTAATTATTACAAGCCTTTAAAAAATAAAAGAACAAATGTAAAATGAATATAATCACTCTCTCTCACTTTAATAAAAGTGAAAGTAAACATTTAAAATAGTTATAGCGGAAGCAAATTTCTTCTTTTAAGCTCTTCATGCACTAGGATCTGCATTACCTAAATCAAAGAGCTTTTGATCTATCATATTTTGATATTTAAATATGATAGGGCAAATCCAATAAAATAAAAAGTGTAATTAGACTAAGTAGTCTAAGCACATTTTAAGGGCTACTATTTTTGTTAATTGGATATCACAAGCATAATTTATAATTTAAACTAAGCAACGGAGCTATAAAAGCTAACAAGTAAGGGAAAGAAAGTAAACATAACATTAAAGAAGATAGTATTAAAGAATCTAAGTAAAAATACTCATGTGTATATAAGTCCTAGCCTGCATCCAAAAATGGTAAAGGAAAAGCATCATAAAAGGCTAGAAACTACTATGTGCATTTAAAGTAAATGAAATGAAAATAATATATATTCAATAAAATTTATGTTAAGTAAGCAAATGAAAATATAGTGTAACACTTAATTGAAATTAATTAACATACACTGCATTCTAAATGAACTGTAAGTAAGCAAAAGACAATACTAAAAATGGAGAGTGTAAAGCTTAGAGAGTAAAGAAAGTATCTTAAACTCTTGGTCTAAGACAAACATAACCTAAGACTATGGAAAGTAATCATAATTAAATAGTTATGAAGAGATCTTATAATCAATAAGATTATAAAAGAACTATTATATTATTAGTTGAAGTTATATTAAGAAACTATCTCATTCTGCTGGAGTATTCAACATAATGGGACGAGGTGTTAAGCATGTCTGCCTAACTAATTCTATGGGGTTTTGAACATTCACATTTACCCTCTCTAAAATGTGAAGTCCTTTAATAAGCACTTCCATCCTTGTCCTGTTTGCCATAAGGCATTTCCCTTAAAGGGTTATGAAACTCTTATTTATGCACAAAAATCTTGTATGAATGTTCAAGGAAAATGCTCAAAGCTAAGCAAGCATTTAAGAAATTTCAATATTGGTAAGCTAGGTGATATCCTTCTATTATCTAAATTTTAATGATCTACTTAATAATTGGAGCTAATTGAGCTCCCAATTGACTTATAGATAATGATCATCAAGTCAATTGTAAATAATAGTAGACATGGAAGAAGCTTGAAAATAGTATTTTTAAGTAATTGGAATTAGTTGAAGTTATATTAAGAAACTATCTCATTCTGCGGGAGTATTCAACATAATTGGATGAGGTGTTAAGCACGTTTGCCTAACTAATTCTATGGGGTTTTGAACATTCATATTTATCCTCTCTAAAATGTGAAGACTTTTAATAAGTGCTTCCATCCTTGTCCTATTTGCCATAAGGCATTCCCCTTAAAGTTTTATGAAACTCTTATTTATGCACAAAATCTTGTATTAATGTTCAAAGAAAAGGCTTAAATTTATGCAAGCATTCAAGAAACTTTAATATTTGTAAACTATGTGATATCCTTCTAGTATCTAAATTTTTAATGATCTACTTAATTATTGGAGCTAATTGAGCTCCCAATTGACTTATAGATAATGATCATCAAGTCAATTGTAAATAATAGTAGACATGGAAGAAGCTTGAAAATAGTATTTTTAAGTAATTGGAATTAGTTGAAGTTATATTAAGAAACTATCTCATCCTGCGAGAGTATTCAACATAATGGGATGAGGTGTTAAGCACGTCTGCCTAATTAATTCTATGGGGTTTTGAACATTCATATTTACCCTCTCTAAAATGTGAAGTTTTTTAATAAGCACTTACATCCTTGTCCTGTTTTCCATAAGTCATTCCTCTTAAAGTTTTATGAAACTCTTATTTATGCACAAAAATCTTATATGAATGTTCAAGGAAAAGGCTCAAAGCTAAGCAAGCATTAAAGAAATTTCAATATTTGTAAACTATGTGATATCTTTCTGTTATCTAAATTTTTAATGATCTACTTAATGATTGGAGCTAATTGAGCTCCCAATTAACTTATAGATAATAATCACCAAGTCAATTGTAAATAATAGAAGACATAGAAGAAGCTTGAAAATAGCATTTTTAAGTAATTGGAATTCATCCTATACTAGTCCTAAACTAATAAAATCAAATATATTAATGATTAAGGCTTAAGGAAAATAGTAAGAAAGAGTAAGATTTATAGTTTGCTTAGCTTAAGAAAGTATAAACTAAAGAAAATGCTATTAACTTCTTCTAGTTATCTTATAAGCTTTAAAGTATCAAATCAATTTAATCATAGGCATATCTAAGATTAATTGATGTTGAGCATTTAAATGTAAGGAAAAAATATATTATTTTCTACAAGTACTAATTCATTTTTAATTGTAGGCTAATAGAAATCTATTAGCTTATTAAAGCATAAAAGGAAGCTATTGTTCCTAGTTTAATCAATTGAGAATAAATTTGAAAGGTTAAAGACTATGGAGATATGTGCTAATCATTTAAGTAATTATTTGGGCAATAGTATAATCATGAGTTCTCTTAAAGAGCTTTAACTTAGCAATTGAAAGTGTTAAGCTAATTATAATACAAAAGAAATTGAAAGATTCTTAATTAAATTTAACATGCAACCAAAAGAGAAGTAAGAATATGTAGAAACATAAGAATCTAATTCTAGTTCTTATAATTTAAACATAAACTCTATTGTATTTACTTAAAAGAAACAAATAGAAAGTTAACATATAAGTCTTCTACTATTTAAAAAATTAAATGAAGATAGGAATATTAAGTAACTAACATTTAGCCAATTCAATAAATAGAACGCTTATTGCAATTTAAGTATAGCATGACATAAGTAATTGAACTTCATTTTAAAATCATGAATTCAGCATTTTCCAATTGAATTAAGACATGAGATATTCATATAGTTTCTCAACTCACTAGAAGATCGAATGAAAGAACAATTCATTAAAGAACTATTATTAACTTAATTGAAAGCATATGACATTAGTTCTAATTAAGTTCCAATATAAACAATTTACATATAACTTTACATTCTAGATACATGAATTATGACAATACATTCAAGTCTAGTATTCTAAATTCCATATGAAACATATATGAAATAGAAGAATTAAATCCAGCATATGCTATGCAATGTATTCTATTCGATTCATTCATGTAATTATTTTATATATGAAAATAATCAATTATTGAAGTTCTAAATATTCCCAATTCATAACTTACATTAATATAAGAACTATCAACAAGGATTTGAATAATATAATTTGAAAAGATACATGCATTTCGCACAATTTAATTCATTCCTAAGTAATTTTACAATGGAAGAAATTCAACTTGAATGAGCATTAAATATTTCTAATTATCATATTCATGGAAATGTAAGATTTAAACATACTATTTAAAACTATATGTGAGATAATGAATGGAACAAATTTGCTATCCTATAATTCACACATCCTAAAACAAGCATATATGAAGAAAAATATCCAAATATTGTCCAAATGATATGATATACATATTAATGTGATCCTTATATCCTAAGGAGTAAAATGATACTAACTAGATTAAATTTGGATAACATTAAATTTTCGAAGTTCAAAACCTAGGTTTGATCTCACATTATTGTTTCTCACATTTTGATGAGTAAATGGACTATTTAAATGTCCAATTTGGATTTTATATAATCAAGTTGTGTTGCAAATAAATTTAAGATTTAATTTGCAATGATTTAATTAGTCTAAATTAATGATTAAATGAAATAATCACCAAAATAGAATTTAAAGTACAATTTATTAATCTATACATTCTTGCGATTAAAATGATATATAATATCACATGGTTTGATTAAGTATTTTGAAAAATACATGCAAATGACGCTATCTAAATAGTTATACTTAGTTATAATTTTTCTATTTAATTTAATTCCTAATCCTACACATTTGTATTACACTGAAGGTGAGGTATGTGAGTTCATTCGTCACGTCACTTAATTTAATGGCACGACATTTATTTCATTTATGCGACTGACATTGATTTAATTAAATCGTAATTTAGGACACATGTCTACTCTTCATTAGAGTCTACGTGTCGTAGCGGGCCCCTTACGTACAAAAGATTTTCATGCTGGACCCGACGGTTTAACAAAAATGAACCAGCTGGTCTAATTAAGAACGGTTCAACGAGCCTTCATCTTCTCAGACGCCATCATACGCAGAAAATTTAGGGAATCAATGCTTTCGTTGTTCCTTCAATTTCAAGAAGGAGTCGATTCGAAGGTATGAAGCCTTTAGTAGGAACTTCAACCTAGAGTCGAAAGTTCGATGAGAAAGCGACCCTAAGGTCGCATGGTCTAATACCCTAAAATAAATTTTAGTATGAATTTATGCGCATTAAGACGAAGTCAGATAAAACTTGATCTTCTTAGATTGAGTTCGATTTATTAGAATACACTAAATTCCTATGAAATCATGTATCATACATATGCTTTAAAGTAGATTAGTTAAGGAAAACGAGGCATCAAAAGAAAGGAGAAAAGAAAACTAAAATCGATTCACAACGAGATTATTATTGTTCGAAATCACACTTCAACTACTAGGGAACATTAATTAAAGTTCGAATGCAATAGGATAAGCAATGATCGATGTGCCTTGCACTCTATGAAATCAAGCACTATGTCGATTAAGATCAGCTATGGTTCTCTTTGATTTTAGCTCTCCCTCGCCTCCAGCAGTTCTCCTTGACTCATAATTTGGGGAAGTGAATCAAAGAGTAGGAAATGAGGAGCTTAGGAAAGGATAATGGCAGAGGGAGGCAAGATGGGATCGAAGGTAGCTCCACTACTATGGCTTCCTACGCGCAATCGTGTGAAAAGGGGAGAGGGCGTACAGAGGAATGATATGGGTCGTTCGATTATACTTTTAATCAAACGGTTTACGGTGTAAGGTAGTAGAATTAGAGCTCGACTGTCTGTTTAAGCAAGAGATCTAACGGCTCTCAGTCCTTTAGCAGACGTAAGGATTAGGGCTGTTGGATTTCATTAGGGAGAAATCGGCGGATGAGATCTAAAGAATCTGCTGTTTTGCATTATGCTCCTTATACGGGATCCCTGTGTCCCTCAAATGACCATTGGAATTATAAAATTTGGCTGTTTAATATTTATATTATTAATAATAACTATTATAATTATAATATTTTAGTATTTAATTATCCTTTTTAATTTCTAAAATTTATTTACCCAAATATTCTCCGAAAAATCTCAAAATTTCCGCTTTACCTAATTGAGGAGTGAGGAATTCAAAAATGAAGTCAGATTTTTGATCAGAGATTTATTTAATTTACCTAATTTTCTAGGTATTTAAATATTATTAAAATATTTGTGAAATTTTTGACGACTCCCAAACACTTCCAAAATATCACCCCTAGCTAATTTGGGTGTGGTGAGTCCAATGACGGACTCTGTTTTTGATTATGAGGTCTAAATAAATTATATATTTTCAGAATTATTAGAAAACTAAGAAATGCTGAAAATTATCGAACGGTCTTCAAATCATACAAAATTTGAGGTGGAGACTCTTAATACTTTTATAAGAGTAATTGAAGAGATTTGAAAGTCAATTAGGTCAATAATTAATGGGTAATAATATTAGGGTGGGTAACAATATTAGAGTTGTTACATTTGGACTAGTGGATCAAAAGTTATTCAATTAATTTATTCTGCATTTTTCCAATTAAATTTCCCTATGATTCAATTAATTGAATTATTTTCTTAATAAAAATAATGCCAATTAATATTATTATTAAAACACGGGCTTGGCCCATCTCCAAAACATGCGGGTCGACTGGGGCCCGAACGACCCGGGACTGTCGCACCCAATCCCTTATCCCAACCTTTGGTCAGTTAGGGGAACCCTAATCACAAAATTATTGAGCATTTAGGCCATGGCACAACCAACCGAAGGTCGTTACATGTTCACCATGACTAGACACGCTGATAGAGACTCAAAGGCCCATGTGAGATGGTCTGGATCAACCAAACCTTACTCACCTAAGAACCTTCATTATGGAGTTACTGTGGAGAGTCAATTCTCCCCACAGAGAGAATGATTCACCCCAGGTTTGATCCCTACACCTTCAAGAAGGTGAGACGGATTGAACAAGGTGGCTAGGTCTGGGGTGGTCTAGATCACTAGGACCTTAGTCAGACCTAGCCTTCTTACAAGAGTTAGCCCGATCGATCGATTTTGATCGATTAAGGCTAGTTTAAGGTGCAATTAATAGTGCAATGGGTTTGATCGTACAATACAATCCATTACGAATCAAATAATGGGAGCGCGAGCCTTGATGTAATTCTAGGGATGAGTTGGCTAAACCAACACAACGCCATCATCAACTGTCAAAAAAAAGAAGATTATGTTCGGCTGTGGTAGTCAGGCTAAGTCATTCGTTGGAAATTTAGTACTCATGCATCATTAATCAATTCCTTAGAGGCAGAAAGATTAGTAATGAAAGGTTGTGATGCCTACTTAGTGAGGATAGTAGGTGAAAAGAAGGGTATATCACCTATAAGTGTGAACATAATCATCTGTGAGTTTCCTGATATTTTTCCTAAAGCCCTACAAGGTGGACTTTTTAATAGAAGTCATTCCAGGAGCTCAACCTATATCTAAAGTTCATTATCACATGGCATCAAAAGAGTTCCAGGAGCTGAATAGTCAACTTCAAGAGTTGCTTGAGAAGGGTCTTATTCGACCAAGTTCATCCCCTTAGGGTGCGACAGTGCTATTCTTTAAGAAGAAGTACGTTTTTATGCGGATGTGTATCGAGTATACAGAACTCAACAAGGTAATAATTAAGAATAAATATCTATTACCTAGGATTGATGATTTGTTTGATCAGCTAGCTGGAGCCAAAATATTTTCTAAAATTGACCTGCATTCCGGCTACCATCAGTTGCATATCAAGGAGAAAGGTATTGAGAAAAAACCTTCCAAACTCAATACTGACATTATGAGTTCCTTGTAATGTCGTTTGGACTCACGAACTCGCCATCAATTTTCATGAATTTAATGCAGCGTGTGCTCAAATCTTTACTGGACAAATTTGTCATCATCTTTATCGACGATATCTTAATTTATTCTAAAAATGAGAAAGAGCGTGGAACTCTTTTAAGAGCAGTACTGGAAGAATTGCGCGCCCATCAACTCTATGTCAAATACTCTAAGTGTGAGTTATGGCTTGACTCAGTAGCATTTCTGGGTCATATTGTTGATGCCCAAGGCATTAGATTGGATTAGCCAAAGTTCAGCATAGTTTAATATTGGACTTAACTAAGGACGGTAACTGATATCAGAAGCTTCTTGCGACTAGTTGGATACTATAGAAAATTTATTAAAGGCTTTTCTCAAATCACTTCTCCTTTGACTAAATTGACTCAAAAAGCTGTGCCTTTCATTTTGGAGTCTTGAATGTGAGGAAACATTCCAAGCTTTGAAGGATGAACTCTTGTTAGGCCCCGTGCTCATTCTGCCGAAAGAAGGTGTGAATTATCATGTTTACTCAGATGCCTGTGGGTCTGGAATAGGTTATATTTTAATGCAAGAGGGTAATGCAATTGCTTACACCTCCCATCAATTGAAACCTCACAAAAAAAACTACTCTGTTCACGATATTGAACTCTCCGCAGTAATCTTTGCCTTGAAAATATGGTGTCACTACTTATATGGAGTTCATGTTCCATTTTCACTGATTATCAAAGCTTAAAGTATATCTTCACTTAGTGAGAATTGAACTATTGACAGAGAAGATGGTTGGAGCTCAACAGTGATTATGATTTAGATATTCAATACCACCTAGGTAAAGCAAATGTGGTGGCCGATGCTCTTAACCGTCGTGCAACCTTATATGCTATGATTGCTTCAAGTTCATTAGAAGAAGAATTCTGCAAATTAGAAATTACCTCTGTTTGTGGAGATATGCTAAGCTCGATGCTAGCTAACATTAATGTGGAACCCACATTCCATAAAGAAGTCTCCATATCACAAACTAAAGATGATTATTATCTGAAATTCATGGTTGCTTTTCAAGGTGGTCACTGTCAGGATTTGCAACTGCATTGAATTATAATTTATTAGGGTAATCGCTTATGGATCTCTAAGTCCATGCAATAAGAGATCCTTATTGAGGTCACAATTCTAGAAATAAGCTGCATCTAGGAAGTTTGAAAATATATCAAGATCTGAAATAATCATTCTAGTGGCCAGGCATGAAGAAAAGTATTGCTAAATTTGTTACCAAATGCCATGCCTGTAGTCTAGTCAAGGCTGAATATCAAAAGCCTGGTGGATTGCTTCATCCGTTAGAGATTCCTGAGTGGAAGTGGTCTGACATCTCGATAGACTTTATGATGGGATTGTCTCACACAAGATCTAATGCGGCTGCAATTTGGGTCCTTGTGAATCATCTTACTAAATTTGCTCACTTTATTCCTATCTATTAGACTGATTCCATAGTAAAGCTTGCAAAGCTGTATATTAAAGAAATATTCAGGCTACACGGTATCCCAAAGTCAATCATATATGACAGAAATAGCCGATTTACTTTAAAGCTTTGGCAGGCGGTGCATCAAGATCTAAGGACAACCTTAGCAATGGGCACGACATTTCATCCCCAAATAGATGGCCAGACTGAAAGAGTAAATCAAATTCTAGAATATATACTCCATCTCTGTATTTTGGATTTTTTTGGATCTAGGGAGGATTATATTCTTCTAATAGAGTTTTCATATAATAATAGTTTCTAGTCAAGCATCAAAATGGCTCTATATGAAGCATTAATTGGGAGAAAGTGTTGTACTCCATTGTCATGGTCTGAAACTGGAGAGGTTTAATTATATGGGTCTGACTTAGTAGAACAAACTAATAGAAAAGTGAAGCTCATTCAGCAAAGAATTCAGATATCCCAAATGTAATGACCCCAATATTGGATAGAAGAATTACCCAATATTGGGATGTTACCTTATCATTTAACACTATATTAGAAGAAAACTAATCTAATATTAGATGCTAAGTGGCCAAGTCACTTTATGAGTAGTTGTTAAGTCAAAGTAATTTGCAATGAGAGCAATAGAAGATATATAAAACATTGCAAGTATAATAACAATACAAGCAAGTAATATAGTCCACTCATTCGACCCAAGTAGTTGCAAAATAGGAATTCACTGCACAGATAGACAAGGATAGGTAAAAATAACTCAAGTAGTTATAAGTTTAATTGTTACAAATCCAATTTAAATGAAAAGGAAAGAGACAATACAACCATTCTTTTCATTAAACTAAAAGTGCAAGAAAATTTAAATAATAAGAAGAAGCTTTTCATTTTAGAAGCTCTTCAAGCACTAAGACCTGCATTACATGTATCAAAGAGCTCTTGATCTATCATATTTTAGTATTTAACTATAATAGGGCAAGCCAATAAAAGAAAAAGTGTAGTTAGACTAAATAGTCTAAGCATATTTTAAGATTAGCTACTATTTATTTAATTGGATATCACAAGCATAATTTATAATTTAAACTAAGCAGTGGAGCTATAAAAGCTATCAAATAAAGGAAAGGAAGTAGACATAACTGCAAAGAAAATAGTAAAAATAAGTCGAGTAAGAATACTCACTTGTATATAAGTCCTAGCTTGTATCCAAAAATGGTGATGGAATAGCAACCTAAAATGTTAGAAACTACTATGCGCATTTAAAGTAAAAGAAATGAAAGTAATACATGTTCAATAAAATTTATGCTAAGTAAACAAATGAAATACAGTGAAGCATTAAATAAAATAAACCAACATACACTGTATTCTAAATGAACTGTAAGTAAGCAAAACACAATACTATAAATGGAGAGTGTTAGGCAAAAAAAATAAGGAAGTATCTTAGACTCTCGGTCTAAGACAAACATAGCCTAGGACTATGAAAAGTAAGCATAACTAAATAGTTATGAGGAGATCTTACAATTAATAAAATTGTAAAAGAACTCTTATATTATTAGTTGAAGTTATATTTAGATGTTATCTCATTCTGTGTCAGTATTCAACAGACTGGGACGAGAAGTTAAGCATGTCTGCCCAACTAGATATAGTGGGGGGTTGAACATTCATATTTACCATCTCTAAAAAGTAAAATCCTATTATAAGTGCTATCTTTCTTATTCAAATTACCATAAGGCATTCTCTATAAAGTTTTATGAAACTTTTATTTATGCACTATGATCTTCTATGAATGTTTAAGAAAAAGGCTCAAAGCTAAGCAAGGATTCAATAAATTTCAATAATTGTAAACTATGTGATATCCTTTTGTTATCTAATTTTTAATGATCTACTAATGATTGGAGCTAATTGAGCTCCCAATTGACTTATAGATATTAATCTTTAAGTTAATTATATTTAATAGTAGAGGAAAGAGAAGTTTGGAAAATAATATTTTTGAGTAGTTTATGAAATGAGAAAGTAATTCATAACTATAATCAAACAATTTAAAACTTGTTTATTACTAATTCTAAACCAATCAAAATGATTAGATTAATGATTTAAGTTTAGGGAATTAGTAAGGAAGAGTAAAATTGAAGTTTTATTAAGCTAAGATAAGTAGAAGTTAAAGTATATCATACTAACTTCATCATAATAGCTTATGAATCAAAAAGTTTCATACTAAACTAATCAATAACTTAATTAGGATCAATTGATAAGAAGTATTCAAATGGAATAATAAAGTGAGATCAGTAATCGATCACTCTATGTTTACTATAGTTTGTAGATTAAAGAATCTTATAAACCATTAAGGAGATTCTTGATTCAAGTATTCGAGAACTTAAGGAATACTAAGAAATTGAGGAGAATGAGAACTAGTAATTCAAATCTAAAGAAGTTAGTTATTAGTTCTACTAAATTCTCTAAATGAAATTAGATGTAATGTTAACATACTATTTCTCAACTTACTAGAAGGTAAGGTGAAAGAACTAGCATTAAAGAATTAACACTATGGTCAATGATTTATATGATGATAGTTCAATTGAAATTTATACATGGCAAGGAATACATAAAATTTGTAAACTAACATCATGAATTAAACTGATTGAGATTTAATTGACAATTTAAATAAATAAATAATCTAAATTCAAAGATATAAAATCAATACATGAACATTAAATTAAGAAGGATGCTATAAATTAACATTAATAGATTTCATAGAAATTCTATTACGATTAACTTGGAATGAAACTAGCCTTAAGGATCTCAAACATTAAATACATTTGATTTGGTTCAATACTTGTAAAGAACAGCAATACGGATTCAGTATTACAAGGGATATCATTATATTGCTTAACATGCAAGTATTAGTAGTGTCTAGTTTAGCAATTATAAAAGATAGCAATTATCTTAGATTGGTTTTGCAAAGGACAATAATATGTTAGCTAACATGCAAGGAATTATGGCATATCATTCAGCATTTGTAAAAGACAACCGGAATTGAAAATAGCATTGTAAAGGATAACAATATATAATTAGAATTCAAAAGGAGGAGAACTCAAACCTTAACATCATCAACAATAGCATGAATAATATTAGTACTTATATTTCTTACCTCAGCATGCCTTATTTTATATATAGGACAGCATTATGTAATTCAACTTGCAAAGGATAGTAGCATTTAATTCAACACATATAAGGGACCGCAATTACTTAAAGTAGCACCACAAAGGACAGCAATATATATTTAACATTGTAAGGTACAACAAATTAAATTTAGCATAGAGATGTTAATAGCAGAAGGATCGTATCGAATGGAGCAATTCAAAAACAAGATGAAAATACATTCCATTCCAGACTTAATTCATTTATATTTCTTTAGTGAGAAATAAGAGTACTCATGCAATTGATTTTTTTTTTTTTGTAATCTAACTCCTGCAACAATTTTTTTCAGTAACCATATTCTACATACTATAAGGAATTCTATTATCTTGATTCTTGAACATTTTATTATGATGCCAAACTTGGCTTTATCTTCGGCTATATAAAAAGAAACTTCATACATAGAACTCACGGTTTAAAAATGGCAAAAATTAGAATCAAGGAATCAATATATCAATTTTCTGAACATTTTTCTCAGCCGAGCAATATTAAAAGTACCACTACACAAGACTACTTGGTATTTACAATAACTCTTAGAAAGCTGTTTTGTTTAATTATTTCTGATCTGATTGTTGTTTGTAAACTTTTATTTGCTATGGTTGAGTATAAAATCATCTATTGAAAGTAAAAAAAAATCGAATGAATAAGAGATTTGAAAATGCAGAGATGAAATTAAAAGGATGAGGAGTCTTGGGAGCTTATCGTGGATGGGGGAGGCCAACTGGGGTGATAAGAATGTCGTACCCCCACTCCTCCATTCGGTAGCATAATATGGCTGGGGAGAATGGAAAAGACGTACAGTAGAGAGGAAGGTAACCGTCGGATAAATGTTATTTAATTATTATTATTTCTTAATTTATTTCTTAGTTTTAAATACTCAAACGCACTCCCAAAAATCCCAATTTTTCACCCTTACTTAATTGAGGGGTGAGAAACTCAAAAATGCAATCAAATTTTTGATCAGAAGTATGTTTAATTTACCTAATTTCTGAATATTAAAATATTATTAAAATATTCGTGAAAAAATTGATGAATTTCAAACACATCCAAAATACCACCCCTAGTTAATTTGGGTGTGGTGAGTCCAATGGCGGACTCCATTTTTTATTCTGAAATCTAAATAAATTAGGTATTTTCAGAATTATTAGGATTGTTACTGTAACAGCCCAAACTTTTAAGCACCAAGGTATTGTCCGCTTTGGTCAGAAAGGCCTCACGGTTTTGCCCTCAGAAGATAACTTCCCAGCAAATCACCCATCCTGGGAGTGCTCCCACCTGAGCACGCTTAACTTTGGAGTTCTTAACAGGAATTCCACCGTTATCTGAGAAGGCGCCTCGATGCTTAAGAGTTTCACTTATTACTACTTAAGTGGGTCATCACAATCTCCCCAACTTAAGTAACTGACGTCCTCGTCAGTATCCACACACAGATCCAAGAACCATCCACTGGGTAGATAGGACTAGAGGTGACCCCTACAGGCGCAAGAGGTACCCACAACCATGTAGCACCTTAACCATCATGGGTTCAAGAGGCTGCTCACATGAAGTGTTATTTTACCCTGTATGATACTTAGCTCCTATCTGACACCCTATAGTTTGCTCTGATACCATTTGTAACAGCCCAAACTCTTAAGCACTAAGGTATTGTCCGCTTTAGCTAGAAAGGTCTCACGGTTTTGCCCTCAGAAGATAACTTCCCAGCAGGTCACCCATCCTGGGAGTGCTCCCACCTGAGCACGCTTAACTTTGGAGTTCTTAACAGTAATTCCACCGTTATCTGAAAAGGCGCCTCGATGCTTAAGAGTTTCACTTATTACTATTTAAATGGGTCATCACAATTACATTAGGACCGACAGAGTAAGTACCATGACTCTCATCATCATCACCTTGAATTTTAAAAAAATGATTTAATGTATCTGAAGGTTAGTCCAATTAAAGGAATTTACTATTTTGGAGTGGCTGGAAAGCTCAGTTCAAAATATATTGAACCCTTCAAAATCAAATCCAAGATTGGATCTTCAGCCTACAAGCTGGAATTGCCTTATGACTTCTTCGCAGTACATAATGATTTTTCAATCCCAATGCTCAAAGTTCATTGAAAGAATCGTTCATCTGCTGAAGCCACTTGGGAGAAGGAGTCAGATATGCGATCAAAGTACCCCAGGTTATTAGAGAATCATGGTACTTCCAAGTTTGTTACCATGACAAATTATAACTAAACCAAGTTTTAAATTTGGTTCTAACACTCTTAAAAATCATTAGGACATTACCCTGCAGTTTTGGTCTAAAGCAAAGGTCAAATGGATCAAATCATAATTTTGGAATTTCAGGAACCCTAGAAATTAACTTAATTAAATTGACCTCAAAATAAAAATCGTACTTCACCATTGCATTCATTGCCCCCAAATTAGCTAAGGGTATAGATTTAGAGGCATATTGGAAGTCGTTGGATTTTCATCAAATATTTTAATATATTTGAAACACCCCGAAAAAATAGGAAAATTAAATATTTATCGAAATCAAAATTCAACTTCACTGTTGCGTTCCTCACCCCTCAATTAGCTATGGGTGAATATTTGAAAATTTTAAGAAGCCATTTAATTATTTAAATTTAATTAAGAAAATATGAGATGAATATTTATTATTTATTAACTAAATTCCCTTAAGCGGCGCCGTCCTACTCCCCTCCGCACCGTCTCCCGAATTGAACGACGTCGTTTAATCAAATGGGGATTCAATCCAGCCATTTAATCAATGCACAGTTTATATTAGATGGTTGGGGCGCTTCGTCCCAAGCTTGAGCGCCGCACGCCGCAGAGGCGTGGCACGCGACCAATCTCTGCATGCATCACCTTTGGAGACTTTGCCGAGCCTCCATCAATCCTCAACCGTAGAAGTATCTGGGGTTACGCGATATAGAACCGATGGGAGCATTCTGATGGTTATTTTTGTGAACGGTAAGTCTACAACTGTCGAATAAGGTACGTCATGATCCCTAAATACTTTCGTTATATTATTGCAATTTGATTTTGAAACTTAATTTCAAACCCTTAATTGTCGATCCATCAGTTCCGATCGGGTTCGATCGAACTTGATCGTAGTAATTTGAAGCTTAAGCTACAGTATTTTTTGTAGTTCTGCCCCTTTCGTTCCACCATTAACACCTAAGGTTTGGATTTGCAGGCCAACCACGCCACCTCCACATGAGAATCAACCTTTATAGGAGAGTTCTCGCTAGGCTCGACCTAATGCTGTGCGCGCCAGTCCTCGGCGTCGCCAGGAAGGTCGCCAAAAGGCGTGCCCTAGTCTCCCGGTCTCGGGTTTGAGTCAGGATGATGAGGGTTCAAATCAGGTCGGGTCGGGCTGAACTTGACCCGCACATTCGCGTGCGGGCCAGCATCTCAGTCGCTGGCATGGTGGGACCCGCAAATATTGCATCGATGTTAGCGGGCCCCGCCGTCAGCTGAATTGATGTCGGGTGGACCCCGTTAGTGCCCAGCTGTTGTCCTGTCGGGTGGGTCCCATTGCCAAATGAATTTAAGGGGATCGATTTAATTAATAGTCAGTAGAGATTTATTTAATTAAATTAAAGATTAATTGCAAAATATTCAAACACTCATAACTCTTAAACTAATAGTCCAAATATGTTGAATATATATCTCATTTTAATAAAAAAAAAATGAGAGGAACATTATGGTAGTATTATTTTTGTTGTTTGATGAGTATTTAACATAGTGATTATTTTGGACCCTTCAATTTACCCTAAATCCTAGAAATTTTCAAACCTTCATAACTTTATACTCACTGATCCAAGTATAGCTAATATGGGTCTCATTTTAATCAGAAGATTATTAAGAATGTTATGATAGTATTAGTTTTACTATTAGGTTCACAGTTTGACTAATGACATTTATGCCCTTTCCTTAATTACCATTTTTGACCTAGAATTTCATTTATCCATAACTTAGTCAATTTAACTCCAAATTAAGTCATCATATATATCATTTTGATTAGGAGAACCTAATTAATAGTAAACTGCAAAAAAATTTAGGTTTCAAAAATGAGATTTTCTAATTTGCCTTAATTATCCTAGAACTTGATTAGCTCATAATTTGATCAAATGGAGTCCAAATTAGATCTACTCCCAGTTATTATACTTAGTATGTTATAGGAAAATTATAGGCTATGAGTTTATTGAATTTGAACATCATTTTAGAAAGTTAAATTTTTAGACTTCTTAAAACCCTTAAATTATATTTTTGAACCCCAAACTTATTTTGACTATAACTTGACCAATATATATGAAAATTTAGTAATTTTAAACTCTGTGAAATCCTTAGATAGTAAATAATAAAAGTAAAATTAAATTTTGAGACTTCACTAGGTAAACTATCAAATTGCCCTTATAAGCTAAAAACTTTAGATTGAGCTCACAAGGCTTAATCCTTGTCCAAAATTAATTTACTTAATGTATATCTTTACATTAGACAGTAAGTAATCATTTGGTATCAATAAAATTTAATTTATAATCCTAAATCAAAAAGTAGTATTTTAGACCCTTAAGTAAGGGCTCGCCATTTTGCCCAAATTTAGAAATAAGTTATCCTTAAGCATTAGAATCTTAATTAATCATTAAAATCAATAATATAACTAATTTAGAATAAACTTAGGACCCTTTAGGCTCATAAATTAGATATTTCAAGGAAGGACCTAAAATCATCTTAGAATTTCCTAAGTTAATTAAATGGCTCCCTAAGGTGAACTTAGCTCACCTTATGCCCTCCATAAATCAACTAGATTAGAAGAATGAGGATAATTAAGATTAATTAGCATCAATGCTTAAATTATTCATTCTTATCTTAAGTCATTATTTAAGAATTTTATTAAGATTTTTCTTTAACCTTAGGATCTTTTTCTTAGGAATTAGAGGTAGAAATTAGGTTAGAATTCATTCATTAAGTAAATGGGTTACTCTATTGATGAAAACTTGGTTTTAATAGTTTCTAGATTTCATCTTTTATTATGATTATTTTATATTTAAACTTTGGTTTAAGTCTAGAGATCTATTTTATTAAGTTTGACTTTGCTTAATAGGATAGCCTAACTTGTAGTATTACAGAATTTGGGATTTCCAACCTTAGCCTTTAGGATCATCTTTGGATTAAGTGATGTAACATAATATTGGAGTTTAATTCTTAACCCTCAATCTTTGTTTATCTTAATCAAGATTGGTTTGGATCGTCTAAATTCATTAATTATGACGTGTTTATTTAACTTATAAGCGTCATTGTTTGAATTCTACTAGGACCTGATAAGTTCTAATTGCTTTTAGCCTTATAAGGCTGTGAATTTGAGTTTACACTTGAGAGTAGGGTGTTGGAGATCCTGAGCTTATATAAACTTAGAATAGTTATAATGGATAAATTAGACAACGACAGATATTACCGTGTTTAGTAGAGTCTCTTGGTTACTATTGAACCTTGTGCTTTGAATTTCTTGTATTTTGAGCCTTTTTATCTTGTACATGTCGTATAAGATAATTTGATGTATGAAATGAAAACATAGAAATTTAGAATAACACTTGCAATGGGTTCATTTTCTGGATGGGAGATTGTGTATACACATTACTGCCAATGGATAAGAGGTAAGGAGAAATAAGGATATCTGATATGTACTCTTTAGGGAGAGTTGTGTCTAGATTTGGGAACCCACCTCAGTATTGCAAATATGTTTAACTATTTAGCTACTTTTAGACGTGTCCACGGGAGTAAAGTAAAATAACTAAGAAACTATAGCATATGTATTTATTGCCTCTTCAGTACAGTACAGTTTTCTGCCTTAGCTTTGAAAAGCTAAGTAATATGATACGATACAGTTCAGTTCAATTACAGTTCAATGGCTTATTTAGCTAATTTTTCTGATAAGGCGGCTCTTACATAACATCTTTTTTGTTTCCTATTTACTTTTACTACAGTTCAGCTTTAGTGCAATACTTATTTGCTTATATATATACTAAGATGCTAGTTGTTGATTCAGTTACTTATATGTATCACAGTATAATTTACTTTAGATTATTCTGCATAATATCATATGATCATCAGCATATTAGGATGTGTCTTTCTTTTTAGTATTTATATTTTATTTTATATATATATTTCCTAATATTATTGTAGCTTTTGATTGAGGTATGTCCATTTACTTCACTATTTGTTTAAGTTATAAATGTATTATTTATAACTTTTCCTATTTTTTCTTAGATTGTTGCACCCATTTGCTTGCTTTAATTGCTCAAGTAAATAGTAATATCTTAAAAGAATACGAATTAAATCAGCCTAAATTATACTTAGATAATATGTCTAATCAAATTTATTTATTTTTTGGCTGGGGCATGTTATTGTGAAACCGATAATGATAAATTTTGAGCTATTTGAAGTGGTTGAGCCAGAAGTCGAGCAAGATCAAGAGGAAGAGTGCTCTGCAACTGAAGATCTTTAGTTTCTTATTTATTTGTTTATGAGGCTGAGAGTTTATTTTCTTCTTAGTTTAAACTTATTAAATGCTGTAATAATACAGGTGCCTTGTGTATTTTCTTTTTCACTACATTATTTTATTCTGAGCTGCATATTTCTTATTTTCAGCATTATGATATAATGGATATAAAATCATTCTTTACTTTCTTCCGCACTCTGACTGATATGTATGTATTCAGTGAATGATTTCGCTGCTTATTAAGTGCACATCTGTCCCTTATTAATGAATTAGGGATTATATCATAATCTAGAATTGTTCTTTACTTACCCTGGTTTGCCAAGTGACAACCACCTCTTAACCATACTTGGTTGAGGGGTGGGTCGCCACAACCTCACTCTGATACCACTAGTTGAAAAAAAAAAAACTTCCAGCACCAAGCACCCACTCCACAGCGGAAGTCGTTTGGTTAGCGCACTCAATTGAGAACCGGGGTTGTGTTGACGGTTATCAAGCAAATCCAAAACCACAAATTCACAAGCAAGAAATCACAGCACATTCATGCAAAACAAACTCAAGCACACAAACATCCAAACATGAAAAATTACGTGGAAAACCTAAGAATGGGAAAAATACAGAGCCACGCTACAGAAAATATCAACTAAGAATCTTGAAGAGTACAGAGTTAAAAATAGCTTAACCTTTGCAGCAAACACACAAGCTCTTACTCTAGGATGAAGAAGAGAAGAAGCAGCCATCACCAAGAGTATCTTCTCCAACATGCAATAGCTCTCTTATAGTGCAACTTCCTTAGGGCCTTACTTTAGAATCTCCTCCTCACAGCAGCCAAAGCGTTCAACTGAAATGCAACACTCTTAGCTTGCCCTAAAAAAACTCCTCTATATGTATCCTTAAGTACCCAACTTATTTTCGGACTCTAAAAGGTTAAAAATGCCCCCCAAATTACTTAGGGCAAAACATGAACTAGAGCAGAATTCCGCCAGGCGCTACGGTGCACCGTAGCGTCTGGGCTTTGGGTAGCCAGGCGCCAGGGCGCGCTATAGCACCCTGGTCTATGTTAGCATGACGCTGCGGCGCGCGGTAGCTCCCGCCTCTCTGGATGACTGTCGCTGGGGCGCGCTGCAGTGCCGATTTCCGCTGGTAGCGCCTGTTTCTATGTCTGTTGACCACTGAGGTGCGCGATAGCACTACCATCTTGGGTGAGGGAGCGCCAAGACGCGCTGCGGTGTGCCACGGCGTGCAACAGCTCCTATGCTATTTCTGGACTTTTCACCTTGTTCCGAATCATCTCGAAATCTCATCGGAGCACCATTAGTATCTCAATGATGGACTAAATAGTCTCTATAGAACAACATAAATTTCATTCAATGTCCTTCCAAATAACATATAATGAATAGATAAAGATGTGATGCACCCATCAATATTTCAAGATGACCCTTCACATTCCCCACTAAATAGTAAAACATAAAAGAACCATTCATCGTTATTAATATGACAAAAAAATATATATAACCCAACTTAGCCTAAAATAAAGCATAGTATGACTGATAACAAATCAATCTTCAACCGCTACTTTCCATGCAAATGCTCGAGTCATGGGCCTCCTTTTCACATCAAGTATAATAATTTTAATGAAAGGAAATTAAGAAGAATTAATTATGAGTAAAGATGAGTGGAAATAAGCTAATTTTATTTATTTTATGCTCCAATCTCTTATAAAAAAAGTTCCAACTGTTCAATGGAGTTTCTTACTTGTACATGTGTTTGTACTAAAGTGCACTAAAATAGTCTTGTAATTTTGTTTATAGTTATACTTTTTGTATGACATTTTAATTGAAACTCAGTATTTGTTATCTCATGTTATTTGTTTAGATTCTATGGAATACACAAGAAATATATATATATATAATCTCTCGTTCCTTTACCGGCTATAACTCAAAATACCAATCAACATAATTTTCCTCATTGTGATGTGCAGAAAATATTGACAAAAGTGACAGCATATTTAGCCCATAATGAAGGCACCTCCATAGGAAAATAATAAATTTAAGTTTATAGCCTTTGAGGTACCAATCAAGCACATGCAGCTACCTAAATGCTTTAAAAGTATAGGAAGTAATTGCAATATGATCATCTCCCTAAGCATAGATGCATTATGGACTGCTTCAGAAAAAATATAGGAAGTTATTGCAACATGATCATCTCCTTATTAATGTCTATCTAACATATTATTCAAGAAAATAGCCTAAAAATAAAGAATTAAATCAATTTATAGGATCTGCACTATTCTTGTTGGGATTGAGAATGTTAGCATTTCTCTTAATTTTTTTAGTTCAATTATTTGGAATGATGTTCAAATTTATTAGTTGAAGCTCAAAATTATATTTTTAAACTTACCTTTTATTAAAAGTAAGTAAATAAAATATGATATACAAATTCCACTAAAGTTTTTATCTATTATAAACTTGAGTGACAAAGAAGGAATCATTTTTTAAGATAATTGACACCGATAATTATTAATATATTGTCAAGTGGCATTTTCTTTTAAAGATTTAAATACCACCAATTAAAAAAGATTACAATCAATCCAAACAAAATGCAAATATAAAGAATCTGCAATAAACTTTTATGCCGGTAGTTGCGGGAGCACTGTGGTCTGTCTGATCTATCGATCAAAACCGTGGAACAGTTATGATCTTCCGGATCCTAACAGCCTGATCCAGAATGATCTGGGCCGTGGGATCATCGGGCCCGATCCGATGCTCGATCGGCGCCCGCGCTCGATTAAATCTAAGCCGTCAAATGTGATGGAGCAACGGCCAGATGCGATAGGAATACCTCGATTGGCACCCGCGCTCGATTATATCTAGGTCGTCGAATGTGATGGAGCAATGGTCAAATGCGATAGGAATCCGCTATCGCGGGACACTGGCTCTGCAATGGATCCCCGCCCGTTAAAGGTATAAATGCAATTATAAAAAGTCAAAGGCCCCTTTGTGCAATGTTCTCTATTTAAATTAAATTCAATTATGGCCTAAATGATCTAAAAAAATAATCAAACTTTCACCCTAGTTAATTTGGGATGAAAATTTTAAAAATACAATAATAATTTGATTTAGAGATCAAAATATTTTGGCTAATTTCCAGGGTTCCTAATTTGACCTAATGAAGTTCAATTGACCCCAATATTTTATAGTTATATCCTAATGTCCATGTGAAAGCAATGGAATAAATCTTAAGGTGTGATTACGGTTAGATTAAGTTTGATAACAACCTAAGGTTGTTACACAACACCCTAGTGAAATTTGTAATTCTAATAACCCTTTTGACCCATCAAATACTGAGCAAATCAATTTTTTGAGAAACAATAATAATTACAACCAAAACCAAAATAGCTCATACTTGAACAATTACAATTCAGGGTGGAGGAATCGCCCAATATTTTCTTGGAATAATGGAAGTTCTCAAAATCAATTCCAGCAAAATAATCTGCTCTCTTATAGATAAATGCAACCATTTAATAATACAAATCAGCAACATTACAAGCCATAAGATATGGGACTCAATGGATCTATTAATGCTTTTAAAATTGAGATGATCCAATTTATGCAAAGAACTGAAACCATAATAAATCGTCATGAGTCCTTAATCCAATGAATAGAAGTGACATTGAGAAATATTGAAATACAGCTAGGACAAATATCTCAACACTTACCCAATAGACCATAAGGAACACTCCCTAGCTCAACAGAAATCAATCCTAAAGAGACAATGAGGGCAATCAAACTTAATGGAGTAGGAGGTTGTAAAGAGAAAATGAAAATATTGACTAATTAATAATTCTAATTCTGGAAATCAAAGGGTGGAAGAAAGTGAGATTGAAGTTAAAGAGAAAATGATAGAAGAAGACCCTAGCACCTTAATACTCTTACAAGAAACCTTATGCCTCAAAAACTGAAGCATTTGGAACATTTTAATATCTTGTGTATGGTAGAAGGTGAAATCTTTATAGATCTATTGCGTGATCTAGGAGCTTCTGTAAATGTGATGCCCTACCACATATATGAATAGCTCGAGATAGGGGGAATGTAAGATACTCCTGTGATCCTTGAATTTGCAAACCTATAATCCATGACCCTAATAAGAATCTTGAAAGATGTGATTGTTGAGATAGGAAACTCTTAATATTTCTTCTGACTTTGTTATGTGTGAATGGGATTGATAGAATGAGAATTCAACCATTATTTTTGGATGACTCTTCTTAGCTACGACACGAGCTGTAATTGGCGTTGAAGAGGAATTATGAGGATAAAGGTGAATGGCATGGAAGAAGACATAAACCTAATGCACCCAATAGATAATAAAAAAAAATATTTAAAATGGAGGGAAAGAGTGAGGGAAGGGAAAAATTCTATTGAAATGACTAGTGAAGGATATAAATCAAGAGATCTTGAATTTAAGAAAGTAACTAACACCTCATCTGGATGTGAGGAGAATAATGAAACTAAGAAGAAAAATAAAACTAGAAGAGGAAAAAGAAAAAAATCGAAGATCATTTTGGGAGATTTTAAAAGTGAAAATCTAAAAGATAGGATTTGTGAGAGAGAAAACAAGATGAGAGTACACCTAGTGAAAATTTTCATTTAGTAATAAATCAAGCTAGCGCCCATCTCAAAATGGTACAAATTTGGAAGGATGTAGCTAGCAAGGGTAAACGTTTATGCATCTTAAATTGGTCCAATTGATAACATTAAACTATGTGCTTTTGAGAGGAAACCATGTTAGATTAGTTAATTTCCTTAGTTATTAGTTTATAAATAATTAGACAAGTGCAACCCTGATGACAATTTTAAATTTTGCATAAAATTGTAAATGAGATGTTATAGCACATCGTAACACCTATCTTTCGCTACACTGTTGTTGCAGCGCACTGCTGCACCAAAAATTTTCTGAAGCTGCACATTCACTCAACTACAGCTCACCGCACCATGAAGCTAGCGCATGCACACCGCTATAGCGTGCCATAGTGCGATGCGTATAAAAATTCATAAATCTTGTATTAAAGCAACCTGCTTTGGAACTAGTCCAATCACCACTATAGCATACTAATAGAAGACCTATGGACCCTATCAGTCAACAAATCATGAGTCTAGGTTTATAACATGGGTATTGAATGATTCTAATTACCCACATAGCATTGAATGGCAACATTGATCGGCCAATAGGGTAGAGGCATTTGTGAAGGAAAATGAAATCTGATCCATAAGAATTTGGCCTATAAATATTCTTAGCTTTGAGAAAGGAACCACAGAACCTTTGCCTTCAATCATCCTTATCTCAACAATTTTCATTTAGTAATCCTTGATATGGCCTCATGAAAGAAAGCGACAGTGAGGAAGCCCACAACAGGCTCATCCTCTAGAGCACCAATCAATAACCAACGATTATCATCGTTGGAGGTTACGCAAAAATTCTTTCAAATCACTTCAAAGAGAAAAAGAATTTTGGAGAGGGGATTTGGAGAGCCTTACCCAGTCAATCCTTCCATTGTGAACATAGAAACTGGGAACACTCATAAGCCACCATGAAACAATCTACCCTACACTTGTTCAAGAATTATATGCTAACACCATCAATGCTAGAATACACAATATTTATGTGTGTGGAAAGGGAATAGAGTTTTGGCTAGAGTTTGTAAGCTTCTATGCTTACGCCCAATACCTAAACTATGAATTTGACCCTATTCAAGTGTTTGCAGAACTTACTAGCAGCAATGCCGGCTAGAATGGGAACTATGCCAACATTCCAATAGCACTACTCACTGTAGAAAGTAATGCTTGGCATGTCCTCATCTCCAGCAATATAATACCATATGGGCATTTGAGCGAGGTGACCTAAGTCAGGGTTGTGCTCATTTATTCTATCCAACATCTGAGTTCATTCAATGTTTCCAGATTACTTTTTCACCAGCTATGGTAAGCCTTAATTGGGCATTGCACAGCCCTTCCTTTCGAATCTCTCATAACTAAAATGTATCTTAATTAAGGAGTCAAATTCATTGACGAGGAACCCCAACTTCCTCCATAAGCACACTAACTTTTAGGAATATTCATAAAACTTAGTCGGTGGAGGACCAAAGGAAAATATGAAGAGCAAATTTAGGGGAAGGGACCTTAACTTCAGAAAGTCAGCGTTCCCAAATAAAGAGTCTACAAAAGCAAATGGATAGGTTGGAAGAGAATCGAAAACTGACATATAAATGCGTTGATTTAAGGCTCACTTATTATGAGCTATGTAACAACCCTAGGTTGTTACTAAGCTTAAATATAATCTTAACCACCCTCTAAGTTTAATCCCATTGCATTTATATAGTCATTATAAGCCATTCCTAAAAATTTGGAGTCAATGGGAGCTCATTAGGTCAAAGGGACATGTTTGTCAAATTAGAAACCCTAATTAATAGCCAAAATATTTTGATCTCCAATCCAAAATCTGATTGTATTTTTGAATTCCTCACTCTCAAATTAGATAGGGTGCAAGTTTGAGAATTTTTGGAGGTCATTTAGGCCATAATTGAATTTGACTTAAAATTAGAAAATTGCACATAAGGGTTTGGAATATTTTAAATTTTCACTTATACCTTCCAACGGTCGGGATCCGCTATCGACAGCGACAAATCCACTGCGGGGCCCCGATAGTAGTTCAGCCTTTCACGTCTTCTGGATAGCGCAGTGCGAATCTTGATGTTTAAATTCATTGGCTCTCATCTCGCACGCTAGCGTCACTCATCAGCTGCTGGATCATGCTCTTGATCCACTGGCTGACAACTCTCCTGCGGTTGTTCGTGAATGAGGGATCGCATCAGGTCATTCGCTCCAAACCGATTATAGATCAGGCGGCTCATAACCCATCTTCCACTATGGATCATCATCCCAAAGATCCTGAAGGAGCCCGATAGATCTTGCTGTGGCCGCTGGTGTGGTAGTACGAGGATCCTCCCTGCTCCGCACTACTGCCCCGATTCCAATGATATGGACCTCCATAGTTCCAGGTTTTCCCTCTGCCTCGACCCAGCTGATATCGAAGCTCTCGAGCCAACCATGGGTGGCCAGCCCAAGCATCCATTTCACTCTTGGGTTATAAATAGCCCATGGAATTGTATAGTGAGCTCTTTGCTCGCCACACCTACATCTGTTGTCGTCTCAATTACCTTGAAGATCCCTTGCAAGCTCGGCCACTCTTCTCCATTGAACCAGCTGACCCACATCGTGATCCAATCCCATCTGAGGATGAGGCTTGATGTTTGAGTCCCCTAGATCTACCACTTGGTTCACGAAAGCTCCAACAACCTAGGCTCGATCTTCTAGCAGTCCAGGCAGTCTCCATCACCTTCACAGCAAATCGAACTAGGTACCCTTTTTTTCACTAAGAGTTGTGTGAGGAAATTGAATGTATCTTTCCTTATTGAGTGAGCCAATTGAGTTGAATTGAGTGAGTTAATTTCATTGCCTTGTATCTCTCCCTGAGTGTTGCCAAATCGAATGATGGAACCCATTGAGTTATCTGTGAATCGTAAAGGGTTTCATACAATGTGAAGCATTGTCTAAACTTAATCATGTCAATTTGGGCATTTCAGCAAGGATCACATTGATCCAATGCCCAGTTTGATCTCTAGTGGAGCTATGGAGTGATTGCTTATTGATCCTTAATGGAACGATAAGGTCTGGCTAACTGGGATTTGTCCCAGTAGTCGTTTCTCACTCAGGCCGCTACTGTATTTTTCAGTGTATAATCTGAGTAAGGACCCAATGATTCAGCCACTCCAAAGTCATGATAGTAGAGGGTTATATGCACGTAGTCCCCCTGATGGTGTAACCATTGAGCTCTCAGCCTGGCATGTCTTATGTGGGGAGTATCGACTCCCCATAATAAGCCCTAGGGTCCCCACAAGCTGCCTATTATGGGTAGTAGCACTCTAGCCACTTAGCCATTGTGGATTAATAATTTCATAGGCAATAAATGCACCATAACCTGTGGATGGTGTATGGATTACTCAGAAGCTCTGGTGTGCCCTAGAGCTTCATAATTACACGATTAGGGTTAATCCCTAATCGTCAGGGTCAGGGAAGGCGCCGTGAGGGAGATGCACGGTGGCGGGTCGGGTTGGACCCCGACCCATGCAGTTTCAAATTTGGGCCGCTGCCTTATAAATAATAAAAGGATTTATGTCTTTATTTTTCTAAAGAAAATAAATTAGAAATCCAAATCTTAATTAGAAAAATTCATAACAAGTTAATTGCATAACTTCTTAAATACCTATCCAAATAATGTAAAATTATATACCATTTTTATCAGAAAAATACAAGGAATATGAATATATAAAAATATTTTAGTTTCTGTAAATAAATTATCTAATTTTACTGAATTACTTCAGTAGCTTGATTAGGAAAAATTAGCATGTATACTTGACCAAATCATGTGATTTATATTTCATTTAGTTCCTTATGCCTTGTAGAATGCATGTGGTAACTAGGATAATTTCTTTATTTATATTTGGTTAGTTGTGCCATAATCCTTGATTTGCATGATTAGTAAATTTTAGGGTTTGTAATTAGCCAAATTTCATTTTTATAGTCTTTGATCATTTGTATGATTGCTTAGAATTTAATTTCCAAGTCTCATGAAATTTAAACTTTTAATCTTGTAATTATGTGCTAACCCATTTTAAATTTGATTAGTGATTAATTAGCATGTAATATTCTTAGATTTGGCTAATTAGATTTATATGCACTTTTTATACAGTAGTATGCATGTTAGAAAATATAGATTCTTATTTGGACATTTGTATCTATTAATTTGCCTTAATTAAGAATTAATCCTTAATTAACCTAATTATGTGATTAAGCTAATTAAGAATTGAACACTTTCAAATTTGAACCTCAATAATGGATAAATAACCTAATGATTTCCTTATTAATCAAATTCTACACAAATAGCCAACTTGATTGGATTAAATCTTAAATTCACTTAACTTGAATTAAATACTTGATTTGAACATTCAATAATTTGCATGAATTCAACAATATTTGTTGATTCGACATTGATCTTAGACTAGTAAACTAGAAGGCTTAAGAAGAAATAATATTTCATGTGATTTATTATCTTAATATAATCTTAAGATCCCTGATTTTCTCCTAAGTAAGAATATTGGAATAAACTGATCTATAAAATAAGAGTGATATGCAAAACAATCAATCATCAATAAACTATATGAATTTATTCCATGATTAATATAGCTAATTAAGTTGTAATTATTAGAACTACATACTTAATTTAGGTATCTAAATTATGTGATTGAGATGGTGATTCTAAGTAAAGTTCATAAGATAAAATTTAAATGGTGAATAAATCCTTTGGCACTTTGAATCTTTTAAATGAAAATATAGTGATTAAATCAATTAAATGTTAAACCTTTAAGTAAGTTACATTTTTAAGGTAAGAAGAGCTAATTGTCTAATTTTATGGTATAAGTTTAGATGAACCTTAATGATCTTAGATTGTTTGATATTAAATCCTTGTGGTAAAATAGCCTAAGGATCCTAGATTGAGATTTTTCCTTATGGTAGTATCCTTAGTTCGGTGGCTTCTAAGTCACATCCTTGGAACCTTTTTAGTAGAACTCACCACAATAGAGTAAAGATTCATTAGCTTACCACCCCGTGATTATTAAATAGAATGGCTAGAATGAAAATCAGTAGTAGTATCATATTGAGATAACAGTACATATCTATATAGCTGAGTTACTCAACATAAAATAGAATTAGTTAATTTATCCTGAATAGAACTGTAGAGTCTTAGTCTTATCTTAGGTAATTAGATAAGTATTGTTCAGTTCAGGATAAACATTCCAAATCCAAAGCTTGTTATTGTTTGGGAGTATAATAACTTAGTTTGAGAGAATAAACTGTAAAAGAATTATGTCTCTTATCCTTGTGTGAATCGATAAGTGTAATTAAACAAATAAGTGTTAAAGTCACCATTCCTAGGGTATGCTAGTTATGCATATGTACTCTCCCCATGTGATGATTTAGAATGTAATTATAGAATAAATAATAAATTAAGTGCAATTAGAACATAAGTCAGTAGTTATTTAGATGAATTCTAATTTATGGAGACCATTGGATTACTTGCTTAGTTTTGATTGTTACTCTGGTTTTAACATTTTAAGCATATAATTATTAAATCCTTAGCATATCATAAATTGCATAAGTCATATCACATCATTAGTGGAGCATTGTGCTCACCTAGGACTTTATTAGAGGAGCGTTGTGCTCACTTGGGATCTATTACAAAGCGTCTGCTCACCTAGAATTCTATGGGATTTTATGTAATATTGAGTCATGCGTACTTGTGGCATATATATATATATATATATATATATATATATATATTCAGTAACATACAACACAATTTTACCTTAATATTTATTTTATTTCAGTTCATTATAACTTTATGTTTTTAGTACTTAGTCTCATACTTACTATTTTGTCTTACATCAGTGTTGTTCAGTTTTATACTTTCTAGCTATTTTAGTATCTTTCTATATTATTGTTTTGCTTAATTTAAATGTTACACTTTAGATAACTATAAATTTATATAGTAACTTTAGATGTGCTAGACTCATTGTCTAACACGTGAAACTTTCAGGATCCAGCAATTTTCCTGATCTAGAGTAGTTTGTAGAACAAGTTCAGGAGGCTTCACAGGAGATCGAGGAGGAGTTTATGAAGCATTAGCGAACTCAGCTTCAGCTTTTACTTTTATGCATTTGCTTATTTTTAGTTCGAGTGAGAGGCTCTTTTTACTGTAATTTTAATTATACCAAATAGTCTGTAATAATTAAATTTTGGATGTATTTTCTTTTCTTTTCTAAGATGAATGTTTTACTTAGTTTCTGTGATGAATGATCTGGATTAATGCTTTTAACTTCCGCACTCTGTATTTATTACTACTTATACTAAGTATTGTGATCTGATCAACATATTTAAAATACTAATACTCATGAATAATATATTCTTATTAAAATTTCTCTCATAATTTAATGTACATAAGTGCTTATTTTAATACTCAAGATAAGTAGTTTACCTTATTTTAGGATTAGCCCTCAGCTCTTCTTTGATATGAACAAAATTGCGCAAGAATAGTCAAGAATAGTTAAGAGTTACTTTGATATGAACCCAAAGAAAAGTGATCAACCTCTATCTGATGCTTACCATTGTTGAACCAACATTTTTATGCTAAATGGTTTTTGAAAAAAATTATTAAATCA
The DNA here is from genome assembly GCA_016760335.1 of Gastrodia elata. Lineage (NCBI taxonomy): Eukaryota > Viridiplantae > Streptophyta > Magnoliopsida > Asparagales > Orchidaceae > Gastrodia > Gastrodia elata. The sequence goes on along the minus strand of CM028685.1, from coordinate 10,534,234 downwards.
AATCTGAAATAAATTGAAGCAATTTGTCAAAAATAAAATTGATCCAAAAAATTAATGGTTGCTAACTCGATGATGAGTACGAAGTTAAGTGTGGGGGTGTGATGAGCCCTATATTAATAGATGCTTTCTAATTTAGGATATGTTTTTAGTAAGTTTTGTTGCTATTTTAGTTTGCTTTTATGTTATTTCAGTTCAAAATAATCAAAATATGCAAAATGGAATTTTTCATGAATATTGAACTTAGTATCTACTGGATATGTGGTGAGACATGTGTTGAACTTTATTGATCTCTATTTATTTCATGTATCTAATATGAAAGACTCATTCAATGTAATCATATTAATGAATGTATATGGATTTTTGTGGTTCTATGTAAGTTAGATCATGAATTGAAAGTTCAAATTTATTTTTGTTTTATTATTTAATTGAATTTATATTTTTTATTTACCAAATTCCATAACATGAAATTAAAGTTATAAATCAAAAGATCAAAATTAGTATGAATAATGAACTTTATAATTTAATAAATATAACAGGATTTTGTTATGGTATTTGACATAATTAATATATTTAAACATAGTGTTAAATTGATAATAATTAATATTTATTAGTTAAAATCATAATTTAATCGCATTAAGAGTATGTAATTGCTTAGAAAAAAAGAGTTGATACTGTATTTTTCTTTATAATACATATTTTATAAGTTTGTGCATCACATTAGCATCAAATCGAGTTCGAGAAAATCAAGCTTGACTCGAACTCTATGATGTTAAGCTCTAAAATAGACTCAATAATTATCCACTAAAATACGATGACAACATTAAATAAGAAAGTCTAATTGTAAATATTATAAAATGCTCAAATATCTATTTAACAATATAAAATTGTTTGATTATTTCCTATGACAGTTAATTAAAGCAAATATATTTATATATTTATGAGTATTCTTTCATTAGGTGTGAACTCAAACTGTCCGAATCTATTAGCTAATTTGAGACATCTAAACTATTTAATAATTAACAATTAGGTCAATTAAGAGATACAAAGTCTTGTGGAAATGCAATTAATGACTGAAACTTGGAGGCAATCCCATGTGATTGGGAGAAATTTTTATTCCATAATCACTATAGTTCAAACACAAGCAAATACTCAATAGCAACAAGCACATAATTAAGAGATAACAACAAAAAGGAAGTCATAGTACCAACTAAGAAAAGGTGGGCTGGTATTTTGATGCTGCTACAATAGCTCTATCGGTGCTTCAATAGCATATCTTTTAGTACTTTAATAACACCGCAATCTTAAGACTTTGGTATCCCAACACTGGAACATCATTTAATCTTATTGTTTTCTCCAATTCACATTTTATTTGACCAAGAACTGATAAGAAGAGCACACCCTTGGCACATTGATTTTTGAGTAGTTCACTAGTTTTGTGGTTAAGTAAGAAAAATGAATCCAGTTGTCTTGTCCACTATTGAGGTAGAATATGCATTAGTTGGAAACTATGTTGCATAAGTTTAATAGCATAAGCAATTGTTGAGATAGAATAGGGTTTAAATCAAAAGCGGAACAAAAAGAAACTTGAACGAGTGTTGAGAAACCAAAAAATTAAAGCAAGAAAAACAAGCACATAAAATAATCACAGCCACAAGATAAAAATTATGTGGTTCGGTGATCACACCTACATCCATGGGAGGAGAGCAAAGTTTTACTAAAATCAGAGAGGAATACAAATGGTTTTAAGTTAGAAAATCTTACAAAATCTTCCCTTGGAAATCTTCTCTTATGTCTTATGTGTTAAAACTCTTGCATATCAAGGCCTATTTATAAGCCATCCTTGATTCCCAAATATTACAAATTCCAATCTCTCAATTAAGGACATAAAGAAAACTTCCAAATCTATAATTCCCGAAACGGAAATTATTAATGCGGCAGTTTCTTAATAGCATAATTGAGAGATTTAATTCTATATATATAGAAAATTAATTTCCTTTAATTTTTTTCTTTTAATTAAGAAAAAATTAATTTCCTTTAAATTTTCTTCAATTAAGGAAAATTAATTTTCCTTCAATTCTCCACCTCAGGTCTCGTGTGCTTCACATGAGAACTGAAACCTTATACTTTTGATCAATGCGACTGCACCAAGTTGGTTGCCTACGTATCCCCCTCCTAAGGGAATCAAGCCACCCATAGTTCCACCAAGGGAGAAATCTATTAATGCTTCTTCAAATTCACCAAAGATTTAAAATAGGTGAATTTCTGAACACTGAGCACCTTTGTCATCATATCCACGAGGTTGCCTTTGGTATCGATCTTCTCTAGTAAGATCTCACCATCTTCGATAACATCTCGAACGAAATGATGTTGGACATCAATATGCTTTGTGCGAGCATGACAAACTGGATTAGTAGCCAAAAATATAGCGTTCTAGCTATTGCAATGTACTACTATCTCCTTTTGCTCCACACCCAGATCTTTCCGCAAGCCTATCATCCAATTAGCTTCCTTGAATGACTCGGTAACTGCCATATATTCAGCTTCCATTGTTGACAGGGCAACTGTAGACTGAAGGGTTGACCTCCACCCTACTGGACCTCCTGCAAGTGTGAATACATAACTAGTTATTGACCTTCTTCGATCCAAATCTCTAGCATAGTCAGAGTCCACATATCCCACGCACAAGTTAGCTATTGAGGACTGCTTCAGAAATAATAATCCAACACCAGTTGTACCTCTCAAGCATCTGAAAATTCTCATCACTGCTTGCTAGTGATCCTTTCCCAGATTATGTATGTAGCAGCTCACAACTCCAACAGCTTGTGCCAAATCTGGTCTAGTGCAAACCATGACATGCATCAAGCTCCCAACTGCACTAGCATACAACACTGTGTGCATATCTTCTTTTTCAAAATCTGACTTCGGACATTGCTCTGCAGATAGGCAAAAATGAGGTGCTAGAGGTATACTTATAGACTTTATATTTTCGTCAATCCTAAACCTCTTTATCACTCTCTCCAAATACCCCTTCTGGGTCAACCAAACCTTCCCTGCAATTTTTTCTCTATAGATTTTCATTCCTAATATTTTTTTTGCTTCTCCTAAATTCTTCAGTTCAAATTTCTTTGATAATTGATCCTTCATATGATCAATTTTTGACTAATTTGAAGTAGCTATCAACATGTCATCGATATAAAATAACAAATAAATGAAGTTATCAGGAGGCTGCCTCTTGAAATACACACAATGGTCAAACTGGTTTCTGCAGTACTCCTCTTTTTTCATAAATTGATCAAATTTTTTGTACCATTACCTCGGTGATTGCTTTAGCCCATATAGAGACTTGTTTAGTTTACATACCAAGTCTCTCTTTCTTAGCTCACTATACCCTGGGGGCTGCATCATATAGATCTCCTCCTCTAGTTCTCTATGAAAGAACATTATCTTCACATCAAGATGCTCAAGCAGCGAGTCAAACTGTGCCACCAAAGCTAAACCACATGGATCAAAGAGTGTTTCATAACTAGAGAAAACACCTCATCATAATCAACCCCTTCTGAGCAAAACCCTTTACCACAAGTCTAGCTTTAGCGCACATCAGCTTCTGAGGAACCTTTTTTCTTCGCATACACCTATTTGCACCTAACAGCTTTCCTTCATGGTAGGAGTTTCTTCAACCTCCATACCTTATTTTTGTGAAGAGACTCAATCTCTTCATTCATAGCCTGCTTCCATAAATTTCCTTCCGAGCCTGTCACCACTTCTTTGAAGTGAGAGGGAGCATCTTCCTCAACTACAGACAATGCAAATGTGACATAGTCTCTAAGCTAGGCTGGCTGTTGAGGTGCATTCCTTCTGGGTTTATTTCTAGCAATTAACTCCTGAGTTGGAGCCTCACCATCAATATTAATTTGCTCTTCATCATCACCAACATGGTCTTCATCTGAAGGAGTATCTTCAATGTAATATGAAGTTTCTTGTGGAACAAATGGAGTGGCATCAAACCCCACTCTCTGCCTTCTTGTAAGAGTCTCAGTATTATCCTCCACCTAATGAGAACTCCTCTATCTCAAGAAATACTCTTCATCAAAGGTGACATCCCTGCTCACCATGATCCTCTTGTCAATTGGATCATACAATTTGTAGCCCTTCACGCCATGTCTGAAGCCCATGAAAATTACTTTCCTAGCCCGCGGTTCAAGCTTATCCTTCCTAACATGGTAGTAAGCTAGGCTGCCTAAGATCTTCAGCTGATCATAATCTATGGTAGGATGTCCTAACCACAACTTAATTGGAGTTTTCTTGTAAAGTGCGGCAAATGGCAGATGGTTCACCAAGTAGAAAGCATAGTCTAGGGCCCCCGCCCAATAGACTCTCTCCAACCCAGCATTGGACAACATACACCGCACCTTTTCCACCAAGGTACGGTTCATTCACTATGCTACCCCATTCTACTACAGTGTTTCTCTTACTGTGAAGTGGCGCTCAATCCCTGAATCTTAATATTCCTTTACAAAATAATCGGATGTGAATTCTCCGCCATTGTCCGAACGGATTATCTTGATTCTTTTGCCCGTTTGATTCTCCACCATCTTCTTCCAGTTTATGAATACCTCTAGTACATTTGCTTTACTTTTCAAAGTGTACACCCAAACAAATCTGGATTAATAGTCTATAAAAGAAATAAAATATCTTCAACCACCGAATGATGTAGTCTTTGTTGGTCCCCATACATCTGTGTGTATATATTCTAATATACCTTTGGTGTTGTAGAGGCCAACACCAAAGGGCTTGTGTGTTTTCTTGCCAAAAATACAATATTCACAAAATTATAATTTGCAAGAATTTATACCTTTGATGAGCCCCTCTTTATCCAATGCCTTCATTGATGGTTCCCCTGCATGTGCTAGTCTTATATGCCACAGCATCATGACATCTTTAAAGTCTTCAGCCACAGCCACTGTGCCTGTCACTGTACTTCCTTGTAAGTAGTAGAGATTTTGTTGTCTGACTCCTCTTATGTAAGTCATTGTACCTTTGCTGATCTTTAGAACTCTTGCCTCAATCACCACCTTAAGGCCCTTGGCTTCTTAGGCCCCAATAGACAGTAGATTCTTGTTGATTTTTGGCACATGTCTGACTTCCTTTAGTTCCTAAATGTGTCCTTATCAACACACTACCAACTCCTGTAATCCGGCAAGTAGCATCATTTCCTATTGTGACTGCACCGTTGTCCGTTTCCCTGTACGAACAGAACCAATCCTTCTGGGAGCAAATATGATACGTTGCAGTGGTGTCCATGATCCAACTGGAGCTGTCTACTATTAGACCCATAGAAATTGTTACAAGAGATACATCAGAGTCTGAACCCACCACCACATTTAGAATTATATTGACCTCTAAAGATCCACTCACCCGCTGCTTGTCTTTCAACTTTGGGCAGTCCTTCTTCTAATATCATGTCTCTAAATAGAATGCGCACTGATTGCGTCCAATGCTTCGACCTCTAAATTTCCCCCTTTTCTAGAAGTTTGCATTCTTCTTTGGCCATTGATTCTTCTTCTTTGGTCTTGTAGCACCCCGCCCCATCACCGCACGCAAAAGAATTAAGTACAATCATATCGGTGGCGGAGCGGTGCACCACTCGGGGAGGAACACCCCGTCTCCCCAAAATGGCTGAAAACTAAGCCCACCTGAAGGGCTGCTGACTCAACCTCAAGTGAGGTTGAGAGCTAATACTTAAAATAAGAGTAGTATTCTTATCCTAAGTATTGGACAAATACATACATTGGATTTAGAATATGATAGGAATCTAATATATGTATAAAATATCAGCATTTCTAGTATGCTGATCACATCACAATACTAAAATTAAATAGTATAAAAATAGAGTGTGGAAGCTTAAAGCAAACATCCAGAATCATTCATCACAGAAGCTGTAGAAAATATTCATCTCAAAAAAGAAAAGAAAATACATCCAGAATTATTACAAACAGTTTACTGAAATATTGAAGTAAAACTAGGTACTGAACTAAAAATACTAAGCAAAAAGTAAAGCTGGAGGAGAGTCCACTAGTACTCCACGGGTTCCTCTTGAAAATCCTGTGTGTCCTCCTGACCTGTCTCAATATACTACTGAGGATCTAGCAAATTGTCGGATCTGAAAAGTACCTCGTGTTAGACAATAAGTCTAACACATCGAAACTATTATAAACAGTTCTAATAATTTACTTAATATTTACATAATATGTATAAAACTACAGGAAAACTATAACATATCTAAATATATAAACTGTATAAAACTGTACAAAACCGAAGTAAAACAAAGTAAAATTGAACTATAACTGAATACTAAAAGTAAAACAAAAATAGTACTGAATCTAAAACTGAGTAATCATTTGTAAACTATGCTGTATGTCACTGAAATTGTGCATCTGAATATGCCTCAACACGATATGCTACTGATATGCTACCAAAATATCACTGAACTATTATGAGCAGTACGGTCCAATATCTACATACACCCTATTGGGAATACTGCTTATTGATGACACTGATGCATCCAGAAATTCCCCCGTCAATGTATGCAACATTCCGTAACTCATAGACCATCACTGATACTTATACATCATTCTAATTCTCATACATCATTCTGATATTCACACATCATGCTTATGCTCATGCTCATACTTCTAAACTACATGAGATAAATCCAGAAAATGCTTTAAAATCTGATAATGAATCCAAAGTCTCCATTATGCAGAATCCTGCTAAAAGGATTCTGACTCCTAAGATTCTAACTGTGGTAATTGGTTAAAGTTGAGAGTTTACTTGAAAATCATTAGCTGGGATGATTGCATACACATATTTAGCATGTTTGCAAGAAAGGTAGATTTAACCCTTAGCTTATTTAAACTGCACTTATCGGAGCACACTATGATAGGAGGTAGAACCCGGTCACAATTTATATCTTAAGCTAAGCCGTTAAATGCCCTAATTATAAGCATACTTAGTGGTCTACACAAAGTGACTTTAGATACTTAGTTTGCTTAAACTGCACTTATCAAAGCACACTACGATGAGAGGCAGAACCCGGTTGCAGTTTATATCTCAAACTAAGGATCCTGTTCACTAATTGTAACACTCTTAGTCTTAGAAGACTTACTTTAATGGGACTATATTCAGCTAATCCTGTAGGATAGCACCTGGTCATAAGTCGACATTGGAGTGAATCAACCAATCCTGAATATTACTGAATTAATCCAGTAATATGGGTATACCCTACTATACCCAACTAATAATCTAAGTTCAGAAGGTTCTATTTAATCAACAAGGATTTATCAAATCTATTAATCCATACTCTAAGTAGGTGTATCCTACACAATGCTCCAAGGATGTGATCAAAGGATCACTCAACAAAAGTTGCTACCATAAGGAATGAGTCACATTCTAAGTACTTTAGGTAATTCCTACCACAAGGTATCAAGTTCAACTTCTAAAGTTTTGAAGGATTAACTAAGTTTCTACCTCAATAAGTTACAAAAATCCTTCCTACCTCAATGTTTCATTAGTTAAGGTCTTTAATCATTTCAATGACGAATCCTATAGCAAGACCCTTAAGATCTCACTTTTCTACTTCTTAAGGTTTACTTGTTATACTTGAGTTAAGTGATCAGATCAGATGATTAAAATTCATTTGATCCTTGCCTATTCTACAATCATGGGATAAAATCAAAGATCTTATTAGAGTTAGATCATTCCATAAATCATTACAATTTTATTTCCATCTTATGTTAATTATCTTATATAAGAGAAAATCAAAGATCTAAAGTTTGGATTCAGATGGTTCAATCACACATACTCAATGTTATCCTTAACACTTATAATTTGATGATTTAAGATCAATATCGAATCATATGCATTATTGGAATAATATCAATTAAATTATCTTACAATCAAATTAATTAATTAAGTGATCAAGGTTTAGATCTTAATCAAGACAAGCTAGGGTTTAACCCCTAACCTTTCTATCATTAAAACCAATGTTCAATTTAAAGGTCAATGACAAATCAATATATTATTAGTGTATTATTGATGTCAAACTTAGGTTTGGATTAAGTATCATTTACTTAATTAAGTTATCAAGATGCTTAAGTTCAAGTAGGTACATTTAAGTATTCAATTAAATATTGAAGTTCTCTAATATACATCCTAAAAGTATATAGATAGAAAGATGACACAAAAGGGTAATCAATGCTAATCAAATTCTAAATCAAATTAAAGGAATTAGCATTTAATCACAAATCAAAATGACTTAGGTTTCATGCCATTGTTGTTGTTTGGATACACCTATTCAATTCAAGCGCTTAAAACTCTATTACTTAGCATTTGGCACAATACATATTTTGGATCATAGGAGGTTTTGAGCACTAATTCAATTTAAATATAGAATTTTATGCAATGCTCAATTTTAGCTAAAATAGGTTTAAATTTAGTATAACTTAGCCCCACTAGGGTCCTAGGGGTCTTAAAATATCAAAACAGTGAAGTTTTGGCCATTTCAGTCAAAACTGGCAGTTTTTACAAAAATCTGGGCAGTTTCTTAAAATTCTGGAATCTTTGCAAATTCAGGGCACTGCAACACGCTGCAGCGCGCGCTGGCAGCGCGCTGTAGCACTTTTTGCACGACAGTGCACGGTAGCACCATTACGCTGTGGCTCGCTATAGGTCGTTGCAATCTGCTGCAGCGCGCTATGACACGCTGTAGCGGTTCGATTTGCAAAATCACCGTTCAATTACTTTCATTTAAATGATTTTATGATTTCCTCAAAACTACCGTTGCAGACCGCTGCAGTGCACGACCACGCGCTGTAGCGGTCCATTTCGCAAATTTACTGTTCAATTAATTTATTTTCGACATTTCCTAAGTTCTGAAATTTCCGCTATAGTCCGTTGTAGCGCGCTATCGCGCGCTGTAGCGACCCATTTTGCAAATCACTGTTCAATTAGATTTATTGGCCATTTTCCTAAGTTTTCATGAAATGCCGCTGCAGACCGCTGCAGCGCGCTACAACGCGCTGTAGCGGTTCATTTTGCAATTCTATTGTTCAATTAATTTTATTAATGTTTTCCCTAAGTTCCTACCGAAATGCCGCTGCAGACCGCTGCAGCGGGCTATAGCACGCTGTAGCATCCAATTTGCAATTCTTCTGTTCAATTGGTTAATTTACAGATTTCCTAAGTTTTCCTGCCCGCTGCAGCGCGCGACCGCGCGATAGACGGTGATTCCGCCAGGTGCGAAACCCACGAGGGCCATTGTTCGAGCTTAATTACCCTCAATACAGAGAGTTCCAAGAGAAGTGTAATATATCAATGGAAAGGTATTTCTGATACCTTTCCATCGACACTAAAATTATCATGAATGGAACATTCTAGCTATACTAAAAATGATAATGAATACAAGGGTATGCAGAATGAACGAAAGCAGAGCATCTTTCTATGCAACTTTTAAGAGTCTCAATAACTTTCATACATGCTTATAGGCTTTCCAACGTGCATTCAAGCATTATAACAATATGTAGAAGGCAAAAAAGAGAGGAGCAAATGGGTACCTTAATTCCTTAGAAAGAGGGGAAGATGGAAGCTTTATTTTCTTCTCCTTCTTCTTCTTCTTCTTCTTCTTCTTCTTCTTCTTCTTAGGATGCAGCAATGGAGGAAGAGGAAAGAGTGGAGAAAGTTTCAGCAAGTTCAAGAGGAAGCTGAGCTCTCCCTTTTAAAGAAGAAAGGAAAGGGTAGGGCTTCATCATTAACTAGGGAGGCTAGGAGTAGGGGCCATCATGGATGGGCATTAATGGGGCATGACTTAAGAGAGAAGGAGGGGATGGCCAACCGAATTGCATTGGGATGGCCAGCTAAAATAGAATTTTTGAAATAAATGGGGAAATTGCAAGTTAGGGCCTCAATGTTTGCCTATTTACTTATTTATTTTCCTTAATTATTTAAATATTTCAATTTTTAGAATGTGCTCCGAAAAATCCCAAAAATTTACCCCTAGCTAATTTGGGGGTGAGGAATTCAATGGCAAAGTTGAAATTTGATTATGATGATTATTTAATTATCCTATTTTTCGACACATTTAATTACATTAAAATATTCGCGAAAATTTGACGACTTCCAAATGCGTCCAAAACATCACCCCTAGCTAATTTGGGGGTGACGATCGCAACGGCGAAGTCGGATTTCGATTTCGAGGTCAAAATAAATACCTCAATTTTCTAATTAATTAAATATTAAAATAATCCAAAATATTGGATTTAGCTCTGAATTGCTCTAAACCTTCAGGGTTTGGTTCTAATGACTAGATGAACTTAATAGAATGATAATTATGATACGATTATAATAAAATCAAGCTGGGTAACAATATTAGGTTGTTACAGGTCTTCCCCTTTGGAGTGTAAGTGCCTCTACTATATAATATTTGGTAAACCCCTTATCCCTTCTTCTAAACTCATGATTCATAAGGGCTGTAGTCACCTCCTCATACTTTAGAACTCCTTCCCATTGATCAACATCATGGTGAAGTGCTCATACTCATCTGGCAACGAGTTCAATAATAACAGGGCCTTATCTTGATCCTCCGCGATCTCATCCATATTTAGCAAATCCGCCAATAGCTTTATGAATTCATTCAGGTGCTCATCAATGAAAATCCCTCTTCTTATCTGAATTCTATAGAGCTGCCTTTTCATGTGGAGTATATTCTCCACGCTCTTCGTCAAGTACTTAGCCTCTATGAATTTTCATAATTTCCACGCTGATGTCTCCATCATAACTGCATACTTGATCTCCTGAGTCAAATAGTTCTAGATCAAGCCGAATGCATTGCTGTTCATCTTGATCTAGTCCCTCTTTGAAATTTCTATAGCATCTTCAAGATTTAGGGCACACTGTGCATCTGTCACCCCACACCATCACATCCCAAAGTTGTTCTTCCTATCAAATTTGACCACATCTATTTTAGTAGGATGTGTCACAACTTGGTGGAGAGTCCTCTCCACCACCGACGACGGTGAAGGTCCAACCACCTCTTCTCCTCCTTCAGCCATGTTTATCTTCTTGCTTTAATAAAACTCAATCACAAATTAATAATCAGCCAAGCAAAATCCTAGCCTTTAAGAATGAACAAGGGAAACCAAACCTATCTCTGAAACTACTTGTTGAGATCAAATAGGGTTTAAATCATAAGCGAAACAAAAAGAAAATTGAGCGAGTGTTGAGAAACCAAAAAATTAAAGCAAGAAAAATAAGCACATAAAATAATCACAACCACAAGATAGAAATTATGTGGTTTGGTGATCACATCTACGTCCATAGGGAGGAGAGCAAAGTTTTACTAAAATCAAAGAGGAATACAAATGGTTTTGTTCTCTTACAAAACCTTCTTTTAGAGATCTTCTCTTATGACTTATTGTGTTAAAACTCTTGCATATCAACCGCCTATTTATAAGCCATCCTTGATTCCCAAGAGTTATAAATTCCAATCTCTCAATTAAGGACATAAGGAAAACTTTCAAATCCATTATTCATAAAATGGAAGTTATTAATGCGGCAGTTTCTTAATATCATAATTGAGGGATTTAATTCTATATATATAGAAAATTAATTTCCTTTAATTTTTTTTCTTTTAATTAAGGAAAAATTAATTTTCTTTAAATTTCCTTTAATTAAGGAAAGTTAATTTTCTTTAATTTTTCTTCAATTAAGGAAAAATAATTTTCCTTAATTTTCCTTCAGCAACCACTACTAGACTTTGGAATCAAACTAAAAAAGATTCTTTTATATGAGACAACATAAGCACAACTAGCCTAACTAAAAATTCCTTATAGTAGTCACTTATTAAATACATCAACTTTAGAGATTACTTTATTAGAGATAACACGTAGCTAGAGGCAATGTAGTTATTGTAGTGATATTGTACAGTTCTTGTTAATTAAATTTGAACAAAATGCAAAACACAAACATTACATATTATAAAATAACATATAAGCACAAAGATTTACATGAAAAACTCAAAGATGGGAAATACTTCAGAGCTACACCACTACAAAAAAAAGGTTTATAGAGTACACAAAAAAATCTTAGAGTGAAAGAAAGTTAACACCCACTTAGGAATTTTTATTACACACCAAAGCCCGAATCTTCTCAAGAAATTCATCTCCTTTATCTCTTCAGCACTCTCAAATAGTCTGCAACAACAATAATGACAAGTGGTCTCTTTATTTAAAACAAGCCATAACCACCTAAAATTAGGACGGGACACCTCCCTTAATGTTGAAACTGCTTGGGCACCTAGTCATTCAAGTCTCGAGTTCCTCAAGCATCACACAATTTACAAGAAGTTGCACATTTTTTAATGCCCCAGTCCCTTTCTGGCACCTATTACAGGCGTATGGGTGTGCCTGGGCACCCCAACTTATGTCTGGCACCTATCACAAGTGCATGGTCATGCTTAAGCGCCCCAAACTCTGTCTACCGCTTATCAGATGCACCCTAGCTTTTGTCTGTATGTGCTTAGTGTGGTGCCCACTCCTCCTCAAAGATATGTGAGGTCTCCTTATATCCCTCCTAAGCCTGCCCTTGGCAATCATAAAGAAACCCATATATTATTTTATGAATGTTTTATTTATGCACAATGTCTTGTATGTATGTTCCAAAATGTAATCTCAAAGCAAAGCAAGCATTCATGGATTTCAAGTAATTGTAAACTATTTGATATCCAAAATTATCTAATTTTAATGATCTACTTAATGATTGGAGCTAATTGAGCTCTCAATTAACTTACAGATAATGATCTCTAAGTCAATTGTAAGTAATAGTATAAGTGAAGAGGTTTTGGAAAGTAGTAGTTTGATTTAATTTTATGAAATGCCAAAATAATTTATAAGTATATTTATGCAAAGTGGGACTTATCCTACACTAATCCTAAACCAACCAAATTAAAATCGGTTATAAGATTTAATGTCTAGAAAACTAGTAGGGAAACGTGAGATTAATAGAATCCTAAATTAAAGGGAATTGGAGGTTAATAAAGTACTCACTAACATCATCTAACTAATTTACAAAAAAAAGACTTCTATCCAAATCAATCACTAACCTAGCTAGGATCAATTAATAGAAGGTTTCTAAGTGTATGAGAGAGGTAAGATTAAAAGCTACAAGTTATAGTTACTATAGGTTGTAAGTTATATGAAGTTTATAAGGTATCTAAAACATATTGGGAGAGCTAAGGAGCTTCTAATTCAATCTCTAGAGAGCTTAAAAGAGGATTAAGAGCTATAGGAAATGTGTACAAGATTAATCCTAATTGTTGGTTACTAGCTTTATTGAGTTCACATTCTAACATAAAGGCATGCTAATAGTATACTACAACTATGGAATAGGTTAGCTAAGATCATGATGACAAATCAAACAAGCTAAGATTCCTAAATTTCATAAGATCAATACTAATAATGAAAGTTAACTTCTAGAAATGTGCTAAGTAAACAAGCACTTAATTTAATATAAATGAAGTTCAAAACTACAATTGGAATGATATGAAAATAAGATAAAGTGAAATAAGTTTGCTATCCATTCAAAACCCTAAAACATGCAATATATGAAACTTGGAAATTACAAAATTACACTAATTAAGGAGCCAAAGACCTAAAAGCATCTAATTGTTGTCCAAATGAATTATGTAAGCAAATATGAAATCCATATAGCATAACGAGAAGAATGACACTAAGTAGGTCAAAATCAGATTGCGTTGGATTTTTAGGGTTTTCGGGACTCCTAATTAGGGTTAAAAAGTGATTATAAAATTAGGATTCAAAAACTAAATTAAATTACATCATTATGTTCATCTCATTTTTTTGATCGAAATGATATATTAATTTGCATAAATTGACATAGTATTTTTAAAGTTATGATTAATAGAAGTTTACATAGTTAAATCATTAATTAATCATTAGATTATTCACTTACAGCAACAAAAAATCCAATCGGCGCAAATCCTGAGATGGCTCGGAAAACAACAAGCGCTGAAGTTGAGAGAATGACGGCGCCGGCACAAACTTCTGTGTGCCACGTGTTGAGCAGCATGGATGACACATTTCCATGGCTCTTTGAGGGTTCTTGAAAGTTGGCGTGTCTTCTGAACTGGCTGGCTCACTTTTTGCAACAGCTCAAACTCTTAAGTACCAAGGTATTATCTACTTTGGCCTGAAATGACTCATGGTTTTGCCCTCAGAAGATGACTTCCCAGTAGGTCACCCATTCTGAGAGTGCTCCCACATGAGCACGCTTAACTTTGGAGTTCTTAATAGGAACTCCACAGTTATCTGAAAAGGCGCATCGATGTTTAAGAGTTTCACTTATTACAACTTAAGTGGGTCTTCACAATCTCCCCAACTTAAGTACCTGAAGTCCTCATCAGTATCCACACACAAATCCAAGAATCATCCATTGGGTAGATAGGACTATAGGTGACCCCTACATGCACAAGAGGTACCCACAACCATGTAGCACCTTAACCATTATAGATTCAAGAGGCTGCTCATATGAAGTGGTACGTTTCCCTGTATAGCACTTAGCTCCTATCTGACACCCTATGGTTTGCTCTGATACCATTTGTAATAGCCCAAACTCTTAAGTACGAAGGTATTATCCGCTTTGGCCTGAAATGCCTCATAATTTTTCACTTATAAGATAACTTCCCTGCAGATTACCCATCCTGGGAGTGCTCCCACATAAGCACGCTTAACTTTGGAGTTATTATCATGAACTCCACCGTTATCTGAAAAGGTGCCTCGATGTTTAAGAATTTCACTTATTACTACTTAAGTGGGTCTTCACACTTTTGAATCGTGTGGTACCACGGTTCAAACTGATTCACAATACTGTGCTTCTCCTTCCTTCAGCAACCGAGAGATAGAAAACTAGAGTTTAACCTAGCTCGAGCATCCGGGGGTTTCTAGTGGCAAACGACCTCTCGAAATGATGCTAGAGGCGAGCTCTACACAATGGCCCTAAAAGCCCTAAACTTAGGGCTCTTTATCAGTGCAAGCGAAATGAAAAAGAGAAGCTAGGGTTAGGGCTGAACTCAACTATGCCCTCTAATGTGTAGGTCAGACTCCAAGTAGGTTGACCCGAGCATATCGAGCAGAGAAAACCAGGCTAGTTCATTCTACGGTGATAACAATAATCAATGAGAATTAATATGAAGCTAAAAATAGGAAGGTAAATGGAGAGATTGGCGTACCTAGCTCCAACGGATCACACCGTCACTGCTCAATCCTATGTTTAGCAAAGCTCTCCACGGCTCCCTAAGGTTTACAGAAAGATCAGCATGAGGATACGCAACTATGGGATGGGATTAGAGGGCACTGGCAATCCAACTAGCAAGGTCGCGGTACACCCACTTTACAGTGTAGACGAGTCGAGGACAGGGACGTACAGTCCTTGATCCTCAATCGTCAGCTTTGGGGATCGGTATGATGGTCAAACTTTAAGTATGCGTTGAAGATGTTAGATCTAACACTTGAAAATGCGGATGGCTGGGATTCTCCCGATATGCTGTTCCGTGCTTTGGACTAGACAAGGGATTGCCATGGTTTTACAAATAATTCAGTCGATAGAAAATTAAACGACTTCCAAATACTCCTAAAATACTATGCCTAGCTAATTTGGTGGTGATGCGTTCAATCACGGACTCTAATTTTGATCCTGAGGTCTAAATAAAACAGGCATTCTCAAAATTATAGGGAAAAATAGGAATGTTGGAAAATCTCAAATGATCTCCAAATTGCACCAAACATGAGGTAGAGGCTCTTCACGCTATTATAAAAACATTAGAAGATAAAGAAGTTGATTATTCATTTAAATGTAGGGTAACAACACTAGGATTATTATAGAGAGTGCATCTTTTAATGCTTGAAATGCCTCTTCACACTCGGGACTCCAATCAAAAGGTACAACCTTCTATGTAAACTTTGTTAATAAAGATACAATCTGAGAAAAGCTTTTCAATAATAACTAGCTAAACCAAAAAAGCTTCTATTATCGGTCATTGACTATGACTGTGACCAATATTGAACTTCACTGACCTTACTTTTATCAATCTGATGCTGTGGGCATCAGCAACTCGGTCCAGAAAGGCTACTGAGTCGAGCTAGAACTCGCACTTGGAATACTCGGCATAGAACTAATACTGGTGCAATTCTTCAAGAACAGTTCACAAGTGACCTTCATGATCCACTTTACTCTTAGAATAGATCAAAATATCATTGATGGTTACTACTAAAAAGGCTTAGGAACGCACTGCATTAGGTCCATGAAGATGGATGGTGCATTTGTTAAACTAAAGGACATTACTAGAAACTCATAATATCCATAACAAATCCTAAATGCCATTTTCTCAATATATTCTTCTTTGACTTGCAGTTGATGATATCCTGATCGCAAGTATATCTTTGAAAAAACTTTAGCGCCGGATAATTGGCGAAAAGATCATTGATATGTGGTAATGGATACCTGTTCTTGATCATCACCTTGTTGAGC
Organism: Gastrodia elata; assembly: GCA_016760335.1. NCBI lineage: Eukaryota > Viridiplantae > Streptophyta > Magnoliopsida > Asparagales > Orchidaceae > Gastrodia > Gastrodia elata. The sequence continues at coordinate 10,517,638 of CM028685.1, read as the reverse complement.
TTACTATAGTCATGACACTTACTATAACAACCCTAATATTGTTACCCATCAATTAGTAAAATACTTGACTCCAAACCTCTTTTATTACTCTTATAATAGTGTTAGGAATCTCCACCTCAAATTTCGTATGATTTGGAAACCGTTTGACAATTTCCAATATTTCATATTTTTTGATAAATCTGAAAATACCTAATTTATTTATACCTCAGAATCGAAAACGGAGTTCGCCATTTGACTCAACACACCCAAATTAGTTATTGGTGGTATTTTCGAAGTGTTTGGGAGTCGTCAAATTTTTCATCAATATTTAATAATATTTAAATACCTCTGATCTTTTTTTTTTTTGAGCTCCACACCCCTCAGTTAGGTAAGAGTGAAAATATGAGATTTTTTGGAATATGTTTAGGCATTTAAATTTAAGAATTAAATAAGGATAGTTTAATAATATTTTATTTGAATCTATTTAATATCTGTTTAAATAAACATATATCTATATATATTTTCTTTTATATGTATAAATTATCAAACGGTAAATTTAATAAGAAAGGCGAAAATCCGTTGTTGTGCTCCGAACGCAAAACACCAGATCAGCGCCATCTAAACCGTCCCTTCTCTTTTAAACCTAGATCTAACGGCTTGCATTAATTATGTTGGATATGGCCGTCGGATCTACGTTTTGATCCGACGGTCCAGGTTAAGGCACTGTACGTCTTCCCTGCGAATGGCAGTTGTGGCCTGCCGCCGTACGCCTTTACAGCTTCTAACCACTCCCGAAATCCTTATCCTCCCTAGCTTTCTTCCTTCTCTTCATTTGGCTGATTTTCTTCTAAGGGAAGTTTTAGGAGTTGCGATAGAGATAGAATAGCAGAGGAGTATCGAAGCCTGAGATTCCAACTTCAGCCGGTAAACGTGATAAAGTACGACCTCCCATTTTGTTTCCTTTCATTAATATACTTAATTTCTTTCATACAAACATCGTTGTTATGATTTGTTTTATTGCCGATTTAACTTGATAGGGCTCCTTAGAATCCGATTAAATTCAAAGTGACATTAATGGCAGTTTCTTTCTCTATGCAAATTTATTTTATTAGAGTTATGGGAATGATTTTTTTTAACTCAGTGAGATCATTTACATTATTAGTTAGAGGAGAATTCATCTCTGTATAATTCCTTTGCATTAATCTAATTAGATGTTCTGGAGTATGCACTCATCTTAATCTAATAATAGCTATGTCATTAATAACCTCAGAATTTTAATTTAGTCAGTAGAACTATCTGACTAAGTTCTTGATGAGCTCGTTTGAAATCGGATAAAACTTATTAGTCGACCTCTTTTTTTTTTTTATCATTTAGAAAATATGTATAGTTGAATCGAACTTAGAAAGGTTCGGTTCTTATGTCATTAGCGTAAGATCCCCTAATTAATTTCCATTCAGTAATTTACCTATTTCTTTCCGTTTGATCGATTGGTGTGATTATTTTTATTGTCAGTTTGAGCTCAAAGAGATGTTATTGGCCAATTTCTGTTCTGCACTCATTTTTGTGAATCTTTTATGCAAGCTTAAATAAAAATCAAATATGCTATGGATTAGAGCTAGACTTTATCTTCATTTGATTACATATTAATCTCTTCGATCCTTTTTTTTTTTTTTTTTTGATGGGTAACCTTTACTCATGTATGAATGAAATAACCAAGAAGAAGAAGAGATAGGTTATATAGGCCATAATAATAATAATAATAAAAGCTGCTGCCACATTTCATTATGCGCCATTAAATTTACAGCTAATTAAGTTTTCTGTAATAATAATTAATTAGTAATGATTTAATGAATAGTTTGATTAATAAAATATTTAATTGCAAAATTTCATTTAATCATATCTTGTAATTCACATTTCCAAAATGTGTTTCTATATATCATTTTGATCGTAAGAACGTGTAGAGTAAAAAATATTATTTAATTTCTGTTTTGATAATTCTTTTATTTAATCATTATTTTAGATTTAATTAAATAATTATAATTAAATCACAAATTCTTTTGAGACATAACTTGGTCCATTGGTATCCAAATTAGACATTTAAATAGTATTTTTTACTCACTAAAATGTGAGGAATAATAATATGAGATCAAACATAGATTTTGAACTCTATATCTCCTAACAATATTTTTAACCCTAATTAGAACTTTTCTAAACCCTAGAAAATTCAAGGTTGTCCAAATTCAACCTAGTTATTATCATTTTACTCCTTAGGATATAAGGATCACATTGGCATGTATAACATATCATTTGGACAAAATTTTTACATTTTAGGTATTTAGCTCCTTAATTTAGGTTAAATGTTAATTCCTTATATTTTATATATGCTTGTTTTAGGATGTGTGAATCCTAGGACAGTAAACTAGTTTCATCTACTATCTCATATAATTTTAAATTCTAAAAATGATTATTTTCATATGTAAAATAATTGCATAACATATGTTGAGTTTGATCCTTCTATTTCATGTATGCTTCATATAGAATTTAGAATTCTTGACTTGAATATATTGTCAAATTTCATGTAACTAGGATGTAAAGTTACATATACATTGCTTAGGTTGGAATATAATTAGAATTAATATCTTCTGCTTTAAATTAAGTTAATGATAGTTCTTTAAATGAATTATTCTTTCTTTTTATTTTATAGCAAATTGATGAACTATAAGATTTTCTTATGCTTTATTTCAATTGATGGATGTTATATTCATAATTATGGAATGTAGTTTCAATTATTTGTCATACTAGAATTAAATTGGAATAAGCATTCTATGTATTGAATTAATTAAATATTAACTCCTTGATATTGATCATTCCAAATTATCTACCAAATGAATGGAAGACTTGCATGTTAATGTCCTATGTGTTTCTCTTGAGCAAATACAATAGTGATCATACTGAAATTATTAGAATTGGAAATAAGCAATCCCATGTAACAGTTTAACTTACATATTAATGCTTTATGTATTTATTTTGAGCAAATACAATAGAGATCATACTGAAATTATTAAAATTGAAAATAAGTAATCCCATGTAATAGATTGACTTACATATTGATATTTTATATATTTATTTTAAGCAAATACAATAGAGATAATACTGAAATTATTAGAATTTGAAATAAGCAATCTCATGTAACGGATTGACTTACATATTGATGTTTTTTGTGTTTATTTTGAGCAAATACAATAGAAATCATGCCGAAATTTTTAGAATTGGAATTTTATCTTTTTGTTCTATATGTTTTACTTCTCCTTTAATTGCATGTAAAAATCAATTAAAAATCTGTTAATTACATTCATATTCTATTTTAGCTTAATACTTCTAATTGTTAAGTTAAAGTTCTTGGGTTATACTTATAATTGTTAAGTTAAAGTTTTTAAAACCCAATAACTCAAGCACAACCAAATCCCATCTTAATTAAGAGAGAATAATTACAAGAGAGTTTTTAACTGAGTTTTTAAAATCAGTAGAAAATTAAGATGGGATTTGGTTATAATAGATGGGATTTTAAAACCAGTAAAAAACTCTCTTGTTAAGTTAAAGTCATTTATAATAGAATGACTTAGTTTATTCCTAAGGAGTACTTGAGTTCTTTGGTTTTAAAAATTCTCTTGTAATTATTCTCTCTCATATAGTGAAATTTCTCATTCTCTCTCATATAGTGAAATTTCTCATCCTTTCTCACGTGGACGTAGGTGTTTACATCGAACCACATAAATTTTGTTATTTGTGATTGTGTTTTGTGATTTTTCATCGTACGCTTTTATTCTAGAATCTCAACATGACAAAGAGGTTTTTTCAAGACTTAGTAGGAAAAACCAAAGGAAAAGCCATTGAGAGAATGAGAAACTACCAGTGAAGCCCTAAGTGCCATCGCTGCCCGAGGTACTTTGGTCGCAAACCCTAATGACAAACAATCCCTATTATTGATGTTTCAATTCTCTACATATTCCTCGGTATTGCCAAAAAGGAAATGCTAGTAGTGCCATCTCTTACAAAATTTGGCCTAAAATAAACAAACTTGAATTTGAGCTGACTCAAGTTCGAGTATGAGCTTACTCCATCAAATTCAAATCAAAGCCAATCATATTTTTCTCAGATTTTCTAACACAAAAAAAATATTAGTACTGCCTTTAAGAATATTTTTTCTTGATTACAGAGACCCTTTTAACATATTAGATAACTATTGTGACAATTATTTGATGCATTACAGACCCTTTAACATAATTTCGGGCATTTTTTATTTATTTATTATATTTCTCAATAAAAAATAGATTTTCAAAAAAAATTAGTTCTTTTTAAGTATGTTGGTTGTCATTCTTGAAAAGTTTGATCATCTTAACTAAGCAAAAGAATTTCCCATAAAAATGTTTAGTTGAAAACGACTGCCAATTTGGAAAGCAAAACCGTAAAGGAAGTCTTTATATGTGATGTTACTCAAAATTCCAAAAGTTCCACCGAATATAACTTGAGATCTTACATATCTGCCCTTTGTAATGAAACTTGTCTTCTTCGAGAAAGCAAACTGTTTCGCATCATTGCTTTTCGAATTCAAATTTCTAATTTTGTTGAGGTTCAAGGCTCAAATGCTCCATAACAAGCAAGAGATTATGTTTAATGAAAGCACAACTCTAGATGGTTTTTTGATTCAAGATTGTAACTAGCTAAAGGAGTTATGGACTTAACTAAATTAAATATTTAACTTTCAATGCGTAGAGAGAGATGAAGTAGAGCCCTTGAGTTTTGCTTTGGAAATTTGGTTTCCAGTAGCAATGTAGCCTCCCAATGGCTCCACATCGTCCAAGGTCGTCCTTTTTAATTCAAGTTAGCACAGAGAGAGATGAAGTAGAGCCCTTGAGTTTTGCTTTGGAAATTTGGTTTCCAGTAGCAATGTAGCCTCCCAATGGCTCCACATCGTCAGGTCCTTCTGAAGGTGTTGAGGATGTTCTAGAGGCTATGGAGTAAGCTGGTGGCGATCGATGAGATCGAGGAGGCTATTGGGTGGCTGAGGAGAGAATGGAAGAAATTCAAAAGCTATGTAGAATATTAAAGCTCAAGACAAGCAAAGAGGATCTCACTTGACTCATAGAGGATCTTATAGGGCTCCCAAGCTCTTCATTAATTTTAGGATGATCATAATCAACCCTAGGATTCTATGGTCTGGATTGGCCTGACGACTAGGATCAGAAATGGTTGGCAAAAAGTAGCTCTCCCTATGTCATGGCCGCGTGACACGATCAAGATGATTTGTATGTTCTTGGGTTGATCTTACGGCTTAGGATAGTCTGTGCAAATGGCGGTGTCTGGGTTTGTCGGTAGTTCGTTAAGGTCGTGCGAAGGGATATAATCAAAAGGTAGTTGGAGAGTTCTTGGCCATCGGATCCTAACGGTTTATTGATATAGTGGTTAGATTAATTTGCCTTCACATTATAATCTCGGTCATTGGATTTTATATGTAGAAATCCAATGGTGGAGATCCGTTCTACTATTTAAATAGGATTTTGTTATTGTTGGATTTGATCCAACAGTTTGCCATCGCTCTGCTATTTTATAATTCATCAAGCTCATTGTTAGATACAATGATCAAATTCAACGGTGAACGTGAGTTCATGCAATCCAGTTATTAGATTGCATCTGATCAAATCTAGTGGCTAGAAATATCTTTGCACTTTGATTTTATCTAATGTTGGATTAAATCTTGGATCAGACCGTTGAGAAGCTATCTGATGTTTTAATAATTAAAAACTGTCAATTTTAATCATACGAATTAAATAAAATTAAATTCAAATGTATTTTGTGCATATTATGCTCATTTTAAATTTAAAAATTATAAAATTTTCACCACTTATATAGTTCAATATTAGGAATTCATATAAATATATATTTTTGGTTTTAACAAATTATTTTATTTTTCTTATTTCTTGAATTTTAATTCCTAAATTTCAAAAAATTTAAGCTCTTTCATGAATCTCTTAAAAATTTCTCCTATGCTCAAATGTTTCCATTGCATTATGGCCATATGTATCGATTTACTTCATAGTTGTCAAATGTACTGACCTAAGTTTTTGATATTCTCTTCAATATATGCTAAACCAAGAAAAAAAAAGTTTCCTAGAATTATTACCTATTATGAAGACTTGCCTAAGCATTGATCGAGCTAAATTTGGTATCAATTTTAGACCACATTATTATGTATGTTTGGTGTAAATTACGTATTGTTTATATATTTGCAATATATTTGCGTGATGTGTGCTTTAGTGTAGGTATTCGTGCGGTTGGCAGTGTTACGGTGCATCATTACTATGCAAACAGCAAGCAAGGTTTCCAGGTGCGCCTGAGCATCCTCTATGTGTAATATAAGATGTGTAAACCCGAGCCGAGTGCCTAGGCGCCCCTTGCCATCAGAACATTGGTGCAACTCGAGCACGGGAACCCCATTCCAGTAGAACTTAACTAAAGCAACCCGAGCCCGGGCACCTAGACATCTGTCTATGAGGAGAAGCAACTTTTCATAAACAATGGCACCAGAGCATGGGCGCCCATGCGCCAGTGACGGTTAAAAATGAGAACATGCGACCCTTCACATTCAAGTAGTGATTAGGGGGTGAATGAAAAGGAAATTTGGGCCCTTATTAAGGAGGGGAACTAGTAATAAAACTCCTTGTACATTGACCTTCATGTATAATAAACATTTTTTTTTATTGTACCCTAGTGTATGATACTGATATACTTAATAATAAGCCAATTGAAGATCCAACATATGAGGGTGAACCGGTCCAGGAAGAGAAATCCACTTAGATTGCATTTACTTTTGTTTACATGGCAAAGAGAGTGATCTATTCGATAATATATTAAAAATTATGATGATTTTTTATTTTATTTCTGAGATGCATGTATTATAGAATTTTTTTTATATACTTTATAGATAAATGGAAACTGTGGAATGCATGATGTCTATTTTTTTGTTATATGTTCTCTTATGTTAGACTTTGATAGGATCTCGGGTAGTTAACACTTAATGTCGGATTAATCTCACTAGCCCAATATCAAGTCGTTACATCCACAAATTTAACCTTAATCATCAGTTACTTGAAACTATTCATAAATACCATGAACATATATTTCTATAAGAGAGGAATGGAAACAACCTAAATAATATTGAAATGGAGTTATAAACTTGGCTTTTGAAGCTTAAGGAGCTTATTAAAGGTCCTAGGATGGTTTATAAGATCTTGATGGTCCTTCTAAGGGTTGGCCTAACCTTTGGTTGGCTTGTTATTGCTTGGTCTAGTTCTAATTGATTCAAAGGGAGATGAAATAAATCTCTAGAATTTTGCTTTAGAAATCTAGTTTTGAGCAATAGTATAGCCTCTTAATAACACCAAATGATGAACTACGACTGTAAAAACTCTAAGTTGTTATCAGACCTAATTTGAGTTTAATTAAGTTATAAACCTCGTGTCACTAAATTCTAAACATCATTAGGCTCAAACCCTGAAAATTTGAGATCCATCGAAATCCGTTTGGACCAATTGATAAATTAGTTGGTTTAATGACTTTGAAAATTTTCTAATTTAAATTGATTTTCAAATCAAATTCTGATTATATTTTTGAATTTCTCACACCAAAATTAACTAGGGGTGAAGTTTTATGAATTTTGTGAGGTCATTTAGGCCTAAATTTAGTTAAAATTAAATTGGGAAAATTGCTCACAGGGGACCCTAAATTCAAATATTTGCAAAATTGCCCTCCCAATGGTCATCTAATCGCTCGGACCCACTGTGCAGACTGTGACACGATAGCCAAATTCAACGCAATCAAGTCGTCTGTCTTTGCTAATCAGACGATCTAGATCCTTCGTTCGATCAACCGTTACCCCCGTCACACCTGGACTGTTCCGCCTTCTCCTTCTATCAGTCTGATGGCTCAGCGAGCACTCACAACTGTTTAGTTTCATCCCTGATGAGCCAGCCCCGGTAGAGAAGATTCTCCATACCCAGCTGCATCTGGCATGCCCCCGACTACCTTCAACAGTCTCTAATAGATTTCCTAAGGTAGCACAAACCTTCTAGTAGGTTTCCTTGGCTCGATTCCAGAATGGCTAATGGAAGTTGACCATCGGGCTTGAACCCGTGGCCAATGGCCCAACTCCTCCCGGGCTACCATAAGCCTCCAAGCCTATTAAACTTTCTGAGATCCTCAGAGAGTCCCTATGCACTCGTTGAATATCCTAATTGATCACAGACTGCTCCCAACATTCTCCTGTTCCTCCCAGTGGCTCCAATCAACCCTAGTGAGTTTAGCACCTCCTCTCGATGATTCCGTGGGCAAGGCTTGGTGTTCAAGCCCTTAGCTGACTGTCAGGAGCTCAAGTAAGCTTCCGGGATCAAAACCAGCTCCCCAATTGCTCCCAATCGCCTGTGAATTTTGAATTTACTCTTCAATTCAAGTATCTCTTTGTCGGGCTACTGTACCCCTTAAGCTTGTATTTGATTATGCATCCAATAATTATAGGCCAATCTAGGGTGATTGCTGGTGTCGATTGGGTTCGATCGAACCCCATCAAGTAGCAATCGGCTCGGGCTTGTACAGTGGGTTACAGTGCCCAAGCGATAATAGGGTCCCACTAATCCTATCGATATTCTAACTAGTTAAAACATCCCCTGGGTCGGTCTTGACCCAAGGAATGTGCTGGGAGCTTAACCGGACCAATTAGTTGAATGTGGAGGGAGAATTTTTCCTCCATAGTAAACCTTAGGGTTTGGAATTGGAGAATTAGGATCTGATGAATGGGTGCATCCTAGATAGTGTTTTAAGTCCCAGCGTACAGACCTCAACACTAGGATTATTTTAAGCTACTTTATGCAAAGTTAAAGGTTCTATGTATTGGGGATTTAGGGTTTTCCCGAAACTTTAAACTCCCAATACAAGTTTTGTTCATCAAAATGATGATAAACAGTGCAGGTTGGGCCCAGCCAACCCGCACTAGCGGGTCAGGCCCGGTTGACCCGCGCTGTCCCGCAACAGGTGAACCCATCATGTCCCAGTCAATCCTACAGGACCCGAACTCTAATATAAAAAATATGCTTTTGAATTAAATGTGAACATAAGGTTTTATTCATAGAGAAATTAATGAAAACTAGGGTTTAAGAATTTTAAGCCATTTAATATCCAAATTAAGTGATCTTATATATTAAATTGATCATAAAAATATGTGGAACATTAATATGAAATAATATTTTACTTTCGGTGAGCAGATTTCTTTATTATGCCTTAGTTATCCAAGAGTATGATTAGTGAATATTATGCTTAATCCTTGAATAAATTGCATGATTAAAGTCTCATTCTCTTTATTATATAAAGGAGAACTTAATTATGGAATTAGAAACATTTTGTTGTACTTAAATTTCTTAATCATGCACTAATTACCCCAAACTTGATTAGTGAATATTAAACCCATTTGTGGTCTGATTTGAGTAATTTAAATGTCTAACAACTCACTAGACAATATAGAAGCTAATTGTAACTTAATATAACTTTTTGGAAGTTTAATTTTCTAATCATCATTAATTAGCTCAGAACTCTAATTAGCAAGTATTAAGTTAATCACTTGGTCAAATTCAGTCTTTTTACTGTCAATGCTTTCATTAGATAGTAAGAAATTACTTATTATTGATAAATCTCATTTTTGAACTCAAATTCATAGAAGGAACTTTAGAACCCATAATGAAAAGAATTATGTTAAAGGAAGCTTAAGACTTAATATTAGTTCTCAAATCAATATATTTCCCCCAAAATTAGTGGATTAGGTGCTAAGAAAACATAGTATATTTATTTGGAAGCACTAGCCAATTAATAAACTAAACATCAATATTGATGAATAAATTGTTGGAAATATTCAAACTGGTAATTATTAACCCTTAAGAAAAGTATAAAGAAAAGAATCAATATCCTTATGAGTAACACATCTAAGTCAGATTAGTGTGTAACAATTACAATGAATCATAATTATTTAGGAATCATTATGTTTGACTTTTAACCTTATAATCTAACCAAGTGAAGGTTAGATTGAGCCTACATTTTTGTGATAGAGAATCCAAATGATGGATTAATATGATGATTATTTGAGAACATAATATTATCAAAATAGTAACAATTCAAGTTTTTTGTAGCTTGAAAGCCCTTGAAACCTAAATAGCTTATTTAAGACTTAATCCAGTGATGATGCTAAGATTATCATATGAAGATGAAGTGCATATATATGATCTCAATTCAATTTCCCATTTGACTTAGGGATTGGTTGATTTGCTCAGTAAGAAATTCCATAGATTTTGTCTTATCTCAGGTAATTAGATAAGTACAATTCATTTTAGGATAAAGATCCCAATCCCAATGTGTGGTATAACTTAGAGTTTAGACACCATAGTTTGGGAAAATAAACCATAAAAGGATGTATGTTTTCTATCCCTATGCATGGAGACTAGTGCAGTTAAGCAATGTAATTGTACAATTTCACCTTTCTTGAGACATACTAATTGTACGTATGCATTCTAAACTTATGATAAATTGGAATTAAACTTAAGATTTAATAAGGCAATCAGTTGATAATGGTAGTAATTATATTAGAATGTGCTAAATGTAAGTGGAATCCAGATCTGAGATATATATAAATTAGACTATTTTATGAGTAAATTCTTAAATAATGTGGCAATGGAAATAAACATGCATATTAGGAAGTGTCCTGATAAAATAGTCAGATAGCAAAGTGAATATATTTTCTATTTTCAATATTTTGGTTATTTAATTCCTTTAATTTTAGCATAACATGGATTGCATAAAAATAGCAATTTATTAGCAGTGCAATACATAGCACAACTAAGATTTGTTAGCAGTGTGATTCAGAGCATACCAAGGATCTGTGGGATGTAATTATGGCATCATGGTTATGCATACATATGACATTCAATAGCATACTTGGTGGCATATTCTATTTATCATATATTATAGATCACTTTCAATTTTTTATATAGTTATGATTTTACTTCCAATTATTTTGTTTACATCATTTTTGCTTTATTTTCAATATTATTCGGTCTCTATTATAGTATTATTTTTGGTAGTTTTAGTTTATAGTTATAGCCTTACTCTCAACTCTTATGTAGTCTTACTTCATTTTTATTTTGTATTTTTGTGGGGCCCCCCGTACTGGTAATAAGAAAGTACGGTGCTCCAACTGTGGCAAATCCCCAACTTAAGTAAAGTTAGGCGAACCCAACCTGCCTTAAGTCAAGGGTTTGTCACCAAGTGCTACAACATCCACCAATATAAATATCAAAGTAGCGGAAGCAGTAAAATAAAGTAACATCCACAAGCATACATAGTAGGAAAAGAAAATGCAATAAAGTAACTCATCACAATACCGAAAGTAGAGAACATCCAGAAAGTTAATTATTACAAACTGAAATGAATAACTGAAAAATGAAAGACTCTCGTCCTCACTGAAATAAACAAGGCAAATCTATCTAAACAGCAGCTGGAAGGTCCTCCTCCTGAATTGGCTCCTCCTCCGAGACACTGCCCACGAACACGTCTGAATCTGACATTTGTCGGTATCACAAATGCCAGGGCCCCAGCCAACAAAATAAAAAAGTTACAGTTAGACAATTGTCTAAGTACATTTTAAGCTATTTAAATGAACTGAATATTAAAGGATATCACATTTAATTTGACTACTTATACAAGCATTAAGGGTGCAACAAGCTATGAAAGAAATGGAATACTATAAACTATCTATTTATAGCATGCAACATGTATGTGAAGTAACATACAAAACACTAAATAAGCAAAGTAAGGCTAAAAGCAAAAAATAATTGCAACTGCTGAATAAACATGATCCTAACATGATTATGATCGAAGTAAAACATGCTGAGTATAAAAGAACACAAGTACTGAATATGATAAAATTCTAGCATCCTAAACATGCCATTCATACATATGTCTAAGCCATAAAAGTATACATATAACATGCAGATTAAGATGAAAAGAAAGGCCACTGAGATATGTGGCAAAAGCAGAGCAATGTATGAAATATAAAACCACTGAGACATGTGGCAAAGCGAGCAATTACTGAAAATAAGGCCACTGAAGCATGTGGCAAAGCAAACCAGAAAATAAAACACTTCAGCTAAAGTAGTTATAAGCCTAAGTCCTGATACTGTCATACCAGCCAATAGGCCATACAGGGGCTTCAATATCAATCAATCAATCCCCAGCCTAGCCATCCAAATATGCTAGGTCTGAGTCCAATCTATACAATACTACTACTGAAGAGGCAGACTAAGCTAGGACATATTCTACTGACTGCAAACAAAACAAACTGAATGATATGTAATTTCAATACTAGCTTAGGATGTATCATCCTAAGTTTTTCTATTATGCTCAAGGGCTAAAGCTCAAAATCCAAGGTATGCAAAGCAATCTAGTCAAAGTAAGCAAGAGACTCAATCTAAACTTATGTGATATCTGTTGTCGTCTAAATTACTAAATCTAACTACTCTGAGAAGGTACAAGCTTAGGATCTCCAATATCCAGCTATCGAGTAGAATCTCAGATTTACGTCCTTAAAGTTAAATATTAGAACTTAACAAGTTCTAATCCAAAATCATGTGACGACTATATAGTTTAAGTAAGCAATTCAATGACCTAATTTTATGAATATTTCATTCTCTTACCCAAATCTTGATTAAATAAATTAAGATTTAAGAATTCAGAACCTAAACCCTATGTTGAGTTCAAGTTCCAAATCCAAGGTGATATTCTAATTAGGATCTAGGTTTCTCACTTAATCCCAATTTAAAGGTAAAGAATCCTATAAGTTGAAAGATTTTGGAACTAAGATCTTAGTGAAAGGCTATTCTACTAATTATAAGATAAAATAATTAATTAAGAACTTAGGAATCTAAGATCTATATTCAATCCTTAAGATAACTTCATTATCTTATTCATTGAATCATCCTATACCCACATGGAAAGTTTCAAAAGATTAAACAATCAATCATTAAAGAATTTCAATTGGAGGTGGCTTTATTCAAAATTGAAGATCTAAGTCTAAGATCTAAGATCTAAAGATCTGAAGTTTGATCACTTTAGACTTCTAATTAGAGTTTTGACTTAAAGGGTTTCCATTTATGATTTTCTTTAGATCTAATTTCATAATTAACTATAAGGAGCTTATTAAGGTTAAAATTGACAATTCCAAGTATTAGATTAACACTAAACTCATATTGACCTTCTTAGGTTACTTAAGATCTAAGGGTCTGAGTTTTGATCACTTTAGATCTTAAGCTAAGATTTTACTTAGACATTTCCAATTACTTTTCTTTTAACACTTAATTCTTAAGTTATCTTAACTGAACTTATTAATGAGATAATTGAACATTTCAATTATTAGATTTAGAGTTTAATGCCATATGATCTTTATAAGTAAACCTAAGTTCTAAGTATCTTAAATAAGGATTTAATGAGATCTTATGGATTAATGATTATATTAACACTATTATCATTCTAGGATTTTATCGAACATTTCCAATCTACTTTATAGTGGCTTACTGAAATTTTCAATCTTTGAAGAACACTAAATCACATTTTGGTCAAAATGACCAAAATGCCCCTCTTAAGGTAAAAAGTGGGATTTTAGGGTTTTATTGTCCAAATTTGTTCTAATCTATTTTAAAGCATTTCACATGACTAAATGAAGTGGGAAACACCCTTATCTTAGGTTTTGATGACCTAAATAATCTTGATTAGCACAAATCACCTAATTAAGGCACTTAGGGTGATTAGTAAATTTAAGGCACTTTAGGGCAATCCAACCTTACACTTAGGTTTTACTAGGTTTAATATGATATTAGGAACTATTCCCACCCAAATCAAAGGCTTAATTAGAGTTCTATCCATTAATCCTTGATTAGAGTGATTAAGAAGTGATTAAGAAAATTAATTATCCAAAATTAATTTTAAGGGTCTGGAATTGTTCTTTAGGGTACAAGGAGCAATCAGAGCCCTTAAACTCATAGATTAGATATTTAGATGATTTTATATGATTTATTTAAGAACAGAGAAGTTTTAGCCAATATTTTTAAATCCAACCATTGGATCTGAAATTTTATTTTATATTCAGATTCCTTGAATTTTTTTATTTCAAATGGTATATGGATCATACCATTTGGATCTGTATAACTAAAGTTATTTAATTAATTAAATCTGTATTTTTATTTAAATTAGAATCATAGGGTTTAATTAATTAAATTCGGAATCATTAAAAATGCATTCCTAAAATTATTCAATAAACGCGGCCCAAATTCCAAACCGAGCGGGTCGGGGCTCGGCCCGGCCCAAAATCGCCGTCTTCTTCCTCCCGCGTGCGCTCGTAGCCCAAACCCTAGGGTTACCTTCTGTCGCAAAATTCACCGCGCACAGGCCACGCTAGGCCCTGATCTCGATGGCTACACTCTCCTTGGCCTTAGAGGCGTCGTTTAAACCCAGAAGCCCTAAATGGGAAGCTCCGGATCGCTGGATGCCTACTCGGCCAAGACTCGTCAGTTGGCGCACCTGTGAGGAGATAATTCTCCTCGCAGAGTCCACGAGTCGCCGATATCTCGATCCCTGCATGTTCAGGGATCGAAGAGGGAGCGATAGGGCGCAACGAGAGATCCTGAGGTGGTCTAGATCGTCGGGGTGCTACGCGGCATTTTCTGCCGTTCAGAGCTTCGACTGGATCGATCAAGTTCAGTCGAATTTATCGATCTGGTCGAACCTAACCCTCGATACTAGTTACAATTATTGCTCTGAGGGTTTCGATACTAATCAGAGGGCTAAAATGGCTCGGGAGTGCCCCGCATTTGCGCGGGTTGGATCGACTGGTAGTGTGCTCTCAGACGGTACTTAGGCCGCCTGGCGCACTGCCAAGGCTCTCTAGGAGTCCAGGACGACCGCTAGGAGGTAAAGAAGGGTCCTAGCACATCACCTAAGCTTAATTGAGAGCGAAACGAGCTCAAAACCAGCTCTACTGAAAATGGGAGAGGCTGTACCTCAGTTTGCTGTGACGAGGACAATGCAGACCGCTCTGGGACTCTAGGCGATCGCGGGAACAAGCTGGGGGTTTGAACGTCAGACGCACACCCACTATCAGCAGAAGCAGCAAGTCCAGTCGCCGGGAGATCTGGGTGCGCCGGGAACTGAGGGGGAGAGCAAGGTTAGATTCACAGTGAGCAAAGGAGCTCACTGAGGGGTTAATGGGGGTATTTGTAGGCTTAAGAGGACTTAGGTATGGAGGCCTGGGCTCGGGCTCAGAAAATGGCTCGGCTCGAAGCTACTCCCGGGATTCCCAAAATTGGGACGATCCAGGCCTCCTGGCTCAGCCGGCTAGGCTCGGCCACTTACGGTAAAGTCCAACGGTCGAGCTGACCTGGCGAGAGGAGTGGCAGACAGGGATTACGTGGCGCATTTCTGCGGATTTTTCTTGTCGGGATGAGATCCTCTAGGTACGAAGATGAACAGTGACTGGGGGCTCAGAGCCGTCTGATCTGCAAATCCGTTGCGTTTGGACGGCCTGATGGAGATTTTAAGTAACGGCCGCGCTGATTAAATCCTGGACGTTATATTTAATATGCCGATCGCACGATTGAGGTTCGATCATGGGGCGGAGCGACGCGAGCCCTTAGATCCTGCGCTGAGATACGTGCTAGAGATCCCATTGGCTTGAAACCGTGCGCCGCTGTCGGGACCCCGCAGCGGATCTGCCGCGGTCCCGATAGCAAATCCCACAGAATTAAAAATTAAATAAAATTTAATTTTAATTAATTAAAACTATTTAATTAATTCTTAATTATTCTAAAATTTCCCAAATTTAATTTAGGATCAAATGAGCTCCAAAAATTCCCAAAAATTCACTCTTAGCTAATTTGGGTATGAGGAATTCAAAAATGAAATCAGATTTCAATTTAGAGATCAAAATAATTTATGTATTTTTTAGGGCTTAAAAATAGTCAAAAATACCAAATTCTCCAATTTAGCTCTAATTGATTTCAAACTTCTATGTTTAGGTTTAAATGACCCATTGAATCCAATGGAATCAAAATCAAACCTTAGCTTTGCTTAATTAATCTAGTTTTAGCTAGGGTAACAACCTAGGGTTGTTACAGACTCCCCCACTTAAGAACGATGTCATCCTCGACATCACCTAAGTGAAGAAATATTCTACTGCGACAATACGAGTTTAGATACAATTGACAGAAAAGAAATGAATAGTACCTGGATTTGCAAAGAGCTGGGGATATTTATTGCGCATATCCACCTCTTTCTCCCAAATAGATTCTTCTAACGATCGATTCTTCCACTGAATTTTGACCATAGAAATTGAACGATTTCTCAGCTGCTTCTGATCAAGAGCTAAAATTCTGATAGGTTCTTCGGCATAAGAAAGATCATGTTGAATTTCTATTGCTGCAGGTTGAACGAGATAAGAAGGGTCTCGAAGACATCTTCTCAATGAGGATACGTGAAATACGTTGTGAATAGCTGCAAAGCCATCAGGTAGACTTAGTCGATAAGCAGATGACCCTACCTTGGCCAAGATTTTGAAAGGTCCTACATAGCGGGGACTGAGTTTCTCGGCTGCACCAAATCTGAAAATACCCTTCATTGGGCTGACCTTCAGATAAGCAGAATCACCCACATTGAATTCTAAGAGACGGTGGTGAGAGTCATGATACTTACTCTGACGATCTTGAGCTGAACAAATTCTCTGCTGAATTAACTTGATCTTGCTGCTAGTTTCTTCTACCAATTCTGAACCAAACAGTTGAACACTTCCTGTTTTAGACCAGGCTAGTGGAGTACTGCATTTTCTACCATATAAAGCTTCGTATGGAGCCATCTTAATACTGGCTTGAAAGCTGTTATTGTAGGCAAATTCCACTAACGGGATGTGGTCTTCCTAGGAACCAGCAAAATCAAGAATACAGAGCCTAAGCAATTCTTCCAGAACTTGATTTACTCTCTCAGTCTGACCATTCGTTTGAGGATGAAAAGTTGTACTCATGACTAGAGTCGTTCCCAGATCTTGATGCACCGCTTGCCAAAACTTGGAAGTAAATCTGATGTCTCTATCGGATATAATTGACTTTGGAATTCCATGCAATCTAATAATCTTTTTGATGTAGAGCTTTGCCAACTTCTCTACTGAATCAGTTTGATGAATAGGAAGGAAATGCACCGATTTAGTTAATCGATCAACAATAACCCAGATTGCGTCGGCACCAGATTTGACACGAGGCAATCCCATGACAAAGTCATGGATATATCAAACCATTTCCATTCAGAAATATCTAGCGGATGCAGGAGACCACCAGGTCTTTGGTGTTCGGCCTTTACTAGATTACAGGCATGATATTTGGTCACAAAACTAGCTACATCTTTCTTCATACCTGGCCACCAAAATAATTGCTTCAAATCTTGATACATCTTAGTACTGCCTGGGTGAATATGATACCCAGAATTATGGCCTTTGACTAAAACCTCTTGATGCATTGACTTAGGGATCCACAATCGATTGCCCTGATAAACTACACCGTTCTGCAACTGCAAATCCTGACGACGACCACCTTTGATATCTGCTTTAAATTTCAAATACTCATCATCTTTGGTTTGCGAGATGGAGACATCTCGGTGGAAAGTGGGTTCCATATTAATATTTGCTAATAGCGAACTTAGCATATTGCCATTAACTGGAGAAATCTTGAGCTTACAAAATTCAGGTTCTAAGAAATTGGAGGCAATCATAGAGGTTAGAGTAGTACGACGACTGAGAGCATCGGCCACTACATTAACCTTCCCCGGATGATATTGAATGCTGAGATCATAATCGCTAATGAGTTCCAGCCATCTTCTCTGGCGGCAATTCAATTCTCTCTGGGTGAAGATGTACTTCAAACTTTGATGATCAGTGAAAATTGAACATTACACTCCGTACAAAATAGTGACGCCAATTTTTCAAGGTAAATATTACAGCTGCAAGTTCAAGGTCATGAACTGGATAGTTTCTCTCATGGGGTTTTAGTTGATGAGAAGCGTAAGCAATTATGTTACCCTCTTGCATCAAAACACATCCTAGACCAATTTCAGAGGCATCGGTATACACCTGATAGTTCAAACCTTCCTTTGGTAGAACAAGAACTAGAGCGGTGGATAGAGCATCCTTAAGGGTTTGAAATGCTTCCTCGCATTCCGGGCTCCAAATGAATGGGACAGTCTTTTGGGTTAATTTAGTTAACGACGAAGCAATCTGAGAAAAGCCCTTAACGAACTTTCTGTAGTATCCTGCTAATCCCAGAAAACTCCTAATATCGGTGACGGACTTAGGTTAAGCCCAATCCTGAATAGCTTTTACTTTGCTCTGGTCTACTCGAATTCCCTGAGCATCGACTACGTGCCCCAAAAATGCAATGGAGTTAAGCCAGAACTCGCACTTGGAGAACTTGGCATAAAGTTGTTGCTCACGCAAGGTTTCCAACACTGACCTCAGATGTTCTTCATGGTCTCTCAGAGTTTTGAAGTAAGTGAGGATATCATCAATAAAGATGATCACAAATTAATCCAGATACGGTTTTAGCACTCACTGCATTAAATCCATAAAGATGGATCCGAACAACATCACCAAAAACTCAAAGTGTCCATAATGAGTACAGAACGCAGTCTTCCCTACGTCGTCTTCTTTTACTCGCAACTGATGGTATCCAGACCTTAGATCGATTTTAGAAAATATCACGGCTCCAGATAATTGATCGAACAGATCATCAATTCTAGGCAGTGGATATATGTTCTTTATGGTGACCTTGTTCAGTTCATGATAGTCTATACACATACGCATAGATCTATCCTTCTTCTTCACAAATAAAACTGGCGCTCCCAAAGGAGACAAGCTTGGCCTAATAAAACCTTTATTCAGGAGCTCTTACAACTGCTTGTTGAGTTCCTGAAGCTCCTTAGGTGCCATCCTATAAGTTGCTTTGGATATTGGCTGTGTACCAGGAATCAATTCAATGGAGAATTCCGCTCCTCTGGAAGGAGGTACACCAGGCAAATCTTCTGGGAATACATCAGCGAATTCTTTGACTACCTTACAATCAGCAAGGGAGATATTTTCTTTTGTTTTGCCCATCATGGTGACTAAGTAGGCGCTACAACCTTTGACAATCAACTGTTCTGCTTTAATGGCATTTATTAAAGATAACTGTGTGCTAGTTTTTCCTACAAATGTTTCAAGCTTACCCTGAGAATGGAGAGTGACTCTCTTTTTATGACAGTTAATCACAGCATTATTGTCACTAAGCCAATTCATCCCGAGGATGATGTCAAAGTTTGTTATCGATAGAACGATTAGCTTAGCCTGAAATTCTTGATCGTTAATCGGGACTTTGATATTGCAAAATTTATGAGCACTTAATTGGATTCCGGATGGAAGTCCAACACTCAATTTTTGTGCTAGGTTGCATGCGTGAAGTTTAAGATTATTAGCAAATTGTTCTGAGATGAATGAGTGACTCGCACCCATATCGAACAATACGTTACAAGGCTGGTTATTGAAATAAAGTGTGCCTAAATTACACAGTTTTGCATTAGCAACTTGAAAAGATTTATCATACAGAAAGGCAATGTAACAAGAGAGGTTTAAGAGTATGTACCTGAAACCACGTTGTTATCTTCCGCAGCTTCTATAGGAGTTAAAGCATATACTCGGGCAGGTCCAGCAGGACGATTGTTAGTTTGTCGTCACTGGAAATTCTGAGAATTGGGAGCTGGTGGCTATGTGCGAGCCACTTTAGGAGCAGGGGCTGGCATTATGGCCAGATTTGGTTCCCTCCGGTTCAGTGGAGTTGCTCGGAACACCTGCTTCTTATGATACGGCTTCATTTGAACTCCGTCTATTGTTTCCGTGTGGTCGCACTGATAGAATAGTTGGCCTGTGCGTCCACAATTAAAACACCTCTGGCCAAAGTGATAACACTTGCCATACGGATGTGGTTTGGCGCAGTTCTGAATTTGTTCAGCTGTAGGTGCAGCTTCCAGATAATATACTTTCGCGGGGTTGGGTCCATGTCTTTTGAAATTTCCCCGCTTGTTCAGATTGGTTTGCGCCTTTCGTTTATGATCTTCCTCGGATTGGTGATGCTCAATCACCTTAGCCGTTTCCACTAGTTTGAAGATACTAGTTAGACAGAGTGGCACTATTTGATTCTTCAATGAACTTCTGAGTCCACAAAGGAAGCGATGACACTTTGCTGACTCAGAATGTGTGACTCTGGTGCAAAAGGAATTAATCTACGGAACTCCCTTTCGTATTCCGCCACTGAGCGACTCCCTTGAGTCAACCTCATGATTGTATCTGTAATCATGTTTTGTGCGAACGGGGGAATGAACTCAGTCTTGAAGGCTTCGACAAATGCATCCCAAGGAATGTCGTCTAATTCATAATCGACGAACTGGGTGTTCCTGACTTCTTCCCACCAATATTCTGCCTCAGCGTGAAACAGATGAGTGGTGAGACGAACGGCTTTAGAGTTTGGAATTTTTAGACTAACTAGATCCTTCTCCACGGCGTTCAGCCAATCGGTCGTATCCATCGGGGACAAGTTCCCGCCAAAGGTTGGAGGCCTTAACCTCAGGAAATTATGGAGGAGATTATCTGTTGTATGGTGTGAAGATGAAGCAACTTGTGGAGCATGGACTATTGGAGCAGCGACAGTTGCTGGGGTTACACGATCATTCAATAATTTTTGCATGACCAGTGCCTGCTGAGCTTGGTTTTCTAAGAGAGTTGCCACCATGGCTCGTAGATGAGCCACCTCATTGTTAGAACTAATGGAGGCCACAGTGTTCTTGATAGGAGTAATAGTGGGTGGTGATCCAGAGTCCATTCTAATTTAATTAAGAATAGAACAGATTCAGAATTTACTCAAAGGAAGGGAAATCAAAATTTCTCATTAATCATAAAATTAGAAATTACAATTCCAAACTATAAATCAGATGATGTTGCCTGAAATTGAAATAACATTTAAACTTTATCAATGTACTCTGCCCTAAAGGCTACACAAAAATCCTCAAAGGTGACTTCTCGCCACTTCCTATTATGTTTCTTCTCGAGCTTTGCCATAGTCTCGTACCACCACACTCCGGCGTAGTCCACCATCAGGTCAGTCACAATATCTACATAAAGTGACTCAGGACACTTTATGTGCTCCAAGAGGGACTCTACGCGGCTCAGCCATTCTTGCGCATATACGGAAAGTTGAGCCCTCGATATACAGTTTGTCGTAGAAGCTTCTCCAGGACCAAAATTCCTCTTGATGAAACTCCTTCGATTTGCTAGTTGCTTTCCTGCCTCCATTTGAAGCTACTGTTCCAAGCACTCCTGAAGATATGCTGATAGTAGTCTATATCGGACTCTTCAGATCCCATCTGACTCTGGGGGGTAGAATTTTACTATATTTGTGTTAGACCCTAAATGAATAAATTTATTAGGTTGGGAGTATTCTCCTCTTTCATTGTTCATAGAGTTATTGGCACTACTATGTTATGGATGTCACTTATATTGGTGCGTGTATTTCAGAAGAATGATCCATTAGGTAGAAAGGAATCATAGATCCCATTATGTGTGGCGCCCCGCACCCTTAATCCAACAAGGATTAGGTTAAGGGTGGAGTGTCACTCCGGCTAACCCCTCACTTACCATTGGATTATGATAGACTCCACAATCTACCTGATTAGGGAAGGATCAACACAGAATCAATCTAACAGTCACTATAATGTACAGAGTGCTGAAGCAATAAATAACATCCAAGTATCACAATGTAACATAAGTGTAAAATATGACTCAGAATATAAGCATACAAATTCAAATGCAAAGTCAAGGGTACCTGTATTATTACAACAATTAAAGTTCAAATATAAAGTAAATGCAAAGGCACTCATCCTCACAATAACTCTAAGGACTAGATATGCTCTGGTCTGAGCTGCTGCTCCTCCTATAGGAATAGCTCCTCCTCAGGTACAGGATCTTCTATCTGCTCTATGCCTGCCATTGTCGATTTCATAATGTAGGGCCCCAGCCAAAAAAAGAGAAAATCAGGTTAGACAATTGTCTAAGTACATTTTAGGCTGATACATTTTTATATGTTTTTAATATCACCACTTTACACAATTTTCCTAAGCAACAATATATCAGGGAGCGGCTAGCAATACATTAAGAGAGAAGAACAGTTATAAATAACATTTATAACTTAGACAAAGGAGGCTACAACATGCCTCAAAAGCCAGGTAAACAAGGTAAGGCATAAAATATAAGTAACTGAACATATGCTGAAAGGAAATGCTACATCTTAATACATGCTGGTGATCAAATGAAATATATAAATCACAATAATGAATCTCAACAGTGATACATAAAAATAGCAACAAAATCTAATATCCTACTATATATAAGCTATATAAGGAAATAGCTGACTGAATAAATAATGCCAAAACATAGCCAAATACTAACACTGCACATCAAACTCTGTATACTGACTGCCATATCAGAAAACTTGGCCAAACTGGCCCACATATATATATATACATCTCAATCTGCAAACATACTGAACATACTGCATGACTGAAGAGGCAGACAATACTTATGCAACATATTTTAGTTATTTTACTTTTATTTCTATGGACAACTGTTAGAAACAACTGAGGAGTCAAGCACGTCTGCAAGACTATACGGGTCCCAAACCTAACACACTCTCCTCAATGAGAATGTTAGGCATCCTGATCTCACCTTACCCCTGTCCATCGGGGCAAATGTGCAATATAATCACCATAAATTGGACCCAAAGGCAACTGTTATCCTATTATTCTAAGTTTTCATTTTCATACACAAAATTATCTTATATGAAATGTCCAAGGAAGTAAGCTCAAATACACAATGAATGCATAGTACAAAGTATCAAAATAAGCAAGAGACTCTACTAATATGGTGATATCTTCTGTTCTCTATTATTCGTTCTAACTATTCCAAATTACACAACTTCAGGATCACCATTTTCTCACATATCAAGTGTAACTTAGAAATTTGTCCTTACAAGTTACAAAATATTAGGACTAGCTAGGTCCTAATATACCAAATCAAAGTCGAGTATAAAAGTTAAATAAATCATTACGACCTCATTGATAATTTTAGACGTTCTAACTAAAAACTACTAAACTATAGATTATGGATTAATCACCATGAGATTGGGCTTAATCACATAATCCAAAAAGGATAAGACCTAAGATCTAAGTTTCATTCTAATAGTGATCTAATAGTCAAGGTCAATCCTATTAAGTAATCAAACTTAATAGGATGAATCTCCTATCTTAAATCTAAGGTTAAAAGACAAAATAATCCAAATAAATTGAAAATTCTGGAAACTAATAAAACCAAAGATTCATTCATTGTAAAACCCTATTTTTTAATGAATGAAATCAACCCTATGATTTAGTCCTAGTCTCAGGAATGGTCCTTTAGGTGTAGTGTTAAAGACTTAGAAAAATTCTGAAATTTGACATAACTGTTGATTTTACTTACTTAAATGTCGCTAATATGGTTATAATATTAATTTTAGTGATATAACTCATAATTTAGAGACTAATGACGCTTATCCTAAACTTTTGGCAAAATGACCATTTTGCCCCTACTTAAGGGTCCGAAAAGTCAACTTTTGATTTAAGTGCCCAAATTGGAGTTTCTCTTTTCCACATGATTTCTTACTGTCTAACTTGAGGATAGACAGTAAGTTTGTCCAATTCGGACGAGAAACGGGTCCTACAGGTTCAAACTAATATTTTTGACTTAAGGGAATTTAAGTGATTTTCACTCTACTGAAAACTAAGTTTTTATGCAGTTTATTGTAGGTTACTGTTCAAGGATTCCATAAAGTCCAAGAACGCTGCATTATGAGGTCCATTGACTAAGTTATGAACGTTTTAAGTTTGAAAGGCAATTTGGTAATTTCGAGTCGGTCAACGGGTGATAAAAACTGAACTTTTCTGTTTGAAGTTCAATTTTAGCAAATTCAATTTTTATAGCTTCCCTATAATGTACTGAGTATGATGGTAAGGAGTAGACCCAATTTGGACCTCAAATGATCAAGTCATGACCTAACTAAGACTGGGGGTATTTTGGTCATTTTCTAATTTTCTAGAGTTCAGAACCTAAATGTTATTTCAGTTTATTGGTGACATTAAAATTTTAAACTAGTTAGCATCTTGAATTTTTAAATTCGGAGTTGAATTGACCAAGTTATGGTCATTTGAATTATATGGGTAATTCGGTCATTTTTCACTAAAGTCAGCTCTAAATTCTAGGGTTGACTTTTTATCCTGTTGCCCGAATGGGAAAACTAATACTACTGCGGTGATGGGGTTGCTCTCCTGAGCATTTTAAGACCCATATTGACTATGTTCTGATAACTGGGTCAAAAGTTATGGGGTCCTAAAGAGGTCCTAAAATGCTACTTCGTTATGCGTACCCCGAAATAAATTTTTAAATTACGTTATTTGAATCCTTACATTTTTCTGAGTATTTTAAGACTTATATTGACTATGTTTGGATCATCCTACAAAAAGTTATTAAGCTTTTTAAGATTTACTATTCGAAAATATAATTTATTTTATTTTACTATTCATTTATTCAAATTAAATGATTTTACTGTTTATTCCTAAAATTATATATTTTTCTGTATTATTTATTGACTAAATTAATTATCTGTAATTAATTAGTTTATTATTTAACTTATATCCTAAAATTTTGATTATATGTATATATAAATATTTATATATTGTAAAGTTTCTATTAACTATATATATATATATATAAATGCATTAATTACATTTACTGTTTGCTATTTATTAGGTTAATAAATTAATTTAATTAATTATGAGTTAGTCTATTAATTCTACTATTAATTAATAGATTAATATTATTTGAATTTGTTATATTAATTAACTTAATTAATTAACTATAACTAATAGCAATTTAACTAAACTAATATTATATACATATATATCTGTATATATTAATTATATATATATATATAATATATATAAGTTATTATTATTATTTAACAGATTATAGCATATTCTAAATTTAATTTATTTAAATTAAT
This sequence comes from Gastrodia elata, assembly GCA_016760335.1. Lineage (NCBI taxonomy): Eukaryota > Viridiplantae > Streptophyta > Magnoliopsida > Asparagales > Orchidaceae > Gastrodia > Gastrodia elata. The sequence continues at coordinate 10,492,361 of CM028685.1, read as the reverse complement.
ATTAGTTAACAGATTAATTAATTTACTGAATTAATAATAATCTAATTAATATTAATCATTAATTAATCTGTTCTATAACCTTAATTAACAGAGTATCAATCCTAATATTTTAACTAATCACTAATCTAATTAATTATAATTAACTGATTATATATATATATCATTATATATATATATATATATATATATATATATATATATATATATGTTTTTTTTGCAGGTTTTAAGACGGCGGGACCCACATCAACACGTGGCATGCTGCAATTCGCCGTGGGACTGCGAGCGGGCCCCACGGGTCGACTCGGCGGCAGACTGAGCCATTGGGGTGGGACCCACGCGGTCCGCCGACCGCATCAGCGGGACCCTCCGCCTCGGCCTCCGCGAGGCATGCGGGAGGCACGTGTGGCCCGGACCCTCGTTGGGTTGGCCCAGCCCGACCCAGAGCCCTCGTCTTCGCCCCGAGGGAGCGGGTTAGGGCACGACGGGGAGGCTCACCGGTCGACGTCGGGCTTCGAGGCGCACACCAAAGTGTAGGTCTCGTCAAGACCTACACGACCCGGGTTGGGTTAGGAGGTGAGGTGGCCTGGCTGAGCCGACATCTCTAACCCTAGGTGAAGCGTTCCAAGCGGCAGAATGCATCCTAAAAATAATGGATTCTACTGTATCCGGATGATCAAATTCACCTAATCTAACCGTTGATTCATCAATCCATCCGCAAATATTTACAATATATGAGATGGAATAGCTCTATGAATTGAAAGTGCAGTAATCGAATGCACAAAATGGGAGGACGGGGTACCTGAAATGTGGCGGCTAGAAGCAGGAAGGGGGTGGGGGTCGATCCTCTATTCTAGGGTTCGACTGGGACCTCAGCGTGCGCATAAGGGAAGGTCGCGGCTGGAGGTGATAAGGAGGGTCGGCGGAGCTTTCTAAGAGGATCCTCGTGCGGGGACTGGCCGGCCGCGGCGGCGCCCGCTCGCGTCGCGCCCAGCGGCCTGCATGCGCTGGCGGAGACCAAGGCGATGGAGTGTCTGGGCCGTTCGATTGGCCCGATTGAACGGCCCAACTCTGCCGTTTGATCGAACGACAGAGCTGACGGTGCAAGGTCGATCCTCTATTCTAGGGTTCGACTGGGACCTCAGCGTGCGCGTAAGGGAAGGTCGCGGCTGGAGGTGATAAGGAGGGTCGGCGGAGCTTCCTAAGAGGATCCTGTGCGGGGACTGGCCGGCCGCGGCGGCGCCCGCTCGGGTCGAGCCCCGCGGCCTGCGTGCGCTCGCGGGGACGAAGGCGATGGAGTGTCTGGGCCGTTCGATTGGCCCGATCGAACGGCCCAACTCTGCCGTTCGATCGAATGGCAAAGCTGGCGGCGCAAGGACGGCGCCGTCAAATGCTTTGAGTAATTTTAAATAATTAAATTTTTAATTTGATAAAATATCATATTTAGTTAAATCTAATATTAATAATTAATAATTAATTTTCTAAAAATTCTCAAATACTCCCCCCTAGCTAATTGAGGGGTGAGGAACGTAACGGTAAGGTCGGATTTTTGATCCGACGAGTATTTTAGTACCTCGATTTTCGGGGTATTTAATATTATAAAAAAAATTCGTCGAAATTTCGACGACTTCCGATTGACACGAAAACTTCATCCCTAGCTAATTTGGGGTCAACAAGCGTAATGGTGAAGTCCGTTTTTCAATGGGAGGTCAATTTAAATGGGTCAAATTCTAGGGTTTTTGGATTTCCAAAAATCATGATTTGATCCAATCGACTCCTGATTTGATTTGAGTCTTAGATGTTGACTCCAATTGACCTAATTAGCACTTAAGATTAGTTTTAAGACAAGATTAGTCCTAATTGACTAAGGTAATAACCTGGGTTGTTATATTCTAACACCTTATGGTGTTTTTTGATACCAACTGTGGGGCCCCCCATACTGGTAATAAGAAAGTACGGTGCTCCAACTGTGGCAAATCCCCAACTTAAGTAAAGTTAGGCGAAGCCAACCTGCCTTAAGTCAAGGGCTTGTCACCAAGTGCTACAACATCCATCAATATAAATATCAACGTGGCAGAAGCAGTAAAATAAAGTAACATCCACAAGCATACATAGTAGGAAAAGAAAATGCAATAAAGTAACTCATCACAATACCGAAAGTAGAGAACATCCAGAAAGTTAATTACTATAAACTGAAATGAATAACTGAAAAATGAAAGACTCTCGTCCTCACTGAAATAAACAAGGCAAATCCATCTAAACAGCAGCTGGAAGGTCCTCCTCCTGAATTGGCTCCTCCTCCGAGACACTGCCCACGAACACGTCTGAATCTGACATTTGTCGGTATCACAAATGCCAGGGCCCCAGCCAACAAAATAAAAAAGTTACAGTTAGACAATTGTCTAAGTACATTTTAAGCTATTTAAATGAACTGAATATTAAAGGATATCACATTTAATTTGACTACTTATACAAGCATTAAGGGTGCAACAAGCTATGAAAGAAATGGAATACTATAAACTATCTATTTATAGCATGCAACATGTATGTGAAGTAACATACAAAACACTAAATAAGCAAGGTAAGGCTAAAAGCAAAAATAATTGCAACTGCTGAATAAACATGATCCTAACATGATTATGATCGAAGTAAAACATGCTGAGTATAAAAGAACACAAGTACTGAATATGATAAAATTCTAGCATCCTAAACATGCCATTCATACATATGTCTAAGCCATAAAAGTATACATATAACATGCAGATTAAGATGAAAAGAAAAGCCACTGAGATATGTGGCAAAAACAGAGCAATGTATGAAATATAAAACCACTGAGACATGTGGCAAAGCGAGCAATTACTGAAAATAAGGCCACTGAAGCATGTGGCAAAGCAAATCAGAAAACAAAACACTTCAGCTAAAGTAGTAATAAGCCTAAGTCCTGATACTGTCATACCAGCCAATAGGCCATACAGGGGCTTCAATATCAATCAATCAATCCCCAGCCTAGCCATCCAAATATGCTATGTATGAGTCCAGTCTATACAATACTACTACTGAAGAGGCAGACTAAGCTATGACATATTCTACTGACTGCAAACAAAACAAACTGAATGATATGTAATTTCAATACTAGCTTAGGATGCATCATCCTAAGTTTTTCTATTATGCTCAAGGGCTAAAGCTCAAAATCCAAGGTATGCAAAGCAATCTAGTCAAAGTAAGCAAGAGACTTAATCTAAACTTATGTGATATCTATTGTTGTCTAAATCACTAAATCTAACTACTCTAAGAAGGTACAAGCTTAGGATCTCCAATATCCAGCTATCGAGTAGAATCTCAGATTTACATCCTTAAAGTTAAATATTAGAACTTAACAAGTTCTAATACAAAATCATGTGACGACTATATAGTTTAAGTAAGCAATTCAATGACCTAATTTTATGAATATTTCATTCTCTTACCCAAATCTTGATTAAATAAATCAAGATTTAAGAATTCAGAACCTAAACCCTATGTTGAGTTCAAGTTCCAAATCCAAGGTGATATTCTAAATAGGATCTAGGTTTCTCACTTAATCCCAATTTAAAGGTAAAGAATCTTATAAGTTGAAAGATTATGGAACTAAGATCTTAGTGAAAGGCTATTTTACTAATTATAAGATAAAATAATCAATTAAGAACTTAGGAATCTAAGATCTATATTCAATCCTTAAGATAACTTCATTATCTTATTCATTGAATCATCCTATACCCACATGAAAAGTTTCAAAAGATTAAACAATAAATCATTAAAGAATTTCAATTGGAGGTGGTTTTATTCAAAATTGAAGATCTAACTCTAAGATCTAAGATCTAAAGATCTGAAGTTTGATCACTTTAGACTTCTAATTAGAGTTTTGACTTAAAGGGTTTTCATTTATGATTTTCTATAGATCTAATTTCATAATTAACTATAAGGAGCTTATTAAGGTTAAAATTGACAATTCCAAGTATTAGATTAACACTAAACCCATATTGACCTTCTTAGGTTACTTAAGATCTAAGGGTCTGAGTTTTGATCACTTTAGATCTTAAGCTAAGATTTTACTTAGACATTTCCAATTATTTTTCTTTTAACACTTAATTCTTAAGTTATCTTAACTGAACTTATTAATGAGATAATTGAACATTTCAATTATTAGATTTAGAGTTTAATGCCATATGATCTTTATAAGTAAACCTAAGTTCTAAGTATCTTAATTAAGGATTTAATGAGATCTTATGGATTAATGATTATATTAACACTATTATCATTCTAGGATTTTATCAAACATTTCCAATCTACTTTATAGTGGCTTACTGAAATTTTCAATCTTTGAAGAACACTAAATCACATTTTGGTCAAAATGACCAAAATGCCCCTCTTAAGGTAAAAATAGGGATTTTAGGGTTTTATTGTCCAAATTTGTTCTAATCTGTTTTAAAGCATTTCACATGACTAAATGAAGTGGGAAACACCCTTATCTTAGGTTTTGATGACCTAAATGATCTTGATTAGCACTAATCACCTAATTAAGGCACTTAGGGTGATTAGTAAATTTAAGGCACTTTAGGGCAATCCAACCTTACACTTACGTTTTACTAGGTTTAATATGATATTAGGAACCATCCCCACCCAAATCAAAGGCTTAATTAGATTTTTATCCTTTAATCCTTGATTAGAGTGATTAAGGAGTGATTAAGAAAATTAATTATCCAAAATTAATTTTAAGGGTCTGGAATTATTCCTTAGGGTACAAGGAGCAATCAGAGCCCTTAAACTCATAGATTGAATATTTAGATGATTTTATATGATTTATTTAAGAACAGAAAAGTTTTAGCCAATATTTTTAAATTCAACCATTGGATCTGAAATTTTATTTTATATTCAGATTCCTTGAATTTTTTTAATTCAAATGGTATATTGGATCATACCATTTGGATCTGTATAACTAAAGTTATTTAATTAATTAAATCTGTATTTTTATTTAAATTAGAATCATAGGGTTTAATTAATTAAATTCAGAATCATTAAAAATGCATTCCTAAAATTATTCAATAAATGCGGCCCAAATTCTAAACCGCGCGGGTCGGGGCTCGGCCCGGCCCAAAATCGCCGTCTTCTTCCTCCCGCGTGCGCTCGCAGCCCAAACCGTAGGGTTACCTTCCGTCGCAAAATTCGCCGCGCACAGGACAGGCTAGGCCCTGATCTCGATGGCTACACGCTCCTTGGCCTTAGATGCGTCGTTTAAACCCAGAAGCCCTAACTGGGAAGCTCCGGATCGCTGGATGCCTACTCGGCCAGCACCCTTCAGTTGGCGCACTTGTGAGGAGATAATTCTCCTCACATAGTCCACGAGTCGCCGATATCTCGATCCCTGCATGTTCAGGGATCGAAGAGGGAGCAATAGGGCGCAACGAGAGATCCTGAGGTGGTCTAGATCGTCGGGGTGCTACGCGGCATTTTCTGCCGTTCAGAGCTTCGACTGGATCGATCAAGTTCAGTCGAATTGATCGATCTGGTCGAACCTAACCCTCGATACTAGTTATAATTATTGCTCTGAGGGTTTCGATACTAATCAGAGGGCTAAAATGGCTCGGGAGTACACCGCATTTGCGCGGGTTGGCCCGACTGGTAGTGTGCTCTCAGACGGTACTTAGGCCATCTGGCGCACTGTCAAGGCTCTCTAAGAGTCCAGGACGACCGCTAGGAGGTAAAGAAGGGTCCTAGCACATCACCTAAGCTTAATTGAGAGCGAAACGAGCTAAAAAATAGCTCTACTGAAAATGGGAGAGGCTGTACCTTTGTTTGCTGTGACGAGGACAATGCAGACCGCTCTGGGACTCTAGGCGATCGCGGGAACAAGCTGGGTGTCTGAACGTCAGACGCACACCCACTATCAGCTGAAGCAGCAAGTCCAGTCGCCGGGAGATCTGGGAGCGCCGGGAACTGAGGGGGAGAGCAAGGTTAGCTTCACAGTGATCAAAGGAGCTCACTGAGGGGTTAATGGGGGTATTTATAGGCTTAGGAGGACTTAGGTATGGAGGCCTGGGCTCGGGCTCGAAAAATGGCTCGGCTCGAAGCTACTCCCGGGATTCCCAAAATTGGGACGATCCAGGCCTCCTGGCTCAGCCGGCTAGGCTCGGCCACTTACGGTAAGGCGCCAACGGTCGAGCTGACCTGGCGAGAGGAGTGGCAGACAGGGATTACGTGGCGCATTTCCGCGGATTTTTCTTGTCGGGACGAGATCCTATGGGTACGAAGATGAACAGTGACTGGGGGCTCAGAGCCGTCTGATCTGCAAATCCGTTGCGTTTGGACGGCCTGATGGAGATTTTAAGTAACGGCCGCGCGGATTAAATCCTGGACGTTATATTTAATATGCCGATCGCACGACTGAGGTTCGATCACGGGCGGAGCGACGCGAGCCCTTAGATCCTGCGCTGAGATACGTGCTAGAGATCCCATTGGCTCGAAACCGTGCGCCGCTGTCGGGACCCCGCAGCGGATCTGCCGCGGTCCCGACAGCAAATCCCACAGAATTAAAAATTAAATAAAATTTAATTTTAATTAATTAAACTATTTAATTAATTCTGAATTATTCTAAAATTTCCCAAATTCAATTTATGATCAAATGAGCTCCAAAAATTCCCAAAAATTCATTCTTAGCTAATTTGGGTATGATGAATTCAAAAATGAAATCAGATTTCAATTTAGAGATCAAAATAATTTATGTATTTTTTAGGGCTTAAAAATAGTCAAAAATACTAAATTCTTTAATTTAGCTCTAATTGATTTCAAACTTCTATGTTTAGGTTTAAATGACCCATTGAATCCAATGGAATCAAAATCAAACCTTAGTTTTGCTTAATTAATTTAGTTTTAGCTAGGGTAACAACCTAGGGTCGTTACAATTTTTTTCTATTTTTGTGGTTAAATAGTATCCCTTAAATAATAAGAAACTCTTTATTCAACCTAAAATATACTTAGACTTATTGCCTAACACAAGATTTTGTTTTTTATTAATTTTAACTCATCTTTATTGGCGATTCTTGTATGTTAAAAATATCGCCAATGCATAAGGATAAGGTGACTATTACTTGGGATAAAAATCATAAATATCTTAAGGATTCGTATACTATGAAATAATCAGAGATAACTCATTTTATCTCAATCAATTCAGAATAAGTGTTAAGTTCATGATGGGTCAGGATGGATTATTTTCCCACTGAAGTCTTGGGTTATTAGTCGGTGGTTAGCCCGGGGCATCACAAGGCCCTTCTAAGGTTGCTGAAGATGTCATAGTAGCTATAAAAGAAGTTGTTGGATGTTGGCATGGTCGAAGAGACATTTGGGTGGCAGATGAGGGGATAAAAGAAATGTAGAAGATAGATAGAATATTAGAGCTCAAGATAATTAATGAGAAACTCACAAGACTCCTACAAGTTCTTATAGGGCTCCCCATTTTCTCAAATAACTTAGGATTATTGAAATGACTATAGTTGAACCCTAGGATTCCATGGTCTGGATTAGACCTATGATAAAAAAGGCCAACAAAAATATCCCTCTCAACATGTGTCACTACATAACATCTATCAATATGATTTGTAGGCTATAGGGTTGATCTTATGGCTTAGGATAATCTTTGCAAATGATAATGTTAGGGTGTGCCGCTAGTGCCTTCGCCACCCTGACCCCCTTTCTGGAGTAGTGAGAGAGAGAGAGAGAGAGAGGGAAATATTAATTTTATTTTCTTGCTTGTTTAAATATATATTTTAATTTTAAACTATGTTTATTTTATTTAATTTCTTTTTTTTATAAAATAATAAAAACAAATTATGATGTTAAAATTTTATTATACATTAAAAATATTATCATGATAATAAAAATAATAATAATAATATAATAATAATAATAATAATGATAATAATAATGTTGTTATTATTATTATTATAAAGTGTTAATGTTATTAATATTATTAACACTAATATTGTGTTTATGTCATTTTCATTTTTTATGTTAATTAATTATTATTATTATTATTATGTTTATGTCATTCTTATTTTTTTAATTAATTAATTTAATTATTATTATTATTATTGCATTTCTCTCTTATTATCATTTTCTTGTATTGTGTCATTTTTATTTATGTCATTTTCATTTATGTCAAATATTATTATTATGCTTATTAATTCATAATTATTATCAAGTCTATTTTCATTATTAATATTATGTCAATTTTCATTTATATGTCATTTATATTTATTTATAATAATAATTATTATATTATGTTTAATATTATTTTTATTTTAAAATATTTTAGAAGAGAAGAAAAGAGAGAACAAGAAGATAAAAAAAGAAGAATCTAGAGAGAGAGAGAACAAGAAGAGAAAAAAAATATGAGAGAGGGAGAGAGAAAGAGAGAATATATAATATAATAGAGAAGGATGAATAGAAAGAAGAGAGAGAAAAGAAGAGATAAAAATGAGAGAGAAAGAGAAAAAAATTAGGAGACAGAGAGAGAGAGAGAAAGAAAGAATTAGCTTCATACTAATAAGAGAATGAGATAGCAGAGGAATAATAAGTTATTTTTAATAGCTGTGATATTATTTTATTATTCTTCTTTAACTTATAATTATTATTATTATTATTATTATTATGTTATTTTAATAAATTCTTAGTATTAAAAATATTATTATTAAATAAGTATTTGTATATCTTAAATTTTAATCTAGTCAAATCTATTCAAAGAAGAGTGAACCTTATATTATAAACTAATGACTATAAATCAAAATGCTAAAACATGTAAAATTTTAGATAATTGAGTAGCTCTGGTTCAATATTGATCTATATTTTTTTAAAATTAGACAACTATTAGGATGGGTTGTCCGATGTCGGGAGTCATAAGGAGCCTATATTGATAAGTCTTTATGTAACAACCCTAATATTGTTACCTGTTAATTAGTGATATAATTAACTCTAAACCTTTTCCATTACTCTTATAATAGAGTTAAGAGTCTCCACCTCAAATTTCGTGTGATTTGGAGACCATTTAGTAATTTCCAATATTTTCTAATTTTTTGATAATTCTGAAAATACATAATTTATTTAGATTTCAAAATTAAAAATGGAGACCGCCATTGGACTCAGCACACCCAAATTAATTAGGGGTGGTATTTTGTAAGTGTTTTGGAGTCATCAAATTTTTTGTTAATATTTTAATGATATTTTAATGCACAAAAAATTAGGTAAATTAAATATACCTTTGATCAAAAATCTAATTTCATTGTTGAGTTTCTCACCCCTTAATTAGATAAGGGTGAAATTTTGACATTTTATTGAAGTACAATTAAGTATTTAAAATTAAATAAATAAAATTGGATGAATTAAATTCAATTAAAATAATTAAATAAACTAATATAAATATTAATAATAATAAATTAATAAATAAATCATAACAGCTTTAATTTAGGACGGCGGAGGTCCGCTGTCATGCATATAATATTAAATACCAAATTTTTCCCATTCAATGTTGTTGATCTCTTTTTAGTTTAATCCAACGGTGGATTAAATCGATCTTAATTGAACCGTTAGATTAACTTTAATCCAACGATTCAAATGCTCTCCTCATACGCCTCCTTTAGATAAAACCTATCATGGGCACAGAGATCGTGGGACTGCATGCCTGGCAACCACCGATCCTTTTTCCCTTAACCCTACCCTCTCACTTCAGGAGAGGTCGGGGGGGGGGGGGTCTCTAACCTATGGATTATTGTTTCTCCATCCCATATTGTATGAGTGGGAGTAAGAGTTATTATGGGGATTATTATTTATATTGTTGTTTCTCATGAAGTTAACTTGTTCAGTTTATGTAGGGGTAAAAGGATTGCTTAGATTACAGTACTCACTATTATGATTCCCTCCACATAACTCACAACTGACTTCATGAACAACACTTACATTTAAGTTCTCAATTTTATTGGTTAAAATTTCCACTTCCCTTTGCAAGGAGGCCAATTGGTTTGATTCATTCAGATTGTTCACCTCTTTTTTGTTGCAGTTCAGCCACTCAGTCGGCCATTGGTATGCATTGTTTGCCATTTCCTCAAGGAGATCAAAATCCTCCTCAAGAGTTTTACTACTCAAAGACCCTCCTATGGCTGCATCAATAAGGGTCCTTATGGGTGCTTTTAATCCATTATAAAAGATTTGCATCTGCATCCACAAAGGGAACCCATAATGCAGGAAATACCTTAAGCAATCTTTAAAGTATTCCCAGCCATCATACAAATTCTCACCATGTTGCTGAGAGAAGTTTGAGATTTTATTCCTCAACCTGGCTGTCTTAGCAGGTGGGAAATACTTGGCTAGGAATTTTCTTACTAAGTCATCCCAAGTCCTAATAGACTCACCGAGTAGAGAACTAAGCTAAACTTTAGCTCTATCTCTTAGTAAAAATGGGAATAATCTCAATCTTAAAGTATCATCGGATACACCATTAAATCGAAAGGTGTCGCATATTTTCAAAAAGTTTGAAATATGCATGTTCGGGTCATCTGATGCTAGCTCACTAAATTGATTATTCTGAATCATATTCAAAGTGGATGGTTTAATTTCAAAATTATTAGCCTGAATAGGAGGTCTAACAATGACATTGGGAACCCCTTCTATAATGGGAAGTGCATATTCTCTATGAAGTCTCCTCCTAGCATTTACCATTGGTTCTAGTGGGTTTACTTCTAAATCTTCCATCCGTGTGTTTTGTTGATTAAGAAATACTTGTTCTCTCCTAGCTCTTAGATAAGCTCTATTAATTTCAGGATCGCAAAAGAATTCAGCAAGGTTTCCCCTACTCATACGGTTAGAGATTCACTACCTATAACAAGTTACAGTAATCAAATTCATCAATGTAAATTCACCCACAAATGGCTAGCATATAAAATTTTTAGTAATGATAATCAGCAATAATTTTCAGCATAATTTTCTTAAGAAGTTTTTCAAATTTTTCTCAAAAGCAAGTAAATAAAAAAAACTAAAGCAATCTAGTTTGTTCTATAAAAATAATCACATATATAATTATAGCTATGTAAGATTATATGCACAAATTAATTAGATCTAAATAACTAGTTACTCAAAAATTTTACTTAATACAAAACAAAATCATTCCCTGTCAATGGCGCCAAAAATTTGACAGACAGAAAATACATGTCTGCGTTTGCATGCAAGTATACGTGGTTTGAAGTAATAAGTGGAGGTTTTAATTTTTGGGATTTATCATCCTCTGGGAATGGTGATTATGATACCAAGTTATATTTTCTTTCAATATTAATTAGATGTTGATTTTTGGATTGATTTTTGGTTCCTAATTTAGCAATACAAATTACTTTAAGTTTAGATACAATTTGATTAAAATGAGAGAGTTGAGTTTTCATTATAATAGTTGCAAGAGCTTGGTGATATAACTTCATTTGTTGAATGTATACTTTAAATCTTCGTACTTAATTAAATCAAGTGAACACTATTGGAATTAGAGTTATCTTCCAACTACAATAGGTTCAAGTTTAGTGCACAAAGAGAGCTCCCATTGGGGTTCATCCTTAGCAAATAAACTTTTGTGAGATCATGATTTGTTATTGGACTTGATTCCCTACGTCTAGGTTACCAAATAGTATCTTTTATTCCTATTGATCTCACAAATAAGACTTCCATTAACCATGCATCATGCGCTTCACATGCGGTTTAGCTAGATGGGAGGATGTGTTGGGTCGATGGACTATATCACATCATCCATTGAGTTTTCCAATATCCTCTCATCCCTTCTACTATGCTGAGCAGCAGAGTAAAGTTAATGGGGAACATGGTTCATAAGCATCAAATTTCTTGGTAGAGCCTTTAAGGAAAGGTGCAAGTGAGCTTGAGAATTTGCCATATAATTCTTAGCTCTACTTGTACTACCTTCTTTGCTCTTACCCAATTGATGAGCTTGTAACACAAGTATTTAAAATAAAATAATTTAAATTTTATTCCATCCAAGCATTTGTTTCAACATAAATATTAAACAATAAGATCAACTTTTCATTCATTCAAATAATTCATTAAAACACTACCATACCCTTACAATTTCATACAATTACATCTCAACCCTCTCCAAAGAGAATTAGCCTTCCATTACTAAATAAGCATAAGAACACATACAAAAAAAAGTGAACATCACCATCAGTTCACAACATAAAGAAATCAGAGAATTTTAAGAAGAAATAATAGAAATCACCCGGAGGTTTTCTGGGGCTCTCTTGGACTCCTTCTGCACTTCCTCTTGACTGCTCCGCCCTTTTTCCTTGGCTGTTTCCTTCTCTTTACTGTTCTTGGTAAACCTTCTTCCGTTTGGAGAGTTCTCATTTCTCCTCTTCCTATAGCTTTTCCTTATGGGAACTTGAATGATAAAAATTGGAACCCTCTTAAGGTCTGAGGTTGGCCCTTAAATAACCCAAGGCATTAATCATGTGACTCTTCACCTTCCTTAGCTTTAATTCAAACCCTTTAAATGTTTGTCCTATTTATTCTATTGAGATTCAGCAAAAATAATGTATTTCAGTTTTCAAGAGGCTGGGGAAGGCCAAAGGTTGCATTTTGTGGCATTTCCTATGCTGCATTTATGGTTGAAAATTCTGAATCGTCCGCTGCGGCGCGTTGTGGAAGTAACATTCCAAATACTGTTCCACTACAACGCGCTGTGGCAGCAGTGTTCTAACCACTGTTCCGCTATGGCGCGCTGTGGCAGCAGCGTTCCAAACACTGTTCCTGCATGAAAGTTAGTATCTTTTCCTTCGGTCATTGCAGTGTCCATTGTGGCTTGCTGTGGCGCGCTACAGTGGATAAACCTTCGAAATGACTATTCCAATATTTCACCTATAGTTTTTATAATTAATAAAATATTTCGGTGTGGCGCGCTGCGGCGCGCTATACCGTAAAATACTTCGAAAATGCGGATCAATTAGTTCACATGTAGTTTGTGTGAATAATCAGAAATGCAGCCACAGCGTGCTGCGGCGGTTGAAAGTTCGAAAACGCGGAAGATTTAATATTCAATTAGTTCATATAAAGTTCTTGAAGATTAATTAAATATGTCGACGTGGCGCGCCGCAGCAAACTGCAGCGATTTTGTTCCAGGTCAGTGCAAATCCTTATGTGGTATAGCGCGTTGTGGCGCGCTGTGAGCGCGCTTTGAGCACGCTGTGGCTCAAAGCTTAATTAAGCGCTATAAGCGCTTTGAGCGCGCTTATAGCGTGTTGTACCGAATATGTTAATTAATTATTAATTTAACATAGAAATTTTGTTTTTAATTTTTGCTGATATTATTTCAAAGGTAGGAATTGACTCCTCTTGTAAGGAAAGATAACAATCCATCACATAAGTTTTCCACACATTTTTTTTTAATTAAGCTATTATCACCAATGAGATTGATGTAAACATATATATGGAGATTGTACGGTTTTTATTAAGTGAAAAAATAAGCCACTTTATAAAGACACTAGAATGATTACAATGGAGCTTTAGAAGCAAGACCTTGATCTATTGAATGATTAGTTGAGTTTAAGCCTGCAAGCTATGTTCTTTTGGCGAAGAAAAGTTTGATAGGACATGGAACACATATGAGGAGGAAGCTTATAACTCGAGCATATGCTTAGTGTATGTCTTGAGGTTAAACAGGAACTATACTTTGTGATGTTTGTGTTATCAAGTAGGTTTGATTTTTCTGGGAATCTTATTTTGATCACTTATAATCATGTGAATTTTATGCTGGTGTTACATTTAAATTTTATTATGATAGTCGATGTTGTTGTGTTGTGGAGTCCTCTTCGTGTCCAGGAACAACACAGGCAGTCCCAACCCGAGACTAAGGCGCTATCGCGCGCCTTAGCGGTCAGCAACCGAGAAGCAAGAGGTGCAGCGCTATCGCGGCGCGCAGCGGGCTGAACCCGAGACGCGGGCGCTACAGCACGCCGCAACGGGCTCAACTCGAGACGCGGGCGCAACGGCGCGCCATAGCGCCTGGTGTAAAATTACTTCGGTCCAGGTTACGCCCTAAGCAAACCTGAGGGTATTTTGAACCTTTCAGGGTCCAAAATGGAGCTTGGTACTTAAGCTGATAAGCTGGGAGAGAGTATGTTGTTGGTATTTCATATTGGAGGCTAGAAGTTGTTGTGATGAGAAGATCCCTAGGTTGAATCCTAAGAAAGCAGCAGTGCAAGTTAGCCCTTGCATATTAGAGGAGACACTCTAGGTGGTGGCTGCTGTCTCTCCTCTCCATTCTAAAGTAAGAGCTGGAGCATTTGTGCTGAGGTGATAAGCTCTTTGTAATTCTGTAACCTTCAAGTTATTATAATGGATATTCTTATGATGTAGCTCCTTAGTCTTACCCATTCTTGAGTTTTTCACATATTTTTTTGTGTATGGATATTTCTTTGTGTGTTGTGAACCTGCATGCATGTGCTATCACTTTTAGTAGTGTGGTTTTGTGATTCTGGGATTGCTTAGTAATCGTCAACGCAACCCCGATCCTCAAATTCGAAGTGCACGCTCTTGTGAAAACGATTCCGCAACGAAGAAAGTGTGCTGAAGTCTTTGTCGCGTGTTTGCGCATTCACCAACAGATGTTTAGTGTGCCTTTAAGTAAATGGTTAAAGTAGTGATGAAGAGATCTGTGATCATCTTATGAACAAACATGATGGGGGTGAGGAAAGCATGTGTAGCAACCTTTGCTTAAACTTTAAATATTTTTTATAATATTTTAATTTAATTCAACTTAAATGTAAATTTGAACAAACCATCTCAAAATATTAGTATATATACCTAAAATATTATAACTGTAATTAAAAATTATTATATATCAATTTATTATTTAAATAATTTAAATTAGTTTTAATTAATAGAAATAATAATAATACTTTGAATGATAATATTGATGATTTTTATTTTTTTTTCTTTGTTTTTTATGATTTTTAAAAAAAATTATAAATAATATTTAATAAATAATAGTAATGATAGTAACTTAATTATAATAAAATTTATTAATTTTGATATTTAAATTATTCAGTAAAATATTTTTATATTACTTATAATTATTTAAAGTAATAACAAATCTATATGATAATTGATTATTTATTTTAAGTAATTATAATATATATATATATATATATATATATATATATATATATATATATATATATATATGAGAAATACTATTTATACCCGGTGACCGTGACACCAAAAAAACCAATCCAATTGAATTTGGACATTATTTCATTAATCTTTATTTATTTACATTAAAATAATACAAATACTATTTTTAAAGTTTGTATTGAAATAATGCTCAAATCTTATTTGATAAATTTTTCTGAGTACCGCGTTAGCTAACCTAAATAGCATTTATATATATATATATATATATATATATATATATATATATATATATATATAGTTTAATTATTAGATATACTTTTACCTAATAAATTTAACATTAATAAAATAATGTTAGAGTATATTAATATATTATGTACTCTTTTATTTTTAATGCAAAAGCGAGAGCCTTTAAGATTTAAAGTTGAACCATCTCTAAGTATTTGTATAATCAGCTTTAAATTTTATAATTGTAATTAAAAATTAAAATTAATTAATTATTTTTAAATAATTTAAATTATTTATAGATAATTTAAATTTTTATATATTAATGTGAATAGTAATGTTGATTATCTTTCTTCATATTTTTTGTTTGTTTATGACTTAAATATAAATATATATATATATATATATATATATATATTATCTTACAAATAATATTAATCATAGTAACTAAACTTAATTATAATAAAAATCATTAATTATAAAAATTATAAAAATTATAAAAATTTCCACTAAATCTTCTTATATTACCTTTATTTAGCTAATTCAATAATAAATCTATTTGATAGTTGATTAATTATAATTAATCTATATATATATATATATATATATTATTAGAGTATTTATTTAATTATATTTCACATAAAATAAAATAAAGCAAAAATATTTTAATTTAATTAGATACTTTTATTTGTAACATTAAAGTAAGAACCTTTGATAAACATTATAATTATTTTAAAATTTATTAGTGTATTTAAAACTTGAACATATAAAGAAAAATTAAAATTAAATTAAACCTTTAATTTAATTAGTTACTTGTATTTGGTATGAAGTAACACTGTAGAAAAATATTTACAGTGTAATTCAATTTTACATTACTAGATATACGATTGGGGGATTCAAGTTTCGCCCAAATCTAGCGTAAATTAAAATTACGCAGAGCTGCCGAGCCGAGGAAGAAGTGCAGCAGCCGAGAGCGAGAGCGAGGAGATCCATTGTCTTCATCGATTTGAACGACGATTCTTTCGAACGAACGAATCGTTTGACTCGATCGAACTCTTCTTAGGATCAAGGCTTTTCTTCGGCAAAATGTTAAATTTTATCTTTGACTCGAAATTATGTAATCTCTCTATTTTACTCAAAACATCAAATTCACAGAATATATCAATCCAAAGAGAAAAAATGCTTAAGTTTTAGTAAAACTATCAAATAACAATAAAGTAACATGAATATAATATAAATAAATTAAAATATAATAAGATTATTTTATTTTAAATTTCTCAAATTTTCTTTTAATTAAACTAATTATTTCGAGGGACATCTTTGGTACATAGTACGATTTTGGTTTCCCTTGTCATTTGGAAAATCTTATAAGAATATATACTAAAAAATATTTAGGATTAATAATTTTTTTTATTTTAATTTTTACATATAAATTTTATAAAAAATTGTATTTAATCAATAATTTACTTTTGTATTTAATTGATACATCATTTATATATTTTGATATATATTAATTTATAAGTATAGCAATATTCTTGTGTTAATTATTTATTTTAATGATTGCATTTTATTTTATTGTATTATATTTATTTTTTAAAACTATACGAATCGATTATTCTTCTTAAGAATATTTTTGAAATTATATCTACAATAAAAATGCTATAGTTATACAAGAATATATATCAAAAAATATTAATTATTTTTTTTTTAAAATTTTTGTTTATAGGCCTCACAAAAAAAATTATTCAACTAATAATCTACTTATACATTAGATTTACATATTATACATATATATATATATATATATATATATATATATATCAAAGTGTAGTAATACTCATATACAAAAATGTGAAGAAAATACTATTAAATATTAATAAAGTATTGTGATGCCTCAATAAAAAAACAATTATGGTATTGAATTAATACGGCCGTAAGCGTCCAAAAAAAAATATATATAATATTTATATGAATATCAAAAAGTGAAAGGAACAAAATAGAAAATTAATAGTATAACTAAAAGTGAAATTATGATTTTATATCTATATTATAATCACTTCTTACATATATTGTATACTTAACGGAATCATTTTTATCTTAAATTCAGGTGTTTGAATAAATAAAAAAATTTAATTTGAATTTATTGATGTGACATTCAAAAAATTTACTCAATAATATTTACACATGATTTCAATATAAATATTAAAAATAATATTTATATTATTTTAATATAAATAAATAAATATTAATAAAATATATTTAAATTCTATTAGATTGAATTTTTTTTAGCATTTATCTAAAAAAAAATTTAATGAAGTAAAAATTTTGAAGTAAAACTTTTGGAATCCGACGAATCGGTCGAAGCAAGAGTTCGAAGCTCGTTCTCATGAAGGCACAAATTATCCGCAGACATTCGAAGCTTCGAAGAATCACACGAAGGCATGAATCGAACTCATAGAGAAGGTTGGTTCGTTCAGCTTGCACGAAGGCATGAATCAAAGGCATGGTTCGAAGGCACCAATCGAACGAACGAATGCACTAATCCAACACAAGAAGCCACGAATCCATCCGACGAATCGCATGAAGATTCGTTCAACTCGATTCGCAGATGGTCGTATTATGCCATTAGATCAAGTTAGGAGAAGTAGACAAAATATATATACATATAAAAATTATATATATATATATATTAAAGCGGTAATCTGACCCTCACAAATTACAGAACACCAGACTCTGCATATTATTTCACTCTCAAAGAAAAATTCAAAGATAATAAAATAGTCATATTATTTTACCCCCCACTTTTCTATATTCTAAACAGTCCTTAAATGTATTTGAGCTTATAAACTACCCATATATATATATATATATATATATATATATATATATATATATATATATATATATATATATATATTATTATATTAAAGATTGAATAATTGAAAATTTTGAAAATAAGATGCTGAAATACAAAACCGGCATGAAATGTATGGGCATTTCTAATGCTCTCTATCTTGAGGTGTCAGCGTCAGCTATGGAACATTGTGTGTAAATGGTGGTAAGAAGAATGTGTCAAGGGCAAAGAACAAGCATCTCCAATCTGTAAGAGGATGGGGTAAAGAACAAGCAAACTTGAACGATAGGAGAAAATAGGCCCACTTTGTTAATGAGGAGGAAATGGTTGTTCTCCTCCCAACCCTGCTAGAACTTGGCCAATGGAATGGGATTACTTCCCCCATCTAACAAGCAAAAATGGGTTAAAAGAGCTTGAGGGGAGATTTCAACTTGCTTTTGAATAGGTCAATGCATTGCGGTTTATCGGTCTTGTGGGAAAAGAACAAGTGGCTAAGGTCGAGGGTTACGAGCACAGAGGAGAGGAACGATGAGAGCCCAAAAAATATGAAAACATCAAGGAAGATATTGAAAGTAGAAATCATGTCATAGTGAATCTCAACTGCACTATCACAAAATTTGGCTTGGACTAGGCTGAGCGATACAACCCTACTAAGTCTAATGGAGAAAGAATTGTTAAGGGCGTAAGCGAGCTAGGTTAGGCTGGGTGACTAAGAAGTGGAGTGTAAGAGAAATCAAATAATGTAAACTTGCTATCACAATGTAAAAATATATAGTATCCAGAATAAATATTCAATTCATAATGTAGAGCCAATCCTAAGAAAATATAAGTATCATCTAGTTTACATAATAAATGATGTAATAGAAATCTAAATTAAAAATAATATTTCAACTGTTAAAATAACAAACAAGTATAACTCTCTGACTTCTTTGAATGAAATGGAAGGTATGGTTGATAAGTCTCAATCAATAACCAATACAACGATTTCTCTTAATGCTAGTCAGAAGACTTCAAGGGGTCCTTCTACGGTTTTTCAATGAATATAATGTGCTGAAATATTAGAGGCATAGGCAATGTCTTTTCAAAAAATAGATTTAAACATATATTAAAGAAATTACAATAAACATAGCAGCTATTTTAGAACCCAAAATCAAAAAAGAGGCTATTTTTAAAATTTGTAATTATGTTAATTTTGATAAAGCCATTGCTAACATTTCAAATGGAATCTTGGTGTGGTCTAATATTTGGGAAACAAAAGTTATGGCCCAAAACGATCAAGCTATTCACATTAGATTCCACAACAAGTCAATCAATTTCTTAGCTACCTTTGTTCATGCCAATAATATTGAAACTCAGCAATTTATTATTTGGGAGTTCCTTAAAGATTGTAGCCATTCTTCTCTTCCTTGGGTGGTGGGAGGTGATTTCAATGCTGTTATTAATACGAATGAATATAAAGGTTACTTATACAACCATGATTTATCTACTTATGATTTTAATTCAATTATGGTTGATTGTGGCATTGATGATTTTAAATATAATGGAACTCCATTTACTTAGTCTGCAGGCAGAAAATTTGTTAGGTTGGATCATTTACTGATTAACAATGTTTGGTGCAATACTTTCTAGAATTTTAAAAATTTTTCCTTAAACTCAACCACTTCTGACTACAAACTAAATATTCTGTCTTCAGGGAATTCTAACAATGTTTATGCTAAATCTTTCAGGTGTCAATTGTTCTAGTTAAATAGGATTGATTGCTATAATATTGTTAACTCTGTTTAGAATGAGCACTATAATTCATTTGGCCTCATCAGATTAGTTGAAAAATTCAAGAAACTCATAAAAGCTATAAGCATTTGGAACAAAAACAATGTGAGAAATATTTTTAATAATCTGGCCAGGCAAAAAAATTTGGTTTCTTCTTTAGAAACTATCTTTGAGTCGAACCCCAGTGATGAAAATAGAGTGATTGTTTCTAAATCAAAGGTAAATCTGATTCAACCCATAATGATATTGAAACTTACTGAAAATAAAAATGTAGCATCAACTAAAAATTGAAAGGCAAAAAAAACATGGCTTTCTATCACAATTGGGTTAATAAAAAGGGCACATTAACAAAATCATCAATATTCACTCGCCTAATAGCCAAAAAGTTTATAACTTAGATGAAACTAGTATGCCTGCGATTAACCATTTCAAAAATGAATTTTCAAATCAACATCCTTATTCTAATAATCAAACATTTGATTTTGATGGGCCCCAAATTACTTTAAAGGATAACTGCATGCTCAACTCAATGCCTTATGATGATTAAATTTGGGAAGTGATAAAAAATTTAAAGAGTAGCACTTCTGCTGGTCCTGATGGTTTCCCTGCTGAATTTTTCTGCAGGTTTTAGCATATCATTAAAGTTTATATTTGTAATGGGATTATAAAATATTTTTGTGATGTCCCTTTTCCTAAATTCTATACTCATACCTCTATTGCTCTTATCCCTAAACAAGATAAGGCTCTTTGGTGGAATAAGTTCAGACCTATAAGCCTCATATCTACCCTCAATAAAATCATTTCAAAAATAATTTCTAATCGACTCAAGAAGTTAATTTCCTATCTTATAGAGCCTAACCAATCTAGTTTTATCCCTGGTCGTACTATTCAAGATAATATCTTTGTGATTCAAGAACTTTTCCATATTCTTAAAAACAAAAGGAGAGGTCATAATTGATTAATAAAAGTGATCTTGAAAAAGCTAATTGGATTGGAATTTTCTTATTAAAATGTTAAGATTTTATGGTTTTAATGAAAATTTCATCACCAAAATTAAAAATTCTACTTAAAACAACTAGTTCTCTATTATAATTAATGGCCAATCTAATAGTTTTTTTCAAATCCGAAAGAGGCCTTATAGACAAGGGGATCAAATTTCTCCTATCCTTTTCATTATTGCTATGAATTATTGGTCCTATCACATTAATAATCTATTTCAATAGGACCCTAGTATTGAATTTAATGCTTATGGAAAATTATTTATTTCTCACATTGCCTATGCAGATGATCTTATTAATTTTACGAATGCTAGCTCCAAAAATGTTACAAATTCCAAGAAATTCCTTAAAAGCTTAAATTGGACTCGGGTCTTAAAATAAATTCATCAAAATCATCCTTTTTCATAAGTGATAAGGTTCCTTTGCACCAAATGAATAACATAAAATAGATCCTAAATTTCAATCAAGGTAAACTTCCTTTCATATATTTGGGTATTATTATCTTTATTGGTCATAATAAAAATAACATCTACAAACAGCTTTTAAACGCAAATTTCATTCAACTTCATGGTTGGGAACATAAATATCTCTCCCAAGGTGGTTGTTTAATTTTTCTAAAGTATGAGTTGATTAAAATCCCCCTCTATTGGCTGGAGGTAACCAATCCCACTCATTTCATTATATCAAAGTTTAAAATTATGTTCAATAAATTTCTGTGGTACCACAACCATGGCTCCAAAACCATTTGGTGTTCCTAGAACAAATTAAATTTTCCTATTAATTAAGGTGGTTTAGTCTTACACTATCTTGAATCTATTTATAAATCCCTCTCTTTTAAATTGTGGTGGAAATTCTGAACGTCTAATTCCATATGGGCTCAGCTCATTCTCACTAAATACTGTGCCACTACTCACCCCTTTCATACTACCCATAAAATTACTGATTCTAAAGTCTGGGGTCGAATGATTGACCATAAGGAGATCATTGAATAAACTTTATTTTGGGATGAAATTGATAAATCTTCTTCCTTCTGATTCAATAGCTAGAACCAATCTGGTAGACTTGCAAATAGCATCCCCAACATCATCTACCCAAAGTTAGAGCTAGGTGAATTTTTTTTTGATATCGATGGTTGGAATGAGGATTTGCTTAACAACATCCACCCAATGGATTGGTTTAACCAAATCACCCTTCTTAAACCAATCTTGGCTCATACAAAGAAAGCAAACTCAGATTTTTGTACGACAGGTAAAATATATTTAACTAAGCTTTGGAATGTTAGTAGAGTATCAGCTCCTCCCACCTTCCCAATCTGAATTTGGCATAAGTATATCCCCTCAATTATCAATATCTTCCTTTGGAAAGTTTCTAATAACTACATTAGTGTGGAAGAAAATATGAAAAGCATGGGTTATTCCTTAGCTTCTAAATGTCAATGTTGCCACAACTCTGAAAGTATTGAGCATATTTTTTTTTAAACAAGCAAAGCTGCTTGGTTTGGAATTTGTTCACTGTTGAAACTTGCATAAAATATTACAAATCAATTGATGAGTTAATTCATGATGGCCCTATGGGAAACCATTTGTATTTTGTTAGAAATTTGAAGATGAGCCCAACTACAAGGGCCCAATCAAAAGCCCAATAAAAAACTCAAATATTGAGCTTACCATTTGTATTTTGTTTTTATTGATATTGTACTTTTTTTATTTATTAAGGCACATGTTTGACCAGTCATGTCATGAAAAAAGTATTTTATGTGAGAAGTGGGAGTGGCTTCATAACTAATTGCAAACTACCCATCTTTCCCTCCATATTTTCCCACCAAAGCTCATAGGGTAAGAGACTTGTAGTGCCTATAAGTATGAGCTGAAATGTAATGTAATAAAGCAACTTGAATGAAGAAATTTTGTGGCGAATTGCTCTCATATTGTTTGGTGCTTGGTGGTGTCAAGTTTGCTGGCTATCTTTGGTGAGTTAGGTTGTTATCTTATTTTGTCTTTTTATTTTCTTTCTAAACTCTCATGCTCATAACCTCAAACCATCTTCACTTCTTCTCCAGCGTCTTAAGTATCATTTGAAATTAATAAACTATTATCTAAAGTCTCAAACACACTTCAAAGTCCACCATAACTTTTATGACTAAATCTAAAAATAACTCGACCTAGTTTTATTCCCTACCTCTCAACACCCATATAAATCTCACTAAACCTATCCATCTACTATAGATCCAAACTACACATCCTAGGCTATCTATTTTACTTTAATTCCAGCCCTTTAACCCACTAAAATCCCACCGATAAGAGAGATATTTTGAATCAGCCAAAACTAAACCCAAGTGAGAGTAGTCTTGGTTTCCCTTTTAATAATCCACTCTAAACCCATAATCAACTCACCACAAACTCTAAAAATCATCCTTAAATATTACCCTACTCATTCATATAATATTTGAATACCTAATTCACCAAAAAGGCAGCCCACTAGCTAAGGATTTTCATGAAATACATCATAAAATTAGAAATCAAATTTAGAAAACTAATAAAGATTATGCTACCAATGATAACATGACTAGATATAGCAGTCATTTTGATTAAAGGTGATTATGCTCAAACACATTTGCCTAGTACCATATTTCATAGCTAAATATAAAAAGCTTTATGTTGGAGTAGCAAGACCTTTCAAGGTTCTTAGGAAAAGTTTATCGAATGTTTACTCAATTGATTTGTCTTTTGGTTTGTTTCTAAGTCGGGAATTAAATATTGAAGATTTAATTCCATATTTGAAATAGCTTTTACAAGAGAACACAAGTTCTTCTCCAAATGAGAAGAATAGAAAACTATTATTGAAAACTCTCCAGCCTATTTTATTTTAGATTGATGCTATTATTTAAAAATCTTTCCAAATGAGAGCAAGTTGATCACAAGATGGAAGGATAAACAGTTGTCAAAGGACACTTTGTTATCATATAAGAAGTTCAAATGATCAACCATGAAGAGCAAGGTTCTTGCAGTAGGGGAGAATCTAATGCAAGTCATGCAGCTCAAATGTGGAGGAAGCCTAAGCTCTTAGATGCTATTTACTTTGAGATTTTGAGTTTTTTTGCTTAAGAAATTTGAAGATTTTCACTCTCATTTCCATTTGTTTTAAGGTTTTTTGTTTATGTTTAGGAGGTTTGTTACATCTTGCTTTTCGATGTACAAACATCTCCATATAATTTTGACTAACTTCGCATTCATTCCGTAGCCTTTTTGCTTTCTATGAATGAGTCAAAAATAAGCATGTCCCATAAATTTATTTTATTATTTATAATCAAAATTACAATTGAAGAACTGTTACGAAGAGGCAGATATTGAGGTGTCCAGTTACCCTCGTATTCATATTCATTGATAGCATCCGAATGCAAAGCATTTGAAAAAGAAGAGACAAAAAACTCTCAAGTCTTCTAAAGCAATCCATAAAGTTTCCATTGTTTCACAATCATTTATCACAAGCTTGAGTTTATTTATACAGTTAATATACTTCCGGAGTTTAATGTTTTATGTTAAGTGGGAACATCAATGAGAAAGAGAAACGGTCAAAGAATGTTGGCCTTTTTCTTTTCTTTTCTTGTGAAAGAAAGAATCCATGTTCCCCTAAACTCTTAAGCCATCTAACCATTTTGCTTCACTTTTAATACATATATCCCTATAAAGCTTATTTTATTGAATTCAATCATAAGATGTTACATTATTGTTTATTTACTTTCTTAACTATCCACTTCAAACATACAGACATTTAAGTTCTTAGTTAACTACTAATTTATAACATAATTAATTGCTACAATATTAATTATGTTAATAAGCATGTTATTTTTGCATTACATATAATATAAAATAGTTAATCATACTGTTAATAAAGGTATTAAATGAATAATTAATAGCCTCGATTGATATTTTAATTAAAATTTATATGATTTATTATAGTTAGAAGCATCGTAGTATACAATAAACATGCATGACTTTAACATTTTATTAATACTTATTATATTGTCTTGACTAATATTTTTAATTGTTACATTATTGAGAACATCATAAGAAATAAATCAATTCATTGCATTGGCAAGAATATAGGTGGTCGGAATTCCACTTCCTCCAACGTAACGAGCCATGGCTCAAACAATACGCAGCGAAGGATCGAACGAACACTCCACAAATATGATGTCTTCCAAGATCAAGAACATGCACAGCAATCGTTTAGCAAGATCGATATCGTCAAATACTTTCCACGAACGAACAAAACTCTCTGATAAAGCTCATAGCATTCACAAACTCATGAAGAAACAAATCCAAAACAAGCTAGATGAGAAAGCTACACACCATGAGGTAACACGAACTTCCGGTAGTATCCAGCGAGTCCAAGGTCCGCATATCTTATATCTAGATCTCGCCTTGTACTTCACCGGAGCCAAGTAGATCTTAAAGCGATGTCTAAACTCCTTCATTTTAGGTTTTCTCTACTACCAACCTCAAAATCCCCCAAATGAGCCTAATTCTACTTATAAACCGGTTCATGCTTGTTTATATGTGCAGCTAGCACTTAAGTGCGCCCAAGTGCAACCCGCTGACTACTCGGTGCCTAAAATAACCCATAATGTGTTACAAATTGTAACAAATAATAAAATAAACATAAAAACATCTAGCATATTAATCAAACATATTCACTCATTCACATTAAACAAATTAAAACATTTAAATACAAAGAACATTAGCCATGACAAAAGCAAAAGATGTCAAACAAATAAACAATTTTATTGTTAAAAATAAATATGTTGCAATCATATAAATAACTTATAACTTTTGAATTTTCACTAAGTTCGCTATAAATAAAAATTGTATACAATTATCACATTGGGTATTATTTTGTAGCTTCAGTTTGTTTTTCAAAATAAAGTTCATGTATACAATAATGAAAAACAAATAGCAATTAAACTAAACTTAGTTTCCACACCAAACCATCATTCATTCAAATATGAAGGATCATAACAATAGTAGACCTCAAAAATTGTGATATTGTTGATCAAATTTTGTTGGGAAATTGTAATATAGTTAAGAAAATTTAGAATAAGATATTGTTGATCAATTTTTGTAGCTCAATGTTTAACAATTTCAAGAGCAAGTTGCGTGATCTCATATTTATAGTGCACATTCTATCTAACAACAACCTGCCAGGAGCAAGCATAGCCAGGAGAAGCCCAGCAACAAAACTCGAAATTCACTCATAATAATTAACAAAATTCAACCAAGAACGGCTACAGCAGACCCAGAAATGGCAAAAGATTAAACAAACATGCCAACTAAACAAGTTATAAATCAACCTACCATCCCCAAATAGAGAGGCCAATGGAGACACCAGCCCAAACCAGCTGCTGTTAGGGAGGAAGAGCAAAATCCAAAGAGACAAATCCGCATCATATCATGCATTACCAGATCACAACAATAAATGAAAAAGCTGCAACTTCTCATATGAATGTCTTGCAAACTCTGTCCATTACAGCTAACGACACAAGTGAAAACATCACAATGGAAAAACCAATACTGCATTCCCAAACTATGCTAAAAAATAATAGACCAGATCTTATCGGCACACCCAAAGCCACCATTAACCATAAGAACCAGTCTCAAAGTAACCCATAGCAGATCAAAATTAATCAAGCCACAAACAACTAAATTCCCCAGATTGCAACAGCTCAAAAAATAGAAAATTACCGTAAGCATAGGATGACAAACCCCGTAAATGAATTGCAAATCTAAAGCACCACTAGTACTAAAACCCTGAAAGGTGTGAGGAAGCGAATGGACAGCCCTTAAAGAGACCACTTCCAAAAGCAAAAACCCACAGATCCGGGAGAGAAACTAAAACCAAACCATCAGTCCAACATAAGTCTATTCTTGATAGTAACATCATTAAGGTTCTTCCAGATGAAAACTTTTTTATCATAATTGTTAAAACAATTTTTAACATTCTTGATAATGCTCAAAACCGAGGCATCAGGATTCATCATTATATTTGAATATTTAGCTTTGTTCCTAGCATTCCAAATATGCCAAAGCGTAAGAGCATCAAAAAGATTACCAACATGGATCTTAGCTTTCTTTATTTTAGGCCAACGAAAAAAAATATTTTCAGTATTATCATCCGCGGGGGGAGGAGTTAAAGGAATACCATTCCAAATCGATTTACTGAAAATACTTTCAGTGAATACATGCTTGAGAGATTCAATTTCATTGCAGCAATGGTACCGGGAAGCAAGGTAAAAGCCCAATGTTTGCATGGTAGTTTCCACACTAATAAGGTTTTTAAGTCTCCAAAGATACTAATTAAATTGGGAATACCATTATGCCAAATCCAATAAGGGAAAGAGGGAACAGCATGGGTTCTGCAGCAATTCTAAAGGATGGAAAAATTAATTTTTTTATTCAAGCAGAAAATAGAATTGGCAGATTTAGCTTCTTCTAAATTAGGATGAAGGGCAATAATATTATTAAAATCCTCTTTTGAGCATAATTCATGGAGAAGGGGCACATTCCAGTCAGAAGTGTTGGAGTAACAATCAACCAGCTTCATTTTTGGGTAATTAATGTGTCTATAATTAGTGTATAAGGCTTTAGTGTTATTCCAGCAATCAAACCAGAAAGATATGGAATTATCAAGGCTTTCCCACATTATAATTTCCTCCATGGTGTCTCTAAACAAAAGCGTTCTTCTCAAATTAGAAGAATCAGTTATCTTGTTTCTAATAATAGTTGGGTGAGTGTTGGTGCAATATTTAGCAAGTAAAATTTTAGACCAAAGGAAGGTGGAGGTTCTGAATTTCCACCAGAGCTTAAAAGATAATGCCTTGTGAATGTCAGAGAGGTTTCTAATCCCAAGCCCCCCTTCAGCATAAGGGAAAGTAATTTGACTCCAAGAGCATAAAATAATCTTGCGACCATTAGGATGGATCCATAAGAATTTGTTGAAAATAAAGGTGATCCTTTTCAGAATAAAACTCGTAGGTGAGCAAACCTCCAACCAATATAGCGGATAGCATTCAGCACATGCTTAATTAGGATAAGCCTTCCACCTTGAGAAAAAGATACTTGTTTTCCCAACTTTGAAGCTTTTTGAAGATGTTGTCAAGAAGACCTTTGTAGCTTATATTTTTGTTGTGCCAATATTTATAGAAATCCTGAGATAGGTGAAAGTGAATTTTCCTTTCTTGAATTTAAAAATATTTTCAATTTTAGTACAGTTTCTTTAAGGGCTTTTGTTATGCAAAAAATAGTTAGATTTAAGGATGTTTATATTAACCCCAGAAACATTTTCCAAATCAGCGAGGAGAGCCACCAGCTTTTTTAGGGAAGTACTTCTATAATTTGAGAAAATAATCAAATCATCAGCATAAGCAGTGTGGGACACCATCATTTTGCCACCAATGTTAAAATGCAAACTAGAATTTTGTTGGAATAGGAGGTTTATGTTGTGAGACCAGAAATTCATGGCTAAAATGAAAAGGAGGGGCGAAAGATGATCTCCTTGTCTAAGCCCCCTCTCAGAAGAAAAGAAACCAGTGGGGTTGCCATTGAGGATAACCGAGAACCAACTGTGGTGCGTTAAATTTTTTATTTTTGTAATGAATTTGTCCTTGAAACCATAGAATTTAAGGATATTAATGAGGAAATT
This sequence comes from Gastrodia elata, assembly GCA_016760335.1. Taxonomy (NCBI): domain Eukaryota; kingdom Viridiplantae; phylum Streptophyta; class Magnoliopsida; order Asparagales; family Orchidaceae; genus Gastrodia; species Gastrodia elata. The sequence continues at coordinate 10,463,618 of CM028685.1, read as the reverse complement.
CCAATTTAACTTATCAACAGCTTTTTCAAGGTCAATTTTTAGAATGAGATTATGGCCCCAATACTTTTTTTTAAACTGTGGAAGAGTTTTTGAGTAGCATGAATATTATCTTGAATGTGTCTTCCTAGGACAAACCCAGATTGGGTTAGATCAATAAGAGAGGGGAGAAAGGATTATAGTCTTTTGGCTAAAATTTTAGATATTACTTTGCTCAAAGTAGTGCAAAGGATGATAGGTCTAAGGTTATTCCGCCAAGAAGGTTTATCAGTTTTTGGGATCAAAGTAACCATAGTATGAGTGAAGAATTTAGAAAGTGGAACATCACAAAAGAATTCCTTTATCCCAAACATCCAAGTTTAAAATATCCCAAAATTTCCTTAAAAACTCCCCGGGGAAACCATCAGAACTAGGGCAAGAGTTTTCTTTAAAGTCATTAATAATTTCCTCGTTACTAGGAATTCGATTTAATATGTTATTGATATCAGTAGTAATTTGAACATCAGGGGCTCTAAGGTTGCTTTTGTGGGAAGTGTGAATGAGGTTTATAAGGTTATCTTTGAAGTGCTGGTGACAGAATTTTGCAAATCAACCAAATTGGAAAATTTTTGGCCTTCAGGGGAGGTGACCTCATTGATGTGATTTATATATCTTATTTTTTTACCCAATTATGATCATTGGCGGTGTTACGCTCTCCTTTTAACTGCCAATTTAAAGAGCATTTTTGTTTCCAAAAGGATTCAACGTAATTATGATTCATGATAAGCTTAGCTTTAGCTTTATTGATCTCCATCCTATTGCTTTCGGACGGACCAATGTCAAAAATAGACTCCATAGTGGTTACAAGATTTTCTTGACGGGTCCTTGCTCCAAGTGCCAAGAGCCTTCCTTAGCTTTTTAAACTTTTCGACCAATTTATTGAGCCCAAAGTAATTACAAGGTTCATTCCAAATGGAATTAATAATACTATGGCAATCATCTTTTTGAAGCCAAAAAAGTTGAAAGCAGAAAGATTTGGCGAAGTTATTTTTATTATTCAAGAGGAAAGGATGATTGGTTTATGGTCAGAGACACTGGAGTTAAGAGAGGAATTTAGGCAATTGGAAAAATTGTTACACTATTTGTTATTAATAAGGAATCTATCTAAATGGGAAAATTTCTGGCCAGCATTCCAAGTAAAGTGAGCACCAGTATATTTGAAGTCCTCTAAACCACAAACAAGTATAGCCGAGTTAAAATCAAAGGTAGAGTTAGAGTAGTTAGTGGAGTAACCTTTGTACTCATTACTTTTCATTACAGCATTAAAATCCCCCCCCTCCCCACCACCCAAGGAATCGAAGTAGTAACACAATCTTTAAGGAATGACCACAAGGATAAATGATCGCTCCTAAGATTGTGAACATGAACAAAAGTAATGCAAAAATTATGATCATTGTTGAAAAAATGAATGTGAATGGCTTGATCACATTGGGAAATAATTTCAGCATTCCAAATGTTGGACCGCATAACCCAAATTTTGGTTGAAGAGGAAGCAACAGCTTTATCAAATTTAGCAAAACAACTAATATTAGAAATATTTTCAAAAAACAAGTTGGGCTCAAGAATAGATGCAATGTTTATTTTATTTTCAAAAAGAATGTGCTTAAATCTATTCTTTGATGAGACATCACCAATGCTTCGAATATTTCAGCATAAAATATTCATGAGAAAACATTAGAAGTACCTTTAAGGGACTTCTAATTGCTTTTATTGCTACAAGTTAAATTGTTAAGTTGGTTTTCAGAATCAATATCATTACCTATGTCAGCAAGAGTAGATAAAGATTTGTACCTATTTGCGATTGTGGTATTGGGATTTCTAGTGGAAGAAGATCTGCAATGGATGTTTTTAAAGGGACTTTTGGGCATTTGGAAATTATCCCTCTAAATTTTTGCAACCACATGACTATATCCGAGTTAGCATCCATATTCAACTGCAAGGCCACTTGAGGAACAATATTAGTGTCATTAGCAGCAACTATATCAAACTCACCATTTTTTTGATTAGTAATTTCATCAAACTTTATTTCAGCAATGTTTCTTTCAACATTATAAGCTGATATAGTATGCAAAATATCAAAATCAGCATTAGCCTTCTCCACAGCATTTATTTCAAAATCAGAAATAAAAATAATAGTTTCAGCATTTTCTATAACATTAAGGGTATTATCAATGCAGTTCACAGGTAAACTCGAATGGACAGAGTCAGAACTGGCATTAGCATCAGCAATAGGAGTTAGAAATTTAGAAGTGTCCCTAACATTTAAGTTATTAATAATGCAGTTCTTAAGTAAATCAACCTCTTTAGCCTTCGCAGTCGAGACAAAAACCATAATAGACCTTTCAGCATTAGTAATAATGGTAACATTTTCAGCAATTAGACTAGCACACTCATGAATTAAAATATGATCAGCAGTTGAAGCAGAAGTTCCAATAACCTCTAAATTTTTCAGAGCATGAGCCCCAGCATTATTAGCATGACAATCATGAGCATTATCCATTCGAGCATTCAAATCAATAAATTCTATGTGCAAAGTAGTAACAAGAGTATATTCAGCGTCCCCCACCTCCTTAGAGCATTCAATCACAGGTTCGTCCTGAACTTGGACATCCCTGCGAGTATTCTAATGAGAGGGCTATTCTGACAAAAGATGCAATTATTTGTGTTGTGTCCCAAAGTGCTACACCAATTGCAAAAAAAGACATGTTTTCATAAATAATGTCTAGGAGGTAACCCTTTTTTCTAGATCCTAATCAAATAGCATTTAGAAGGGGGTAGAGATGTTTAACTCCAGTAACATTCTAGGAGCAGCAATGTTCATAAGAATTGCGGTATTTTTATCAAGCTGTAGGGGCCTGCCTATAGCTTTTCTAATATTAAGAAGGATATCATTAGTTATATAGTGTAAACTAAGTCTAGGTAGGCTAATCCACACCGGAACATTAAGAACATCATAAGTAATATTAGAGAAAGGGTCCCATTTACAAAATCGCATAGTATTACCTTTGAGGTCATAAGAACCTTTCGAAAACACCCTAGCATAATCTAGATCAGACTCGAAAGTGAAAAACACACGATGTGAATCAAAAGACCTAATGTTAACAAGAGCAACAAGCTTGAAGCCTTTAATGAAACCATCAATTAACCCAAAATTAAGCTTAGATCTAGCAAACTTACTAACTAGAGTAAGAGCATGAGGGTTGGCAAGAGTAAGTACCTCTTCATCTGAAAAAAATAACGCAGGAGCCCCATTGTATGTTTCAACAGGCTTTGAGAAGAGAGGGGTGTGGGATTCAACCACATCCTTGAAGGATCGGACGCAGGGAGGAATATCCATTAGCAATACATATGCAAACTAGGACAATAATCGTGAACAATAAACAAATAAAAAGAGGATTAGAAGAGCTTGCCACCGAAAAAGTGTCGGATCTACGTCGGCAAAACCGACAAAGAGAGGAACCCTAAATCGCCTTTGTGTCACCCAGGAGGAACACGCGCGCACACACACACACACACAGATATATATATATATATATATATATATATATATATATATACCATCTAATAAAATTGGTATTTGTTGTGATCATGAGTGTTAAATCAAAAGGTTTATTGTTGATTAGACATATTATAATGTTAAAAATCTTACATGTATGGCTCATGGACAATAAGAGAGAGAGAGAGAGAGAGAGAGAGATTTAAATTAGAGCACTGCTATAATATCCTGCTCGATTCCCCCTCAGGTGTTCAAACATAATTAATGCATCTAAATTTTGTATTAAATTGATAATAATTGAGATTTACTAGTCAAAATTATGATTTAATTGCATTAAACATATTTAATCATCTAAAAAAAAGAGCTGGGGCACTAGAGGGAGTACATTACATTATGTATGTTGTGTAATGTATGATTTTGTGAATTACCTTTTGGGCTCGACATACCCTCTTTACAAGATAAATAAATGAAGAAAAATGGTAAAAGGTGGCAATTGTAAGTTTAAATACATCACATCTAAGTCTAGATAAAAAATAAAGCTCTTTTTAGTGGAGAAAAGGATTGAAATATCAAAATGTTACAAGATGTTAACATGCTAAATTTTCATTAATAAACTGTTAAAAAAAGTAGAGCACTTATATGGCTTGAACAAAACAGTCTCAAACCATGCTAAGAGTGGATTTATGAGATGTTCTATGGTAATAAAAAGATTCATAAGTAATATTAAATAAATAAATAAATAAATATATATATTAACTATAAAAACATTTATAAGTATTATAGTTTAATTATTTATCATAACCACATGACCATATTAAGTAAATTTAAATAAACTAAAACTGTCATTGACTTATTCATAATAAAAGAGTTCTATAATCAAATGAGAATAAATACATCAAGAGCCACAAATATAAGCTTTAGCATATTCAACTTTTAATGAAAAGAAAATATAGAAGAATAAAAAGAATTAAGTGATGTCGTAATCCTCAACTTGTCTAACTGCTTGCAGTAACTTCTGAACGCCCATAACGGTACTCTAGAGGTTAACAAAGCACCTGAATCTATTAAAATATGATGAGTAAACATTCTAATTATCATTGAGCATATTATTCAAAATTGAGCATATCAAAGAAGAAATCAGCTTAAAAATACTTCTTTTAGGGAATGACAACTATTGTATAAAAATTTATCACATTTCTTTTGTTATATAAACAATAATTATTTAACTCACTTCATTGAAATTCTAAATAATTCTTCTATAGCTTTTATTAATGGCAAAAATTAAAATTGAATTAGGTTGTTCATATGAGGATTAATGTGACTTTCTGAGATGATATACTGTGACAACCCCAATATTGAGAATCACTTAACTCAATATTGATACGTCACCACAATATCTAATACTAGATTAGAAGAAAACTAATCCAAATTATTAGATATTATGTTTGTCCAAGGATTTAGAAGAGGGTCTTAAATTTAGATGGAAGGGAAATTATGAATAGTATTAAGTAGTTTGTACATGAAGATGCAATACATGAATTTATAAGTGATGATGAAATATAATTAAGCATATGATATATGTAAGAAAACATAATAATGTAATTTAAAATGATTGAAGTGAATACTTGCAATCTTAGACATAAAATTCTAGATACTTAATAAGTATTTGATATGTGAGTTATAAGTCTATATTTTTGCCAAATTATTCTAAGTCCTAAAATTCTTAAAAATTTCGGCAGAGTTTCCTTTGTAAATGGCTAAGGAAACACCTGCAAAGTAGACATACAAGACTTCCATTCCAATGGAAGTTATACTTTGAAAGTAAGACAACCTAAACTAATATGTAATCAATCTATTACATAGGATTGTTTAGTTCCAATTCTAGTATAGAGTTCAATCTATTACATAGGATTGCTCATTTATAATTCTAAAATAGAGTTCAATCCATTACATAGGATTGCTCATTTATAATTCTAAAATAGAGTTTAATCCATTACATAGGATTGCTCATTTATAATTCTAAAAGTTTAAAAGGAATAATTACATATGTAATAATTATATATCTTAAGGTAAGCTCAATTCACAAGCATTCATTTCATACATATAGATATAAAAAGATTAATACATGAAGATGCAATACATGAATTTATAAGTGATGATGAAATATAATTAAGCATATGATATATGTAAGAAAACATAATAATGTAATTTAAAATGATTGAAGTGAATACTTGCAATCTTAGACATAAAATTCTAGATACTTAATGAGTATTTGATATATGAGTTATAAGTCTACATTTTTGCCAAATTATTCTAAGTCCTAAAATTCTTAAAAATTTTGGCAGAGTTTTCTTTGTAAATGGCTAAGGAAACACCTGCAAAGTAGATATACAAGACTTCCATTCCAATGGAAGTTATACTTTGAAAGTAAGACAACCTAAACTAATATGTAATCAATCAATTACATAGGATTGTTTAGTTCCAATTCTAGTATAGAGTTCAATCTATTACATAGAATTACTCATTTACAATTCTAAAATAGAGTTCAATCCATTACATAGGATTGCTCATTTATAATTCTAAAATAGAGTTTAATCCATTACATAGGATTGCTCATTTATAATTCTAAAAGTTTAAAAGGAATAATTACATATGTAATAATTATATATCTTAAGGTAAGCTCAATTCACAAGCATTCATTTCATACATGTAGATATGAAAAGATTAATACTTAGATAAGAAACTAATTTCCAATTCTATAAATAATTGAACATACAACTAATTCCAATTAACATCCTAAGTAGATATGCAGCTAATGACTTAGTTAATATTCATTTTTATACATTTGTAACCACCCATCCATTCAATATAATCATCCATTTAGTACATTCATCCATTCATTCATCACAAGCATTTAAATATAAACTAAGCTCCAACATAAGTATAGTAAAAGTAAAGTAAACAACATTTATTATAAACCAACAATAAATTTAAGGGAAAGAAAGAAATTTAAAGCTCACTTGAAATTTATATTAAGCTATATAATTTTAGTATATGATAGGCGGAAGCAGTTAATTTTTTGCACTTGGTCCAGCTCCACTAGCCTCCAAATGCACCTGATCTATCACATTTTAGCATTTAAATATAATAGGGCAAAGCCAAGAAAAATAGAAAATATGGTTAGACTAAATAATCTAAATACATTTTAAGATTGACTAAACATAATATTGTTTTAATTGGATATCACTACTAGTTACAAAATAAGCACAAGCATGGGTGCAATATAGTAAGCATACAAGTGAAGAAAAGTAAGTAAGAAAAATAAAGTGAGTTTGAATACTCACTTAAGTATACATCCTAGCCTGCAAATAGAATAAGGGTAAAAGCATCTTAACTAGGCTAGAAATAAACTATTGTGCATATGAAAGTAAATGAAGTAAGGTATGTATATGTTCAAATGAACTTATGCTAAGTAAGGAAAAAAAACTGTGAAGCATTTAAATGTAATTTTACAACATTCACTGTAATCTAAGTAAACTATAAACTAGTAAAGTACAGTTCAAATTCATAGAAAATACATAATAAGGAAATTTAAGGAAGATCTTAGACTGTTAGTCTAAGATTCACATAGTCTAGAATTATAGAAAATAATATAGCTAAAAGCTATGGTGAGTCTTAACAATCTATAAGATTGAAGAAGATCTCACATGTTAATTAATTAAAGTTATTTTAAATATGTACTCATTCTATGGGCATATTCAGAATGAAGAGATAAGTTAAACACGTCTATTTAACAACTATGGAAAAGCGGGGTCAAATCCTAAAGCACTCACATTCACCCTCTAAGAATGTGAGGTCTCCTTATTACTCCTCTTTCAGCTTACCCTAGACTGATTCACCAATACAAACCCCTATTAATGTTAATGTAAAAGTTTTATTCATGCACAATGTCTTATATGAATGATTCAAGTGAATAAGGCTCAAAGCTAAGCAAGCATTCAAGAAAATTCAATAATTACAATTAAGTGATATCCAAAATTATCTAATTTTAATGATCTACTTAATGACTGGAGCTAATTGAGCTCTCAATTAACTATGAGATATTGATCTCAAGTTAATTATAATATAGTAGTAGTTGGGATTTTGAAAGTAGTAGATTCAATTCAATTAATATGATATGATAAAATAATTTATAAGTATAATTAGTACAATTAAAAACTAACTCTTATTCACATCCTAAACTATAAGATTCAAATATATAATTAAATCAAGGTTTAAGTGTCTAGTAGGAAGAGATTACGATAAAGAAAATATCTAACTTAAAAATTAAAAGTTAAGGTAAATTCATTAAAGTTCACTAGCTATGTTATAATTTGAAGGATCTAATCAATCAAGTAATAGTCTAGCTAAGTTATAACAAAGTGAAAGGATTAAAGTAAGTAATTGATAGAATTTAAGCATTATAAGTTCTAAGTATTCTAATAGTTGATGTTTAAGGAATTCAATAGGATTCATAAACTAATCTAAGTAAGTTAAGAATTTCTATTACTAGATATTAAAATATTCAAGTGAAGGTTTTAGGGATTTGGATGAATAAACTAAGTTTAAATCTAATCACTAAAGCTAGATCTAATTAATTTTAAAAAAATCTATAATTATAAAGGCATTAAGACTATCTATTCTTAATGGGTGTAACTAATAGATCTAGGGATCAACTATATATCAAATTGTAAATCAATCCTAGGATTTCTATCTCAGGGTTTAAAGGTGAATTAAGCACTTGGCAATTAATTCACATATCTAGAAAATGAGAACTAAACTCAAATAAATGTAATTTAATTTGATATGGGAAATAATAAATGTGACAAGTTAGTTGTCCTAGGGTTTTATCATACCTAAAACATGCTATCTAAGAAATTAGAATTATTACAATAATACTTAATTAAGAGTCAACAACCTAAAATCATTAATTATTGCCCAATAGAAATGATTTACATATTATTGAAATCCTTAAATGACACTAAGTATGTCAATTTTGGACAACTTTGGAAAATTATGGTTTTTTATGACTCCGAATTAGCGTTAAAAAGTGATTATAAAAATTAGATTTTAAATATTAAATTTGATTTCATATTATTGTTCCTCACATTTTTGTGAGTGAAATGAACTATTTAATCATTTAATTTGGACATTAAATGGTCAAATAAAGTCACATGAAATGATGAAATTAATTTGTAATTAATTAATTAATCTTAAGTATTGACTAATTAAATTAATTATCAAAATAGAATTAAATTGGAGATTATTAATCTAGTCATTTTTATGATCAAAATAGTATATAATTTTGTATTATTTGGATTAATATTCTTAAAGTTATTAATAAATTAAGATTGGCATTTAAATTAAATTAAATCATTATTAATTAATGATTCCAACATCATTTATAGAATAATTATGGGTGCAAAAATTTAGATAGGCACGAAATTCAGGTCAGCATGGAAAACGAGCAACGGCAACGGCACTGAAATTTGTAAACGGTCGTCTGTTGAAATACATGTCGTCTCGATTACGAGACGACGCATGTCATCTCAAGGAAATTTGCTGAATTCGAAAGCGGCGCGGTTCACAGAAGCCGGTCTATTCCAGTTTAGACGGTATGACCGGAATGGTCTAGCCCCCACAGCGTCCCCGATAGAAGACAGCGGCGAAAGAGAAAAAATTAAGGTTAGGAAAATTATCAAATTAGAGGGCTCTAGACCCTTAATCAGCTTCTGGAATGGAGTTAGAAGAAGGGTGAGTTCAAATAGGTCTTGAATCTTGACTGAGAGACGAATAGGGCTCAAATATCATGATGCCCTAAAAATCAAACTCCATTAATAGACGAGGTCGATTCGAGCTCGACTGAACTCGATTAGCCCTAAACTAATCTCCTAACTCATACAAATAGGTGTAAAGATAATAAAACTATAAGTTAAGGATGATGATAGGTACCTGCTCCTTTGCAAGGCTCAAATCCCGATGATACAGAGGAAGCTCCGAATGCTAAAATTCTCCTTAGCTCTCATAGGTTCCCTAACAGCTCTCCAAGGTCGAAGTAAGGCAAAACGAGAGGTAGAGGATGATATGGAGGCTAAGACAACCCGGGAGTCCAGTTGGAGTGGCCGGACGGTCCTCACCTAACGCCTGGCGAACATGCCTGAATCAATTTAGGAAGACGTACAAGGAAACAAATTTATCCATTCGTTTGATTGGCTGATCGAACGGCCAGATCTGTATCACAAACTTAGATCAAAAATAGGCCGTTAGATCTGATCCTAAAACACGGGACAGCCCGGATCACACGGGAATGTTGTCCCATGTATTCCACCACAACGGATCCCCATGGAAATAAAATTAATCTGATTTAATTAAATAACTTATAATATATATATATATATATATATATTAATTAAATTTAATTATATATAATTAATATACACATTTTATTAATCAAAATAAAATAACTAAATGTACTCTGAAAAATCTCAAAAATTCACCCTTACTTAATTGAGGTGTGAGAAACTCAAAAATTCTATCGGATTTTTGATCAGAGGTCAATTTAATTATCTTAATTTTATGAGTATTTAAATATTATTAAAATATTCGGGGAAAGTTTGACGACTTTTAAACTTTCAAAATACCATTCCTAGCTAATTTGGGTGTGGTGAGTCCAATGGTGGACTCCGTTTCTGATTCTGAGGTCTAAATAAATTAGGCCTTCTCAGAATTATCAGAAAATTAGGAAATATTGGAAATTACTAAACGATCTCCAAATCACATGAAATTTAAAATGAAGACTCCTAATACTATTATAAGACTAATGGAAAAGGATTATAGTCAATTAGGTCATTAATTGATGGGTAACAATACTAGGGTTGTTACATATACAATCATCACTAAGCTCTCCATATGAGTATATTCTTACCCTTTGAAATTCAAGTAGCTCTTATATGACATTTAAATAAGCAAATTATATATAATTATTGGGTTTTCACTTTTGGCTAATAATACTTCTTTGAGATTACAAATAATTTCTCTATTAAAAAAGAGTTCTCCAAATATGCATTTCATTTGAGATCCAAATAACTTATATTGGATCTCCATACATGCTTTTAATAAATTATTTTAGGATCCAAATAATTCATACTAGGTTCTCCATTCAAACAATTTCATGAGGTTCTTTTATAATGCGACATTTAATATTTAATGGACATAAAATCAGGGAGCAATAATTTTCATTATAATTATAATAATGTGACTTTGAGATGCTTTGGCTTAATTTATAATGATATTACATACTATGGAAGAACATACCTCATATGAGAATGTAAAATGAAAGGTGCATACCATAAATTATTTTAATAAAATTATAATAACTAACATACATAAGAGTCAACATTTAACTAAGTCAGTGGCCTTAGGTTCCCATACAAAATTGAAATTTGATATAGTTTAAAAATTTATTAGAGTTAAAGAAGATTCATGCTACATTTTATTATGTTAAATATATGTTACATTTTCATGACCTAATTATGAATTCTCATAGAGTTTTTAGTACAATAATCCATACCATAAGGTGGTTGATTGCTTATGTTCTTTGAATGGGTGGAATAGAGCTTTAATTAGCTTTTATTCTTATATTTTATAGTGAAGTTCTTTGTTGATGTGACTATATGATTTTCCTCAATTTTTAACACTTTGATGTAAGAGATCTATGTATCCATGGTAGTTTTCTTATGTGTTGTGTTCTCTTGTTCCTTTGTCGTTGTTTTTTACTTTTGCTTCCAAATGAGATGAATCTAGTGACCCCTTGATGTTTCTACTATGAAAGGGATTCGCTCAAAACTCTAATAATTATCTTAAATTGATTTCAAATATTATTTTAAGGTTATTTTATTTTCTTATTCAAGATACTAATTATGCAAATATAATCCTTTGCGATAATTTAATTTGAGATAAAAGTATACATCAATCTATTTGGACTAATTATTTTGTGCACTTAAATTATTACAAATTAAAATAATAAATATTATAATGTTTTGTGGAAATTTTGGTATGATATAAATGTTGACATTCTATTTATGGTGAAGCATTTGGGATTTTAGATAAATATTTGTTTTGAGCTCAGTGATTTCTCTTAGGTTAAAAAATGGATGATTAACTCTGCAAATGTACATGTTCTCTTTATTCCTTATAGACAAGCAAGTGCATCTTCATATGGGATGCTAGATTATTGATTGGGGTATATTACTTTAGCTAAGCATACCATATCCCTTTAAATGCTCTTTAAATTATACTTTGAAAGTCTTAAAATACATACATTTACATTTATAAACATTCTTGTATATTTTGTTTTATAAAGTTAGTTATTAATTTAGATTCACATACTGAGCATATCATGCTAACTTCATTCTAATGTCACATTAGATGATTTTTCAATACCAGATGATCATAATTAAACGAAATTTTAAATATGCATGTGAATGATCATATTTAAATGCAAATTTTCTTTTTTTTTTATTGTGTATCAAAATTTAGAATTAGATGATCTATATTTATAATTTTAATTATTAAATAAATAAAAAGAAATTATTTATTTTACTTGATTGTCAGCTTCATTTTTAATTCCCTAATTTGATCCAACCTACAATTTCAGTTGCGCGTTTCAAGAAAGGAAATCTCAGCAAAGTGGCTGCTTGCTCATAATCCGACAGTTGCTGGGGGATCATCAGCACATGGTTCTCAGCATTTTAAGAGCCTTGCTCCACAAAATTCGTCATTGGCGGCAATCATCACACAGACGAATTTTTCCTACTCCTGATGAACTCCGGTATGTCTTGCATGAGTTGAATGATCTAATTGGCAATTGTTTTGTATTCGGCCTCTGTATTGGAACCAGCAATTGTGGGAAGCGTTTTGGATGACCACGAGAGCAGCGGAGAACCGAGGAAAATATAAAAACAGCAGTGGACTTTCTGTCTAAGGGACAGAGCTTGGCATCAGTATAAACCGAGAGAAACTGGCGAGGAGCTGGGTGAATCGAATAACAGTGATGAATTGTGTGCTTCAAAGAACAAAGAATCCACTTTAAAGCTTGACAAATGATCTTCTGTGGGAGAATGCTTGTATTGACAAACTCTGCTGACGTTGAATGCTATATTTGGGCAAGTAATGAGGACAGAGTGTAGTGCCCCGGTAATGCGCCTGAACTTGGTAGCAATTTCAGGTTTGAGCAGAGGAGAATCGACAGAGGTCTGAGCAGTAGACATTGGACTGCCACAAAGTTTGCAGCCATCCATATCATGATCTTTGAGAACTGTGGCAATATACATCACTTGGGACAACAGAAGAGTCAATGGTATTTTTATTGTCTCTGTTTTAGCCCATATAAACCTTTGTGGAGCTTGCAAACATGATTTGAGATATGTGGGATTATGTAACCTTGTGGTTGTTCCATCCATGTATATAGTTTCTCCAAGGTCATTGTTCAAGAAAGAATTATCAAAATCCAATTAGTAGAGAGGCCAGATTTTTATGTCAACCACGGGCTACAAGTTTAGCTTTGTGTCTATGTATGTTGCCGTTAGAGTTGTGTTTGAGCTTGTATAATCATATGACATTCATTGTGGGATTTCAAGGAACAAGGGACCACATACGGTTTTTGATTAAGGCAGTATACTCTGATTGCATTGCAGAGCATCAAAGGGGATTGGTTTTGGCTTGATTATATGTAGATGGAACGGTATTTTTGGTGGAGGTCTTATGAAGGAAGAGACAAATACGATGTTTTGTAGATAGAAATATTTTTTATTTAAGATTACCCAAAGTAATCATTAGGTGCTTGCTGGAATTACAAGGAGGTAGCAGAGAAGTCAGAGTAGCTATAGGTTCTGTGGCATTAGGATTGTTGGGTGCAGGAGGACTAGGCTCAAATGAGGAGGCGGCTGAGTATTATCAATGCAGTTTTCAGTTTCAGTGACAGTAATGGGCGCAAGCATTTGCTCAGAGTGTTGTGGCTAGGTAGAAAATATTGAATTGGATTGTTGTGTCTAGGAAACATAAGGCATGAATGATGGTGCGGTAACACAAGAGTAGGTGATGAGATGCTGCTGCGGTTTGAGTAGGAATTTTTGGAAATATGTGTTTATCAAATGTGACTTAGGTAGATATGCAGAGTTTCTAAGTAGCAGGATCAGGACACATATAAGCATTATGTGAGCCACTATAGCCAATGAAAATCCAAGGTGTAGAGCTGTAATAACTCAAATTCTTAAGCGTTAACATATTGTTCTCTTTAGCCTGAAAGACATTATGATTTTTTTCCTCATAATATAACTTCTCAATATATCACCCATTCTGGAAGTGCTCCAAGATGAGTTTGCTTAAGTTTAGAGTTTTTATCAGGAACTCTACTTTTATCTGAAGAGGTGCCTCAACGTTTAAGATTTTCACATAATACTACTTAAGTGGATTTTTACAATCTCTCCAACTTAAGTAAATTGCATTCTTGTCAGTAATCACACATAAATCCAAGAACCATCAATTTAGTAGATAAGACTAGAGGTGCCCCATATAGGCCAATTGGTACCCAAAACTATATAGCACCTTAACCATCAGGGATTCAAGTGGCTATTCACATGAAATTGTTTTTTACCCTGCATGACACTTAGCTCATATCCTACACCCTATGGCCTACTCTAATATCATTTATAATAACACAAACTCTTAAGCACCAATGTATTATCCGCTTTGGCCTGAAGGGCCTCACGATTTTATTCTCAGAAGATTCAGGCCTCACGGTTTTGTCCTCAGAAGATTACTTCCCAGCATGTCACCCATCTGGAGAGTGCTCTCACCTAGGCATGCTGAACTTTGGAGTTCTTATTAGGATGGACGCAGGAGGATGACTGCAACAACGACTAATTTGAACCCTAGTCACGACTTACGGGAGGAAGACGAGCTGGACCTAGATTACTTCCCAGCATGTCACCCATCTGGAGAGTGCTCTCACCTAGGCATGCTGAACTTTGAAGTTCTTATTAGGATGGACGCAGGAGGATGACTGCAACAACGACTAATTTGAACCCTAGTCACGACTTACGGGAGGAAGACGAGCTGGACCTAGATACTACTGTGGATCGAAGTTAAAATTGCTTCGATCCACACCTTCAGGGATCGATCGGACCCGTTGGATAGACGATCGAGGCTGAGAAATAGATAATAAAAATGCAATTAGGTAGTATGCGTGAAGGGAAGAACGAAATCAGGAGCACCTGAGACTAGCAGTGCAGAGACAATTAGGGTTTGATAAGATGTGGTTCATCCGGCCAGGTCCCGAGCTCACGCAGATCTGGGGGATGGCTACAGACCCTGCAGCTTAAGGGGATCCTGATGGACTCGCTAAGGAAGGCCCTTGCACGACGACTGGTCAATTGCGGCAACTCCTTCTCACCGCGAGCCACGCGAAGAAACGCGAGGGCACGAAGAGCCCCGACCGTTCGATCACTAATCGAACGATCCAGGCGAGCTTTAGATTCAGACGGCGGAAGCGGAATGCGGGTTAAGGATTTGACTGCGAGAGATGGCCCCGTGTATGGACTTTAAAAATAATTAATAATTAATATATTTAAATTCTTAATTTCTTAATTAAAATTGAACGATTAATTGCATCAGAAAATTTTCTAGATTTTTGCCCTTAGCTAATTGAGGGGTGAGGAACACAACGACTAAGTCGGATATTGGTTTCGATTTTAAATATATTAAAATATTCAACAAATTTTCTACGACTTCCGATTGCTACCAAAACACCACCCCTAGCTAATTTGTGGGCAATGAGCGCAATGACAAAGTCTGATTTTCAATATGAGGTCAATATAATTAGTTTAAATTCTAGGGTTGTAACAACCCAGGTTGTTACCTTAGTTGATTAGGACTAATCTTAGTCTTAAAACTAATCAGCATTGCTAATTATGTCACTTGGAGTCACCCTCTAAGACCTAGCCAAAATTAGGAGTCAAATGGATAGAATCTTGAATTTTGGAAAATTCAGAAACCTCAGAATTTGACCTATCTAAATTGACATCGGATTGGAAAACGGACTTCGCCATTGCGCTCATTTCCCCTAAATTAGCTATGGGTGATGTTTTCGCGTCAATCTGAAGTCGTCAAAATTTTAACAAATATTTAAATACCCCGAAAATCGAGAAATCAAAATACTTGTCGGATCGAAAATCCGACATCGTCGTTGCGTTCCTCACTCCTCAAATAGCTAGGGGTGAATATTTGAAATGTTTCCTAAAAGCTATTTATTAATTTGGAATTAATTAAATCTAATTAGGAATTTAAAATAATATTTTAATATTTAATATTAATTTAATTTTATATTTTTGCGCGCCGTTAAGAAATTGACGCTGTTACCCATTATTAGGTCGCGCCGTCAGGGTTGCCGTCTGGATCAGACGGCAGATCTGGGCCGTCTGATCTAGGATCAGATGACGGACGCATCGTCACCCTCCTCGAGGGCTCCGCCCCTCACGCGGCGTCCAGCCGCGGCCGGGACTCATCAGCGACCCTCGTCCCCTCGACCACTCCGTCCCGGGGTCCTTAAAACTCTCCTCGTCGCCTAAGGTCAACCGGTGTGTGTCGAACCCTCACGAGGCGCAGTCAGCGTGAGCCAACACAACCGGCGACCTGTCCCCACGCAGCCCGGACTCAATCAGGTACCCCTCTCCCCGTCTTCTGCAACTTGATTGCTTAACATGCAATAATCGTAGCTAGGATATCGGGGATCGGACAATCGATCGAAGCCCGATCCCCATTGCAAACCGTAGAGCTTCACCTAGGGTTAGACGCCAGCACGACGTCCGACCACCTCCGGCAATGTTAAACCTCTCTAACGGTAGAGCTCGGTGAGCTCTACCCGGCGACCCCCGAACCAGGTCCTGGCACCGCCGGCAGAACCGGCCGCGCCGCGTCTAAGCCCCCCTCGCCTCGGTGCGAGGTAGGGGAAGGCGAAGAGTCGTCGGGTCAAGCGGGTGGAGCCCAGCCCGCGCGCGTCCCAAGTGGGTCGGCACGCGTCACCCGCACGTTAGTCCGGGTGAGCCCCACCGGTGTTCCGCAGCCACTCAAGCCCCGCCACGCGTCCAAGGTGGGCCTGTCGTTGTCTTCTCTCATGCACAAACAATAATTATATATAACTATTATATATACATATATATATAATTATATATGCTGTTAGTGCTAAGTTAATCTATATGTATATTTATATAATTAATTCATATAGTTATAACTATAGACCTAAATGCTTATATGTATATAATCTGTCATAATGGGGTAATTAGGATTAAATTATATGATTCATGTAGTAGCTCAATTTAATCAAAATTCAGTAGACAAAATAAATATAATAAATTAAGTAATGATTAACAGAGTATTATTAATGCTGAGTAATTAAATTAAATAAAACTAATGATTATACTTAATTAATGCTTTGATAGTTTAATACAAAAACTTAGTTGTTTAATTCAAACAGTAAATGATATTATTAATATTGTATTAATAATAATTAATTAGGATTAATTAACATAAATCATGAGACTAATAAATAAATATTTAAATATTTAAACAAATAATTAATACACTAAATATTAGATTTAGTAATAATTAATGATAATTAGGGACTAATCAAATTAAATAATTATTAGCAATGTTTGAATTAATAATAGATTAAATATTAATTACAGATAATTAAGTAATTATATAATATAGAAAAATATTTAACTTTAGGAATGAATAGTAAAATAATACAAATTGTATTTTTGAATAGTAAAACTTAAAAGTTTAATAACTTTTCATAGGGTGATCCAAATATAGTTAATATAGGTCTCAAAATACTCAAAAAAATAAATAGAATCAAATGGCGTAATACAGAATTTAGTTTCGAGGTACGCATAACGATATAGCATTTTAGGACCCCATAATTTTTGACCTAGTTGACCAAACATAGTCAATATGGGTCTTAAAATACTCATGAGAGCGGCCCCATCATCATAGCAGTATTAGTTTTACCATTTGGACATCAGGACAAAAAGTGAACCCTAGAACTCTTAGTGAAAAATGACCAAAATGCCCTTAGAATTCAAATGACCATAACTTGGTCAATTCAACTCCAAATTCAAAAATTCAAGATGCTAACTAATTCGGAAATTCAAAGTCATCAATAAACTGAAACAATATTTAGGATCTGAACCCTAGCAATTTAGGTAAAAGACCAAAATACTCCTGACCTTATTTTGATCATAGCTTGACCATTTGAAGTCCAAATCGAACGTACTCACTGTCTATCTTCAAGTTAGACAGTAAGAAATCACTTGGAATTAAGAAAATTCAGTTTAAACCCTTAAAACAAAAGTTAACTTTTAGACGCTTAAAGTAGGGTCAAAATAGTCATTTTGCCCTAAGTTTGGGAATAAGCACCCCTAACCTTTAATTAACATTCCAAAATATTAAAACTAACATTATAATTGTATTAGTGATATTTAAGTGAGTGAAATCAACTATTAAATTAGATTCTTGAATTCTTCTAAGTCTTAAACACTACATCTTAAGGACCCTTTCTGAAATTAGGACTAGATCTTATGTTAGAGTTCATTCATTGGGTAAATTAGGTTACCTAATGGATGAAACCTTGGTTTTATTAGTTTCTAGACTCTTCTTTTATTTTATAACTTATTCTGATTATTTTGTTTTTTAACTTTAGTCTTAGGATAGGAGATTTATCCTATTAAGTCTGATTACTTAATATGATTTACCTTAATTATTAGATCACTATTAGAATAAAACCTAGAACTTAGGTCTTATCCTTCTGGATTATAAGATTAAACCCAAATCTCATAGTGTTTAATCTATAATCTATAGGTTTAGAAGATCTTGATCAGATCTTAGATAGAATATCTAAATCCACAAAATCAGGATGTATGATTTATTGATTCAACTCGTAGTCATCTATTTGATTGAACTAGATTAGAACCTAATGAGTTCTAATCATTTTTAACTTATAAGGTCGAGTTTCTAAGTTACACTCAATAGTAGGAAAACGATAATCCTGAACTTGTGTAACTTGGAATAGTTAGAATAATTAACTAGAAAATAAATGATATCACTATGTTTAGTAGAGTCCCTTGCTTATTTTGATACTTTGTGCTACATATTCCTTGTATATTCGAGCTTACTTCTATGGACATTTCATATAAGAGAACTTTGTGCATAAAAATAAAAACTTATAATAATTAGGATAACAGTTGCCTTTGGGTTCAGTCTCTAGGATGATTCTGGTGCACATTTACCCTATTGGACAGGGTAAGGAGTCATAAGGAGGCTTAACATTACTTATTGAGGAGAGTGTGTTAAGTATGGAACCTCGCTTAGTCTTGCAGATGTGCTTGACTCCTCAGCTGTTTCTGAAATGTGTCCATAGAAACAAAGTAAAATAACTAAAATATTTTGCATGTGTGATTACTGCCTCCTCAGTTCTGCTGCTGGATTCTATCTGCCCTAGCTCTAAAAGGCTATGGGAATTTTTGTCTGCTTAAGCCCTGAAAGGCTTGGGGTTTTTACCGGCCCGATGGCCAACTTTCTGATATGACAGTCTTTACATACCTGTTTTAATTTTTTAGCTTACTGTGTACATTGTTCAGATGCATGTTTCAGTTAGCAGTTTTTCTTTACTTACCCACTTACCTATACATATTTATAGGATGATAGACTTTACTACTTATTATACGTACCATGTTCAGATTTCTATCATTTAATTTACATATGCCGCATGATCATCCGCATGTCTAAGATTAGTCTTTACTTTAAGTACTTTTTACTTATTATGTTATATGCCCATTCCTTCTTAGCTATTGTACTATTGTCTCATTTATTGTTATGTCCCTATTTTCTTGTATGCTTACTGTACCTTCTGCTTAGTTACTTTTGTTATTCATAAGTTGTAGATGGTGATATTATAGAATACATGAAAATTAACAGCCTAAAATGTATTTAGACAATTATCTAACATAAGATTTTTCTTTTCTTTGGCTGGGGCCCTACATTGTGAAACTGACAATGTCAGGAATAGAGCAGTTTGAGAATCTAGTACCTGAAGAGGAGCCCTATTTAGAGGAGGCACAACATCTGGGACCGGAAGACATTTAACTTTCTATTATATGTGAGGATGAGCGTATTTGCACTTTTATTTTTCTTAAACTCTAATTGATGTAATAATACATGTACCTATGACTGCGTGTTTAGATTATTTTATACTTGTATTCTGAGTTATATCCCATATTTATTATATCGTAATGCTTGGATGTCATTTCTTAAATTGCTTCCGCATTCTGTATGATTTAGTAGATAGTGACTAATGTTTGATTATGTGCTCACTTATTCCCTTATTAGGTGGATTATGGATTTCATCTTAATCCAATAATAAGTGAGGGGTTAGCTAGAGTGACACACCACCCCTTAGCTTAATCCTTGTGGGTTAAGGGGTGAGGCACCACAATTGAAGTTGTTATTTCTATTAGGTTTGAGCCTCAGCTTGCTTATTTCACATTATATGTTCTTCATACTAGTTGCTGGCTATAAATGGATAGTTTATAGTTATTGTTTCTCCATAGCTTATTGCACCTATTACTGCTTGCATGTTTAGCCAATTTAAATGTGGTATCTTCAAAATATTCAGTTCATTAAAATAGCCTAAAATGTACTTAGACAATTGTCTAACTGTAACCTTTTTGTTTTGTTGGCTAGGGCCTTGGCATTTGTGATACTGACAAATGTCAGATTCAGATATATTCGTGGGTGGTGTCACAGAAGAGGAGCAGGTTCAGGAGGAGAATCGTGCTGCTGCTGTTTAGTTAGATATTGTATTTTATTTCAATGAGATTGAGAGACGTTTTCATTCTCTTTAAAATTCAGCTTGTAATAATTAATTCTGGATGTATTTCATTTCTGCATTTCGATGAGTTACTATATTGTTTTCCCTCTTTCTACTATGTATGCTTGTGGATGTTACTACTCGCCTATTACTTCCACCACTTTGATATTTACATATATATATATATATTGATGAATGTTATTTACTTGGTGATAAGTCCTTGGCCTAAGGCAGGTTGGGTTTACCTAACTTTACTTAAGTTGGGGGTTTGCCATATTGGAGCACCGTACTTCCTTATTGTCAGTACGGGGGCCCCACAAGTTGTCCATAGAAATAAAAGTAAAACAACTAAAATATGTTACATAGTATTGCCTGCCTTTTAGTCACACAGTATATTCAGTTATATTTATGGGAATAGATTGATATATATGTATATATGGGCCAGTTTGGCCAAGTCTTCTGATATGGCAGCCAATATATAGAGATTCATGTACAGCTTGATATTTGGCTATGTTTCAGTATTGTTTATTCAGTCAGCTATTTCTTTGTTCCACTTATATACAATAGGATGTTAGAATTTTACTGCTATTATACGTATTACTGTTGAGTTATTTATTCAATCTGCATATTTCATTTGATCATCAGCATATGTTAGGATGTAGTATTTTTTTTTCAGCACATATTTAGTTATTTATATTTATATGCATTACCTTGTTTACTTTGCTTTTGAGACATGTCTTAACCTTCTTTTTGCGTAAGTTATAAACGTTATTTATAGCTTTCTCATTTCTTATTGTACTGCTAGTTGCTCCTATTTTTATTGTTGCCTAGAAAATGTAAAGTGGTGATATTATAAAATATATAAAAATGTATCAGCCTAAAATGTACTTAGATAATTGTTTAACACAAGATTTTTTTTTTTTTGGCCTGTAAAATACTAGAAATTCTTTTCAAAATTATTTATTAATATTTAAATAATTTAGAACTCAGAATAAAAAATGGAGTCCGTCATTGGACTCAGTAACTCCAAATTAGCTAGGAGTGTTATTCTGAGAATATTTGGAAATCGTTGATTTTCCCGGATATTTTTCGATCACTCAGAAATTTTCATCAAATTAGGATTCCAATTTAAGTCAAATAAAAATGTAATAAAAATATTCTCTTATAATGCCTATTGAAATGATCCTACTGCAAAATTTTGAGCTCATTTGGTATCCTGGATTGTCCTGAATAAATTCATAAAATTTAAACTTCAAATGCTAATAAAATAAAAAATATAAATTAGAATTTGGAAATTTTTATATATCTAAGTTAAGCATCATATGAGGATGCTATGTTTCAAGTTTCATTAATTTTTGAGTTTTCGATTTATCATAACTGTTTTTTTAGTTTTTCACTTAAAAATCAATATAAAATAAAATTTTTGTCCAAACTCAATAATTTTTCAATGTGTGCGTTCATCTCATTGAGACGGACATTTCGATACTAAGTTTGTAATTTTTGAAGCTCAAATGACTTTAGATCTTGGCTCAAAAATTTCAGCAATTTATTTTGATCCAATGGCTTATTAAGAGCCTAAATTTTCTTAAAACCTTCAAAACCTAAATCCTATTTTTGGACTCAGCCGAAAGTTCTTCATCCTCCTACGCAAGTCGACCCCCTCACGCGACCCTAATCCTATCCTCTTCGCATGATGGCGCGACACCTGCCCTCTCTCTAGCACGACAACACCTTCCCTTTCGCCTTATCTTCTCTTCATCCCTCCAGCTGTCGAGCCGAGACTATAGGCTCCAACTCCATCCATATCATTCGGCCATTACTCTTTATTAGGGAAGCGGCATTACAAGGGACGGCTGAAAAAGAGCCTCTTCAAACCCTGGCCGAAACCGGGAGATCGCGCAGAACCTCCTCTCGCCGAGCCTCCTTCCAAGCCGAGAGCGATCGCATCTTCCCCTTGGCAAGGAACCAAGATACCGGCGTCTCCTAAACCTTTGTTAGCAACTAAAGGTACTACCTCCATCTTCACCTAAAATTCCTTTGAATCTCGAATTTTTGCAAAGAAACTTGTTGATACTTATATAAAAGTATCTTGTTTTCATATATTCATCATGTTCTATTGAAAGGCATGAAGTCGTTCATATGTGTGATTCGCATTCGTTGTTGGTTTTGTGCACTTGAAACATTTACAAAGTAACTAAAATACTTATGTAAAATTTTATATGCTATTGTAATTATTTATTAATTAATTGCTAAATAACTCTTTAGATAATTGTTGATCTTGCAACTCCATTGCCTAATCAACTCAACATCAAATTGTATTGTTAATATGTAATTTTTGTTACATGTAAGAACATACACTTGATTGTGCTTAATTTATTATATTGCTTCATATTCTTTTATATATTATGTACCTCTTTCTTTTCCGTGTCTAAAGATTTTAGTAGTCTATTTATTTACTTTTAGAGGAGATATGCGTTTGATTGATTTAAATCTGTAAAAGTCGATCAACTTAGTACTTCGTTCATCTTCTATGCCCGTAGATTATTCAACTCTCAGCTGTTAAATTCTTCCTTCATCGTCTAGTAATTTGAACTAGATGAATCGAACTTAGAAAAGTTTGACTCATATTTCAAATTTTATACGACTACTGAAGAAAGAATTTATGAAATCAAACATTCCTTGAGTAAATGGTGTTCAATTAAGTACAGAAATCTTTGTAGAATGAAATTATTCTGCTGCGTATTAGTTTCTTCTTAAATTTCTTATTTTCTTAATCAGTGATTTGCGTAATCATTATTTTGTATTATATGAAGTCTTAGAACAACTTGTTAGAATCAATCGAGTTCAATGACTTTATTACGAAGAATCAATATGCTGCAAATTATTTCTTTCGAATCTTCCCTTGCTTACGATTACTTAATAGTTAGTTTAATTTAATTTAAATCAAAGGAGAAAGGTACTTTAATTTCGATCTTTTGCTCTTTGTATGATGTTTCTTTCTGTGTGAGCTCACTTAGGAAATTGATCAGTGACATTGCTAAATGTCTATTTCTTTTCTTTATATATGTATATATACATATATAAATATAAATATATATTCGATCAACTAGATCAAATTCCAAAATCTGTAATAGAGATAATGGATTATATTTCATACTAATTCATATTCTCTATTTCTTTAACTCTAATTTTTAGCATATTATGAATCAATCTTTATGTTGAGTCGTAAAATTATTGTTTGTAAGATTTGAAAAGTAATTAAAAGGTGTTAAGATCATACCTTTAGTATTCTTAAAAATGGAATGTATTAATCTTTATTTCAAACAACCTAAGCATAAGTTTATTTAACTTAAGATAAAATGATATTCCTTAATCTATGAGATTTTCATTTTTCTTAGCATACTAATATTTCATTTGTGGTGTTGTTACTTAATATTATTACTCTTTATATTTCTAACTTTGTAAAGTAGTAAATCTCTTGATAAGGTTTTGCTACCTATCCTGGCACCCTTGGGTTTATAGATACATGCACTTAAGTATGGACAGTGTTAACATTATGCTTAGTTTATGATATTTACTTTTATTTACTTTACTGTGCTATATTATTTTCCATTTAGTCTTGCGTGTTATAAAAACTTGAGTTTTGCTTTCTTTCCAAGTTGTGTATGATTAATTAGAAATAATCCTAGAGATATTGAAGAAAATCTGTTGTTATTTTAAGAAGCATATTTGGATTTGATTCCTATAAGTTTAAACGAACATATACTTTTGGACATTAAAAGAGTACCTATATGCATACATCATTATTATGCTAATTATGTTATCTATGAGATAAGTATGCTTTTATCAAGATTGTAAGAATGTACTTTTCCTTGCTTCTTAAGTGTGGCAATAATTTTGTGAGTCACCTTAGGAGAAATTGATAGTTTGCAAAGTACTCCCGCAACTTAAGCATATAAACCAAGCTCAAATCTTCTTGAAAATGGATAGGTTGCGGTATTTGAAAATACTGGTTCTGTTTATCCACCTGACAAAGAAACTCATGCTTCTAGTCGTTCATGAAGTTACGATCTGCTCAATAGATATGTTAATTGTGCTTATCATATTATTAATCAATTATCTACTTGACAACTTAGAAATTTAATTGCCCTCCATTGAAAATTGAATCAAATGCTGCCATTAATGTTATGTAATTTGAATGCTGTCCATTCATTAATGTGATCAAACGCTGTTCATTTATTTCGATATAAATCAAATGATATCATGAGTTACATGCTGCTATCATTTCTATTATAAGATCTTAATGCTGTCATTTATTCTAAAGTGATAGAATTGCTTCCGTCTCTTATTAAATGAAATTGTCAAATGAATTACGAGAAGCAAATACTATTAGTTTAATCAATGTGATCAAATGCTATTAGTTCATGTAATGTGATCAAATATTATTAGTTCAATTAAGGTGATCAAATACTTCCATTTAGTTCAATTGTGATTAAATGCAGCTATTCATATTATGAGATCTAAATGCTGTCATTTACTTCAAATGTGATTAAAATGCTGCCATTTGTGTTATGAGAATCACTGTTGTCATTCAGTTAAGGTTAATTAAATACTGTCATGTATTTTCTAAAATGAAATCAATGAGTTCATAAGTGATCTAATGTTGTTATTAAGTGAAATAAGGGAACACGTGCTACCATTTATCTCAATATGAGTCAAGTGCTATCATAAGTCATATACTACATATGTATTGGTCCTCATATATAATTACAATGCTGAATAAATATTGTTGTCCTTTATTTTATGATCAAATGCTACCATCTTTAGTTCTAAAAGATCATAAGTGATGTAATGTAATCAAATGCTGTCAATGATTTATAGAATATAAATGTTGCCATTTAAATAGAAATTCATATTGTTGCCAATTATATTGTAAAGTACAAATACTGCCATGTATTTAGGAGATCATATGCTGCCTTTAAATTCAAATTATTCTTATTTCTTTTATATTTAATTGTTAACTTTAATGATGCTGTTCCTTGCAGGTTGAGTCATAAATCTGTATTAAAAGAAAAGTTGCACTAAATGTTATTGCCATATGGCATAATAAGCCAAATGATGATGCTACTATAATTTCTAAACTTATTTATACATCTTGTATTAATTTCATAAGTATTTGATTTGGATTTAAGAACCATAGGTTAGTAACTGCTTCGTTTGATTTTATCACTTGAAATTATTGTAGAACTGGAAATGAGCAATCCTATAAAAAGGATTGAACTCTATTTTAGAACTGAAAATAGTTAATGGATTGACTTATATTTTGATTGTGTAAAAATTGTTTATTTGACCAAAAATAAAGGAGACTGCCGAAATTTTTAAGATTTTAGGACTTCAAAAATTTGTGGGAAATATAGATGTTTTCAGATGTTTCTAGAGTTTCATATAAATTTTCACTTCATTTGAAAGTATTAGTCATAAAAATAATCAATTTGATAAATCCAAATATCAATATCATAAAAACCTATTATTACAAATCATGTTAAAATCATAAAGCATTAAATTAATGACTTAAACTATTTTTGGCAAATCAAAGAAATTAAATTGATTGATTTTGTATCAAAACAGCCAGGTACGCAAATTTACTTATAAGTTTTATTTCAGTATTCTTATTTTTGAGCCATTTTCCATTTGAATATTATTTACACTGCTTATCGCTTTTTAATCTGCAAAAGAATGATATCAAATAGCATATAACAAAAAGAATAAAATATGGTATATACATTTTGTGGTGTTTGTCTTTGGAGGGTAAAATACAACACTGAAAATATGTACAGATTGGGCCTGCTGGCAGCCCCTGGGAGTTATATGGAGGGAGTTAGCCTCTTGTAGGAAGTAGGCAAATCCAGAGGAAATACACACCATCAGTTCCTATTTTGAGTAAGCTATCGACGGGTAGCGAGATAAGCTTCCTACATGTTATGCCTATGGGTTTACCCATTTGGGCTCAGGAGTCTACGGACTTGACTTATTATTACAAATGCTTTTGATATAATTATTTATTTCATACTTTCATATTTATGGAATTTCACAGCTAACTTGCAGGGCAATACTTAAACTTGGAAATTTATTTTACTTATGCAGATATTTCAGTTACTTTCATATTTGATTTATACCTATTTTAGGATGCTAGAATTAATCTTATAAGAATAATTTGCGTACTCCTACCTGACTGGTAAACTATGTTTTTCAGGTTTTAAGAATTAAAGTTTAGAAGATCTGTCAAATAAAAAGAGAAGAAATAAAGAAGCAAGAGAATATGAATATTTAATCTTAATTGTAAATATTAAACAGTGTATTTCATATGTATGGCTCTGAATATAAATGTGAACATTTATGTATTTTATTTACTCTAATTTCATAAATGCATATTTTCAAATGTATGAATCATTTTTTAAAGACTCTCAAACTTCGGTCCCCTGTCGCCACAGGCCCTACATTGTGAAACCGATAATGTCAGGTTTAGAGCAGGTTGAGGTGACAGTACCTGAGGAGGAGCCTTATTTGGAGGAGCAGCAGCAACTTGGACCCGAGGACATTTATCTGGTTATTCTACTTGTGAGGATGAGTACACTTTCTTTTCTATTTATCTAAACTTTAAATATTGTAATAATACAGGTACTTATGACTACGTATATGGATTATTTTATGCTTATATTCTGAGTCATGTTCCATATTTATTATTTTGTGATGCTTGGATATTATTTCTTAATTTGCTTCCACACTCTGTATGATTTAATAGATAGTGACTGTTAGGTTGATTCTATGTTAATCCTTCCCTAATCAGGTAGATTGTAAATTTTATCCTAATCCAATAGTAAGTGAGGGGTTAACTAGAGTGACACTCCACCCTTGACTTAATCCCTGTGGATTAAGGGGTGGGGCGCCACAATGTCTAATCTAGTTATAAATAAGAGAATTTTCATTTGGTGACCACTTCACCATAATCATGTTAACTTAAGAGAAAAATAATTCCATGGTGGGGCTGGGGTGCCACACAAGACCCGGTAGAATAGTAATAACAATTTATTAGTTGGTGGGTGGAGAAGATGAGATGGAAAGTATTTGCAAAACATTCTTGATGCGCTCTAAGAAAATATGTCATCAGCTGGGAACCCAATTTGGTGGTACATAGCTATAGTTCCAGCTGCTGGATGCAAAATTAGGAAGTGAAAGCAATAATTATCGATAAAACTTTCTACATCTCGTAGGGCGATTCATAACTAATAACTTGTGTCAGGACCAATTTAGAGAGAGAAGAGATTATCCAACTCAATATGAGCTGATTTGTGGAGAGCCGCAATTAGTAGGGTGGGTTAGAATTTTCATCAAGTAAGGTAAGAGGAGCAAAGGGAAGACTGATGTTAATAAATCTGGTGAGTTTATGGGTTCGAAAAAGTGGCATAAATTGAGATCTCCATAGGAAAAATTTGGATTTGTCGAGTTTCACATTCAAGATGTGATGAACATTGATGAGAGATGAATCATTACCATACTTTATTGAGGTAATCGTCTGTGAAGCTTGAACTGGAGATGATGAATCATCAAAGAGACTTGAGTTGTTTTAGATTTATGCCATAGAGAGGCGATCATGATTTAAGCAGTGATGTCAAGGGATTGATCAATAAATTAGTCTATGTGGGAAGGAATTTGTCTCTCTGTTACCATGATAAAGATGCGTGAGGCAATGGAGGTTTTCCCAAAGCGAGAAATCAAGAAATTAAATATTATGTTCTCTGTTAAATACAACTAACAATAACAAGAATATATATATATATATATATATATATATATATATATATATATATATATATATATATATATATATATATATATATATATATATGTATAAACACAAGAAGCTAAATAGAGAACTCTCATTAGACGGTGGAGGATTTCCATGAGACTAGACAGTCCAGATGGACCGGTGGGGGATACTCCTTAATAGTGGATTGTTACCCTTGCCAGAATATTCATCTTTATCTGCCAAACTGATCTTCTTAGCTATCAACATCATATATAGTTGAGTCAAGAGATTCATCCTATTTTGGTTCTATCACCACTCATCATGTTATTGTAGGCATTGAACAACTTCAAATTTATGATCTTTATATTGGCAATGACCAAGTGAACTCTGCGAATAATTCAGGTTTTCCTATCACTCACATTGGGTCTCCCACTTTAGTCTATCCTCCTTCTATTTTCCATTAAAATAATATTCTTTGCATTCTCTATATTTTCAAAAAACCTCTTATTTGTTCACAAATTTTCAAAAGAAAATAATGTGTGCTTTGAATTTTGCCCTCTTTTTGCACTATAAAAGACACACGAACAAAGTAGGAACTATTGTGTGGCCTCTACATTAACATTTTGTTTGCCTACCAGCCCTCCCACCAGCAGCAACCTCTCCCCAAGCTCTTTCAAGTATTGCTTCCACTGCCACCATATGGCAAGAGTGATTAGGCCATCCTTCTTCTCAACCGCTCCAGCACATTATATGGCATCTCAACATTCCATCCACCTCCATTCCTTTGTTATGTTTAGCTTATCAATTGGGAAAGATCCATCATTTGTACCTCCCTCCTATTTCAATTAAATATAATATACCATTACAATTAGTTTACCTTGATGCATGTGATTCTAGCTCTATTGTTTCTATTTCCAATTATTGTTACTACATAATATTTGTTGATTGTTTTTCACATTTTTCTTGATTTTATCCTTTGAAATCTAAGTATGATGCTTTGCCAACATTTATGTCATTTAATCAAATATTTGAAAATTTATTTGGTTACAATATTGTAAATTTTCAATCCAATATGGTGAAGTGAATTTTGTTCATTTATATTTGTTCTTGATAAGCTTGGCGTCATCAGTTCAAAGTGGATTTTATAAGTTAAAAAAGCTACAGATGTTCAATTTCATTATTTATTCGCACCGTATACACCATCCCAAAATTCTCAGACATTATAAAAGCATTCATGTAAAAGCATTCATGCCACTAGAATATTGGCATTACGCATTCCAAACAGCAAACTATCTAATTAATCGGCATCCAGCCAAAATTCTTCAATTCTCATCTTTGTACACTATTATATATAAAACCATGTCAAATTATAAATTTCTAAGAGTTTTTAGTTGTTTATGTTTTCCTTGACTTAAACCATACATAACTACAAAATTGTAATCATGATCTCAACCTTGCATCTTTATTGGCTATGTTAGTCAATATCAAGCTTATTTATGCTATGACCCTCAAAATAAAAGAGAGTATATAGCTCGCCATGTCATTTTTGACTAAACTTCACTTCTATGTACTTCAATAAGAACGACTACTCTTCCAGCTTACAAGCATGCTCCAATTCTTATTTACATTCCTAAATATCCACTCATTTATTCACTCTTACCCAAGCAGCTATCCTTTTCTGTTGTTGCACCACCAAATAAGCAGTCCTCCTTCGATTTAATCCTAATTACAGTAGCCAAATTCACATAATCAACAAATTCTTAATTCGTCTACTACTTCCACCTTACCCACACCCAATAGCATGACCACATCTCAAAGTCTCCTCCTCCCATGTCTTCTGATTCAATGATCACTCGCTCTAAGAATAGATCCCTCAAACTCAAGACTTACACAACCAAATTCCCTTTGTGAATTTGTCTTGCTAATTTGAGAAGTGAATGCATTCCCCAAACATATAGCCAAGCAGTAAAAACACTCGTTGTTGAGCTGCAATGGCATCCAAAATTGATGCCTTTTATGAAATAACACATGGACCTTGGTTCTCTTTCATCCTTCCTATAATGGTTGAATTTTTCATTATAAGGCACTCCTTGTGGCATGAGGTTTTGATCTAGAATATGAAATAGATTATTTTGAGATATTAAGTCCGATGGTCAAGTTGAAAATAGTACGTCTAATTCTCACTATTGCCGTAACTTTCAATTTGAAAGTTTGACAGCTTGATTTCAATTATTCCATGAAATCATCTATATGGCTCAACCACTGAGCTTTCATGATCCACTGAGCAATCTATGGTCTCAAGCAGCCGCCTTGTGCGCAATATTAAAAATTATCAACCAAATTGCTCCGAATGGGCTACCAAAACATCAAGCTAGATCGGTCCATGTTTTTCTTTAGTGACTCATCCATCAAAATTTATTTGTTAGTATATATTGATGATGACTTAATGTGTGGAACAAATTCTTCAATTATTGCAGCTCATATTACTACTATCTAGCAGTAATTTACATTAAGAGATATGGATGATGCATCTTATTTTCTTGGTGTCTCATCCACCAAGCTTCCTACTGGCTATCACCTATCGCAAAATCAACACATTTGGTTTCTATTTCAAGATGCGGATCTAGTCAGTTGCAAGCCCTGCTCTACACCTATTCATACCTGTTCTTCATTGTCTTCCAGTCAGTGTACACTATTACTTGATTCGACAGCATTTTGTCGGTTGGTTGGAGCTCTTCAGTACCTTTCTCTCACACGTCCAGATATAAGGTAAATTGTAAAAGAAGTTTTTTAAATCACATCCAAACAAACTATGGACCATTGGGCATCAATTAAACGTATTTTACATTATTTAAAAGGCATAGTATATCGCGGTATTTCCATCACCAAAGCCAACTCTTTTGAGTTAAGTGCCTTCAAAGATGCTAACAGTGTGAGCAATTTCGATGACAAAAGATCTACGACTGGTTATCTTATATCTCTTGGCTCATCTCTTATCTTCTGGTCCTCTAAAAGGCAATCCAATCCACCATTGCTTGCTCCGTTACAGAAGTCGTGTACAAGGCTGTTGCACTTGCTACCTCTGAGGGAGGCTCTCTGATAAAGCAAATTATTGCCAAATTTATGTTTTCTCTTCCTTGTCTGCTACATATTTTCTTTGACAATGTTGGTGTCACTTACTTAGTACACAAATCGATTTTTCACACCTGCGTGAAGCATGTTCAAGTGGATTTTCATTTTATTCTTAACCTCAACGTTAGAAGAGAGCTTCCTATCAGTTATACTTTATTAGATTGGTGATGCTCTTATAAAGTCCTTTTTGCCTCACGATTTTGTCTTCTTACATTCAAGTTCACCATGTCGTTACCTATGATGCAATTGCGGGGGTATGTTAACATATTAAATGAGTCTCTCCTATCATTATAACTTTCATTATGTTAACCAAATTAAATGAGTAAAGCCAACATCTATCTTTTTTAAACTAATAAGAACTGATTAAATTAGGTTTGTAAGGTTATAAATAAAATAATTTTAGATTTTTTTTATATTTCTTAACTAATATATCATAATATAGTAAAATAAATTTTAGAATTAAAATAGTCTCATTTTTTATTTTTCTCTACTATTTTTATTTTTAATATATTTTGAATAAAATTTGAAATATATTTTAAAAAAATATTATTTTTTATGATTTTATTATCTTAATGAGAAATGATATTTAGATCTATTGACCCTAATAAAACTTATTAATATTATTTTATTATATTAAAAAAATATAAATATTATTTTTTAAATTTTATATTAAAACAATACCCAAATTACCATATCTAAATAGTATTTCCCTATTCTGTCTGATTTTCACTCTTACCCTCCCGCGCCAGGCCTCCTATGGAACTGTAATAAAAATGGATATCAGGCAGAGGGAAAATTCATTTTTTTATCAGTAAAATATTGGATCGGAGCCCAAAAGAGCACGTGGATAAAATGGTTGCTCTCAAGCCCCTTCAGTCTCAGCCTCCGTCAACTCATCTGAATTTTACATTCAGCTCATCATCTCGCGCAATCTCCACTCTCCAAATAGAAAATCATACCGAAGGAATCTTTTGCCCCGAAATCCATATCGATCGTCGGATGCTGATGGTTTCTCTGATTTGTGCAGCCGGCCGAAGATAAATTCGCCCTTGTTCATTGTTTCCGTAAGATCTGCGCCTCGGATCTGGGTTTAGGGTTACGTTTTTTGGGATTAGGAAGATGCATAGGCCTGTAAGGCATCTTGAGAGATCGCCGACGATGACGAGGGGGAAACGTGTTTTGGATCCTGGCGACGGAGACGACCACGGCGACCATGAGGCCAAGCGTCCCAAGGTCCCCGCTCTTGCCAGGTACTCTTAATGCCGTTCTTTCCATGTTGGGGTTAGAGTGACGTATGCGTTTGCTTAACGTTCAAATTTGAAATAGCCGCCTATGTGGTTGCCGTTTTCCCTTTTAGAGAAGTTTATTGTGCTTGTTTTTTTTTTTGTTTTGATTCAGAGAGTATTTTTGAGATTCTGGCTTGTTGTGATAGAGGATAGCTTTTAATCTTCTGTAGTTGGTACTAGCAAGAGCTAATAGAACTTGTCTCGGAATTGGATTTTGGATTCCATTGAATGGAATTTATATTTTTATCAATTTTAATCCTAGTTGATCTTTGCACGTGCCTTTGTTTACTTTGTTCTTACTGTTGATGATTTAATGCGACTTAAATTCGTGAACTTAGTTGAATATCGTTGGCAAGATGTTGAATTTCTCACGCAGTTTCATGCTGTGCTTTTTATTGAAATTTACTTTATGATGTTCAGATGGTCAGGGACGTTAGGAGACTTTTAATTTTTTACCTGCAGAAAATTGCCATTTTGGTTTTTTTCTATGGTGTTGATTTTCCGGCCCTTACCTTCATAGAGTAAAACTTTTTTCTGCTGGTTTAAGTTTTGTTTTTTATCAGAAAATTAATTTTTAGAATGTTGTAGATGGAAGTTTATAATCAGGTCCTGGAAAATGTTTGTTCAAGTAAAAATACATTTGGTTGATTATTTCTTTTCCTATCAAGCCAGCAAACCTTGTTGAAATGAATCTTGGAAACTATAATTACTTGCATTCCTCTTTTTAGCGGCACCAGAAACAGGGACTGACTATGTTTTTTTTTATTTCAAGTCTGTTAGGTTAAAGGTTCACCATGTGCATGCTGTTGCGTCTGCTGATATATAAATGAACTTTGTAATCTTATGCAGTGTGATTGTGGAAGCTCTCAAATTTGATAGTCTTCAGAAGCTTTGTTCATCATTAGAGCCTGTGCTTCGTCGAGTTGTAAGTTGGAAAGGCTTAACTTCTCTTCATTTTAATGTTATGAGTATTGCTGATTGTGTTGTATTCCCTAATCTTATATGCATTTTAAAAGATGATTTTAAGACTTTTTTTATCAATGTTATATAACACATGCATATTCTCTTAATAATAATGACTAATAACATTAATTCTAAAGTTCATACATATCTCACAACTAAGTTTTTGTTGTAACTAAACTAAAATAATTGAGAAGATGAAATTGTGGTGATAATTTTGCTTTGATAATAAAAATTTGAGTAATAATTTTGTAAATATAAATGTTTGGGAAATGATGAAGATTTATATAGTATGTATGAACTCCATGTTCTCTTATCTTTTACATTGTTTTTATTCATGTTAGTTCTTTACATTCATTTAGGAATGTTTTTTCACATTATCCAGTTGTTTTAGCAGTGCTTTTGCATTTCCTTGGTTTTTGGATAGAGCTGATATTTTTGACAGCATTTAAATGTTTCATAAACCCCTAGAGCTATTATCACTTTTTCTCTCTATTCTGTTTTTCAAGCTATCTAAACTGATTCCATGGGGCTCAAAATTTTAATAAAATATGATAACTTTATCATGATAGTCTGTGGAATGATATTGAGTAATCAACCATGAAATTAGATATTAAATAAAAATATTATGCAATATTAGATTTAGTTATTCAGCAAGGATGTATTATGATGGACACTTAAACTAAACATTGCATTATTTCTTTTGTTTGAAATTTTCTACTTGGCTACAACTGCTATAATGTGTCGTACTCAGGTTTGCCCTATGTGTCCAAACCCATTCTAAAATAAAAAGTTTAATAATATTTTTTGACTTAGATATTGCATTGTACACCGTTATTTACACAGTTTACATTGCACTAACATTATTATTGAATTTTTCATGATGCACATTAAAATATCCACGGCCAAGGGGCCAGGTCCATGATTAATACAAGCCTATTCTTAATACTCTGCATAGCTATTGATTTATATATATTGTGTTTTTTGGATCAATTGGTGGCAATTATGTTGAAGTTTTGGCATTTATGTTATACAGGTCAGTGAAGAAGTGGAACGTGCTTTAGCTAAGCTTGGCCCTGCTAGACTTGGGGGAAGGTATTTCAATTGAATGATTATTAGATTGGTAAATTTTGGATGTATTTGTTTCGTATTTTAGTTTTTTTTTTTTTCATAGAATTTACTTCTATTTTATCATGCTTCCTGCTTTTGTGTCTACCAAAACTGTCTTCAATATTTTAACTCAGGGCCTCCTTTAGATGTCTACATTGAGTAAATATCATCACATAAGGTTTTTTACCTGAACTCCAAGCTATCGATGGTGATTTATAGGGTTGTTCTGTCATGACATTAATTGATGATAATTAAGAAATATTTATGTTATAGGGATGGTTAGAGTGGCATCTGTTAATGATAAATTTGTTTAAAAATTAATTGTTTGGGAATGTGCACAATGAAGGGAAAAACTGCATCATAACACTTGTGAATTAGAAGGTTTTTAACTTTATGTGAATATAAGTTATGCAAAGATTTACCAATAATTTGTTTAATTTGTCTATCATTCCATAGTATGAACGAAAAATGAAAATTCATAATGCATATACTAAATAGTTGTCATAAGTTTAGGCAAGTATTATAATGATGTTTATGATAATTATCAAGACAAGAATTTTATTTTGTAACAATCCAATGTCTGATTATATTTTACGTAGTTTCTAAAGTGAATTAATTGTTATGTGAGTATAATCACCAGCCTCCATTTACAGTCCCTGGAACTATGTGTTAAGGCCTGTTAGAGTTAGTTTTATTTTCTCATAGAGAAACAGAAAAAAATCATATGAGGAAAAGTCAAGTAGTTGATTTTCACTGATAGGTTTAAACTTGAGTTAAAATTGGGTTTGATTAATGGTCTCTTCTGCCCAACTTTTTATCCCTTCCGTGTATCTGACCCAACTTATAAAGTGAATGATTCCTTTTAGATTAATTTATCAATTTATGGCTCTAATGGATTTTGGTTCAGTAAGGTTCTAAAGCTAGTGATTAAAGGGGGGCTCTTATTTTTGGTTCTTAATGATATTTAAAGGTTTTATTTGAGATAAAGTAAATCATTGCTGTGTAAAGATTCATTTTAATGGGAAAAGGTTAAGATATGAGCTAGGGGCTTTGGCTTATATTGCAATGTCGAAAAATCAGTTGGTGTGAAAATATGAAATGGTTGGCTCTCTTACAATTTTAAACTTTTGAGATTTACATATCTTGCACAAACTTGTCCCTCTTCTCCCCACTCTGGCTGACTGTTCATCCTTCTTATCAAAATGCCACTGTGCTGTCTGTATGCATTTTGTAACTTTACTTGAAGGCATTGTGCATACCTAAATTTTCATAGTTTATATCTAATACGCTTTAATTAGAATGAAGCTAAACTGGACCTGAGTAGTTATTTATTTATTCGGTAGAACATTACAATTCTATTGTGCTCCTATTATTTAACCTGAAGTTCAGCTCTTTTTTATTTTGTGATTCATTGTATATTTGTCTGCAACATTATGGGCTGCCTTTCAATGCGTTTCTGGTGCTTTCGTGGTCTATTACAAACTTTTAGTTTGGTTGAGATTTTCCTCATTTTTGAAGCTGAAGGACTGATGAAATTTAGATAAGCTACTAGTATTTACTTTTTATTCTGGTCTAATAGCTTTAAATGATATTATGTGAAAATCATTGTTGACATTTGTTTTTTTTCTTTGCCATAATCATGTATGGTATTTGATACAGATCTTCTCCAAAAAGACTGGAAGGACCTGATGGAAGAAGCTTGCAGCTTCAGTTCAAATCAAAATTGTCTTTACCAATTTTTACTGGGGGAAAAGTAGAAGGAGAGCAAGGTGCTGCGATTCATGTTGTGTTGATTGATGCCAACAATGGCCATGTCATAACTTCTGGGCCTGAATCTTCTGCAAAACTGGATATTTTAGTGCTCGAGGGTGATTTTAACAATGAAGAAGATGAAGACTGGACTGAAGAAGAGTTTGAAAGTCATGTAGTTAAGGAACGTGAAGGCAAGAGACCTCTTTTAACTGGTGATTTGCAGGTTACCCTGAAAGAAGGAGTAGGCACTCTTGGAGAACTAACATTTACTGATAATTCTAGCTGGATAAGAAGTAGGAAGTTCCGGCTTGGTTTGAAGATTGCATCTGGCTTCTGTGATGGCATTCGAATTCGAGAGGGGAAAACTGAAGCTTTTACAGTTAAAGACCATAGAGGAGAATGTAAGTGCTTTCTGTGTATTGTTTAATTTATTATGGTAAATATTTTGTTTTTTGAAGTTTCAATTTTAATGGCATGTAGTATACAAGAAACATTATCCACCTGCTCTAAAGGATGAAGTTTGGAGATTGGAAAAGATCGGAAAAGATGGTGCATTCCACAAGAAGCTAAATAAGGCAGGGATTTGTACAGTTGAAGATTTCCTTCGGCTTTTAATTAGGGATCCACAGAGATTGAGGAATGTAAGTTTAACTTAGCGGTGTGAAATTATCAATTTCTGCTGTCTTTTTTAACCATATTCTTGTCATTGCAGATTCTTGGAAGTGGCATGTCAAATAAAATGTGGGATGTTCTTGTAGAGCATGCTAAAACCTGCGTCCTTAGTGGGAAGTACTATATTTATTATTCTGATGAATCAAGGAATCTTGGTGCTATTTTCAATAACATCTATGAATTTACTGGGCTGATTGCTGGGGGACAGTACTTTTCAGCTGAATCTCTCAATGAAAGCCAGAAGGTTTATGTTCTTTGCTTTTTTATTGCTAGCTTTTATTTGTTTTAATACTCATTCTGGATGAGTAATGCATATAAATGTGGAGTTAGCTTTATAATGCTATAAACCTTGTTGCTTGCCAATTGTGATTACACAGAGTATATGTTGGGTGGGTTTATTTATGTGATATATCAAGTGCTGATTAGCATTTTAACTATTAGGCTATTATTTTAATATATGGCATTGGAAAAAAAAAATCACTATATATCATGTGTCATTGTTCTTTTCTTAATTTTTCTTGACATGTGTTTTGGACATGGGTTTGACCGTCAAATAAACTGCAAGTTTCTGGATATGCTGGAGTGGCTATTAACTAAAAAGTTGATTTAGCCACTATTTGAAACTTTGCATGTTTTTACATCGCTTGGGGCATTATAACGAAGATTTAAAGAATGCACACTTTCATTAGCCATGCATGGTTTACATTTTCTTGCTTTCTGGAAGATTCAAATTTAATCCATCTGAAGTGATGATGTCATCATCGTTGGGCAGAAATGAACATGGGTTCTGGAAATTGTCCATGATCTTACATTTAAAAAAAAAGGATGTCTTGTGGGGCATATATAACTTACAAGTCAGAATCATTATGGCACTTAAGAATTAGACGTTCCCTATTTTTGTCTCTTTTCAAGATTAAATGATTGCTCATTGATGGGCTTGATTATTTAAAACTCTGGTCCTTTTGGTAGTTGCAGAAATATGAATTTTTGCCTTGCTGATCTTTCTGTCAATCGATGGTTATCATGCTATTACTAAGTGAACATATCCTTTTGCATGCTAACTTTTTATCAGCTATATTTTGCATGCTTGTTTAATGATTCAAATCTTTGGTTGCCAAATTTCTTTCATTGTTAATGTGTTTTACAACTTCTATTAATTTTAGTAGAACCTTCCAAATGTTTTCCCTCTTTTGCCATCTCTTAATTTGCTAATTCAGCATAAATAAAAGCATGCATAGAAGATTGGAGCCACCCTATTAATTTTATTGCGTTTCAAACTTATATATATTATATATATAATTATTCATTCTTCGATGGCGTACCCTATTTATACTTTGGATGATCCTGCCTAATGAAATTGTCACAGAATGTCATTGACTTTAGCATTTTGATCATTTGTTGAAGGTTGGCTTTTAGTGTATTTGTGGTTTTCGGAATCATAATTTTTGTTTGCTTAGTGCCTTTGTTGGAGCTAGGGTTGGTAGCCGGTCTTCGATCTTTTTGTCGATGATCTAGGTTACCCTTTAATTATCAATACCCCTTGTTCTGATTTCCTATCTCCAACCAAACTAACAGAACATAGAAGCTTGTGCCTTATGCTTACAACCACTGTTACCAACATTCTCCAAATCTTGAGCTTCCAGCTTACTATGGATTTATGTGTCACAGTGTGTTTGTGATTGCAGTATGACCATGGCTGCTTAGCTCACTGTGGTACATTTAATTGAAGGGTATCTCCAACCTCTTCTTCATAACCTACTATTGTATCAGAAGTTGCTTCCCCCCTGTACTCTGCCCCTTATTGGCACTAGTGAGGACTTGCCATAACTCAATGGTGTGGACTCTCATGTTCGACTTCTGTTGTGTTTCTGACTCTCATAATCCTGAGACGGTCTTCTCACTCTGACCTCCTTGGTCATGTGCCCATTGTATTGCTGTCAACCTAGTACCCACCGCTTGGTGGTTGGCCGTCACTATCTTCTCAAGTGCTGATGATTTGTGAGGAGGGCCAGGCTTCCCTCACCCACTTTGGGGTTCGATGTTGCAGCCAGCCTCCATGTTTGGAAGATTAAATCTTGCTCTTTAGTCTGCATCTTTGTAATCATTTGCGCAACTTTTAGAGGCAACTCCGTCATCTATGACTGCTCTATCCATCAAATCATATGCCTTCAAGGATAGGAAGCTGGCCTCTCTTCTTGGAAGGTGAGGTTCAAACATTAGCAAAACAGTTTGAATTTTCCGTGGTTAGGAATTCTTTTTTGGTCTCCCTTCATTGGATTGCATTCGTAAGGTCATCCATATTTCCATGCTTAGATGGGCCGATATATTGGCATCATTGACCTCCATCATGTGTTAATGCGACTTATTAACGGGGATAATTACTCTCGCATTTTTATGAAGTTGGTTATTTGTGTGGTTGGCTTTCCAATGCGATTAATTCAATGGTCTTCAGAACTTGACCTTGCTATGGAGTCCCATTATAAGTCATTAGGTAGCCTTTCCGTGGTTCATTTCTTCAATCACACGACTTTTGATACTATGGCTTAATTTTCGTTAAGCCGTGTGAATTTGGATGAACAATTTTCGTTTTTTGCGATACATCATGTTTGAGAATTGGCCCCCATATTTGCATGTGCTACAAGAGATTGATAACAACACTTCCTTTTTTTTTTAGCGCTATCTGGAGCTCATGCTTTAAAAAATTCTCTTTCATTAGGATATAGTTTCTTGTGAAGGTGATTGGAGTCCTACAAATCATAGTGGTTTTTGTTCCACATCTCCATTCTATAGAGACATGAGTTTTGATTGAAGAAAGCAAGGAACAGATAATTGTGGAAGAATATCAGTAGTAATCTATTATTATTACAATATGATGACAATACATGGATATATAGGCATCTAAGTCCTGGTGGGGGCGTCATTGGAGTGGACTGTAGTGATGAAAGTTGTCCTTTATTATCCTCTCGCAAAGAATCATCGGTGGTTAAGGTAGCGAGTTTGGACTTATGTTTGTTGAATCATGACGTAGATAATGGTTTGGTGAGAATGTTCGCAATCTGTTTCTCAGTGGGGATGTATAACAACTCTATTTTTTGTTTCGAGATTCTGTCACAAATGAAGTGGCAATCGATTTCTATGTGTTTAGTTCTGGCATGGAAGCCTGGATTTTTTTGCTAGTGCAATAGCAGATAGGATGTCGTAGTATAATTTGGTTGGACTGGTTGGTGGGATGTCAAATTCATGAAGAGCATTCTGCGTGTTCAGATAATGTATGTGGCTGCTGTTGCTAGGGCCTTGTATTTAGCTTCTGTGGAGGAGCGAGCAATTGTATTTTGCTGCTTGACGCTCCAAGATAATGGAGTGGTTCCTAGGAGGATGCAGTAACATGTAGTAGACTTGCGATCGCTGATATCCCCAGCCCAATCTGAATCTGTGTAGGCCCGTAGATGTAGGTTGATCGAGGTGATGGGAAGTTCAATGTGAAGTGAGCCCTTAACGTATTGTAGGATGCGCTTCAATTGATCAAAATGAGCTTGTGTAAGATTGTGCACGTGTTGGAAGATTTTGTTGACAACAAGGCTGAGGTTGAGACATGTAATAGTGAGGTATTGCAATGAATCAACAAGCTGTTTGTATAGTCCGGGTTGGTTAATGGGGAGAGATTGAGCTGGCTTGGGGTTTTGGCTTGTTATAGGAGTGAGGGAGTGGTTACATTGCTCCATGCCTGAGTTATTGAGGATGTTCAAGGCGTAGGTAGTTTAGCCGAGCATAGGTCCTTTTGTGGTGTATTGTAAGGTTATACCGTGTAAGGTGGATGGTGGTTGAGGTTCTTCATTATGAATCGTTGAGATAGTTGTTGAATGAGAGTGTTGGATAGCAGTTTGTTGCAGTCCGGCAAGAAGTATGCCGTCTACATAGACCAATAAGTAAATGCAGTCAGGTGTGGTGTCATGATGAGGAGCGATGGATCAACTGTGCTAGTTTTGAAGCCTCGGGTGTGGCTGAATTCAGTAAGGGTAGAATACCATTGATGAGGTGATTATTTGAGGACATATATGGTGTTGTTAAGTTTGCATACATAGTGGGGATGGCAAAGGTCCTTGAATCCTTGCAGTTGTCTCATGTAGACTACTTCATTGAGATGCTTGTATAGAAAAGCATTGGAGACATCTAGTTGAACGACGGTCCACTTATAGTGAGTGGCGGTTGTGAATAAAATCCGAATGATAGGCACTTTTGCAACAGGGTTGAATGTCTCCAAGTATTCAATGTCATAATTCTGGTTGAATCTTTGAACCACTAGTCGAACTTTGTGACAAGCCATGGTGCCGTCACTATTGAACTTTGTGCGGAACGTTCATTTGCATCTGAGATGTTCTGATGCGATTATGGGGGAAGGAGAGTCCAGGTTTGCTGTTGTACGAAGGCATGATATTCTTTTTCCATGGCTTGCCGCCAAAGTTTCGATTTGGTTGTAGCTATGTAGGAGATCGGTTCAGCATGTACGAAGTAGATTTTTGAGTGGTTTGGGTTTTATACTACTGGTTTTGAGCCGAGTCATCATAGGATGCGTAGGAGGAGAGGGTTGGAGGTTCGGTGGGGAGATGTGATTGGAAGTCGAAGGAGAAGACTGTGAGGAAGATGAGAAACTGAGGGATGAGGAGGGTAGTTGGCTCTGTTGGCTGGTTGTCTTCGAGGAATATTGGGAAGGTGAGAGAGGTTTTGTATGGGTGAAGGTATGTTTGGGTTTGGATTTTGAAGTAATGGAAGTTGAGACTAGTGTGAGTGGATTAAGGCGGGGTTATTGAGTTGAGGAAGCGATGGGATGTGTGTTGAGAGTGGAGGAAGAGGGAAATGCAGTTTCAATGAATCTTACATGACGGAAGATTAGGGAGGAGTTGGTTTTAAGATTGTACAAATGTAACTCTTGTGGTGTGTGGAGTAGCTGAGAAATATGCAAGAGTTCACAGGCTGAGTTTGGTTCTTTGTTGGAGGAAGGAGAAGGTAGCACAGACAGCCGAAAAGCCCGAGGTGGTAGTAGTTGAAATGGGGGCATGTTGTAGGTGTTTGAAGAGAGAAGACGATTGTATGTGGCTTGGCTCTAAAAAAAAATTAGGAATGATTAAATTTTGATTGTGATTAAGGAATCTTATGATTTATGGTGTTTGAGCTCTTTCTAAACGGAGGTACCCTTTTGTAGTGCCCAAATTAAAAAATGAAAGAGCTCAAACACCATAAATCATAAAATTACTTGATCACAATCAAAATTTAAATAATTCCTAGTATTTTTTTTTAGCTAAGCCACTTAGCAGGAGTCATGTCCTGTAGTATAAGTGCTATTCTGACGTGCACTCTGAGAGGAAAATTGTCATCTTAACCCATAATCCAGAAAATAAAATTATCATCTCTTTTTCTTTTCAGAAAGCAGCTTTTTCCTAATAGAAAAAGCTACCTGGAGACAATCCTTGGCCCTCTTCTTCATGCCGATCTTTGTTGAGACTGATTTGAAGCCCTTTTGATATGAATGTTGTATGTTATGTGCGCAGATATTTGCTGATACGCTGGTGAAGAAGGCATATGATAACTGGATGCATGCTATAGAGTATGATGGGAAGGCCCTTTTGGGATTCAAGCAGAAGGCCAGCCGCAGTGAAGAATCCTCATCAGTGGCTTCTAGCAACCCATCCACCCAACAAATCCAGCAAGTGGTGCAACAGCAGCAGCAGTTGCCCGCTCCTGTTTCCGTAGAGCAGCCGCCTTCTATGGACGCCTCAGTCTCCGTTGGAGGTTCGGTCATGGCCGCCTCATTTTGCACCTTCTTTTATCTACCTACAATACTGATAGATTTAATATTTCCAGCCGTCCCATATAACGGAAACCGAGCAGGGAGATATTCGACGATGAACACAAACGCCCACTTCCAGTACGATAACTCCTCGTCGTCGTTCTCTCATCAGTTCAACAATAACTCCATTGTTACTCGAAGCAGCAACAGAGGACTTGCTTTGGGGCCACCAAATCAGGCGAGCTTGGCCTACCAGCCTTTGCAATCAATTAACACGACGAATTCGTACGAAGATTGGCC
Source organism: Gastrodia elata (assembly GCA_016760335.1). Taxonomy (NCBI): domain Eukaryota; kingdom Viridiplantae; phylum Streptophyta; class Magnoliopsida; order Asparagales; family Orchidaceae; genus Gastrodia; species Gastrodia elata. The sequence continues at coordinate 10,420,319 of CM028685.1, read as the reverse complement.
TCGATCCCGCGAAAATCGGGGCTGCGTCGACGATTTCTTCTCAGAGGAGGAGATCCGCCTTAAAAGCCACGAGATCCTTGAGAATGAGGACATGCAGCATCTGCTTCGAGTCTTCAGCATGGGCGGAACAGGAGGAGGAACCGCTTCTGCTGCTGCTGCTGCTGCTGGTGGTGGTGGTGGTGGTGGAAATCTATCGGAAGATGGATACGGCTTCCCATCCTACATGCAGTCGTCCCCTTTCCCCAGCTACAGCTTCGACGACGATCGCAGCCGTTCGTCCGGCAAGGCCGTCGTTGGATGGCTCAAAATAAAGGCGGCCATGAGATGGGGCATCTTCATCCGGAAGAAAGCGGCCGAGAGAAGGGCTCATCTCGTCGAGCTCGAAGAAGACTAGGCATTCGCTGGGATCCAGCCCGGAGGGGATTCATCGCCTCTGTATAGTTTATGCTTCTGAGGGTTTTTTTTTTTTCTCTTAATTTTTTTTTTAATTTCTTCGAAATGTGTTCATGAAAGCTCTTAGTCTTGTTTCTATTTGTGAAGGGACAGTATTTCGCCGGATTAAAATTTTTTCTGAGATTCGAATTTTGCTTTTTAGTCGACTACTTGTTATATATTATACATATATATATATATATATATATATATATATATATATATATTTGGGATGCAATTTCATATTTTTTGTTTTTCTTTTTTTGCAAGAGCATCAATTATTCAGTCGTTTTTACTTTTTGTATCCTCTAGATAGGGTTGGTGGCACAATTCAGTATACCGTCGTACCCTACAATCGGATAAAAATTATTATAGTTTGTTCATTATTAATATAATTTATAATTTTACACCATATCTCAAATAAAAAAATTATAAGACAAATAAAGATAAAAATTAATTTTTTTGATATAATTGATTTTTTTATTTCAATATCAATTGATCTCATTTTTTTCTTGGTGATTTCTTGAGGCTCTCTTCTATGATTATGAGTAAAAACTTTTAGTATAAATGAATCAATCCTATCGAATGATCGTCTGGTAAATGCCCTATTTTGAATGAAAATAAATGCCATGTTTTGCAGTAAAATGGATTGTAAGAGAACAAAGGCTAATAAGGATTTGTTGACTGACCATTAGATGACAAAATAGAAGGTAGTGCTTGATTGTGAGGTTTATTGTATGAAAAGAAGTCAGGTTTGGTAGACATTTGTGAGAGGTGGTAGAGTTCCAACATCGATCTTGCGAGAAAATGTAAGCTAATCAGAAGTGAGAGACGTGAATTATGAGGGATTAGAGTGGAGAATGAGAATATCGGGCGATAAAAAAGAGCTAGAAGGTGGGCAGAGATTGAAGAAGTTATTGGAAACATCTCCAAAGGTCGGTGCCAGTAGATGCTGGAGCTGCACTTGAATTAATGTAGATAGAATGAAACTAATATGCCCATCACTTAGCATAATTATAATCCACCACAACCCAATCTCTCATCATGATTACAAATTTATTGGTCATTTTTAATATTGGGACAATTTTCAGTAAATATTAAATGGGTTGCTCCTTTGATAATTGCTAACCGTTCAACATATAGGAAATATATAATAAGATCGTACATACGTGCATAAAATATAATAAACTTGCAGAATTGGTTGGGTGAGTTTCACCTACATTCATAGAGTCTATTTGAAGAAGAAATAATACATGACTAATGTTTGAACTTTTAGCAGCCCATAAAATTAACCCTTATCTGGCACAAATCTTCTATAGTAGCCAGCTAAACCCAAAAAGCTTATGATCTCAGTTATAGATCTAGGTTACACCCATTGCTGAACATCACAAATCTTCATTAGATCCACTCTTATTCCTTCGACATCGATAATGTGACCCAAGAATGCCACAGAATTCAGTCAAAACTCACACTTCAAAAACTTAGCGAACAACATATTGCTTCTTAACATCTTCAAGATTGCACGGAGATGCTTATCATGCTCATCTTTGGACTTGTAATATATTAGAATGTCATCTATGAATACGATGATAAAATCATCAAGATAAGGTTTTAAGATGCACTGCATCAGATGCATGTATATGGATGGTGATTTAGTCAGCTCAAAGGACATGACTAAAAACTCATAATGTCCAAATTGGGTCCTGAACGCAGTATTAGGAGTATCTTCATATTTAACCCTAATTTAACAACATCATGATCTTAAGTCTATCTTTGAGAAAATCTTTGCTCCAATTAATTGATCAAATAAGTCATCAATCCTCTAGATGATACTTGTTCTTGACTGTTACTTTGATTAACTCGTAGTAATCTATACGCATCTGCATTGAACCATCCTTCTTATTTACAAACAACACTAGAGCTCCCCAAGGAGATTGATAAATCCATAATTTATATCTTAAATAAAGGAAAATTTTATTCATTTTCATATTGATACTGCTTCCTTGATTAAATTATGTTTATTTTTCAAGAAAAATGCCCACCCAGCAAATTCTGAACAATTCTGGACAATTTCCCAAGATTTTTAGAAAAAATCCGCTGTCACGTGCTACAGAGCGCTGCAGCGGACCAACTTGCAAGGCTCTGGCGCTATAGCGCGCTGCAGCAGATCAATTTGCAAAGCGCTGGCACTACAGCGCGCTGCAGCGGACCAAGTTGCGAAAGCACTGACGCTATAGCGCGCTGCAGCGGACCAAGTTGTGAAGAGCTGACGCGCTGCAGCGAATCAAATTACGAAGCACGAACGCTACAGCGCGCTGGAGCGTCCCATCATTAAACAAACCAGAACGCCATAGGGCGCCACAACGGACCATCCATGAATATTCATCCGCTTTAGCGCGCTACAGCGCGCTGCAACGGTGCGCCGAAATTCTGTCTGAACAATGCATTAAATGAGGCTGGGACAAGACCCCGAACCTGCTCCTTGTCTCCCTGCCATCATTCCTCCTGCGACAGAATTATTTTTAATGGAAAATTAACATTTTGAGGTGATGTGGAGATTAAAGAATGGAAAAGTAGAGGTCACTTCATCCCTCAAGTTGGATTGGCCATCATGACAGTAAAATTTTTAAAGGAAATGCATAATTTGAATGAGAAGAAGAAGAATGCAGCCCCTCTATACATACTACCCTTCTTAACTTAGGGAGGGTTCCCAACTTGGCTCACTAACATCCTAAGTAAGGAGAGGGATGTTTTAGAAGAGAAGAAGAACTCTCCAATGGAAGAAAGACTGCTATTGCTAAGGAGAAGAAGGAAGAAAGGCAGCACTACGGACCTAGGAGAATCAACCACAAGCAAGAAGAGGAGAAGTCCGGAGAACTTCATTAAAGGAACGTTACTAGTATTCTCTAAACTCTTGTCTTGTGTTTTTCTTAGTTGATCATGAAAGGTTCATTATCCATGTATGTGTTCTTCTTCATCTCTTTTGTATTGAAGAGCTAATCCTCCCTTGGGGAGGGTTGGGGCAATCTGCATGAAATGAAAGATACTATGATGTATGAAAATTTCCTCAAGCTTTAATAAAATTTGTAAATTAAATAACTTAATAAAGGAATGTAAAGGATTATTGTGGACTTGAATGTGGACTAAATGACAAATGACTAATTAACTTCAAGGACTAAATAATCTTGTGCTTCATAGCTCACTCTTAGTTTAGAGCTATAATTATGAGTGCATAAGAACTTAGAACTATGTGAGAAATTTCTTGAGCCTAATGCACCTTGATTTATGCTCAACTAAGGAGTTGAAGCGTGTGAAGCCAACACCCACTAATTAGGCTCCATTGCTCAGCATACATAAAGGGACGGAGGGGATTCTTTGAGTGCTCATGAATGAGGTGACATAGTCATTGAGCCCAAATGAAATCACTCTACTATCTAAACCATGCATGATGTGTGTGAAGCTTTTAGTAGAATCAATGCTTGTAAGTTATTAACTAAATAACCCTAATTTCTATGATCAAGAAACAAGAGGAAAATTAATAATCTAAAAATATTATGAGGGTCTTTGTGCTGAAATATAACCGACTGTATATTCATTTCAAGCACTAGATTTGAACTTGTAAATCTTAAAGTTAAACTCTAAGGAGGACAATGTGTATTTGATTTAAACTAAGAAGAAAAGAATGCTTGAGGAATCATCATACATAAGACATCTAACATATCATGTGGGAGAGACCCAACTCTTATCTCCTTTTATCATAGTCTTCTTCTACTAAGTTTAGGAACCAATTCGACAAAATACGCATAGCTTAAACATTTTTGAACATAGATATACCTTAGTAACAGAACATCCAATTCCCTGAGGATGATAAATCTCGGGACTCACGTTCCAAGTTATTACTTCAGACCACATACACTTGCGTGCAAGCACAGACGTATTTAAAGTCTGTCAAGTTTTTGGCGTATTTGCCGGGGAATTGGTACTTATTTAGTATTAAAGAAAATATATCAGTAATTGGTGATTTAAGCAAATTCATGCATATAATTTTTAATTTTTGATTTTCGTAATTATAGGTGCTAACCATTTACTTTTCTTTTTTATTTTTTTATTTTGCTGAATCTTTAAACGTTATTGCCATATTTGTTCTTGATAGCTAAATTTTGGTCGTGCATGAGTAGAAAAGTCTGCACTGAATATCTTTTTAATCTAGAAATTGAGAGAACCTATTTGCAGGCTAGAAGAGAACAAAACATTTTACGAACTCAACAAGCTGCTATGGAAAATTTTAATGAAAATCCTGGAGAGCCCTTAGGAGAGCCGAGGGGAAGAGCATTGAGAGACTATGCATTATCCACTATTAAGGGAATCCCCCATGTTATAGTAAGGCATAATATTGAAGCTAATAATTTTGAGATCAAACCTTCCACACTGAGTATGGTTTAAAATAACCAGTTTGGGAGATTAGCCACTGAAGATTCAAACTCACACATTTCAACCTTCCTTGAAAGTTATGATACATTCAGATTTAATGATGTCTCTGAAGATGTGGTTAAATTAAGGCTTTTTTTATTCTCATTGCAAAATAGAGCCAAAAGTTGGCTCAGCACTCTCCCGAGCGATTTTATCTGGACTTGGGATAATTTGGCTAAGAAATTCTTAGCTAAATATTTCCCTAAGCAAAAACTGCTTCACTAAGAATTGAGATAACTAACTTCACTCAATTGGAAGGTGAGACACTCTACGATGGATGGGATCATTTTAAGGAGTGCTTAAGGCGATGCCCACATCATGAGTTTCCTTTATGGATGCAAGTTCAAACCTTTTACAATAGTTTGAATACTCCAACAAGGACTCTCATTGATACGGCCGCTGGAGGCTCAATTAGCAGTAAAACCCAAAAAGAGGCTTATGACCTCTTATAAGAAATGGTGAACGATGCTTACCAATGGCCTCTCCTAAGGAATGATCACCTTAATAAAAATGAATGTAACTCACTCAGAAATTCACTCAGAAATTCACAACAAATTCAGGAGCTCCAAAACCAAATCTCTCAACTCAACAAAAAGCTAGAATGTGGGTATGTAAATTCTTATCATGAGGAAGATTGTGAGTTAAGAAATATCAATATAATCCTGAATCATGGAAAAAATAGAGAAAGATTAGAAAACTTATTTATTAAATTTAAGACCTCCACAACTGAATTCATGATTAAAATTGATACCACGCTGAACAGGCACGAACACACCCTTTTAAGTCAAGAGAACTCAGTGAAAATAATAGAACAAAAATGAAGAAAAATTATGAAATAGTTAGAGAAACCAGCATTAGTAGGAGTCATTTGGGAGTATGAAAAGGAGTCAGGGAGCTCGATAACCCTAAGAAGTGGGGAAATGATAAAGCCGGTTGTGAGAGAGGAGAATATTAAAAATATAACGACAACTAGAGATAAAAAGGGGGATGAAGAAGAAATGATAAAAAAAGAGATAATGATATAAGGGAGTTAGAAAAGGGTTAACCTGGAGACCAACTTAAAGTGACCCCTCACATCCCATATCTTCAGCGAATGGCTAATGAGAAACTTGATGTCCAATATCACAAATTTTTAGAAACTTTTAAAACTCTTCAAATAAACATCCCTTTCGATGAAGCCTTAGAGCAAATGCCGAGTTATGCTAGGTTTATGAAAGATATTCTTTCTAGGAAAAGAAAGATTGATGAAAAGGAGACTGTTGCATTAACAGTAGAATGTAGTGCAATCCTTCAGAGGAAGATTCCTTTTAAGAAAAAGGATCCTGGCAATTTCACTATCCCTTGCACTATTGGAAGCCAATCATTCCAAAAAGCCCTTTGTGATCTAGGTGCATCCATAAATTTGATGCCATTTTACATATTCAAGAAGTTAGAAATTGATCATTTAAAGACCACCTCTATTCTCCTTCAATTTGCCGATAGATCCATAAAAACCCCCTTAGGAATTGAAAAATGTGCTTGTAAAGGTGGATAAATTCATCTTCATTGCTAATTTTATAATCTTAGATATGGAAGATGAAAATTAAGAAATTCCCATTATCCTTGGTAGACCATTCTTGGCCATCGAAAGAACTTTGATTGATGTCGATAAAGGGGAATTGAGGTTGCAATATGGGGATGAGGAGGTGAAATTTCATGTGAATGATTTTATGAGGCACCCTTCTAAGCCCAATGAGGATTGTTGGAGAATCAATTTAATAGAAGAAGCTTGGTTAATGGGAGATGTGGAAGAAGAGGGAATGCTAGCAAAGGAGGAAGATGAGGATCCCATCGACAAAGAAGTGATTGAGGAATTGATTAAGGAGAGGAAAATAATTCAGCATTCTATAATTTGTCCTCCATAATTAGAATTAAAGCTTCTTCCCTTGCATTTAAAATACACTTTTCTAGGGGAAAATGAATCTCTTCTCGTGATAATCTTCTCCTTATTAACTCAACATCAAGAGAGCCTTTTACGCAATATTTTAAAAGAGCACAAGAAAGCAATTGGATGGAGTATAGCTGATCTGAAGGGAGTTAGTCCAACTTTTTGTATGCACCGTATCATTTTGGAAGATAACTCCACTCCATCAATTGAGCCTCAACGATGATTAAACCCTAACATAAAAAAAGTAATTCACAAAGAAATCATTAAACTCTTAGATGCTGGAATAATTTTCCCCATCTCTGATAGTCTTTGGGTGAGCCCTATTCATGTGGTTCTCAAAAAGAGTGGGATGACAGTTGTTCTCAACAAAAATAATGAACTGATCCCCACTAGAATGGTAACGGGATGGAGAGTGTGCATTGATTAAAGGAGATTAAATAAAGCCACTCGTAAGAACCACTATCACCTCCTATTTATTGACCAAATGCTTGATAGATTGGCAAGAAATCCCTATTTCTGCTTTCTTGATGGATATTCAGGATATAATCAAATCCTAATTTCACCTGAAGACCAAGAGAAAACAACTTTCACCTGCCCCTTTGGAAATTTTTATGGATGATTTTTCTGTTGTCGGGAGCTCTTTCGATCATTGTTTAATAAATTTGGAAAAGGTTCTAAGAAGGTGTAAAGAATCAAATTTAATCTTAAATTGGAAAAAATATCATTTCATGGTGAAAGAAGGTAATTTCCTTGGTCATTTAATCTCTAGGAGAGGGATAGAGGTTGATAAGGCCAAGGTTGAGGTAATTGAAAAACTTCCCCTCCCGTCAATGTGAAAGGAATTAGAAGCTTCCTTGGGCATGTAGAGTTTTACAAAAGATTTATCAAGGACTTCTCCAACATAAGTTTGCCGCTCTATAGATTACTAGGGAAGGATGTTGATTTCAAATTTGATGAAAATTGTTTAAAAGGTTTCAACGCCATTAAAACTTCTTTGATCTCTGCTCCAATAATTTTTACTCCAAATTGGGATTCTCCATTTGAAATTATGTGTGATGCGAGTGACCTTGCAGTTGGTGCTGTCCTTGGGCAGTGAAAGGACAAACCTTCTATTCAATTTACTATGCTAGTAAGCTCCTTGACGATGCTCAAAGAAATTACGCTACCATGGAAAAAAAACTCCTAGCTGTCATCTTTGGCTTTACTAAATTTAGGTCATATCTCTTTGGGTCTAAAATGGTTGCTTACACTAATCATGTAGCTATTAAGTATCTTCTTCAAAAGAAAGAAGCAAAACCTCGCTTGATATGTTGGGTATTGCTCTTGCAAGAATTTGATCTAGAAATCCGATATAAGAAAGGAAGTGAGAATGTGCTAACAGATCATTTATCTAGACTGACCCACCTTAATAGTGATAATTTGACCGAAATTAGTGAATCATTCCCTGATGAAAAGCTATATGCTAGTGCTCCAAATCACTCTCCTTGGTTTGCTGACTTTGCCAATTATCTTGCAGGAGGAGTCATACCAAAAGATATGAATTACCAACAAAGAAAGAAATTCTTTGCTGACATTAAAAATTACTTTTGGTATGATCCATTTTTGTACAAATGTTGCAACGAACAACTCCTAAGGAGATGTGTTCCTGACTCCAAAATCAAAAATATTCTCTATCATTGCTACACATCTCCTTATGGGGGACACCATGGGATTGAGCGAACGGCAGCAAAGGTACTTCAGTCTGAATTCTTTTGGCCCCACTGTTCAAAAATGCTGCTGACTTTGTCAAAAGTTGTGATAAGTGCCAAAGAACCGGAAACTTAAGCAAAAGGGATGAGCTCCCTTTGAATAGAATTTTTTAAGTTGAGTTATTCGATGTGGGGGAATTGACTTTATGGGCCCATTCCCCTTATCCTAAACCAATATGTATATTCTTATCGCAGTAGAATATGTGTTCAAATGGGTTGGGGTGTTAGCATGTGTGAATAATGATGCTAAAACTGTTATTAAATTTCTTAAGGAGCACGTACTAGCTAGATTTGGGACACCCAGATTCCTAATCAGTAATGGGGGAAAACATTTTTGCAATAGGCAGTTGGAGAGTATCCTAAAAAGCTACGGGATAAGACATAAGGTGGGAACCCCTTACCACCCTCAAACGAGCGGGCAAGTTGAAGTCTCGAACAGGGAACATAAGTAAATTTCAGAGAAAATTGTAAATCAAAATAGAAAGGATTAGACTTCAAAGTTTCAAGATGCCTTATGGGCATATCGAACTGCCTTTAAAACCTCTTTAAGAATGTCTCATTATAAGCTCATTTACGGTAAATCATGTCATCTTCCAGTAGAATTGGAGCACCGTGCCTTTTGGGCAATTAAAAAATTGAACTTTGACTCCCAAATAACAGGTGCATGAAGAATGCTGCAATTAAATGAGCTTGACAAATTTATACTAAACGCCTATGAAAGCGCAAAATTATATAATGAGAAAAAAAATGGCATGGTAAGCTGATCAAGCTAAAAAAATTTCAATCGGGAATGAAAGTACTGGTTTTTAACTCAAGATTAAGATTACTTCCAGGAAAATTGAAGTCAAGATGGACAGGACCATTTAATGTCACTAAGATTTTCTCTCATGGAGCGGTTGAAGTCGCTTCAAATGATGGCACTTTTAAGGTAAATGGAAATTATCTAAAGCTATACTTGGAGGAAAGTATTTTACATGAAAAAGGAGGATGGACCCGTCAAGACTTACCAGATGAATGTATCACATAAGAGATCCTACATGTGTCATGCTGAGACGTTAAAACAAGCGTTCATTAGGAGGCAACCCAAGAATAAATAGGTTGTATCTTTTTGTATTTACATTGTTAGTTTTTGTACTTTTCTTTTTGTTATTTTATTTCTATTTTGAGGAAGTAAATTATGGATTATCATAGTCCCAAAAATCTTTCTATAATTTACAAATGACAATTTTTTCTAAATTTTTCAAGAATGGAAGTCACAAAATATTAATAAGGAAACTGATATTCAATAAAGGATTGCTTAACAAAAATTGACTAACTCATTGACAACATTAAATCATCTAAACAAGGGAATGATTTCAAGTTGAGTCTAATCTCCAAAAATATAAAGCAATGCTAAGGATTAAGTGTGGGGAAAGGCTTTGGACTAAAAACTAGTGATTAAGGTGAGTAATCTAAAAGAGTGTGCTAGGCTCCCATAGGACTTCATGATCACAAAGATTTGAAATTGGGATGAAGAAAAATATCTCTTCCTTAAAATGAAAAAAGAAAAATAAAAATATGGATGAAGAAAAATATCTCTCCCAAAAGAAAGAAATGAAAAAGAATGATGAAAAATATCTCTCCTTAAATCTATGCATCTTTGTGATTCATAAAAAGGAGCACATATGGCACAAAACTCTTGATTACTCACTACCTCCCTAATTCAGTTATTCCAAGGAACCTTTCCCATTACCTAGCACCCAGCATAAATACTTATACTTGGAGATTAGTCTATTAACCTCGATTCATATCCAAGATTAGAAAAATTTAATTGATGTCAATTGCTCTTATCATTTCAGTTAAGCAAGAGCTTTAAATTGCAAATCAAAATCTCATTAATATTTCTGGTTGACTCTCATACCTAAGAAATGGAAAAATACCATTTTGAGCTTACTCGAGGACGAGCAAGAAATTAAGTGTGGGGGCGTGATAAATCTATAATTTATATCCTAAATAAGGGAAAATTTCATTCATTTTCATATTGATACTGCTTCCTTGATCAAATTCTATCTATTTTTTAGGAAAAATGCCCACCCAGCAAATTCTAAGCAATTCTGGACAATTTCCCAAGATTTCTGGAAAAAATCTGCTGCCGCGTGCTGCAGTGGACCAACTTGCAAGGCGTTGGCGCTATAGCGCACTGCAGCAGATCATTTGCAAGGCGCTGGCGCTCCAGTGCACTGCAGCGGATCAATTTGCGAACGCTGGTGCTGCAGCGCGCTGCAGTGGACCGAGTTGTAAAAGTGCTGGCGCTATAGCGCTGCAGTGAACCAAATTGCCAAGAGCTGGCGCTATAGCGCACTGCAGCGGATCAAATTGCAAAGCACGGACGCTTCAGCACACTAGAGCATCCCATCATTAAGCAAACCAGAACGCACGGACCATCTCACGAACATTCATCCACTTTAGCATGCTATAGCGCACTGCAGCGGCACACCAAAATTCTGTCTGAACAATGCATTAAATGAGGCTGGGACAAGACCCCCAACCTGCTCCTTGTCTCCCAGCCATCATTCCTTCTGCAGCAGAATTATTTTTAATGGAAAACTGAGATTTTGAGGTGATGTAGAGATTAAAGAATGGAAAGGTAGAGGTCACTTCATCCCTCAAGTTGGATTGGCCATCATGACAGTAGAATTTCTAAAGGAAATGCAGAATTTGAATGAGAAGAAGAAGGATGCAGCCCCTCTATAAATACCACCCTTCTTGACTTAGGGAGGGTTCCCAACTTGGCTCACTAACATTTTAAGTAAGAAGAGGGCCGCTTTAGAAGAGAAGGAGAACTCTCCAAGGGAAAAAAAAACTCATATTGCTAAGGAGAAGAAGGAAGAAAGGAAATACTACGGACCTAGGAGAAGTAACCACAAGCAAGAAGAGAAGTTCATAGAACTTCATCAAAGGAATGTTCCTAGTATTTTCTAAACTCTTGTCTTGTATTTTTCTTAGTTGATCATGAAAGGGTCTTTATCCATGTATGTGTTCTTCTTTATCTCTTTTGTAATAGAGAGCTAATCCTCCCTTTGGGAGGGCTTGGGCAATCCTACATGAAATGAAAGATACTATGATGTATGAAAATTTCCTCAAGCCTTAATAAAATTTGTAAATTAAATGACTTGATAAAGAAATATAAGGGATTATTGTGGACTTGAATATGGACCAAATGACAAATGACTAATTAACTTCAAGGACTAAACAAGTCTTGTGCTCCATAGCTCACTCTTAATTTAGAGCTATAATCATGAGTGCATAACAGCTTAAAACTATGTGAGAAAGTTCATGAGCCTAATGCACCTTGATTTATGCTTAACTAAGGAGTTGAAGCGTGTGAAGCCAACACCCACTAATTATGCTCCGTTTCTCAGCATACGTGAAGGGACGGAGGGGATTTTTTGAGTGCTCATGAATGAGGTGACATAGTCATTGAGCCCAAATGAAATCACTCCACTATCTAAACCGTACATGATGCGCGTGAAGATTTTTAGTGGAATAAATGCTTGTAAGATATTAACTGAACAACCCTCATTTCTTTGATCAAGAAATGAGAGGAAAATTAATAATCTAAAAATCTTATAAGGGTCTTTGTGCTAAAATAGAACCGACTGTGTGTTCATTTCAAGCACTAGATTTGAACTTGTAAATCTTGGAGTTAAACTCTAAGGAGGACAATGTGCACTTGATTTAAACTACGAAGAAAAGAATGCTTGAGGAATCATTATACATAAGACATCTAATATATCATGTGGGAGAGACCCAACTCTCCTCTTTTTTTATTATAGTCTTCTTCTACTAAGAACTGTTGTGCTTGTTTATGAACTAAATGTTGTGCTTATTTATGAACTAATCTGAGTTAAACATTTTTGAATGTAGATATACCTTAGTAACTGAACATCCAATTCCCTTAGGACGTAAATCTCAGGACTCACATTCCAAATTATTACTTCAGACCACGTACACTTGCTTGTAAGCATAGATGTATTTAAAGTCTATCAGGGATATATTGGGATGGATGAAACCTTGCTCCAACAACTCCTACAATTGCTTTCACAGCTCTTGTAGCTCTTTGGGAGCCATTCAATAAGGTGTCGTTGAATTTAGTTGCATATCATGAATTAATTTTATCAAGAACTCCACTTCTCTTACTAAAGGTAAACCAGGTAGTTCATCGGGAAAAATACCCTGAAATTCTCTTATTACTTCCATCTTCTCAATAGGCCTATCTTCCTTAACTTAGCCTATAAGAGTTACTAAGTAAGCCTCACAATCTTTACTTATCAATCTTTGGGCTTTTACGATATTAATCATTGAAGCGCTTATGCCTAATATTCCAACAAATATTTCAGATTTGATTCCATATCTCGCAGTAACCTTCTTCTTGTAACAATCTATTACTAAATTATGCTTTCTCTACCAATTCATACCAAAACTTATATCAATATTGGTTATTAGCATAATTATGAGTTTAGCTTCAAAATATTGGTTACTAATTGATATATTTAATTAAAAAAAATTCTTAGCACATAATTTAGCTCCAGATGGCATCGAATATGTATAATTTTGCTTAACTTGAATTGAGAAATATTTAGAATTTGCACACAACTTTCTGATATATAGGAATGACTAACCCATGTATCAAATAATATGTTGCAAGGTTGAGATTCTATATAAAATGTGCCTACAATGAATTTCTTAGAAATTATCATTTATTGCAGAAAATAGAACATAATTTAGAAAATTATTATAAAGTGAGAGACATAATTGACACCACAATATTGTCCTTTGGAGTGACAACTGGAGTCAAGGCAAAGACTCTCAACAGAGTAGCAGATTGATTTACTGCTATTCCTTTTTGAGCAGCCTTTGGTACAGCTTGGGAAGCATGTAGAGGTGTTTTAGCTTAATTCTACATCACGACTATTGCATGAGGTGACATAATAGCCAAGACTAGGGATTACAATATAACTGACATATTATTATAAACACATCCGGAAGTTTTGGTCCAAATCAGGTGTCAAATGGATCAAACCCTAATTTTGGGCATTTCAGGAACTTTGGAATTTGACCGATCTAAATTGATCTCAAATCAAAAATCTAACTTCACCATTGCACTCATCACCTCCAAATTAGCTAGGAGTGATATTTTGGAAGCATTTGGAAGTCATCAGGATTTTGTCGAATATTTTCATATGTTTAAAATACCCTAAGAATTCGAATAAATAAATACTCGTCGAAATCAAAATTCGACCTCGTCGTTGTGTTTCTCACCCCTCAATTAGCTAGGAGTGAATTTTTAAAAATTTTATGAAATCATTTAATAGCTTAAATTTAATTATGAAATTAAAAATAAAAGTAATTAAATTAAAAATAATATTCATCGGTTGTAGGACCCACTTCGTAACTTTAAACCCGTCGCTTGAGTCCAAACCAGTTCTGTCTAAAGATTTTGGGCTGGGCCAAGGCCCGTTGTATTCCTTCAGCCCAGTTACTTCTACGAGTCTGAACTGGGCCCGCAATCAGTATCGGGCCTGTTCAATCGGCCTGAGGACCATCTCTTTTGCTCGCTCGCCTCATGCTTGCGTGTGTCTAGTGAGCGACGTGCGGCATCCACTGCTCTGCCAGATGGCTAGTGCTCCCACTGCTAAAGCCTACTGTAACAGCCCTCGTTGTTACTCTAGTTAAATCCAGATTAATTAAGCCAAACCAATCTTTGATTTTGATTCCATTATACTCAATGGGTCATTTAAACCTAACCCTACAAGTTCTGAATCAATTGGAGCTAAATTGAGAAATTTGGTGTTTTTTGCCTATTTTAAGCCTTGGAAATACATAAATTAAATTAATCCCTAAATTAAAATTTGATTGCATTTTTGAATTCCTCATGCCCTAATTAGCTAAGGGTGAATTTTTGAAAATTTTGGGGCTCATCTAGTCCTAAATTGGATTTATGAATTTAATAGAATTTAATTTAATTATTATATAGGTTAATATTAATTAAATTAAATATTTAATTAAAATTTAATTCTGGGATTTATTGATGGGACCGCGAAAGATCCGCTACGGGGTCCTGACAGCGGTGCTTCAAACTGCGCTAATAGATACCCTAGCACGAATCGTAGCACGTCTAATCCTACAGCGCGATCTGCCCCGCTCCACAATTTAATCATATGCGTCAGATCGATCGCACGCATCTGACGGCTATCATCCACCCCGCCTAAGTAGCGCATCAGAACTGTCCGAGACCAATGGTCGATCCATCAAACGGAGGGCACGAGTTCGAGTGATGTGGATCGTCTCCCTTGTCTCGCCCCGTCTGCGTCTGGTCCCCCCCCCCCCCCCCCCCCCCCCCCCCCCCCCCCGATAGCTCGGCATCTCCCAGCCCCCATGGTAGTACCGGAATGCCCTGAATTTTTTCTTCTGCCCTCGGCACGACCTCCTGCCGGTAGTAGTCTCCCTAAATTACCCATGGCTGTTGGATCCGAGCCTCCCGTTCAGCCCAAGCCCTTCTCCATGCCTGAGCCCTGGAAACCACCCCTAGGGCCTCCTTCTGCCTATAAATACCCCCAAAGATTCATAGTGAGTCCTTTTGTTCACTGTGAACTCTCAATTTCCCAGTCGAAGACCCCTGGAGCTCCTGTCACACTTGGCAAATTCCTGGCATTTTCTGAAGCTTAGAACTGCTGATAGAGGGTCTGTCTGGTGTTCAGACCTCCTGTGAACCTGCGTCTGCTGCTTGGGAGGCTCCTGTCCACCTCAATTCATCTCGGCTGTGCCTTCAACTTAGACTTCAGGTAAAGCCTTTTCCACTGAATTTCCATAAGTTTAGTCCTCTATTTAAGCTTCTGGATGAGCCTCTGGATGCCGTCTAGCTAACCTTAGCCACTTAGGGAACATGTCGTAATTGTCGCCAGGGGCTAAGCTAGCTCGAATTGATTGTATCAATCGATTGAGCTAGCGGCTGAGCCATGGCTGAGTCCGAGTAAGGACCCAGCGATCAGCTGTACCTTAGGTTATGAAACCTTGGGGGTTCGACACGTCTCACCTCACTGATAGTATAGGGATTGAGCCTCATCCATTTAGTGGCTTCTGTGAGAAGAATTATCCCCTCAAAGTGAACCCTAATCGTCTGAAATTGGACATCTCATTGGAGTAGCCATCCAAAATTCTGGCTCATCCCAGTTAGGGCTTCCAAGTTTAATTGACGTGCCTTGACCTCTTGAAGGTGTGGCGATCGAATGCTGGTCGCGACGTGGCCTATCGGTGGCAAATTTAGTGGTCCAAGGTACCCTTCCCGCGGCTGAGAGCGAAAAGGGGTATCGGGGACGATGCACTGGCACATCGGGTCGGGCCGCTCCTGACCCGCGCGGTTTTGAATTTGGGCTGTGATTTATTTAATTTATTTAGGAATTATTTTCCTTCTGCTATTTTATTCATAAATAGGTTTAATTAAATATCCTATGATTTTAATTTAAATAAACATTCAAAATGTATTAATAAAATAACTTTAGCTATACTTATCCAAATTGTATGATCTAATATACCATTTTAACCAAAAAAATACAAGAAATATTAATATAAAATAAAATCAAGGATCTAATAGTTAGATTTAAAATAATTGCCTAATATTTCTCTGTTCTTATTAAAATCATTTAATATCCATAAATATTGATTAAGATCTCTGATTGCTCATAAGATCATAAGGAACCTATGTAGACTCTTAAAAAGTAATTTAGGAATCCTAACTTTATTAATCACCCTTAATTACCCTAATTAGGGATTAATAAGCTAAACCATAATTAACCCTCTGATTTTGGTGAAATAAGTTCCTAATGCCTTCTTAAGTATATTAGAGCCTATGAATGAGGTTGGATCATTCTAGAATGCCCTAGTTTCCTTAATCACCTTAATTGGCCTTAAATTGTGATTAGTGTTAATTAGGCTAATTAGGTCACCAAAACCTAAGATAAGTGTTTATCCTACTTCATTAATCCATATGGAACTCATTAAAATAAATTTGAATCAATTTGGATAATTAAATTCTAAAATCCCATTTTTAGCCTTAAGAGGGGTATTTTGGTCATTTTGACCAAAATATGTTCAAGCACCCCTTAAACCTTGAGAATTTAGTAAAATACCTCTAGTTAATATATGTAACATCCCTCTAAAATCTTAGGTTAATAATGATGATATTAAGTGAAGAAACCTTAAGTAGCTCTTATTAAGATCTTACGATCTTAAGAGTACTCAAAACCACCTTGTCTTAAGAAATAAGCCTAACTATCTTAAAATGTTAGATCCTTAGTTAATAACTTAATTAAGTTGATCTACAGGCTTGGATTCTAAAAGAAATATCTTGGTAAAATTCTAAGTCTAAACCTAGCTTAAGTCTAAAGTGATCAAATATTAGATCCTAGATCTTAGATCTTAGACTTTAGATCTTCTAATTGAATTGAACTACCTCCATTTGGAATTCCTTAAGTGATTTATTGTTTAATTCATTTGTAGCCTTCCATGTGGGTGTAGGATTGATTCAATCCATAGGATAATGTAATTATCCTAAAGATTTAATATAAATCTTAGATTCTTAGTTCTTACTGATTATTTTATCCTATAACTAGTATAATAACATTTCATTAAGATCATAGTCTATAAATTCTTCAGCTTATGAGATTTCTTATCTTTAATTTAGATTTTAAAGTGTGAACCCTAGATCCTTACTAAGGATAATACCTTAGATTCAGGATTTGAACACCAAATTGGGTTTGGAACTAGAATCCTTAAGTCTTGACTTACTAAATCAAGGCTTGGGTTAAGAGAGGAAAACAATAATAATTAAGTCATTGATTTGTTTACTTTAACTTCTTATAGTCGTCATATGATTATGAATTAGAACTTGTTAAGTTTTAATGTTAACATTAAGGTCGTAAAATCTGAGATCTTACTCAATATCTGGATATTGGAGATCCTAAACTTGTATCTTCTCAGAATAGTTAGTTGGATAAAGTAGATAATAATGAATATCACTTAAGTTTAGATTGAGTCTCTTGCTTACCTTGACTTTGATTGCTCTGCACACCTTGAATATTGAGCCTTGTTCCTTGAGCATAATAGGAGAACTTAGGATATGGAAGATACATCCTAAATTAGTATTTGAAAAGCATAGCATTCATTTAGTTCATTCAGTGCTTTCAGTTGGTAGAGTATATCCTAGCTTAGTCTGCCTCTTCAGTTCTAGTTTTGTTATATAATAGACTCAGACCTAGCTCGATGAATGTCTAGGATGGATACATGTCTTATTCTATAAGTTCAACTTGGACCTAGCCTTGCGGATGCCTAGGATGGATATATGTTGAACTTTTAGAGGTCATGTATGACATGTTTCTATTATGACAGCACTATGTCTTAGGCTTACTACTACTTTAGTTCAGTTTTCAGTTTTTGTTTTGCCTTGCCACATGCTTCAGTGGCCTTTCCTTTAGCACTTGACTTGCTTTGCCACATATCTCAATAGCTTTACTTTTGCTCATACATGTACTTAGTTTATTTTTTGGCAACAATTCAACTCGCGTTGAGTGAAGATGTATTTTAAGCTTTGGTGATCAGTGAAAATTGAGCATTGAACACTGTACAAATAATGATGCCATATTTTCAATGCAAAAATTACTGCAGCAAGTTCTAGATCATGCACTAGATAATTCCGCTCATGTGGCCTCAACTGTCGTGAAGCATATGCAATCACTTTTCCTTCTTAAATTAACACGCAACCTAATCCAGTTCCTGAAGCATCTGTATATACTTGATAGTTCAAGCCTTCTATTGGTAGCACTAACACTGGAGCAGTAAAAAGTGCATCTTTTAAGGTTTGAAATGCTTTCTGACATTCAGAACTCCAAGCAAATGAGACATCTTTCTGAGTGAGTTTTGTTAATGGAGATGCAATTTGAGAAAGGCCTTTAACAAATTTTCTATAGTATCTAGCTAAGCCCAGAAAGCTTCTTATATCTATTACTGTCTTGGGTTGTACCCAATCTTGGATTGCACTTATTTTCTGTCGATCCACTCGGATTCCTTGGGCATCCACAACATGGCCCAAGAAAGCTACAGAACTTAGCAAAAATTCTCATTTAGAAAATTTTGCATAGAGTTTATGGGCACATAAGGTTTCTAATACCATTCTTTAATGAATCCCATGACCACTCAAGGTCTTGGAGTAGATGAGAATATCATCAATAAATATTATCATAAAGTTATCCAGATAGGGTTTTTGAACTCGTTGCATTAAGTCCATCAAAATTGATGGTGCATTTGTGAGTCCAAAGGACATCACAAGAAACTCATAGTGTCCGTACTGTGTATGAATCGCTATTTTCTCCACATCTGAATCTTTCACAGTTGATGATACCCTGATCTTAAATCAATTTTTGAAAATACCACAGCAGTGGACAATTGATCAAAAAGGTCATCGATTCTAGGTAATGGATATTTGTTTTTAATAGTGACCTTGTTTAATTCTCTATAGTCAATACACATTCTCATGGAACCATCTTTCTTTTTGACAAATAAGACTGGTGCTCCCCATGGGGACATACTAGGTTTAATGAAGCCTTTATTTAATAGTTCTTGTAATTGCTCACTAAGTTCTTGCAGTTCCTTAGGATCCATCCTATATGGTGCTTTAGAAATTATCTGTGTATCAGGAATTATATTTATTGCAAACTCTACTTCCCTTAATGGAGGTAACCCCGGCAAATTTTCTAAAAATACATCAGGAAATTCTTTGACAACTCTGATTTCTGAGAGTGCAATATCTTCTTTACTTTCACCAATCATGGTGACTAGATACGCCATACAGCCTTTAGTTATTAACTTTTCTGCATGAATCACATTAATTAACGAGCATTGGGTGCTAAACCTTCCTATGAAGGTTTCAACAGTATCTAGTGATGACAAAGTAATCTTCTTTTATTGATAATTAATTGTAGCATTATGAGCACTAAGCCAATTCATTCCTAATATGATATCAAATTTGCTATAGGTAGAATGATTAACTTGGCCTGAAATACCTTCTTGTTCAAGGGTACTTGGAGGTTACAGAAATGAGTTGTACTAAGTTGGGTACCAGAAGGAAGTCCAACATTCAAAGTTCTGGCCATCTTATAACATGGTAACTTCAGACTCTTAGCAAAGCTTTCAGATATAAATGAATGACTTGCTCCCGTATCCAATAATATTTTGCAAGGATAGTCATTAACACAAATGGTTCCAAAATTAAACATACTTATCTATAATTATTCAAATTTACTAATGCTCAGAATAAGAATTCATAATTAACTATGCGTACCTGATATAACATTGTTATCTTCAATAGCCTCCACTGGAGTAAGGGTATAAACCCTAGTAGAACTAGATGATCTTCTAAAAACTTGTTGCTGAGGAGGCTTGGAGGTACTAGGTTGAGTAGTATTACTTCCAACCAGCCTTTGAGTTGATATAGTAGGTTACTGAGAAGACACAATAGTAAGGGGTAGAGTGCTTCGATTGGGCCGAGTAGGATTAAGAGCTTGATTTTCCTTAAGATGGTCCATATGTGCACCGTTGATTGTCACATCGAAATTGCATTGTCGAAAGAAATGTCCCTTTCTTCCACATGTATAATAGCATTGCTGATTATGATAACACTTTCTGAAAGGATGAGGTTTTGTACACCCGTTATACAGATCTGAGGGTGTAGAATCTACTTCCATTTGATATACTTTTCCTGAAGGAAATCTAACATTTATGGGATTATTATCTCTAAATGAGGTTGAGCTAAAGTTCTTTTTGACTCTTTCTGAGATTCATGTTGGTCAATGACACGAGCTATTTCAATTAGTTCTGTAAAATTAAATAGCCTCAGTGGCACCACATGATCCTTTATTGAGTCATGAAGTACACTAATGAATCTATGAGAATGTGCACCTTCCATTTGCACCATATTTGGAGCAAAATGAGCTAGTTGCTTGAACTCAGATTCATACTCTGCTAGGGTGCAACTTCCTTGCCTCAACCTTAGGAATATATTACCCAAATTGTTCTGAACTGATGGAGGAATAAATTTTGCTTTGTAGGCTGCTACAAATTCATCCCATGGAATCTCCTCAATATAATAATTTGCAAAGAGTGTATGGCGGAGATTGTCCCACCAGTACTCAGCTTCTTCTTGGAACATGTGAGTGACTATTCTGACTGATTCAGCATCGGGACAGTTAATACTTGTTAAATTCTTTTCCACTATTTTAAGCCAGTTGGTTGTGTCCAATACTGACATATTCCCATTAAAAGTAGGGGTCCTTAGTCTAATAAAGCTATGTAGAAGACCGTCCGTAGGCTGTTGGTATTTTTGGGAAGGATAGTAGGGTACAAGATTCACAGATGCAGGAGACAAGTTTTGTTGCCTCGAAATCCATCTCTCAATTCGTTCAGATTGTTGGATGTTAGTTGCTACAAGTGTATTCACTGCCTCTAACAGTGTATTGATTTCAGCAAAATTATTGCTAGACGCAGCAGGGTGTGAGGATGACTATCCGGTATTCATTTTGATACATATATTAAGGAATCACAGTAATTTTGAGAGAACAGAAAAGAAACAAGTTTTATTTATCCTATTAATTTGGTTGATCAATTTCATATTTCTTAAGTTTCTAATATAATATGTGTTTCGTGACTATCTAAAGTATATTAGTATTTTATGCTCACTATTTTGAGTATATGAAAGTATGGATGTCATCTTAGTATTCATTTAGTGATTGTAAGGTAGAAGAACTATCCATTAGGTAGATAGGAATACAAATTCCAATCTGACACCTTATGTAATTCTCTGATACCAATTGTGGCGGCCGCCCCCTAATCATCCGGATTAAGGAGTGGTTGTCACTTGGCAAACCTTCAATTAGCATTCAGATTAAAGAATGGACCTTCTTAATCAAATGCTAAGAGAAGATATGCCCTAAAAGAGAAAGAGCAGCAAAGAAAACAATCACTTAAATGAGCATACTATAATTTATCAGAGTGGTAGGGCCCCAGCGAACAAAAGAAAAATCTAGTTAGACAACATGTCTAAGTACATTTTAGGCTGTAAATTATTAAGTTAACTGATATCACAACACCTAAGCAGTCATAGGAGCAATAAAGCATCAAAGAAAAGTACCAAGTTATAAGTAATATAATTATAACTCAAATAAGATATGAGGTAAGCACATACCTCAACTCAAGCTGCAAGAAAGGTTAAGTAACATATAAAGAAATCTACTAAACACAAGAAACGTTCCTAAGTATATGATCAATTTTAGACATGCTGATTTATAAATAAATTGAAAGTACATAACTGAAAGTGAACTCTAATACCTTAACATGCCAAGAAGTATAAGTAAGCTGCTGAATAGTATAATGAATATACAAAGCTATAAGTACTAAAAGAACTGTATAAAATGAAAATATAACAAAAGGTGTACTGAACTGTAAGACAAAGTCAAAACTGTAAAGTAACTAAAAGGCAACTGCAAAGTGACTGTAAGGTAATTATAAAGTACAAATGAAATAACTGAAAAGTAACTACAAAATGTGAGATATTCCTACTTAGTCTTGCTACAAGTAAAGTCCATCTGCTCATCTGGAAAAGTAGTCCCAAATTAAAGTTAATTCCATCTGAAAAATACTGCAAAACATTTGAAAAAGTAGTCCCACATACACTAAGAATGTAGTCCTAGTCAGAAACAATAGGCACTAGGAAAGTAGTCCTAGTCCAAAAATAATAGGCACTAGGAAAGTAGTCATAGCCTAAAACTACAGGCATTAAGAAAGTAGTCCTAGCCCAAAACCACAGCCACTAGGAAAAGTAGTCCTAGCCCAAAACCTAAAGGCACTAGGAAAAGTAGTCCTATCCCAAAACCTACAGGCACTAGGAAAAGTAGTCCTAGCCCAAAACCTACAGGCACTAAGAAAAGTAGTCCTAGCCCAAAACCATTGTAAAGTAAAGTCATACTACATGGCAGACTAAAATGACATATCTCCTCAAGTCTAGCAAAGCTATTTTTCCATCAAATTTCCTTCTAAAAATATGAAATGCCATATGAATGCATTCAAAATCAACATAGAAATAATCATCTAATATTCTATGTTCAATGTAATGCGTCCAAATGTAAAGAGGTCCAAAACAAGGAAACATAGTATACAGTGTTCAATGTATATAAAATAGCACTAAACAACACTTGTGATATCACTTTGTTTTCTATTTAAGATGTTCTAACTAATCTGAACTTATACAATTTTAGGATATCCAATATCCAGCTATCGAGTATAAATCCAAAATATCGAGCCTATAAGTCAAAAAAATATTAGAACTAATAAAGTTCTAACACTTATAAATCACATGACGTTTAATTGAGTTAAAATATTAAATCAAATATCCTAATTAATGATTTTTTGAATCCCAAACCAATCTTGATTAGTATGAATCAAAATTGGGGGATTAAGATGTTAAAATCCAAGTATTGGATTTTAACTTCTTAATCCAATAGGTTCCAATCCTAATGGTTTAAAGTTAAACTCACATCTCACGAGCTATTATTAAGGATATCTTATTAAGCAAAATCAAGCCTAATAAGATGGATCTCTAATATTAAATCTAAGGTTTAAATATAAAATAATCATAAATAAAGGATGAAATCTAGAAAATTATAAAACCAAGGTTTCATCTATTAAGTACTCAATTACTTAATAGATGAACTCTAACCTAATTTCTAAGCTAGATCTTAAGGATTAAGATCCTAAAGTTTGAAGGAAAAACTTAAGAGAATAATTATACTTTAGATCTTTCTTAGCAACTATTATGATGAATTTAACTTAAAGGAGGTATAAGGTGAACTAAATTCACCTTATGAGACCTAATTTAGGACTTAGATTATTTTAGGCTATTTTTAGGGTTTCTCATATATTATTACTTAAATAAGTTTAAATGTTCCAGAATGAGTTCAAATCAGTTATTTTACTAATTTTAGGAGTTTAGGAATGTATTTAAGGTTTTAAGTTGCTTAAACCTAAATTTGGGCAAAATAACCATTTTGCCCCTTTCTTAAGGGTCTAAATTTTATATTTATGAATTAGGGCTCAAATCTAAAATTTCTTAAAGTGGAATGATTATCTACCATCTAATATGAGTTTAGATAGTAAGTTTATTAATTTTGGTTAAAGATTAAGCCTTATAAGTTCAAATTAAGAAAGTTGACCTATATGGGCAAATTAGTAATTTTACCCTAATAAAATCTAAATTTTCTATTAGTTTACTGTAGTTTATGTCCTAAGGTTTCCATAGAATCTAAAATCATCAAATTCTGATAAGTATTGGCTAATTTATAGCCAATACAAGCTTTAGGATTAAAAATTAGGGTTTAATGTAATTAGTGAGTGATTATTGAAATTAATCACAAGATCACTAAACCAATCACACAATTAGGTTCTAATCTACTCTAGGAGTTCTTTGAAACTTGAATTATTCAATTTTAATCATTAAATTTGCTAATCTTTACTAATTAAGATTTAGAATAATTAGAGTTAATTAAGAAATCTAACTATTGGATCCTAAATATTTTTATTGATTATTGTAAATTAGGTTTTAATAATCTAAATGAATACTTGGATCACCTAATTATGGTCAATTGAAGTTCTAGGGTTAGTTGACCTAATTAGGGTTAAGTCCTAAATGTGATTAGTTTGAATTTAATCCAAACAACAAAATGGACACTACTAACTTAATCCTTAGGGTTTTCAGAGTATTTTGAGACCTATATTAGGTATGTTTGAGTTAATGGTTACAAAGTTAGGGTTTATTGAATATTTGTAACATATTTTGAATTATTTAATAACCTAGAATGTCAATATACAAAATATTAATCTTACTAAAATTTGGATGGCACCAAAATATTCTTTGATTTTTGCTCATTAATTTGGTATATTTATTTGTGTTATTTAGATTTGTATTTTGTAAGATTTTAAGGTTTAAAGATTAAATATATAATTGATTTATTTAATTTTATTAAATAGACTAATCCGTTTAATATATATATATATATTATTTAACAGAATAAAACTGTGCGTGCGGGTCCCCCACGGCCGTCAACTTGGCGCGGCCGGGTCTACTGGCAGACCCAAGCAGACAGTGCGGGGTCCACCAGGACACACGACGCAACGTGAGAGGAGGGCAGAGTGACTGCGGGACCCACCCTCCTGTCGACACGCACGGTCGTAGACTCATCAGACGTGACGCTTACGTGTCCACGTCCCCGACCAACGCTCCACGCGTCATTATGCGGAGATGACAGCATGCAAAATGGGGTCCCGCCACTCCCAGCCACACCGCAGTTCGAACCGGTGCGGTCTTAGACCAGACGAAATTGATCCCGGATCGAGGGATCGAGACCCTTCGTCTCCCGCAAACCCTAACGAGTGAGGGTTTGCGCCAAAGACAGAAAATGATCGAGCCGAGACTCGATCAAGATATCGATCTTGAGTTTTCACAATGATTCAAGTAACAATAACATGAGGTAACACAAAGTTAGGAAGTACCTGTCGATGGAAGAAGGAATGTTAGGGTTTTTATGAGGACTCAGATCAAAGGATGGTAGCTCTCGATCCAAAAGATGGATGATCCAAATGAAGCCTAGAGGTTTCTAAAACTCTTAATGGGACACACTGAGCGGCGGATGCTACCTGTTTTGCACGAAGGAGTGACGCGTGCGTGCATGCAGGCACGCAGAAGGTTTTGCGGTCTGATCGGGGGAGACGGTCTTCGGACCGGATTAGATGAACCGTCTGATTAAACGGTAGATGCTAGTTTAGGGAACATCATTAGCCATTAATTAACTGCTGTCGTTACGTAAACTTATTATTTAATTTATTATTTAATTAATTTTATTGATTTTATTAATTAAGTTTAATTGCTTAAATGTGATCCAAAAATTCCCAATAAATCACCCCTAGCTAATTGAAGGGTGAGGAACACAACAGTGCGATCGAATTTTTGTTTCGGTGAGTATGTAATTATTTGATTTTTCGGGGTATTTAAATAATATTAAAATATTTGACGAAAATCCAACGACTTCCAAATGCCTCCAAAACTTCACCCATAGCTAATTTGGTGGTGATGAACATAATGGTGAAGTCAGATTTTTGATTTAAGGTCAAAATAAAAAGTCAATTTTTAGGGTTTTGGGATTTTCCAAAAATCAAGATTTGCTCTATTTGATCCCTGATTTGATCCAGATCTTAGAAGTAGGTTCTAAATGACTTAATTAAGATACTATAACCATAATTAAGACTTAGATTAGTCTTAATTGACCTAAGTAATAAGTTGGGTTGTTATAGACTCCCCCACTTAAGAATGATGTCATTCTCGACATCACCCAAGTGGAAAATAACATAACAGAATATTGGAATTGAAATTACTAAAATTGAGTAAGTACCTTGGTTAAAGAGATTTGGGTATTTCTGATGCATATCAGATTCTTTTTCCCTAGTAGCTTCATTGTAGGAGCGATTCCTCCACTGAACCTTGATCATTTGAATGAAATGACTCCTTAATTGCTTCTTGTCACGATCTAAAATTTTGATTGGCTCTTCAGCATAAATGAAATCAGGTTGGATTTCTATTTCTGGAAGTTAAACAAGATGAGATGTATCCCAAAGACATCTTCTTAATCATGAGATAAGAAAAATGTTATGAACAGCAACAAATTCTTCTGAAAGATCTAACTTGTATGGAGATGATCCTATTTTAGCCAAGATCTTATAAGGACCAATATATTGAGGGCTCAGTTTCCCTGCTACACCAATTCTATAAACTTCCTTCATAGGACTCACTTTCAAATACACTGAATCTCCAACCTTAAATTCCAATTGGCGATGATGAATATCGTGGTACTTGCTTTGACGATCCTGGGCAGAATGAATTCTTTGTTGAATTAAACGAACCTTTTTATTGGTTTCTTCTACTAACTCAGATCGGTAAAGTTGCACACTCCCTATTTCTGACCATGCCATAGGTGTACTACATCTCTTACCATATAAAGCTTCATATGGTGCTATTTTTATACTAGCTTGATAACTATTATTATAAGCAAACTCCACTAATGGCAAATGGTCTTCCCATAATCCAGCGAAGTCAAGAATACAGAGTATGAGTAAATCCTCTAATACTTGATTCACCCTTTCCATTTGGCCATCTGTTTGTGGATGGAAAGTGGTACTCATTGCTAGAGTAGTTCCTAGATCCTGATGGACAGCTTGCCAAAATTTTGAGGTAAATCTGCTGTCTCTATCTGACACGATTGATTTAGGAATGCCATGAAGTTTGACAATTTCCTTGATATAAACCTTAGTGAGTTTCTCAATTGAATCTGTTTGCCGAATGGGAATAAAATGCAGTCTTGGTTAATCGATCAACTATTACCCAAATTGCATCTACTTCTGACTTGGCTCGAGGCAATCCCATTACAAAATCCATTGATATATCAAACCATTTCCATTCAGGTATCTCAATTGGTTGGAGTAAACTGCCAGGTCTCTGGTGTTCTGCCTTGACCAAACTATAAGCATGACATTTCTCAACAAACTTTGCCACACTTCTTTTCATCCCTGGCCACCAAAAGGACTGTTTCAGATCTTGATACATTTTTGAACTTCTAGGATGTATTTGATAGCTAGAATTATGTCCTTCAATCAACACCTCATGCTGCATGGACTTAGGAATCCATATATGATTATCCTAATAAATCACTGACCCGTGCAATTGTAAATCATGACGGCGTCCACCTTCAATATCCATCTTAAACTTTAAGTATTCTTCATCTTTGGTTTGAGAGATGGAAACATCTCTATGGAATGTGGGTTCTATATTTATGTTATTTAATATTGAGCTCACCACATCACTCAGAATAGGAACAATTTCCCTCTTTTAAAATTCTTCTATTAATGAACTTGTAGTGATCATTGCTTTTAATATTGTACTACGACTAAGGGCATTTGCCACCACATTTGCTTTACCTGGGTGGTATTGAATATATAAATCATAGTCACTAATCAATTCAAGCCAAGTTCTTTGGCAACAATTCAACTCGCATTGAGTGAAGATATATTTTAAGCTTTGGTGATCAATGAAAATGGAGCATTGAACACCGTACAAATAATGATGCCATATTTTTAATGCAAAAATTACTGCAGCAAGTTCTAGATCATGCACTAGATAATTCCTCTCATGTGGCCTCAATTGTCGTGAAGCCATATGCAATCACTTTTTCTTCTTGCATTAACATGCAACCTAAGCCAGTTCCTGAAGCATTTGTATATACTTGATAGTTCAAGCCTTCTATTAGTAGCACTAACACTGGAGCAGTAAAAAGTGCATCTTTTAAGGTTTGAAATGCTTTCTCACATTCAGAACTCCAAACAAATGGGACAGCTTTCTGAGTGAGTTTTGTTAATGGAGATGCAATTTGAGAAAAGCCTTTAACAAATTTTTTATAGTATCCAGCTAAGCCCAAAAAGCTTCTTATATCTGTCACTGTGTGGCGACCGGGGATCGAAGTTCGAGAGTCTTTAAAGAATAATTCATCTCAAATGTAAACATATACATTTTTATAAACAAAGGGACATAAAATAATAAAAGTCCAAAGTCCAATTATACATTTAAAGATATAGCCAAAACATATATGAAATTTTATAACAGTTTATCTTTTACAAAATAAAAATGAAATATTCACGTTCTCTTGCTTGTTTATTTCTTCTTCTTTTAAATGGGCAGATCTTCTAAACTTTAATTATCAAAACTTGAAAAAAATATAGTTTATCAGTCAGTTAAGAGTACGCATATCATTCTTATAAGATTAATTCTAGCATCCTAAAATAGGTTTAAATCAAACATGAAAGTGACTAAAATATCTGCATAAGTAAAGTAAATTTTAAAATTTAAGTATTGCCCTGCAAGTTAGCTGTGAAATTTAATATAACTGTAAAGCATGAAATAAGTAAATTTTATCAAAAGCATTTGTAACAATAAGTCGAGTCCGTAGACTCCTGTGCCCAAACGGGTAAACCCATAGGCATAACCTGGAGGAAGCTTATCTCGCTACCCGTTGGCAGCTTACTCAAAATAAGAACTAATGGTGTGTCTTTCCTCTGGATTTGCCTACTTCCTACAAGAGGCTAAATCCCTCCATATAACTCCCAGGGGCTGCCAGCAGGCCCAATCTGCACAGATTCTCAGTGTTGCGTTCTACTCTCCAAAGACAGACACCATAAAATATATATACCATGTTTCATTCTTTTTGTTACATGCTATTTGATATCATTCTTTTACAAATTAAAAAGTGGTAAGCAGTGTAAATAATACTTAAATGGAAAATGGCTCAAAAATAAGAAAACTGAAATGAAACTTATAAATAAATTTGCGTACCTGACTGTTTTGATAAAATATCAACCAATTCAATTTCTTTGATCTGCCAAAAATTAAATTTATTAATTTAATGTTTTTATCATGATTTGTAATATTAGGTTTATAAAATAACTATTTTGATTATTTGAATTATTTTTATTAAGTTACAAAATTATTTATGCCTTATAAGGTCAAATTGGGAATTTGACCTTATAAGGGCATATTAGAAATTTTACCCTTAATGAAATCTAAAATTTCTATTAGTTTATTATAGATTATATTCTAAGATTTCCATAGAACTTAAAATTATTAAATTCTAATTTGTATTGGCTAAGTTATAGCCAATAATATTTCTAAGGTTAGTAATTAGGGTTTTAATGTGATTATTAAATGATTAGTGAATTTAGTTATAAAATTATTAAACTAAATATATAGCTAGGTTCTAATTTACTTTATGAGTCTTCTGAATCTGAAAGTATTTAATTTGGATCATTAAATTTACTAATATTTACTAATCAAGTTCTTAGAGTAATTAGGGTTAATTAGAAGATTTAACCGTTGGATCCTAAATATTTTTGCAGTTTACTATAAATTAGGATTTTTTGATCTAAATGGATATTTGGATTATTTAATTGGAGTTAAATTGACTTACTTATGGTTAATTGAAGTTTCTATGGTTAAAAGCTTAATTAGGGTTAGGTCCTAAATGTCATTAGTCTCAATTTAATCCAAACAGTAAAATTAATAGTACTAAAATATTCCTTAGGGTTTTTTGAGTATTTTGAGACCCATATTTGATATGTTTGGGTAACCATACACAAAGTTATGGCTAATCTTAGTTTTTGTATTATTTTTGTATTTATTTAAATATCCTAAAATATCATTTTTTTAAAATATTAATCCTACTGCAATTTAGTTGGCACTAAAATAATCTTTGATTTTTGCTGATTAATTTAATATATTTAACTTCATGATTTGGATAAATATTTTATGAGTTATGAGTATTTAAAGTTTAGGTATTTTCTTAATTAAATTAAATGCATTAATTAAATCTATTTAACATTAATTTGTAAATAAGTTTTTTGAATATTAGGTGTGTTTAAGGTTTAATGATTAATTGAATTACTACTAATTTATAAATTTTAAATAATTTTATTTAAAATTAATACTCTGCAATCTAACTGTTTAAATTACTTAATTATTAAACACACCAATTAATGTATAAATATATATACTTATATTTAGTTTATATAATTATCCATATATGTATTTTGTAATATTTAATATTAATTAAATATATTTATTTTAATTAATTTTAGATTTCTGCAGATTTATCAGACGGCGGGTCCCACATGCGCAGAAGGAGCACACGTGGCACTCAGCCATTTGCTAGCAGAACCTGTGCAGGCCCCACGCTTGCCAGCAGAAGAGACTGCGGGGCCCGCAGTCCGAACGGCTCATATTTACCCATCGTGGGCCCCACGCCTCCACGCGGCGTGCACAGGCACAGCCAGCGCATACTTGCGGGCTCCACCGAAGAAGCAAACCGTGCGTCGACCGGTCCACTGAAGAAGCGAACCGTGCATCAAGCCGGTTCGGGAAACGTTTGGATGGCACTTCGTCTTCCTTGGAGCGGCCGAGAGACGATTCTAGGGTTTGTGATACTACGCCAAATCGTGCATAATTGGATTTGATTCAAGCACTAGGCGTCGATTGATAAATTGAAATAATTAGAAAATGGAGCTGAGGCAAAGTAGGTACCTTAATGCAGACGGTAGAAGAAATTAGGGTTTTGATTGCTGAAAATTTAGGATTCACTTTATACCTTAATCTGTTCGAAAATGATGAATCTAAGCGAAGGAAAGGATTGGGGTTTTAAAGGGGTCCTAAGCGGCGCTCTAAGGCAGTGGATGAGGTTGATCTTCATTCTACGTTGAACAAAAATGCGAAGCGGTTCGTCTTTTTCCGCCGCGTGTAAACCTAAGAGACGAAGAGTATCAGCCACTGGATGGCTCGATCAGATAGATCGATTGATTCGTCAGATCAGACGGCGTGAGAAGAATTAAGTGGGACGGCGTTAATTGAAAGCAGACGGCGCCGTTAAGTATAAATAAATATATATATATATAATTAATTAGTTTAATTTAATAGATTTAATTAATTAAACTTTAACTCTATAAATATGTTCCAAAAAATTTTAAAATATCATTCCTAGCTAATTGAGGTCTTCTGAACGCAATGGTGCGCTCAGATTTTTGATTTGACGAGTATTTAATTATTCGATTTTTCATGTATTTAAATAATATTAAAATATTTGTCGAAAATCCAACGACTTCCAAATGCATTCAAAACTTCACCCCTAGCCAATTTGGGGGTGGTGAACGCAATGGTGAAGTCAGATTTTCAATTTGAGATCAAAATTTATTTAAATATTAATAAATAAATTTGAATATAAATTCTGGTATTTTACATTCTCTCCAACTTAAAAGAGATGTCGTCCCGACATCAATCTAAAATTTTAAAGAAATTTATTGTATTTAGGATCACTTACTAGTGGAATAAGTGAGGATATGCTTTCTTCATACTTGATTCTTCTTCCCATGTGGCTTCTTCTTTGCGACAGTTCTTCCATCTAATCTCTTCTGGTTCAATCACATAGCTGAGATTTGGTTGCAAATTGATATCTTCTACTTCCACTCTCATTGAAGGTTCAGATAAACATTTTCTTAGTGAAGAGATATGAAATATGTCATGCATCAGACTCAGATGTGGCGGAATCTTGATCTGATACGCCACTTAACCCACTCTTTTCAAGACTTCAAAAGGTCCAATAAATCTTGGACTTAATTTCCCAGAAACTCCAAATCTTGAAATTCCTCTGAATGGGTTTACTTTCAAATATACAAAGTCTCCAACAAAAAATTCCACATGACGATGATGAGCATCAAAATATTGTTTCTGCCTATCTTGAGCTGCTTTCATTCGATGCTGGATTAACTTTATCTTTTCCGTTGCCTGAAGAATTAAATTTGATTTTAAAATCCTATTTTCTCCAACATTATTCCAGGATAAAGGAGTGATACACTTTCTTCCATAAAGGGCTTCATAAGGAGCCATTCCAATGCTTGCTTGAAAACTACTGTTATAAGAGAATTCAATTAATGGAAGGTGATCATCCCAACTTTCTCCAAAATCTAAGACACAAAGACAAAGAAGATCTTCTAGAGTTTGATTCACTCTTTCAGTTTGTCCATCAGTCTGTGGATGAAAAGCTGTACTCATACAGAGCTGTGAACCAAGATCTTGATGAACTGCTTTCCAGAACTTTGAAGTGAATCTGCTATCTCTATCAGAAACAATTGTTTTTGGAATACCATGCAATTTTATTATCTCATTTAGGTAGATCTTTGCCAATTTGTCTACTGAATTTGTTTGCTTAATGGGTAAAAAGTGTGCTGATTTGTAAGCCTATCCACAATTACCCAAATAGAATCATTATTGGATTTTGAACAAGGAAATCCAGTTATGAAATCCATGGAAAGGTCTTCCCATTTCCATTGAGGTATAGCTAGAGGTTGTAGTAATTCTCTTGGTTTCTAATGCTCCGCTTTTACTAGATTACAGGCTTCACACTTTGACATAAACTCAGCTATACTTTTCTTCATTCCTGGCCACCAAAAGTGTGATTTCAAATCTTGGTATATCTTATTATTTCCAGGATGAATTGAGTATCTAGACTGGTGAGCTTCTTTCAATACTTTAGATCTTAGCTCAGCTTTATTAGGTATCCATATTCTGTATCCACACCAAATATTCTTATTTGAATCAAATTCAATTCTAGGTGCTTTCCTGATTGAATGGATGCAGATAAGGAGCTATATTCTTTATCATGATGTTGAGCTTCTTTAATTTCATCCATTAATGAACATTCTACAGTCATCTGAAATAGCTTAGCATTTGATGGCAACACGATTTCTAATTGGAGATCTTCTATTTCCTTGAGTAAGATAGGGTTAGAGGTCAAAATATGCAAATGTGAAATTGTCTTTCGACTCAGTGCATCTGCTACTACATTTGCCTTTCCAGGATGATATTGAATTGATAAATCATAATCTTTGATTAATTCTAACCATCTTCGCTGCCTTAAATTTATCTTCTTTTGAGTAAAGATATACTTCAGACTTTGGTGATTAGTAAAGACTTCACATCTTACTCCATACAAGTAGTATCTCCAGATCTTAAGTGCAAAAACTATTGCAGCTAACTCCAAATCATGAACTGGATAATTCTTCTCATGAACTTTAAATTGTCTAGATGCAAAAGCTATCACTTTTTCTTCTAGCATAAGAACACAGCCTAATCCAATTCCAGAAGCATCACAATAAATTTGATAGCCTTTTCCTTCAACTGGTAGAACTAGAATAGGAGCTGAGGTTAGACATTCTTTTAATTTCTTAAATGCTGATTCATAGGATGAGTCCCATATATAAGGCACATCTTTTTGAGTGAGACGAATAAGAGGGACTGCAATCTGGGAAAAGTTCTTAGCAAACTTATGAGAATACCCAGCTAATCCCAAGAAACTTCGTATCTCTATTACTGAAGTAGGTTGGGGCCAATCCTGAATTGCAGTTATCTTGCTTGGATCGACTGGTATTCCATCTTTGCTAATTATAAGGCCTAAGAAAGCGACTGAGTGAAGCCAAAATTCACATTTTGAGAATTTGGCGTACAATTGATGTTGTCTTAACAAGTTCAAGGTGATTCTAAGATGCTCTTCATGTTCCTTAGCATTCTTAGAATAAATCAATATATCATCAATGAAGACGATGATAAAATAATCCAAGTAGGGTTTCATTATTCGTTGCATCAAATCCATAAAATAAGATGGGGCGTTAGTTAACCCAAAAGGCATCACCAAGAATTCATAATACCCATATCGCGTTCTAAAAGCAGATTTAGGAATATCTTCATCTTTGATATGGAGTTGGTGATAACCATATCTCAAATAAATTTTGGAAAATATGGAAGCACCGACTAATTGATCAAATAAATCATTGATTCTTGGTAATGGGTATTTTTTTTTTAATAGTAACTTTATTCAATTCCCGGTAATCAATACATAATCGCATACTCCCATCTTTCTTTTTAACAAATAAAACTGGGGCTCCCCAAGGAGAATTACTAGGTCTTATAAACCCTTTTTCAGTCAACTCTTGAAGTTGATTCTTAAGTTTTTCTAACTCTTTGGATGCCATTCTGTATGGAGCTTTTGATAAAGGGTTTGTTCCTTGACTTAAATCAATACTAAACTCTACTTCTATTTGAGGTGGCAAACTTGGAAGTTCTTCTGAAAAAACATCTGCATATTCTTTCACTATAGGAGTTTCTTCTAGAGCTATAGTTTTAGCATCAGAACTTGAGAGTAAAGTTAAGAATATGGGGTACTTCTTTCTAATGAACTTTTCAATCTTATTTGCTGGGATAAGGTTAATAACTGCACTCTTTTGACCAACAAAGGTTACTTTCTTACTTCCATTATAAATATATACTCTCTTCTTTGCACAATCAATTAATGCTTTATTTTGACTCATCCAGTCCATCCCAAGGATGATATCAAAAGTGGTTATAGGGATGACAGTGAGTTTTGCTTCCCAAGAATTTCCACTTATATTTAACTTGCAATTACAAAAGATGTTTATTTCTAAAAACTCTCCTGATGGTAAATTGATTTAAGTGCTGAAGAAAGTTGTTCTACTGATAATGAATATTATTGAACCATTTTTGATGCAATAAAAGAATGCATAGCTCCAGAATCAAAAAGAATTGAATAAGGGTACTAAAATAATAAAATGGTACCTGTGACCACATCAGGTTCGTCTCTTGCCTATTCTTGAGATATGTTGAATATTCTAGCCTGGGCTTGATTATTTCTTGGATTACTGGAAGATGCAATATTATTTCCTTGGTTTGCTAGTGGTCTACCCTGATTCCTCATAACTGCCTTGCCTTGATTTGGGAGTTGATACCCGTTTATGATGTAAGTAGCACGGTAGAACTTATTGAATGATTTGTTCTTCCACATCGGTGACAATGACCTTCACCGGTAAAACACTTATTTGTACTATGTATTCTTCCACACAATCTGCAAGTGTTTGGTGTTCTCAGAGCAGGTCCACTTGAGTTGCTTTGAATATTGTAAACTTTTCCTTGAGGTCTTGAGAATTGCTGCCTCTTGGATTGAAAATGGGGAGAAAATGCTGGCCTTTTCATTCTTGAAGAGTACTGCTCTTCTTGAGCTTCCATGAGCTTGGATTTTTCAATTAATTGAGCAAAGTTTAAAATCTGAAGGGGTGTCTAGATACGCTGAAAATTATTCCTTAATCCATTAAGGAACAAGTGAC
The DNA here is from genome assembly GCA_016760335.1 of Gastrodia elata. Taxonomy (NCBI): domain Eukaryota; kingdom Viridiplantae; phylum Streptophyta; class Magnoliopsida; order Asparagales; family Orchidaceae; genus Gastrodia; species Gastrodia elata. Next base: position 10,384,844 of record CM028685.1, on the reverse strand, counting down.
ACCTGACTTCTTCCATTGTAACCATCTATGGAGCAAAGCTAGCTAAACGAGTGAATTCTTCCCATATTATGTCATGGTGTGACTTCCTTGCTTTAGGTTTAGGAGCTCTTTTCTCATTGTCTGCCTAGCAGACTGGGGCACATATTTTCCTAAGAATGCTTTCACAAAATTTTCCCACTGTATTTCTTCTTCTAATCTATTCTCGAATGTAGTGGTCTTGGTTGTCTTCCACCACTTCTCAGCAGCTTCTGTCAGAAGATAAGTAGCTAGAGATACCTTCTGATCTTCAAAGCTCTTAGCACATCTAAACTCCTTCTGTATCCTTAGGATTCATTCTTCAGCTTGATACGAAGTTGCCTTGCCATTGAATCTTGGAGGTTGTAGTTTGAGAAAAATATGCATATCTTCATTTACTGCTTTCTTCTGAATAGGATTTGGGTTCTGGATTTATTGACTGTTTATGAATTGACTCATCATATTCATGAACTGGAGCATCTGATTTGCTCCACTATGATCAAAAGGGTAGACTGCTTCAATGTTAGGTGAAACAGTCTCATTGTGACTAGGAGTATTCTGAGAAATATTTTCCTCCTGAGATTGGTTATTGTTGTTGTTGTTTTGACTATCCATAATCAGGGGAAATAACAAATTATACTTATTATGCTCTCCAACTTAGAATTTAACTACTAATAATCTAGTAACTGTATTCATATTGTTGGCTCTTTAATGAATCATTCCTTAAATTGTCTCAAACTTCGCTCTGATACCAATTTCTGTGGCGACCGGGGATCGAAGTTCGAGAGTCTTTAAAGAACAATTCATCTCAAATATAAGCATATACATTTTTATTAACAAAGGGACATAAAATAATAAAAGGCCAAAGTCCAATTATACATTTAAAGATAGAGCCAAAATATATATGAAATTTTATAACAGTTTATCTTTTTACAAAATAAAAATGAAATATTCACATTTTCTTACTTCTTTATTTCTCCTTCTTTTAAATGGGTAGATCTTCTAAACTTTAATATCAAAACCTGAAAAAATACAGTTTACCAGTCAGGTAGGAGTACGCAAATCATTCTTATAAGATTAATTTTAGCATCCTAAAATAGGTTTAAATCAAACATAAAAGTGACTGAAATATCTGCATAAGTAAAGTAAATTTCCAAATTTAAGTATTGCCCTGTAAGTTAGCTGTGAAACTCAATATAACTGTAAAGCATGAAATAAGTAAATTTTATCAAAAGAATTTGTAACAATAAGTCGAGTCCGTAGACTCCTGAGCCCAAATGGGTAAACCCATAGGCATACCTGTAGGAAGCTTATCTCGCTACCCGTCGGTAGCTTACTCAAAATAGGAACTGATGGTGTGTCTTTCCTCTAGATTTTCCTACTTTCTACAAGAGGCTAAATCCCTCCATATAACTCCCAGGGGATGCCAGCAGGCCCAATCTGTACATATTTTCAATGTTGTGTTCCACCCTCCAAAGATAAATACCACAAAATATATATACCATATTTCATTCTTTTTGTTACATGCTATTTGATATCATTCCTTTGCAGATTAAAGAGCTGTAAGCAGTGTAAATAATACTCAAATGGAAAATAGCTCAAAAATAAGAATACTGAAATGAAACTTATATGTAAATTTGTGTACCTGACAGTTTTAATAAAATATCAACCAATTCAATTTCTTTGATCTGCCAAAAATTAAATTTATTAATTTAATGTTTTTATCATGATTTGTAATATTAGGTTTATAAAATAACTATTTTGATTATTTGAATTATTTTTATTAAGTTACAAAATTATTTATGCCTTATAAGGTCAAATTGGGAATTTGACCTTATAAGGGCATATTAGAAATTTTACCCTTAATGAAATCTAAAATTTTTATTAGTTTATTGTAGATTATATTCTAAGGTTTCCATAAAACTTAAAATTATCAAATTCTGATTTGTATTGGCTAAGTTATAGCCAATATTATTTCTAAGGTTAGTAATTAGGGTTTTAATGTGATTATTGAGTGATTAGTGAATTTAGTTATAAAATTATTAAACTGAATATACAGCTAGGTTCTAATTTACTTTATGAGTCTTATGAAACTAAAATTACTTAATTTGGATCATTATATTTGCTAATATTCACTAATCAAGTTTTTAGAGTAATTAGGGTTAATTAGGAGATTTAATCATTGGATCCTAAATGTTATTGTAGTTTACTGTAAATTAGGATTTTCTGATCTAAATGGATATTTGGATTACTTAATTTAGAGTTAAATTGATTTACTTATGGTTAATTGAAGTTTCTAGGGTTAAAAGCTTAATTATGGTTAGGTCCTAAATATCATTAGTCTCAATTTAATCCAAACAGTAAAATTAACACTACTAAAATATTCCTTAGGGTTTTCTGAGTATTTTGAGACCCATATTTGATATGTTTGGGTAACCATACACAAAGTTATGGCTAATCTTAGTTTTTGTATTATTTTTGTATTTATTTAAATATCCTAAAATATCATTTTTTAAAATATTAATCCTACTGCAATTTAGTTGGCAATAAAATAATCCTTGATTTTTATTGATTAATTTAATATATTTAACTTCATGATTTGGATAAATATTTTACGAGTTATGAGTATTTAAAGTTTAGGTATTTTTCTAATTAAATTAAATACATTAATTAAATCTATTTAATATTAATTTGTAAATAAGTTTTCTGAATATTAGGTGTGCTTAAAGTTTAATGATTAATTGAATTACTATTAATTTATAAATTTTAAATAATTTTATTTAAAATTAATCCTATGTAATCTAACTGTTTAAATTACTTAATTATTATACACACCAATTAATGTATAAATATATATACTTATATTTAGTTTATATAATTATCCATATATGTATTTTGTAATATTTAATAATAATTAAATATATTTATTTTAATTAATTTTAGATTTTTGCAGATTTATCAGACGGCGGGTCCCACATGCGCAGAAGGAGCACACGTGGCACTCAGCCATTTGCTAGCAGAACCTGTGCAGGCCCCACGCTTGCCAGCAGAAGAGACTGCTGGGTCCGCAGTCCGAACGGCGCATATTTGCCCATCGTGGGCCCCATGCCTCCACGCGGCGTGCACAGGCGCAGCCAGCGCATACTGGCGGGCTCCACCGAAGAAGAAAACCGTGCGTCGAGCCGGTTCGGGAAGCATCTGGATGGCGCTTCGTCTTCCTTGGAGCGGCCGAGAGACAATTCTAGGGTTTGCGATACTACACCAAATCGTGCCTAATTGGATTTGATTCAAGCACTAGGCGTCGATCGATAGATTGAAACAATTAGGAAATGGAGCTGAGGCAAAGTAGGTACCTTAATGCAGACGGTAGAAGAAATTAGGGTTTTGATTACCGAAAATTTAGGATTCACTTTATACCTTAATCTGTTCGAAAATGATGAATCTGAGCGAAGGAAAGGATTGGAGTTCTTAAAGGGGTCCTAAGCGGCGCTCTAAGGCAGTGAATGAGGTTGATCTTCGTTCTACGTGGAAGCAAACTGTCGAGCGGTTCGTCTTTTTCCGCCGCGTGTAAACCTTAGAGACGAAGAGTCTCAGCCACTGGATGGCTCGATCGGACGGATTGATTGATCCGTCTGATCAGACGACGTGAGAAGAATTAAGTGGGATGGCGTTCATTGAAAGCAGACGACGCCGTTAAGTATATATATATATATATATATAATTAATTAATTTAATTTAATAGATTTAATTAATTAAACTTAACTCAATAAATATGTTCCAAAAATTTTCAAAATATTATTTCTAGCTAATTGAGGTCTTCTGAACGCAATGGTGCACTCGGATTTTCGATTCAACGAGTATTTAATTATTCGATTTTTCATGTATTTAAATAATATTAAAATATTCGTCAAAAATCCAACGACTTCCAAATGCATTCAAAACATCACCCCTAGCCAATTTGGGGGTGGTGAACGCAATGGTGAAGTCAGATTTTCAATATGAGATCAAAATTTATTTAAATATTAATAAATAAATTTGAACATAAATTCTGGTATTTTACACAATATCTTGGGTTCTACCCAGTCTTGGATTGCACTTATTTTCTGTCGATCCACTCGGATTCCTTGGGCATCCACAACATGGCCCAAGAAAGCTACAGAACTTAGCCAAAATTTGCATTTAGAAAATTTTGCGTAGAGTTTATGGGCATGTAAGGTTTCTAATACCATTCTTAAATGAATCTCATGACCACTCAAGGTCTTGGAGTAGATGAGAATATCATCAATAAATGCTATCATAAATTTATCTAGATAGGGTTTTAGGACTCGTTGCATTAATTCCATAAAAATTGATGGTGCATTTGTGAGTTCAAAAGACATCACAAGAAACTCATAGTGTCCGTACCGTATACGAAACACTATTTTCTCCACATCTGAATCTTTCACTTGAAGTTGATGATACCCTGATCTTAAATCAATTTTTGAAAATACCACAGCACCGAACAATTGATCAAATAGGTCATTGATTCTAGGCAATGGATATTTATTTTTAATAGTGACCTTGTTTAATTCTCTATAGTCAATACACATCCTCATGGAACCATCTTTCTTTTTGACAAATAAGACTGGTGCTCCCCATGGGGACATACTAGGTTTAATGAAGCCTTTATTTAGGAGTTCTTGTAATTGCTCACTAAGTTCTTGCAGTTCCTTAGGAGCCATCCTATATGGGGCTTTAAAAATTGGCTTTGTATCAGGAATTAGATTTATTGCAAACTCTACTGCTCTTGGTGGAGGTAACCCCGGCAAATATTCTGGAAATACATCAGGAAATTCTTTGACAACTCTGATTTCTGAGAGTGGAATATCTTCTTTACTTTCACCAATCATGGTGACTAGATACGCCATACAGCCTTTAGTTATTAACTTTTCTACTTGAATTGCATTAAGCAACAATATATAATGGAGCATTGGGTACTAAACCTTCCTATGAAGGTTTCAACAGTATATTATGATGACAAAGTAATCTTCTTTTGTTGACAATTAATTGTAGCATTATGAGCACTAAACCAATTCATTCCTAATATGATATTGAAATTTGCTATAGGTAGTATGGCGCCCCACCCCTTAATCCATAAGAATTAAGTTAAGGGGTGGTGTGTCACTCTAGCTAACCCTTCACTTATAATTGGATTAGGATGAAATCCACAATCCACCTAATAAGGGAAGGAGTGAGCATAGAATCAAACATTCAGTCACTATCTAAGTAAACATACAGAGTGCAGAAGCAATTTACAATATAAAACATCCAAGCATCACAACATAAGTAAAAAGAAATATATCTCAGAATATAAGCATAGAATCCAAATACGCAGTCATAAGTACCTATATTATTATATCAATTTAAGTTCCAAATAATAAAAATAAAAGTGCACTCATCCTCACTTATAATGGAAGGACTAAATAGCTGCTTCTTCCACAGGCTCCTCCTCCGGATATGGCTCCACACTAAGATCCTGATCGTCCAACGGAAGAGGATCTGCCATTATCAGTTTCACAATGTAGGGCCCCAGCCAAAAAAAGTAAAAATCTTATGTTAGACAATTATCAAAGTACATTTTAAGGTGATAAGTTTTATATATGTTATGTAATATCACCATTTTACAATTTCTAAGCAACACTATATAAGGGAGCAATAAGCAATACAAAAGGAAGGAAAAGTTATAAACCATCATTTATAACTTAAGCAAAAAGAGAGGCTAAGACATGCCTCAAATGCAAGCTAAACAAGGTAAGACATAAATGTAGATGATCAAATAAGTACTGTAAGAGAAATACTATATCCTAAACATACTGATGATCAAAAGAAATATGCCAATTAAAATAAAATAACTCAGCAGTAATACATATAAATAGCAGCAAGGTTCTAACATCCTAAAATATATAAGCAATATAATGAAATAGCTGACTGAATAAAAATGCTGAAAAGTAAACAAAACATCATAATTGCATATAAATAAGTATCCATGCATCAACTGCCATACAGAAAAGAGTTACTCTAACCCATCGAGTATCAAAGGGTCTTAGCACCATCATGGCTAAGTCACAAAACTATGTACCCCTAATGACATAAGGAGGCTAGGCAACTAAGCACACAAAAGTAATCGAAGGATCTTAGCACCAGTACGGCTAAGGCACCACCGGTGTACCCCTAGTGACATAAGGAGGCTAGGCAACAAGGCACACAACAAAATAAGTCCTTCCCCTAGTGACATAAGGAGACTATACAATAAGGACATATATGAGAGGCAGCTCATATAACTATTATATTTTCATTAATCACTTTAATATTTTCACAAGGAATCTAAGGAGTCTCCATATTTTCTTAACATTTTATTTATGCATCAAAAATCTTATATGATATGCTCAAGGAGTTAAGGCACAAAAATACAAGGAATGTGTAGCACAAAATATCAAATAGAAGCAAAGGACTCTACTAAGCATGGTGATATCATTTGTTTTCTACTTAACCACTCTAACTATTTCAAGTTACACAAGTTCAGGATCACCATTTTCTTACTATCGAGTGTAACTTAGAAACTCGTCTTTATAAGTTAAAAAGGATTAGAACTGATCAGGTTCTAATCTAGTTCAATCAGATAGACGATTATGAGTTAAATCAATAAATCATACGTCCTAATTTTTGTGGATTTAGATATTCTAACTAAGATCTGATCAAGATCTTCTAAACCTATAGATTATGGATTAAACACTATGAAATTTAGGTTTAATTACATAATCCAAAATGGATAAGACCTAAGTTCTAGGTTTTATTCTATAAGTGATCTACTAGTTAAGGCCAATCCTATTAAGTAATCAAACTTAATATGATGAATCTCCTATCCTAAATCTAAGATTTAAAGGCAAAATAATCAGAACGAGTTGTAAAATAAAAGAAAAATTTAGAAACTAATAAAAACCAAGGTTTCACCCATTGAGTAACCCATTTACCCAATGAATGAACTCTAACCTATGATTTAGTCCTAGTCTTAGGAAATGTCTTAAGGTGTAATATTAAAGACTTAGGAGAATTCAGCAATCTGACTTAATGATTGATTTCACTCTCTTAAATATCACTAATACAATTATAAGATTGGTTTTAGTATCTTGAAATGTTAATTAGAGGTTAAGCATACTTAATCCTATCTTAGGGCAAAATGACTATTACTTTAAGGGTCAAAAAGTTAACTTTTGAATTACGGGTCTGAATTAATTTTTTTTTTCTTAGTTCCAACTGATTCCTTACTGTCTAACTTGAAGATAGACAGTAAGTACGTCCAATTTGGACTTCAAACGGTCAAGTTATGATTAAAAATAAGGCCAGAGGTATTTTGGTCATTCTCCAAATTTATAGGGTTCAGATCCTAAATATTATTTTAGTTTATTAATGATATTGAAATTCTAAACTAGTTAGCATCTTGAATTTTTAACTTTGGAGTTGCTTTGACAATGTTATGGTTATTTGAAGTATAGGGGCATTTTGGTCATTTTTTACTGAGAATTCTAAGGTTGACTTTTTGTCTTGATGTCCAAATGAGAAAACTAATACTACTACAGTGATGGGGCCGCTCTCCTGAGTATTTTACTTGTAGGTTACATAATTGAGTTGTATTAAGTTGGGTACTAGAAGGAAGTCCAACATTCAAAGTTCTGACCATCTTATAACATGACAACTTCAGACTCTTAGCAAAGCTTTCAGATATAAATGAATGACTTGCTCCCATATCAAATAATATTTTGCAAGGATAGTCATTAACACAAATGGTTCCTAAATTAAACATACTTATCTATAATTATTCAAATTTACTAATGCTCAGAATAAGAATTCATAATTAACTATGCGTACCAGATATGACATTGTTATCTTCAGTAGCCTCCACTGGAGTAAGGGTAAAAACCCTAGCAGAACCAGATGATCTTCTAAAAACTTGTTGCTGAGGAGGCTTGGAGGTACTAGGTTGAGTAGTATTACTTCCAACCTGCCTTTGAGTTGATACAGTAGGTTGCTGAGAAGACACAATAGTAAGGGGTTGACTGCTTTGATTGGGCCGAGTATGATTAAGAGCTTGATTTTCCTTAAGACGGTCAATACGTGCATTGTCGATTATCGCATCAAAATTGCATTGTCGAAAGAAATGTCCCTTTCTTCCACATGTATAATAGCATTGCTGATTATGTTAACACTTTACTAAAGGATGAGGTTTTGTACACCCGTTATACAAATCTGAGGGTGTAGAATCTACTTCCATTTGATAAACTTTTCCTGAAGCAAATCTAACCTTTCTGGGATTATTATCTCTGAATGAGGTTGAGCTAAGGGTTCTTTTTGACTCTTTCTGAGATTCATGTTGGTCAATGACACGAGCTGTTTCAATTAGTCCTGTAAAATTAGATAGCCTCAGTGGCACCACATGATCCTTTATTGAGTCACGAAGTCCACTGATGAATCTATGACAACGTGCACCTTCCATTTGCACCATATTTGGAGCAAAATGAGCTAGTCGCCTGAACTCAGATTCATACTCAGCTATGGTGCAATTTTCTTGCCTCAACCTTATGAACATATCACCCAAATTGTTCTGAACTGATGAAGGAATAAATTATGCTTTGAAGGCTGCTACAAATTCATCCCATGGAATCTCCTCAATATAATAATTTGCAAAGAGCGTACGGCGGAGATTGTTCCACCAGTATTCAGCTTCTTCTTGGAACATGTGAGTGACTATTCTGACTGATTCAGCATAGGGGCAGTTAATACTTGTTAAATTCTTTTCCATTATTTTAAGCTAGTTTGTTGTGTCCAATGCTGACATATTCCCGTTAAAAGTAGGGGTCCTCAGTCTAATAAAGTTGTGTAGAAGACCGTCCGTAGGCTGTTGGTATTGTTCTGAAGGATAGTAGGGTACAAGATTCACATATGCGGGAGACGAGTTTTGTTGCCTCGAAATCAATCTCTCAATTCGTTTGGATTGCTGGGCGTTAGTTACTACACGTGTCTTCACTGCCTCTAACAGTGTATTGATTTCAGCGGAATTATTGCTAGACGCAGCAGGGTGTGAGGATGATTGTCCGGGATTCATTTTTATACATATATTAAGGAATCACAGTAATTTTGAGAGAACTTAAGAGAAACAAGTTTTATTTATCCTATTAATTTGGTTGATCAATTTCATATTTCTTAAGTTTCTAATATAATATGTGCTTCGTGACTATCTTAAGTATATTATTATTTTATGCTCACTATTCTGAGTATATGGAAGTATGGATATCATCTTAGTTTTCATTTAGTGATTGTAAGGCAGAAGAACTATCCATTAGGTAGATAGGAATACAAATTCCAATCTGACACCTTATGGAGTTCTCTAATAGCAATTGTGGTGGCCGCCCCCTAATCATCCAGATTAAGGAGTGGTCGTCACTTGGCAAACCTTCAATTAGCATTCAGATTAAGGAATGGACCTTCTTAATCAAATGCTAAGGGAAGATATGCCATAAAAGAGAAAGAGCAGCAAATGAAACAATCACTTAAATGAGCATACTATAATTTATCAGAGTGCAGAAGAAAAACAAATATAACATCCATACAATCCAAGTAAGAACTGTACAACTTAGAATACATAAGCATAAAAAGTAAAGCAGTTAAATCATGTATTATTACAAACGACATTAAAGTTTATGCAGTAATAAAAGTAAAGTCTCTCAGTCTTCACAAATAAAGAAAACTAACTAATGATCTTCTCATGTATGCTCCTCCTCCTAAACCAGATCTCCAAAAGGTCCCACAACCTCGAACAGCTCAGAATCTATCATTGTCAGTTTCACAATGTAGGGTCCCAGCCAACAAAAGAAAAATATAGTTAGACAACATGTCTAAGTACATTTTAGGCTGTAAATTATTAAGTTAACTGATATCACAACATCTAAGCAGTCATAGGAGCAGTAAAGCATCAAAGAAAAGTACCAAGCTATAATTAACATAATTATAACTCAAACAAGATATGAGGTAAGCACATACCTCAACTCAAGCTATAAGAAAGGTTAAGTAACATATAAAGAAATCTACTAAACACAAGAAAAGTTCCTAAGTATATGATCAATTTAAGACATGCTGATTTATAAATAAATTAAAAGTACATAACTGAAAGTAAACTCTAACACCTTAACATGCCAAAAAGTATAAGTAAGCTACTGAATAATATAATGAATATACAAAGCTATAAGTACTAAAAGAACTATATAAAATGAAAATATAACAAAAGGTGTACTGAACTGTAAGACAAAGTAAGTCAAAACAATAAAGTAACTAAAAAGCAACTGCAAAGTGACTGTAAGGTAATTATAAAGTACAAATGAATTAACTGAAAAGTGAGTACAAAATGTGATATTTTCCTACTTAGTCCTGCTACAAGTAAAGTCCATCTGCTCATCTGAAAAAGTAGTCCCAGATTAAAGTTAATTCCATTTGAAAAATACTGCAAAACATCTGGAAAAGTAGTCCCAGATACACTAAGAAAGTAGTCCTAATCAGAAATAATATGCACTAGGAAAGTAGTCCTAGTCCAAAAACAACAGGCACTAGGAAATTAGTCCTAGCCCAAAACCACAGGCACTAGGAAAGTAGTCCTAGCCCAAAACCACAGGCACTTGGAAAAGTAGTCCTAGCCCAAAACCTACAGGCACTAGGACAAGTAGTCCTAGCCCAAAACCTACAGGCACTAAGAAAAGTAGTCCTAGCCCAAAATCATCATAAAGTAAAGTCATACTATATGGCAGACTAAAAAGACATATCTCCTCAAGTCCAGCAAAGTTATTTTTCCATCAAATTTCCTTCCAAAAAAATGAAATGCCATATGAATGCATTCAAAATCAACATAAAAATAATCATCTAATATTCTATGTTTAATGTAATGTGTCCAAATGTAAGGAGGTCCAAAACAAGGAAACATAGCATACAATATTCAATGTATATAAAATAGCACTAAACAACACTTGTGATATCACTTTATTTTTTATTAAAGATGTTCTAACTAATCTGAACTTATACAAGCTTAGGATCTCTAATATCCAGCTATCGAGTATAAATCCAGAATATCGAGCCTACAATTCAAAAGAATATTAGAACTAATAAAGTTCTAACACTTATAAATCACATGATGCTTAATTAAGTTAAAATAATAAATCAAACGTCCTAATTAATGATTTTTCGAATCCCAAACCAATCTTGATAAGTATGAATAAAAATTGGGGGATTAAGATGTTAAAATCCAAGTATTGGATTTTAACTTCTTAATCCAATAGGTTCTAATCCTAATGGTTTAAAGTTAAACCCACATCTCACGAGCTATTATTAAGGCTATCTTATTAAGCAAAATCAAGCCTAATAAGATGGATATCTAATCTTAAATCTAAAGTTTAAATATAAAATAATCATAAATAAAGGATGAAATCTAGAAAACTGTAAAACTAAGGTTTCATCTATTAAGTACTCAATTACTTAATAGATGAATTCTAACCTAATTTCTAAGCTAGATCTTAAGGAATTAGGATCCTAAAGTTTGAAGGAAAACCTTAAGAGAATAATTAAACTTTAGGTTTGATCTTTCTTAGCTTAAAGGAGGTATAAGGTGAACTAAATTCACCTTATGAGACCTATTTTAGGACTTAGATTATTTTAGGCCATTTTTAGGGTTTCTCATATATTATTACTTAAATAAGTTTAAATGTTCCAAAATGAGTTCAAATCAGTTATTTTACTGATTTTAGGAGTTTATGAATGTATTTAAGGTTTTAAGTTGCTTAAACCTATATTTGGGCAAAATGATTATTTTGCCCCTTTCTTAAGGGTCTAAATATCATCTTTATGAATTAGGGCTCAAATCTGAAATTTCTTAAAGTGGAATGATTACCTACTATCTAATATGAGTTTAGATAGTAAGTTTATTAATTTTGGTTAAAGATTAAGCCTTATAAGGTCAAATTAAAAAAGTTGACCTATAATGGCAAATTTATAATTTTACCCTAATGAAGCCTAGTTTACTGTAGTTTATGTCGTAAGGTTTCCATATAATCTAAAATCATTAAATTCTGATAAGTATTTGCTAATTTATAACCAATACAAGCTTCAGGGTTAAAAATTAGGGTTTAGTATAATTAGTGAGTGATTAGTGAAATTAATCACAAGATCACTAAATCAATTATACAACTAGGTTCTAATCTACTCTAGGAGTTCTTTGAAACTTGAATTATTCAATTTTAATCATTAAATTTGCTAATCTTCACTAATCAAGATTTAAAGTAATTAGGGTTAATTAAGCAATCTAACCATTAGATCTTAAATATTTTTATAGATTACTATAAATTAAGCTTTTCTGATCTAAATGGATATTTGGATCACCTAATTTGGAGTTCAATTGACCAACTTATGGTCAATTGAAGTTCTATGGTTAGTTGACCTAATTAGGGTTAGGTCCTAAATGTGATTAGTCTGAATTTAATCCAAACAGCAAAATAGACACTACTAACTTAATCCTTAAAGTTTTTTGAGTATTTTGAGACCCATATTGGGTATGTTTGGGTTAATGGTTACAAAGTTAGGGTTAATTGAACATTTGTAACATATTTTGAATTATTTAATAACCTAGAATGTCAATATACAAAATATTAATCCTACTAAAATTTGAATGGCACCAAAATATCCCTTGATTTTGCCTGATTAATTTGGTATATTTATTTGCATTATTTAGATTTGTATTTTGTAAGATATTAAGGTTTAAAGATTGAATATATATTTGATTTATTTAATTTTATTAAATAGACTAATCCGTTTAATATATATATATATATATATATATTTAACAAAATAAAACTGCGCATGCGAGACCCACACATCCGCCAACTTGGTGCGGCCGGGTCTACTAGCAGACATGACGCTTACGTGTCCACATCTGCCAACTTGGTGCGGGGTCCACCGAGACACACGACACAACGTGAGAGGCGGGCAAAGTGACTGCAGGACCCACCCTCCTGTCGACACGCACGGCCGCAGACTCAAAGACGTGATGCTTACGTGTCCACATCCACGACCGACACTCCACGCATCATTATGCGAAGATGACAGCATGTAAAACGGGGTCCCGCCACTCCTAGCCACACCGCGGTTCGAACCGGTGCGGTCTTAGACCGGACAAAATTGATCCCGATTCGAGGGATCGAGACCCTTCGTCTCCCGCAAACCCTAATGAGCGTGGGTTTGTACCGAAGACAGAAAATGATCGAGCCGAGACTCTATCAAGGTATCGATCTTGAGTTTTCACAATGATTCAAGTAACAATAACATGAGGTAACCCGAAGTTAGGAAGTACCTGTCGATGGAAGAAGGAATGTTAGGGTTTTGATGAGGACTCGGATCAAAGGATGGTAGCTCTCGATCCAAAAGATGGATGATCCAAAAGAAGCCTAGAGGTTTCTAAGACTCTTAATGGGACACATTGAGCGGTGGATGCTACCTATTTTGCGCGAAGGAGTGACGCGTGCGTGCATGCAGATGGTCTTCGGACTGTCCGATCCTTCGATCAGACAGATCAGATGATCCGTTCGATTAAACGGTAGATGTTAGTTTATGGAATGCCGTTAGCCATTAATTAACTGTTGCTGTTACGTATACTTATTATTTAATTTATTATTTAATTAAATTATATTGATTTTACTAATTAAGTTTAATTGCTTAAATGTGTTCCAAAAATTCTCAATAAATTACCCCTATCTAATTGAAAGGTGAGGAATACAACGGTGTGATTGGATTTATGTTTCGGCGAGTATGTAATTATTTGATTTTTCGGGGTATTTAAATAATATTAAAATATTTGACGAAAATCTAATGACTTCCAAATACCTCTAAAACTTCACCTCTAGCTAAATTAGGGGTGATGAACGCAATGGCGAAGCTAGATTTTTGATTTGAGGTCAAAATAAAAAGTCAATTTTTAGGGTTTTGGGATTTTCCAGAAATCAAGATTTGCTCTATTTGATCCCTGATTTGATCCAGATCTTAGAGGTAGGTTATAAATGACTTAATTAAGATACTATAACCATAATTAAGACTTAGATTAGTCTTAATTGACCAAAGTAACAATCTTGGTTGTTACAACCCCGTTCTTGTAGCTTATTGCACCTTTTTAATGCTTGTATGTTGAAAACATTTAAATGTGATATCTTAAATACTCAGTTCACTTAAATAGCCTAAAATGTACTTAGATAATTATCTAACTGTAACCTTTTTCTTTTGTTTGCTGGGGCCCTGGCATTTGTGATACCGATAAATATCAGATTCATAGTTGTTCGTCGGCAGTGTTGCAAGATCGGAGCCGGTGCAGGAGAAGGATGTTCATACTGCTGCTTAGATAGATTTTTTTCTTATCGCAGTGAATTTGAGAGACCTTTATTTCTATTAAATTCAGTTTGTAATAAAATTTTGGATGTATTTACTTTTCTACATTTGATCTGCATTACTACTTATTTACTCGCTTATACTATGTTAATGCCTGTAGATGTTATATTACACTGTTTCTTACTTCTGGCACTTTGATTTGTATTGATGTATGTTTACAATTTCTTCATCAGGGTGACAAGTCCTTGGCTTAAGGTAGGTTGGGTCCTACCTAACTCTACTTGATTTGGTGATTTTCCACCATAGTTGGAGCACCGTACTCCCCACGATTATGCTAATATCAGTATTAGCTTAGCCGCAGGAAAGTACGGGGCCCCACACCTACTATCCTCACTCCCTCGCTAATCTTCGGTGAGATCGCCAAAGCTTTGTTTCTTGATCCTGAGAGATTCCCTAGGACTTTTGAGATCGAGCAGTCCTAGCCGGTGCAAAGAAACTAGGTACCCAGCTCTCCATAAGCATTCAACTTATTTTATTCTTCATTTCAATTAGCCTTCTTCAATGGTTGCATTATGAAGCCATGTCAATGAATACCAATGCTAATTTATAAGTATTAAAGTGTTATTTTAACTCAATTTAAGTTTGGCAATTTTTTTGTCTGCTGTTATTTCAAAATCCCCTATGATCCTAACCTTAGAGCTATTCTTAGGATTTTATTTTTCATCGTGTGAGGATGGAGGCTCAAGGTTTGTAACAACCTTAGGTTGTTACCAAGCAAAATGAATATTGATTAATTCATTTTTTTTTAACATCATTGCTTTTAGAACATCAATTTGAGCCTATCTGGAAAATTTGAAGTCCATTGGGCTTCTCTAAGCCAAAATTTGCAATTTGATCAGTCTAGATGCCCTAGTCTAGACCCAAAATATTTTGATCTCAGAATTAAAATCTAATTGCATTTTTGAATTCCTCACCCTCAAATTAGTTAAGGGTGAAATTTTGGTGCAATTTGGAGTTCATTTGGGCAATAGTTCAATTTTATTTAAAATCGTGCAATTGCACTTTAGGGCTCCATACAATTTAAAATTACAAAAATACCTTCAGCCGTTGGCGCGATCTGAACCGTCCATTCCTCGAGTCAAATCATGCGGTCCGCGTTTTGATCAGGATCTATCAATCCAGACCATTCCGCGGTCCGATTGAAGGATCGGACGGTATCCCTCCATCCGCCATAAGTAGTGCTGCGATCCGTCAGATCCAACGATCTGAATCCAATGGACGATCTGCTCTCCGCGTTCGGCCTTTAGATGTCCGCGGATCCGGACCGTTCTGTCCCAACGAACGATTCGTCAGACGGCTACCGAAGCTCCCAGCGCTGTTCATCATCTTCCTCGCCTATCCAGAATTCCCGACAGGTAAAAAACACATCCCCAACAGGCATAGCCTGTCCCCCACTCCGCCACCAGCTCAGCATAGCCGTTAGAGGTTCCTCAATCCCATGAGGCCTCTAAGACGGGCTCTCCAGCTCGATACCCCCATTTTTGGAAATTCTGAGAGCTCCTCTTGACCCGAGCTCTTGGGACAAGCCAAGCCGAGCCCAGTCCCAGCATTTCCTCCCAACACCTCCCTGAGGCTATAAATAGCCTCAAACCTCACCTCAGGAGCTTTTGCTGTTGAATTGAGCTAAATTCAAATTCCTCCTCCGATCGCCATTACTACTCTGCCAGGCTACCTCCCGTCTCTCCCAACCTTGCGTACAGCTGATAGAGGGTTGTTCCTGGAGTTCAGGACCCCTAAGAGCCTCTCTGCTGCAGCATATCACTCTCTGTCTTCTAGCCGAGCTTCGTCCAGTAAAAACCAGGTACCCCACATTTTGGACTGAGCCGTGTGGGCTCAGTTCCTGCTTAATTTTCATCTCAATACTCTTCCCTAGCTAAGGCGAACTCATTGCAATCAAATTGGTGCGCTGGGAGGGTCCGTTCGATCGTATCGATCGAACGGGTTATCCGTCTCTCAGAGCTCAGGGACCGAGTAAGGTCCCAGGGATCTAGAGCCTCCCAGGGCCTCCTGAAATGGGGCTTCGATCCGTACTTACGCCCTGATGGTGAACGGATCAAGCCCCAACCCTGGCAAGCCCCCTGTGAGGATAATTTCTCCTCACAGTGAGCTCCTGTCAAGCGAAATGGAGAAATAGGGTCCAGAAGAATCAGGCCATCCTAGTTAACAATTTAAGGTTCTAAGGGTTGGTCTCGGTTCCAGGAATGCGTAGCCATCGTCCTTACGCCCCGGCATGGCTCGACGACTGAGAATTTTGGCGATTAGGGTTCGCCCCAATCGCTCTCAGTCGGGGCCAGGCGAGGGCAAGAAGACGACAGTGCGGGTCGGGTCGACCCGTGACTCGCGCTGTCGAACAGTAACGGGCCTTCAGGCCTGATCGACCTGCGTGATTTAAATCGGGCCAACGCCGTTTTAAAATATTAATAAAGATTTTATTATTTATTTTCCTTAAGGAAATTAGGAAAAATACAATAGAAAAACACATAATGTATTTTCTTAATAACTTTTAATTCACTAGTTAAAATTTTATGATATTATATATGAAAGTGTTCAGAAAAATCTCAGGAACTTAAATATAAAATAAAATTGCACATCTGATGGTTAGATCTTTGATTATTATCTAATTACAATGAATCTTAATTAGGGTAGATTAGTAAAATTACTTGTCCAAATTGCATGTTTAGGGTGCCATTAACTCACTGATGTTAAGTAGATTACATGTGCCAAGTGTAACATTTTTCTGAGTTCTGTAAATGTAGTTATGCCCTAATATTATCAAATCATAATTAGTGAATTTTGGGGTTTATACACCTTGGATCATAGCAAACTCAGTCTCTGATTACTTGTATGATTTATTAGGACTTGTATGCCAAATTTCATGTATTCTGAATAGTTGTATTTTTATTTATGTACTTATCCTTTTTGCTTGGAATTAGGGTTTGGTTAGCATTAAGCAAACACTATTTGTTAAACTTTAATTATTATTTTGGCTTATAACAGTAAACCAAATGAAATAAAATCACCTTTCATAAACTTATTAAGTATACTTGAATCAATTTAAAACTATAGAATCTTAAACATCTTAATTAACTTAAGAAATCATAAGATTTGGATCAAGCTTTTAAGACTTGATCTAGATCTAGGATTGCCACCAATAATACAAAATTAATCTACTGATTTGACATTGATCTTTAAATATACACTTGATTTAACTTAAGATTTGAGAAGGAGTCAAGCCCTAATCTACTTAAGGCAAATCTAAAACCATAACAACCATAACTCAACTATATTGATTACAAGACTATGAATTGAACATTTTCCAATAATACATCTGATTTACTATTGATCCTAAACATTTGAATTAGACATGTTAAGGTTAATGATAAATTTATGTGATTGCTTGATCTGAATCTAAACTTTAGATCCCTGATTTTCTCTTAAGAAAGAAGACCAGCATAAGAAGACAATTAAAATCATATTGATTAAACAAGTGATCTAATCCTTAACAATATGCTTGATTAGTTCCCATAATCTTAGTCTAAGTGTGATCAGATGATCCTATCATCTGATCTAATCATTCTAAATCAAATAATGAACCAAAACCTAATAGTCTAATATCAATATCTAAAGGGGAGATCTTGATGCTCTCTTAATAAAGATCGTCTTAAATTATTTAAAAGACCTAAATTTATATATCATGAGGTAGGAGGCCTTGTATGAATCCTTGAGGTAGAAGTATAGAAGATCCCTTCATCTTAGAGATTGATCTATTCTCCTTGTGGTAGTAATCACTTAAGACATTAGAAGAGATACATCTCCTTGTGGTAGAATCCATATTAAGTGATCCCTGATCACATTAGATTTGTGAAACTTTGTATAGGACTTACCTACTAGTCTAAGACTGTAGTCTTGATAAATCCTTGCTCTATTAGATAGATTTGGTTGAATCATGATTATTGGGTAGTGCAGTATAGTATACCCATATTATTGGCCCCCAGTAATATTCGGGATTAGTTGAGTCACTCTAAGTGAGGTTTAATCTTTGTTGCTATCCTACGGGCTTAAGCGGATATAACCTCGCTTAGAGTAAATCAATCGATCTTAAGAGTGTTTTAAACGGGTGCCCATTCCTTAGTTTTATTGAAGGACAGTTGCCATCGGGCAATGCCTCCTAGCGAAGATCGCTTCAATAGGTATGGCTTAAATAAAACTAAGTAAAGGGGAATTACCTTCCTTAAGATGCTAAGTATGATTGTGAGTTTAGTGACTAAATGCTTAGTTTGAGATACAAAATCATCATCGGATGGTGCCTCCTAATGAAGATCGTTTTATTAGGGTGGCGTAATCAAACTAAATGTTGTGTCCTATCTTTGTAGCATATTTAATATGTGTATACAATCACCCTGCCCAATGATTCTTGAGTAAATAAGCAACTTTAACTAAATATCGATTTAGAGATTTGGAGTCAGAATCCTTTTAGCAGGATTCTGCACAGTGGAGCCTTATGATTCATTATTGTTCCTTACTATATTTTTCATGAATTTCGGGATTTTTCATTCATATCATATAATGGCATAAGCATAAGCATAAACATGAGTTGAACTCATTCCTTCTATTGTGACACATGGTTATCAGTGATACAGTATGAGATACAGAATGTTATATATATACACAGACTGAGGAATTTTAGGGTGCATCTGCGTCACCATATTGACTTCCTAACTGTTGTGCTTACATTGGACCATACTACTCATAAATCTTCAGTGATAGTTCTGTGATATACTGTGGTATAGTATATTTGTGAGCATTGTTTCAGTGGCATATAGTGCAGCTTATAGCATCCTTCTCAGCATCTGACATTTTCATGTATTTTCAACATTTGGTTTTGATGTTGTTTGTCTTTGCTTAGTTCCTATAGTTCAGTTATTTGACGCTTTACAGTTTCTCTTGCACTTTTACTTTATATTCTTGCATATTTATTATATTTAGATTAGTTTGTATAGCTATCTTGGATGTGTTAGACTTCTTGTCTAACACGGGGTACTTTTGGGATCCGGCAATTTTCTAGATCCCGAGCAGTTGTTGGAGGCAAGTCAGGAGGACGTCCCAGAGACTCAGGAGGAGCACTTGGAACTGTAGGGGATTGAGCACCTACTCTTACTTTTTGGTCCTTTTCAGTATCCTGGCTAGACTCTTTATATTTCTGCATTATTATAGTTTGTAATAAAACTCTGGATGTACTTTTACTTTTCTTTTCTGAGATAGATATTTTCTACTGCTTGAGACGAATGTATTCTGTATGTCATGCTTTTAGCTTCCGCACTCTGTTATATTACTATACATAGTATTGTGATGTGATCAGCGTACTGGAAACACTGATATATTTTTGTAACATACATGGGTCCTTCTCTCCTCCCTTACACCTTATGTACGTACTAAGTCTAATACTTAAGATAAGGGTTCCATTCTTATCTTAGGTATTGGCTCTCGAGCCTACTCTTAGGGCTCAAGTCAACGACCTCCAGTATGGCTTTGTCTCTTTAAACCTATTCGGGACGATGGGTTTTACTTGTATGGCCCACAGTTCCCGAGTAGCACACCGTTCCGCCACCAAACTATGGATTATACTCGTATTTTGCTCACGGTGATGGGATGGGGTGCTACAAGGTTAGGTCTTAGGTCCTTTGAATGTCGAAATCTATTCTCATCCTTTTTATGTGAAAATCATGTTGGCATGTGCTCTGTTCACCGATCAAAGGTATACCCTAATCTGCAGAGGTTCGGCGTTGAAGATGGGGATTTATTTTCCTCAAGCCAGGCTGAGTCCCTTTTCCCCGAGCCCAGTTATGTTAGCTTGGGAGCACATTCCCCTTCAGCCTGATTTGGTCGAGCGTGTTTGCTGCCCCGCAAGCCCAGTGCATGCTGGGCTGGGTAGTTTAGCGACTGGGTTGTTTCATGGCCGAACTGTTTGGTCCTAGCACTTTTATCCTTGCCGGGCCCGCTCGATTCTGGGACAGCCCAATTAGCTCACTTCTACTCTCCGTGAAGAACGAAATGAAAATAATTATTTTAAGTAAATTAATTTAAATTTAAGAAATCATTATTATTCAAAACTTTAATCATTAATAATTTGTAATCCAATAATCCAATCATGGTAAATGTATATATCGTTTTGCTCAGAAAATCATCAGGAATATTTCTATAGTATTAATTTTTTTGATTTGAGCATAGTTTGATTAATGACTTTTAGGACCCTTCCTTAATTACCCTTAAATCACATAAACTTTAATTGATCATAACTTGATTAATTGGACTCTAAATTAAGTCATATAATATAACATTTTGATCAATAAAACCTAATAAATAGTAAACTACAAAAATATTTAGGATTTGATGATTAGATTTCCTAATTTGCTCTAATTAACCTAGAACTTTATTAGCTCTTAATTTAATCAAATGAGGTTCAATTTTGGTCTACTTATAATCATAGTACTCAGTATGTTATAGGGAAATTATAGCTACTGAGTTTACTAAATTTGAACATTATTTGAGAAAATTAAATTTTTGATCCATTTATAAACCTCCTAATTTACATATTTGAATCTTTAAAATATTTTGGCCATAACTTGGCCATTTGATATCAAAATTTAGTAATTTTAGACTCTATGTAATCTTTATATAGTAAATAACAATAAACTGACTAAATTTTTAGACTTTAATATGTAAATTTACCAAATTACCCTTATGAGTTAAAAACCTTAAATTGAGCTCAATGCTTTAATCCTTCTCCAAAATTGATGTACTTACTATCTATCTTCATATTAGACAATAAGCAATCATTTGGCATCAATAAATTTTAATTTGAAACTCTAAATCAAAAAGTAGTATTTTAGACCCTTAAGTAAAGGCAAAATGGTCATTTTCCCAAATTTAGATTTAAGTGTCCTTGAACCTTAGAATCTTAATTAAATCACTAAAATTAGTAAATAAAGTATTTTAGATTCAATTTTATGTAATTTAAGCTTATTAATTAAATTTCTAAGTAAAACCCTAAGTTCCATCTTAAAATATTTCTAAGTAATTATTACGTTTCATGATGCGAGATTCATCTCACATCATGTCATCCATAAGCCTTCTAAATTGATAATTAAGTATATTTAAGATCTAATTAACTTTAATGCATAGCAATGCAAATCTTTTCCTACTGATTTCCTTTAACTTTAGGATCCTCTTCCTTATGAATTAGTCATAGAAATAAGTTATAATTCATTCATTGGGTAAAATGGGTTACTCAATAGATGAAATCTTAGTTTTGTAGCTTTCTAGAATTTCATCATTTATTTATGATTATTTTGTATTTTAACTTTAGATAAAGGTTAAAGATCCATCATATTAAGTTTTGATTTTGCTTAATATAATTTGCCTTAATCTTTAGTACATAAGATCTTGGTTTTTTTAAGAAAAACCTTAGCCTTTAGGATCACCTTTAGATTAAATGATTAAACTCCAATATTTGGAGTTTGATTCTTAATCTCTCAATCTTAGTTTATCTTAATTAAGATTGGTTTGGAATGCTAAAAATTATAAAATTAGGAGGAATGATTAATTATTTGTATGTGATATTTTTGATTTGGATTAGAATTATTTAAGTTCTAATGTTTAACTTGTAAGGCCATGAATCTGAGTTTATACTGGATAGTAAGATATTGGAGATCTTAAGCTTCTTTAAATTTGAAATAGTTATAATGGATAAATAAAATAACAATAGACATCACTTATGTTTTAGTAGAGTCTCTTGCTTACTATTGAATTTTGTTGCTTTGCATTCCTTGTATTTTGAGACTTCTTACATTAAGCATAACATACAAGATAACTTATTGCATGAAATAAAAATATTAAAAATTAAGATAACACTTGCATTGGGTTTATTTTTGGATGGATATTTATGCACTTTTACTGCCAATGAATAGGTGGTAATGTGGTGCCCCATCCCTTAATCCATAAGATTAAGCTAAGGGGTGGTGTGTCACTCTAGCTAACCTTCACTTATCATTGGATTAGGATGGAATCCACAATCCACCTAATAAGGGAAGGAGTAAGCATATGGTCAAATATTAAGTCACTTAATAAGAATTTATACAGAGTGTGGAAGCGATTTACAATAAGAAACATCCAAGCATCACAACATAAATATAATGAAATACATCTCAGAATATAAGCATAGAATCCAAATACACAGTCACGAGTACATGTATTATTACATCAATTTAAGTTTAAATAATGAAAGTAAAATGCACTCATTCTCACTTATAAAAGAAAACTAAACAGTTGCTTCTTCCATAAGCTCCTCCTCTAGATATGGCTCCACACCAAGTTCCTGATCGTCCAACTGAAGAGGATCTACCATTGTCGATTTCACAATATAGGACCCCAGCCAAAAAAGAAAAATCTTGTGTTAGACAATTGTCTAAGTATGTTTTAAGTTGATAAGTTTTATATGTGTTTTGTAATATCACTATTTATATTCTCTGAGCAACAATTATATAAGGGAGCAACATGCAATATAATAAGGAAGGAAAAAGCTATAAATAATCATTTATAACTTAAGCAAAAAAAGAGGCTAAGACATACCTCAAATGCAAGCTAAACAAGGTAAGGCATATGAATATAAATAACTAAATAAGTATTGGAAGAGAAATACTACATCCTAAATATGCTGGTGATCAAAAGATATATGCAAATTAAGATAACATAACTCAGCAGTGATATATATAAATAGTAACAAAATTCTAACATCCTAAATTATATAAGCAGTACAAAGAAAATAATTGACTTAATAAAAATGCTAGAAAAGTAAACAACATATCAAAACTAAACATATATGTAAATATCTGCATACTAACTGCCATACAGAAAAGAGCTAATCTAGCACACTGAATATAAAAAGGATCCTAGTGTCATTAAGGAGACTAGGCGCAAAACTATATAACCCTAGTGTCATCAAGGAGACTAGGCAAGATGTATAGGGTTTTCTCCTGGTGTCATCAAGGAGACTAGGCAAAGAAAACACAATAGATCTTCTCTTAGTCTCAATAAGGAGACTAAGCAAAGAAGATATAAATAAGGTCTTCTCCTAGTGTCAACAATGAGACTAGGTAAAGAAGACATAACTGAGAGGCAGCTCTAACACATACAATTATTATCTTTAATCAATCATTTTAATATTTTCACAAGGAATCTAAGGAGTCTCCATATTTTCCTAATATTTTATTTATGCATCAAAAGATCATATATGATATGTTCAAGGAAATATGGCACAAAACGCAAGGACTGCGTATCAACAATCATCAAAAAGAAGCAAGGGACTCTACTATACATGGTAATATCATTCGTTTTTTAATTTATCCATTCTAACTATTCCAAGTTACACAAGTTTAGGATCTCCATCTTCCTACTATCGAGTGTAACTTAGAAGCTCATCCTTATAAGTTAAAAGGATTAGAACTGATCAGGTTCTAATCTAATTCAATCAGATGACGATTATGGGTTAAATCAATAAACCATATGTCCTAGTTTTGTGAATTTAGAGTTCTATCTAAGATCTTATCAAGATCCTTTAAACTATAGATTATGAATTAAACACCATAAGAATTGGGCTTAATCACATAATCCCAAAGAATAAGACCTAAGATCTAGGTTTTAATCTAATAGTGATCTATCAATTATGGCAAATCCTATTAAGTAATCAAATTTAATATAATTAATCTTCTATCTTAAATTTAAAGTTAAAAGACAAAATAATCAGGATAAGTTATAAAATTCTAAAAACTAATAAAACTAAGGTTTCACCCATTGAGTAACCCATTTACCTAATGAATGAACTCTAACCTATGATCTAGTCCTAATCTTAGGAAGGGTCCTTAAGGTGTAGTGTTAAGATCCTAAGAGACTTAGAAGGGTTTTTAGGGATCCCACAAATTTGACCTAAAGACTGATTTTACTCACTCAAAAAGTTACTAATACAATTATAACATTGGTCTTAATGTTTTGGAGTGTTAATTAGAGGTTATGGGTGCTTAATCAAATCTTAGGATAAAATGACTATTTTGTCCCTACTTCAAAGGTCTAAAAGTCAACTTTTGACTTAAGGGTCCAAACTAAAGTTTCTTAATTCCAAGTGATTCCTTACTGTCTAACTTGAAGATAGACAGTAAGTACGCTTAATTTGGACTCTAAACGGTCAAGTTATGACCAAAATAAGGCCAGGTGTATTTTGGTCTTTATCTAAATTTTTAGTGTTCATATCCTAAATATTATTTCAGTTTCTTGATGGCATTGAAATGCTAAACTAGTTAGCATCTTGAATTTTTGAATTTGGAGTTGATTTGACCAAGTTATGATCATTTGAATTCTAGGGGCATTTTGGTCAATTTTTCCTAAAGTCAACTATGAATTCTAAGGTTGACTTTTTGTCTTGATATCCAAATGAGAAAACTAATACTACTACGGTGATGGGGCCGTTCTCCTGAGCATTTTAAGACCCATATTGACTATGTTTGGTCGACTAAGTCAAAAGTTATGGGGCCTAATGTAATAACCCAAGTTGTTACCATAGTTAATTAGGACTAATCCTAGTCTTAAATATAATTATACATGCTAATTTGGTCAATTGGAGTCAACCTCTTAGACCTAGTCCAAATCAGGAGTCAAATGGATTGAATCCTGATTTCTAGGAAAATCCAGAAACCTTAAAATTTGATCAATTTAAATTGATCTCCGATCGAAAAACAGACTTCGCCATTGCGCTCATTGACCCCAAATTAGCTTAGGGTGAAGTTTTCGTGTCAATCGGAAGTTGTCGAAATTTTGACGAATATTTTAATAATAAAAATGCCTCGAAAATCGAGGAATCAAAATACTCGTCGGATCAAAAATTCGACCTCGCTATTGCATTCCTCACCCCTCAATTAGCTAAGAAAAACATGTTCAAAAGTTTTGGAAATTAAAAAATATATATATATTATTATTCCCTAACGGCGCCGTTAAATATTTAGCTTACCGTCTACTGTAGCTAACGGCGTCGTCTGATCAGACGGCGCCATCGCAGCCATTAGATCAGACCCAGATCCAACGGCTACGGCGCATCGTCCTCGGCCCCGTCGCCTTGCTCGCCACGCGGCGCGCCCGCCGCCCTCCGCGCCAAACCGGCACCTTCCCCGGCCTCGGCGAGGTCGCCTGCCAGCTCGGGGCTTCGGGTTTTGCGAAACCCGAACCCCGAAGCGATCGAACCCGAGCGCACCATCCGGACCTCGCCTCAACCGTTCAAATCAGGTACCCCGATCTCCCTCATTCCTCACTCAATAATTGCAATTTTAATTTCGAAATGTTATTCCACGAGCCCGATTAACGATCCATCGGCTCCGATCTAGGCTAGCCCAACCGGATCGACAGCAATCAGGTTTAGGTCCACAGTAGAAACCGTTAATCCGTAACCCTATGACCTAGGGTTCTGATTTGCCGCCGATCCCGGCCACCTCCGGCGCAGGTCCGCCCACCGACGTGTGGACCTTGTCGAGGGCTACCGTCGGCCGAGCGGGCCGAGGTGGTCCGGCGCCGAGAAGGCCGGCAAAAGCCGTGCCCTAGCCCGGCACCCTCGGGACGTCTCCGCGAAGGAGACGAAGTCCGAGCCGGGCCGGGTCGACCCGAGCCCGCCCCGGTCGTGTCCGGGTCCGTGTGAGCTAGGTGGGACCCACAGCGCCACGTGGCAGCCTCCAGGCTTGCCACGTGTCCCGTGGGACCCACCAGTTGCGCTGTGTCTCTTCGGCTTCGGCCGTGGGGCCACTGCGCCACGTCGCAGCCAGCCGGCAAGCCACGTGTCCTGTGGGGCCCACAGTGCCCCATGGCAGCCTCTGGGCCCACCACGTGTCAAGTGGGGCCACTGCTCAGTCACCCGCGGCATTTCGGCACCCTGTGGGGCCCACAGTGCCACGTGTCAGGTGGGGCCCACTGCCCAGTCACCCGAGTCTACTCGGCTTTCCCGTGGGGCCCACAGTGCCACGTGGCAGCCTCTTGAAGTGCCACGTGTCTAGTGGGGCCCACTGTCTGTTAATTAAATTTAATTAATTACTATTAGCATAATTAATTACAGTTAGTGGTTAATTAAATTAGGATTAGTATTAATGACTTTTGAACAGTAATCTCATAATTAAATTACTGTAATTAGTAATTAGGAGTTAATTAAGATTATTTTAATAATAATTAACTATTAACAATAATTAGAATAATTAATTATAATTAAACAGTAAATCTATAATTAATTATTAATAACTGAATACTAATATGTAGTTAAGGTTAATTAATATGTAATTAAACTTAATTACTTTGCTACAGTTAAAGAATAATAATATATAATATTAATTAATTAATGGATTAATTAATGCTAATTAATGATTAACCCTAATTAGTCACATATTAATTGTGGATTAATAATTACATAAAACCTTAGGAATGAACAGTAAATTAATTTAATTTGAATAAATAAATAGTAAAATAATACAAATTATATTTTTGAATAGTAAATCTTAAAAGTTTAATAACTTTTTGTAGGATGATCCAAATATAGCCAATATAAGTCTCAAAATACTCAAAAAAATGTAAGGAATCAAATAACATAATGTAACAATTAATTTCGGGGTACACATAACGAGGTAATATTTTAGGATCACTTTAGAGCCTCGTAACATTTTACCCAGTTATAAGAACATAGTCAATATGGGTCTTAAAATGCTCAAGAGAGCAGCCCCATTACTACAGTAGTATTAATTTTCTCATTTTGACATCAGGACAAAAAGTCAACCCTAGAATTCTCAGTGAAAAATGACCAAAATGCCCCTAGACTTCAAACAGCCATAACTTGGTCAAATCAACTCCAAATTTAAAAATTCAAGATACTAACTAGTTTAGAATTTAAATGTTATCAATAAACTAAAATAATATTTAGGATCTAAACCCTAAAAAGTTAGGTAAATGACCAAATTACCCCTAGCCTCGTTTTGGTCATAACTTGACCGTTTGGAGTCCAATTTGGACATACTTACTGTCTATCTTCAAGTTAGACAGTAAGGAATCAGTTGGAACTAGGAGAATTCAATTCCGACCTGTAAGTCAGAAGTTGACTTTTTGACCCTTAAAGTAAGGGCAAAATAATCATTTTGCCCTAAGATTGGACTATATAATCTGAACCTCTAGTTTACATTCCAAAATTCATAAGTCAATGTTATAAAGATCTTAGTGGCATCTAAGTGAATGAAACCAACCATTAGGTTAGATTCCAGAAATCTCTCTAAGTTTTAAACAGTACACCTTAAGGACCTTTCCTGAGACTAAGACTAGATCTTATATTAAAATTCATTCATTGGGTAAATTGGGTTACCCAATGGGTGAAACATTAGTTTTATTAGTTTTTGGACTTTCCTTTTATTTTACAACTTGTTCTGATTATTTTGTCTTTTAACTTTAATTTTAGGATAGGAGACTCATCTTATTAAGTTTGATTACTTAATAGGATTGGCCTTAACCGGTAGAGCGCTTATAGAATAAAACCTACAACTTAGGTCTTGTCCTTTTTGGATTATGTGATTAAACCTAAATCTTGTAGTGTTTAATCCATAATCTATAGGTTTAGAAGATCTTGATCAGATCTTAGTTAGAACGTCTAAATTCACAAAACTAGGACGTATGATTTATTGATTTAACTCATAGTCGTCTATCTGATTGAACTAGATTATAACCTGATCAGTTCTAATCCTTTTTAACTTATAAGGACAAAATTCTAAGTTACACTTGATAGTAGGAAAATGGTGATCTTGAACTTGTGTAACTTAGAATAGTCATAATGGTTAAGTAGAAAACAAATGATATCACTATATTTAGTAGAGTCCCTTGCTTACTTTGATGATTGTCGCTTATGCATTCCTTGATTTTTGTGTCATATTTTCTTGAGCATATCATATAAGATTTTTGATGCATGAATAAAATATTAGGAAAATATGGAGACTCCTTAGATTCCTCGTAAAATATTAAAGTGATTAATGAGAAGATAATAATTGGATGTGTTTAAGCTGCCTCTCAGTATTACCTTCTGATTGCCTAGTCAACTGATGTCACTAGGGGAAGGTCTCTATTTTGTTGTGTGCTGTTTGCCTAGTCTCCTTGTTGACACTAGGGGTACACCGTTGGTGCCTTAGCCGTACTGGTGCTAAGATCCTTCGCTTATACTGTTGGTGCCTTAGCCATACTGGTGCTAAGATCCTTCAGCCTTTTCTGGTGGGCTAGATTAGCTCTTTTCTGTATGGCAGATTGTACACGGATGTTTATATGCTATTTGATGTTTTGGTTATTTTTCAGTATTTTTATTCAGTCAGCTATTTCTTTGTACTGCTTATATATTTTAGGATGTTAGAATCTTGCTGCTATTTATATGTACCACTGTTGAGTTGTTTCATTTTAATTGGCATGTTTCTTTTGGTCACCAGCATGTTTAAGATGTAGCATTTTTCCTACAACCCTTATTTGATTATCTATATTTATGCCTTACCTTGTTTAGTCTACATGTGAGGCATGTCTTAGCCTCCCCTTTTTGCTTAAGTTATAAATGATGATTTATAGTTTTTCCTTTGCTTTTGTATTGCTTGCTGCTCCCTTATAAATTGTTGCTTAGATGATTATAGAATGGTGATATTACTTAACACGTATAAAATTTATTAGCTTAAAATGTACTTAGACAATTGTCTAACCAAATTTTTCTTTTTGGCTGGGGCCCTACATTGTGAAACTGACAATGGCAGATCCTCTTTAGTTGGACGATCAGGATCTTGGTGAGAAGCTATATCTGGAGGAGGAGCCCGTGGAAGAAGCCGCTATTTAGCCCTTTTATTCTAAGTGAGGATGAGTGCCTTTTATTCCATTATTTGAAACTTAAACTGATGTAATAATACAGGTACTGATGACTGCATATTTGGATTTTATACTTATGTTCTGAGATACTCTTCTTTATACTTATGTCGTAATACTTGGATGTTTTATATTAAAGACAGCTTCCGCACTCTGTATGTTTACTTAGATAGTGACTGGACATTTAATTCTATGCTCACTCCTTCCCTTATTAGGTGGATTGTGGATTTCATCCTAATCCAATTATAAGTGAAGGGTTAGCTAGAGTGACACACCACCCCTTAACTTAATTTTTGTGGATTAAGGGGTGGGACCCACAGTTGGTATCAGAGAATTCCATAAGGTGTCAGATAAGAATTTGCATTCTTATCTACCTAATGGATGATTCTTCTGCCAATTCAGTCACTATGTCAGAATACATTAGAGTCACATCCAAGGGATCACAACGTCACACTCAGAATAAAAAGTTGATCATCAAAATACACAAGCAGTGGTATCAAACAAAAATCTAAATGTTACATAGTTAGATACGCTAGGATGACGGTTGAAAGGCATCACCGACGATTCAATGAAAGCTGGGAAAGAATTGTCCAATTCTACTGAGAACTCGACATGTACATAGAAGGGATATCAGATCCGGAAGTCAGGATGTTGACCCAACTGCTCCAAGAAAGCACATTCAGGGGGTATGATCTCCCCGCGTTGGCCAAACGATGGCTAATGAGGATAGATGAAATAATGGTGGTGATGAACATTGCGAACAATGTCAAGATTGCCCTCGTAACACGTCTCTTGTAGGATAGGGCTAGAGACTGGTGGCGTGTCACCATTAGAGCCCTCACCTATCGGCGCGAATGGTTATCGCGGGACGTCACCTACAAAGACTTTCGTCGTGCCTTTATGGCCCGATATATCAAATAGAAGTCTTAGTTTTATTATATATGTTATTGTATTCTTATATGCCTTGATGTAACCTAATTTTTAAAAGAATTTAAAAGTAATTTTCTTTATATCACTAATCTGGATGTCTAGGATACCGTGCGAGCATAACAGGACGTGATCTTTTCACCCATTTTAAGGACAGGTGGGCATATGATGTATTCCTGGCAAAGAGATATGGGAGGAAAGTTCAAGGAGTCTCCCCAGCAGGATCCAGTGTTCTGGAACGGATGCTGGAAGATGCGGTGTATAGGGGACTAGACTTCCCAATCCTGACTAGAGAATGGTTACGTAGAGTGACCCAAGTGTTCGAGGAACTGGAATGCCTAGATTATGCACAACTCGACATCCTTGAGATCCTCCTCCAGGATTACGTGGAGGAATGGTGGGCTCAGGAAGTGTGGAGGTTCGAGCGATGACATGCCCGCCGGCGCCGAACGCTGACCTACACTTACTTTACTCAAGCCTTCACTAGGAGATACATAGGATAGATTCCGTGTTTTTCCCAAGTGGCTGTCTTTTCCTTTTTGTACTCTATTTCCAATGATGTATCATCTATTCTCTATTTAATAAAAAGAAGATATGTTGTTGTGTTATTTTCTTTTTCTAAGATGATGAATTTGTGATGTCCTTAATTCAGACTCTAGCAAGATGAAATGAACCCCGGTCAAAGCCCCTCGCCTGCCCCATCCAGCACCGCATCCAGTGAGGTCAGCGCCTTACTGGAGGCCATAAAGATGATGGTGGAATCCCACCAGCAACAAGCCAAGGAAAGCCAACGACAGGCGAAGGAGGCCGCGAAGGCCCAGGCCAGTCAGGCAAAGTGCATGGAGCGCCTTCTGGGATCACAAATTAACCAGAATCACTCGATAACAGAAGCTGCCTCAGTACCTCAGAGCTCCAACCAGTAGTACACCCCGTCCGCTGACACATTATTACATAACTTCCTCCAGTTGAGGCCCCCCACATTCAATGGGAACTCGTCGACTGTAGACACTGAAGACTGGTTGCGTATGATGGAGAAAATTTTGACTAGTATTAAGTGCCCAGAGATGGAGATGATTCAGTTGGTCACCCACCTCTTATACGGAGAAGCTGAACACTGGTGGCATCATACCTGCACCACCAAATTCAAGGGCATCAGCTTAGAAGATATCTCGTACGACGAGTTTGAAAAGGTGTTCCGGGCAAAGTACATTACCTTGTCTAAACGCCGCAGCATGGCAGAAGAATTCCTTAAACTACAACAAGGGGACTGTACCGTGGCTACGTACGATGCGGAGTTTCGGAGACTCGCCAGATTCTCCTTGAGCCTGGTACCCACGGAAGAGGACTGATGCCACCGGTTTCAAAGCGGTCTTCGGCCTTCTATACAGACCCAAGTCATGCCCTTCCGTCTGACCATTATCGGGAGCTACTGGAAACCGTCAAAGTCACTGAAAGGTGTCAACAGGGAGAGGCGAAGAGGCTTGCTAACTCTGCCATGCAATGCCAGGAAAACCCGAAAAGGGTCCGGGTTTACCAAATCAAGGCAGAAGCCCCTGTTGCGGATCCTTACAATGGTTGTACCAGGCCACATCCCTATGGCAGATGCTTCCATGGACAGTGGGTATGCTTCACCTGTGGCAGACCAGGGCATAGCTATATCCTATGCCATCATACCGATATGATTGACGGTACGCTAATCAAGCGGGAGTAGGGCTAGCCTGTATTTGACCTCTACCAACGAGCCCCCACCACGACTACGGCACGTCCAGCCCTGCCACCTCCTGCCCCTCGACGAGAGATGCCCCCTGCTTCTCGTCCTAGCACCTCCAGGCCGCCGACCAAATAGCCTTTCTACAACAGGCCCACTGGTCAGGCGCGCGTATATGCTCTCACACCGATAAAGGCCACAGAAGATAACCATGTGGTGTCAGGTACACTCTTCTGAACCAATTCCGCATTTTACTCATACGTGCTTGATCGTAACTAGTAAATCCTGCATCTATAATTAGGTACGATATATATAAATAGTAAGCCCTGTAACATTCTGTTTGACACCATGGCAAGTCACTCATTCATTTCCAAAAACTGGACAAAATCCCTCAACTTATCGGTTCACCGCTTAACGACACATCTAAGCGTGGGGCTACCATCTGGAGCCCAGCTTCAGGCTAACCAGTTTTGCAAGATACAAGTTTCCTTTGGAGGAGCGAAGGTTGAAGCCAAATTGATAGTACTGCCAATAGCCAATTTTCACGTTATTCTGGGCATGAATTGGCTAAGCCAGCACGACGCCACCATTAACTGCCAAAAGAAAAAGATTACCTTAGGCAGCGGCAAACAAGCAAGGTCATTTGTAGGAAACTTCAGCACCAGAGCCTCCCTAGTTAATGCAATTCGAGCAAAGAAATTTATAAGCAAGGGCTGTAGTGCTTTCCTAGTAACTATACTAGGGGAAAAGAAGGAAGAGGTTCCTCTCTCCCAAAATTCTATCGTCTGCGAATTCACCGACGTCTTCCCCAAAGATCTGCCCGGTATTCCACCTATCCGGGAAGTCAAATTCGCCATTGATGTTATTCCAGAAACTCAACCTATCTCGAAGGCACCCTATAGGATGGCACCCAAGGAGTTGCAAGAGTTACATAAGCAATTGCAAGAGCTGCTAGAGAAGGGTCTTATCAGGCTAAGTTCATCTCCATGGGGAGCTCCAGTCCTATTTGTGAAAAAGAAAGATGGGTCAATGAGGATGTGCATTGACTATAGGGAGCTGAATAAGGTCACCATCAAGAACAAATATCCACTACCCCGCATTGATGACCTATTCAATCAATTGGCCGGAGCAAAGGTGTTTTCAAAGATTGACTTGTGATCAGGCTACCACAACCTACAGGTGAAGGACTCCGATATTGCGAAAACTGCTTTCGGAACTAGATACGGTCACTACGAATTTCTAGTGATGTCCTTTGGACTAACAAATGCACCATCCATATTTATGGACTTGATGTAACGTATCTTGAAACCGTACCTAGACAAATTTGTCATCGTGTTCATAGACGATATTCTGATATACTCTAAGTCCAAGAGCGAACACGAAGGACACCTCCGAACTGTATTGGAAGAACTAAGGAACCACCAGCTATACGCCAAGTACTCGAAGTGTGAATTCTGGCTAGATTCTGTCGCCTTCCTAGGCCATATTGTGGATGCTCACAGGATCAGAGTGGATCAAAATAAGATTCATGCAATCCAGGAATGGGCTCAGCCTAAAACAGTAATGGAGGTCAGAAGTTTTCTGGGATTGGTAGGCTAGTACAGGAAGTTTGTGAAGGGATTTTCCCAAATCGTCTCTCATATCACCAAGCTCACTCAAAAAGTGGTACCATTTGAATGGTCACCCGCATGCAAAGAGGCCTTTCAAGCACTTAAGGATGCACTTACCTCTGCCCCTGTATTGGTCCTTCCAAAAGTATGAGTGAACTTTCAAGTATACACGGATGCCTCGGGCATCGGCCTAGAGGCTGTACTAATGCAAGAAGGAAAGGTCATCGCTTACGCCTCGTGACAACTAAAGGTTCACGAGAAGAATTATGCAGTCCACGACCTTGAGCTAGCAGCAGTAGTGTTTGCCCTAAAGATCTGGCGACACTACCTCTACGGAGTTTAATGCTCAATTTTTATCGACCACCAGAGTCTGAAATACATATTCACCCAACGGGAATTAAATTGTAGACAGAGAAGGTGGTTAGAGCTGATCAGCGATTATGACCTGGATATTCAATACCATCCTGGGAAAGCCAACGTTGTGGCCGACGCTCTAAGTCGTCAAGCCTCCCTAAATGCCATCATATCAGAGGGCCCGTTGATAGAAGAATTTTGCAAAATGGGTATCAAGCCTATTAGTGGGGAAAGACTCAGCTTAACTTTGGCAAATATCAATGTATAACCCACCTTCCACAGAGATGTGTCTATGTCACAAACTAAGGACAAGGAGTTCTTGGGCTTCAAACAGGCCATTGAGAGTGGCCACTGCACTGATCTTTGTTTTCAGAAAGGATCTATCTATCTAGGAGATCGCTTGTGGATCCCTAAATCCATGCAACGCAAAATATTGGTTGAGGGCCATAATTCAGGATATCAAGTGCACCTAGGAAGTACAAAAATGTATCAGGATCTAAAATCATCATTCTGGTGGCCAGGAATGAAGAGGAGCATAACGGACTTTGTGGCTAAGTTCCACGCGTGTTGCCTAGTAAAGGCAGAACACCAAAGGCCAAGAGGTCTGCTACATCCGCTGGAGATCCCAGAGTGGAAATGGTTAGACATATCGATGGACTTTGTTATGGGTCTGCCTCGTGTAAGATCTATGGTAGATATTATTTGGGTCATAATTGATCAGCTGACTAAGTCTGCACACTTCCTCCCGATCCGACAAACTAACTCAGTTGAGAGACTTGCCAAAATCTACATCAAGGACATAGTTCGGCTTCATGGCATCCCAAAAACTATTTTATTAGATAGAGATAGCCGATTCACATCAAAGTTTTGGTAGGTCGTTCATCAGGACCTAGGCACCACGCTAGCCATGAGCGAAACTTTTCACCCTCAAACTGATGGTCAAACAAATAGGGTAAATCAGGTACTAGAGGACCTACTCCACCTCTGCATACTAGACTTTGCAGGATCTTGGAAAGATCACCTCCCCTTGGTGGAGTTCGCGTACAATAATTGCTTCCAAGCTAGCATCAAGATGGCTCCGTATGAAGCACTTTATGGCAGGAAATTCTCTACACCAATGGCTTGGGCAGAGATGGGAGATGTTCAATTATTCTGCTCTGAGCTAGTAGAGGAGACAAACAAGAAGATAAAGCTCATACAGCAACGTATCAGAATGGCACATGACAGACAGAGCAAATATCATGAACTCCATCGTCGGCCCTTGAAGTTTTAGGAAGGAGACTCTGTATACCTAAAAGTCAGTCCCATGAAAGGAGTCTATCGCTTCGGGGTTACCGGTAAGCTCAGCCCAATATATGTTGAACCGTTCAAAATCCTGAAGAAGATTGGGTCAGCTGCCTACCAGTTAGAATTGCCAATGAATTTCACCGCAGTGTACAACGTCTTTCACGTGTCGTCCCTAAGGAAGTGTCTCCAGGACCCGTCTCACCTCGTGCAACTCCCAGAAGTTCAGATCCAACCCGATCTGTCATATGCTGAGGAACCAATTAGGATCCTAGCTCGCGATCGTAAACAGCTCAGGAGTCGCACAATCGACATGATCAAAGTCCAATGGAAGAATCGTTCTTGCAACGAGGCCACCTGGAAAAAGGAATCTGATATGCGATCCAAACATCCTAAACTCTTCGAGAATCTAGGTAATTCCATTTTCTAGCATTCTGAACCTTTAACTTCAATTCAAGTCACGCTTAGTTCAGCCTTTGGCTTCCACTTGAGTGATGTCGAGGACGACATCGTTCTTAAGTGGGGGAGTCTGTAACAACCCAAGTTGTTACTATAGTTAATTAGGACTAATCCTAGTCTTAAATATAATTATACGTGCTAATTAGGTCATTTGGAGTCAACCCCTTAGACTTAGTCCAAATCAGGAGTCAAATGGATCGAATCATGATTCTGGGAAAATCCAGAAACCCTAAAATTTGATCAATTTAAATTGACCTCTAATCGAAAAATGGACTTCGCCATTTTGCTCATTGACCCCAAATTAGCTTGGGGTGAAGTTTTTGTGTCAATCGGAAGTTGTCGAAATTTCGACGAATATTTTAATAATAAAAATGCCCCGGAAATCGATGAATCAAAATACTCGTCGGATCGAAAATCTGACCTCGCCACTGCGTTCCTCACACCTCAGTTAGCTAGGAAAAACATGTTCAAAATTTTTGGAAATTTAAAAAAAAATATATATATATATATATATATTATTATTATTCCCTAACGGCGCCGTTAAATAGTTAACTTACCATCAACTGTAGCTAACGGCGCCGTCTGATCAGACGGCGCCATCGCAGCTGTTGGATCAGACCCAGATCCAACTGCTATGGCGCATCGTCCTCGGCCCCGTCACCCTGCTAGCCACGCGGCGCACCTGCCGCCCTCCGCGCCCAACCGGTGCCTTCCCCGGCCTCGGCGAGGTCGCCTGAGGTCTTATAAGACCTCAGGCCAGCTCAGGGCTCTGGGTTTTGCAAAACCCGAGCCCCGAAGCGATCGAACTCGAGCGCACCTTCCTGACGTCACCTCAGCCGTTCAAATCAGGTACCCCCATCTCCCTCATTCCTCACTCAATAATTGCAATTTTAATTTCAAAATGTTATTCCACGAGCCCGATTGACGATCCATCGGCTCCAATCTAGGCTAGCCCAACCGGATCGACGGCAATCAGGTTTAGGTCCACAGTAGAAACCGTTCACCCGTAACCCTAGGACCTAGGGTTCCCATTTCCCGCCAATCCCGGCCACCTCCGGCGAAGGTCCGCCCACCGACGTGTAGACCTCGTCGAGGGCTACCGTCAGCCGTGCGGGCCGAGGTGGTCCGGCGCTGGGAAGGCCGGTAAAAGCCGTGCCCTAGCCCGGCACCCTCGGGACGTCTCCGAGAAGGAGACGAAGTCCAGGCTAGGCCGGGTCGACACGAGCCCGACCTGGTCGCGTCCGGGTCCGCGTGAGCCAGGTGGGGCCCGCAGCACCACGTGGCAGCCTCCAGGCTTGCCACGTGTCACGTGGGACCCACCAGTCACGCCGTTGTCTCTTCGGCTTCGGCCGTGGGGCCACTGCGCCACGTGGCAGCTAGTCGGCAGGCCACGTGTCACGTGGGGCCCCATCCCGTGCCCGCTCGGCGCTTCGGCTCCCCCGTGGGGCCCACAGTGCCACGTGGCAGCCTCTAGGCCCGCCACGTGTCAAGTGGGGGCCCACTGCCCGGTCACCCGCGGCATTTCGGCTCCCTGTGGGACCCACAGTGCCACGTGTCAGGTAGGGCCCACTACCCGGTCGCCCGAGTCTACTGGCTTTCCCGTGGGGCCCACACTGCCACGTGGCAGCCTCTGGCAATGCCACGCGACAGCCTCTGGCAGTGCCACGTGTCTAGTGGGCCCCACTGTCTATTAATTAAATTTAATTAATTACTGTTAGCCTAATTAATTACAGTTTATGGTTAATTAAATTAGGATTAGTGTTAATAACTTTTAAACAGTAATCTAATAATTAAATTACTATTATTAGTAACTAGAGTTAATTAAGATTATTTTAATAGTAATTAACTATTAAAAGTAATTAGAATAATCAATTATAATTAAATAGTAAATCTATAATTAATTATTAATAACTGAATACTAATATGTAGTTAAGGTTAATTAACCTGTAATTAAACTTAATTACTTTGCTACAATAAAACAATAATAATATATAATATTAATTAATTAATAAATTAATTAATGCTAATTAATGATTAACCCTAATTAATCACTTATTAATTGTGGATTAATAATTATATAAAACCTTATGAATGAACAGTAAATTAATTTAATTTAAATAAATAAATAGTAAAATAATATAAATTGTATTTTTGAATAGTAAATCTTAAAAGTTTAATAACTTTTTGTAGGATAATCCAAATATAGCTAATATAGATCTCAAAATACTCAGAAAAATGTAAGGAATCAAATAATATAATGTAAAAATTAATTTTGGGTACGCATAATGAGGTAATATTTTAGGACCACTTTAAGCCTCATAACTTTTTACCAATTATAAGAATATAGTCAATATGGTCTTAAAATACTCAGGAGAGTAGCCACATCACTGCAGCAGTATTAGTTTTCTCATTTGGACATCAGGACAAAAAGTCAACCCTAGAATTCTTAGTGAAAAATGACCAAAATGCCCCTAGACTTCAAACAACCATAACTTGGTCAAATCAACTCCAATTTTAAAAATTCAAGATACTAACTAGTTTAGAATTTCAATGTCATCAATAAAATAAAATAATAATTAGGATCTAAACCCTAAAAATTTAGGTAAATGACCAAATTACCCCTGACCTCGTTTTGGTCATAACTTGACCGTTTGGAGTCCAATTTGGACGTACTTACTGTCTATCTTCAAGTTAGACAGTAAGGAATCAGTTGGAACTAGGAGAATTCAATTCCGACCTGTAAGTCAGAAGTTGACTTTTTGACCCTTAAAGTAGGGGCAAAATAATCATTTTGCCCTAAGATTGGACTATATAATCTTAACCTCTAGTTTACATTCCGAAATTCGTAAGTCAATGTTATAAAGATCTTAGTGGCATCTAAGTGAATGAAACCAACCATTAGGTTAGATTCCAGAAATCTCTCTAAGTCTTAAACACTACACCTTAAGGACCTTTCCTGAGACTAAGACTAGATCTTATGTTAGAATTCATTCGTTGGGTAAATTGCGTTACCCAATGGGTGAAACCGTGGTTTTATTTGTTTTTAGACTTTCCTTTTATTTTATAACTTATTCTAATTATTTTGTCTTTTAACTTTAGTTTTAGGATAGGAGACTCATCCTATTAAGTTTGATTACTTAATAGGATTGGCCTTAACTGGTAGAGCACTTATAGAATAAAACCTAGAACTTAGGTCTTATCCTTTTTGGATTATGTGATTAAACTTAAATCTCATAGTGTTTAATCCATAATCTATAGGTTTAGAAGATCTTGATCAGATCTTAGTTAGAACGTCTAAATTCACAAAACTAGGACGTATGATTTATTGATTTAACTCATAGTCGTCTATCTGATTGGACTAGATTAGAACATGATCAGTTCTAATCCTTTTTAACTTATAAGGACAAAATTCTAAGCTACACTTGATAATAGGAAAATGGTGATCTTGAACTTGTGTAACTTAGAATAGTTATAATGGTTAAGTAGAAAACAAATGATATCACTATATTTAGTAGAGTCCCTTGCTTACTTTGATGATTGTCGCTTATGCATTCCTTGATTTTTGTGTCATATTTTCTTGAGCATATCATATAAGATTTTTGATGCATGAATAAAATATTAGGAAAATATGGAGACTCCTTAGATTCCTCGTAAAATATTAAAGTGATTAATGAGAAGATAATAATTGGATGTGTTTAAGCTGCCTCTCAGTATTACCTTCTGATTGCCTAGTCAACTGATGTCACTAGGGGAAGGTCTCTATTTTGTTGTGTGCTGTTTGCCTAGTCTCCTTGTTG
Organism: Gastrodia elata; assembly: GCA_016760335.1. NCBI lineage: Eukaryota > Viridiplantae > Streptophyta > Magnoliopsida > Asparagales > Orchidaceae > Gastrodia > Gastrodia elata. The sequence goes on along the minus strand of CM028685.1, from coordinate 10,345,236 downwards.
ACACTAGGGGTACACCGTTGGTGTCTTAGCCGTACTGGTGCTAAGATCCTTCGCTTATACTGTTGGTGCCTTAGCCATACTGGTGCTAAGATCTTTCAGCCTTTTCTGATAGGCTAGATTAGCTCTTTTCTGTATGGCAGATTGTACACAGATGTTTATATGCAATTTGTTGTTTTGGTTATTTTTCAGTATTTTTATTCAGTCAACTATTTCTTTGTACTGCTTATATATTTTAGGATGTTAGAACCTTGTTGCTATTTATATGTACCATTGCTGAGTTGTTTCATTTTAATTGGCATGTTTTTTTTTATCACCAGCATGTTTAGGATGTAGCATTTTTCTTATAGCACTTATTTAATTATTTATATTTATGCCTTACCTTGTTTAGTCTGCATGTGAGGTATGTCTTAGCCTCCCCTTTTTGCTTAAGTTATAAATGATGATTTATAGCTTTTCCTTTCCTTTTGTATTGCTTGCTGCTCCCTTATATATTGTTGCCTATATAATTATAGAATGGTGATATTACTTAAAACGTATAAAACTTATCAGCTTAAAATGTACTTAAACAATTGTCTAACCAGATTTTTCTTTTTGGCTGGGGCCCTACATTGTGAAACCGGCAATAGCAAATCCTCTTCAGTTAGATGATTAGGATCTTGGCGATGAGCCATATCTGGAGGAGGAGTCCATGGAAGAAGCCGCTGTTTAGCCCTTTTATTCTAAGTGAGGATGAGTGCCTTTTATTTCTATTATTTGAAACTTAAACTGATATAATAATACATGTACTGATGACTGCGTATTTGGATTTTATACTTATGTTTTGAGATACTCTTCTTTATACTTATGTCGTGATGCTTGGATGTTTTATATTAAAAATAGCTTCCGCACTCTGTATGTTTACGTAGATAGTGACTGAATATTTGATTCTATACTCACTCCTTCCCTTATTAGGTGAATTGTGGATTTCATCCTAATCTAATTATAAGTGAAGGGTTAGCTAGAGTGACACACCACCCCTTAACTTAATTCTTATAAATTAAGGGGTGGGGCGCCATACCTAAAGAGATCCTAAAATACTACATCGTTATGCGTACCCCGAAATTAATTTTTACATTATGCCATTTGATTCTATTTATTTTTCTGAGTATTTTTAGACCTATATTGGCTATATTTGGATTATCCTACAAAAAGTTATTAAACTTTTAAGTTTTACTATTCAAAAATACAAGTTATATTATTTTACTGTTCATTTATTCAATTGAATTAATTTACTGTTCAGTTTTATATATAATTTTTATAATTATTAATCCATTAATTAATCTGTAATTAATTAAGATCTAATTATTAATTAAGTATTAATTAATCCATTATTTAATTAATCTAAATATATAATATTACTATTTTACTATTGAAAAGTAATTAGGCTTAATTATAGGTTAATTAATCTTAATTACTTGTTAGTATTTAGTTAGTAATAATTAATTATAGAGTTACTGTTTAATAATAATTAATTATTCTAATTACTGTTAATAATTAATTATTATTAAAATAATCTTAATTATCCCTTAATTACTAATTAAAGTAAATTAATTACAAGATTACTGTAAAAAAGTCATTAATGTTAATTATAATTAATTAACTACTAACTAAGATTAATTACTGACTAACAGTAATTAATTAATTTAATTACGGTCTGAATTGACAGTGGGCCCCACTTATGACATGTGGCAGTGCCTGATTAGGCGCTGCACTGTGTGTGGGCCCCACGGTACATGTGGCATGCACGGTGGCTGCCACGTGGCGTGTCCAGAGACTGCCACGGGAAGTCAAAGAGTCTCGGGAGACCTGACAGTGGGCCCACCTGACACGTGGCGTGTCTAGAGGCTGCCATGTGGCGCAGTGGGCCCCATGGCCGAAGCCGAAGAGGCACGGGTTCTGGCGGTGGGCCCCCACGTGACACGTGGCATCCCTGGAGGCTGCCACGTGGCTCTGCGGGCCCCACCCGGGCTTACGCGGACCCAGACGCGGTCGGGTCGGACTCGGGTCGATCCGGCCCGACCCGAACGTCACCCGCTTCGCTGGGTGTCCCGAGGGCGCCGGGCTAGGGCATGGCTTTGCAGGCCTTCCCAGCGCCGGACCACCTCGGCCCGCACGGCCGACGGTAGCCCATGACGGCGGGCGGACCTTCGCCAGAGGTGGCCGGAGGCGGCGGCAAAACGAAACCCTAGGTCCTATGGTTACGGGGACGAAGCCTCTAACGATTTCTACTGTGGATCGATCGGTTAATCCGATCGATCCAGTCGGGCTAGCCTAGATCGGAGCCGATGGATCCTTAATCAAACGACTGGAATAAAGTTACGAACTGAGTTTGCAATTATTGGAGCAGAATCGGGGGAGAAGTGGTACCTGAAAGTTTGACGGCTCGCCGGTCTTCGGGTTCGGATGGACGAGGCAGAGGATTCGAGCTCGAGGAGGCGTAACCCGTGGGTCGGGGGCACCGGGTAGGTCTTTATAGACGCTCAGACGGACTAGCCAAGGCGGGGGAGGCCGCCAGTTGGCCAGGCACTCGGGGGCATGCCGCGTGGCGCTCGGGGATGGAGAAGCCGAGGAAGACGTGTCGTAGCCGTCGGATCTGGATCTGATCCAATGGCTGCGAGGGCGCCGTCTAATCAGACGGCGTTGTCGGCTACAATTGACGGCGGGTTTAAATTTTTAACGGCGCCATAAAGTAATTAATTAAATAATATATATAATTTTTTTTTTTTTTAAATCCAAAATTTTGAACATGTTTTTCCTAGCTATGAGGGGTGAGGAACGCAACGGTGAGGTCGGATTTTCGATCGGACGAGTATTTTGATTTCTCGATTTGCGGCGTATTTAAATATTATTAAAATATTCGTCGAAATTTTGACGACTTCCGATTGACACGAAAACTTCACCCCTAGTTAATTTGGGGTCAACGAACGCAATGACAGTGTCCGTTTTATGATCCGAGGTCAATTTAAGTGGGTCAACATTTAGGGTTTTTGGATTTTTCTAGAAATCAGGATATGATCCATTTGACTCTTGATTTAGATTAGGTCTTAGAGGTTGATTCCAATTGACCTAATTGGCTCTTATGATTACATTTAAGACCAAAATTAGTCCTAATTAACTAAGGTAATAACTTGGGTTATTACAGGTAAGGAGAAATAAGGATTACTTAACACGTACTCATTGAGGAGAGTTGTGTTAAGTTGGGACTCACTTTAGTCTTGTAGACGTGCTTGACTCCTCAGCTACTTCTGACGTGTCCACAGAAGTAAAGTAAAATTGCTAAAATTTACTGCATATGTATTTTCTGCCTCTTCAGTTCAATACAATTATTTTTTCTTTAGCCTTGATAAGCTAAGTGATATGCATGCTTCAGTTCAACTTCAGTTCAATACTTTGTTAGCCAATTCTTCTAATATAGTATATTTTACATATTATTATTTTTGTGCTACATACTACTTACCTTTACTACAGTTCAGTACTTATTTATTTACTTACATATATATTAGGATGCTAGTCTTTCTTGCTTACTTATATGTATCATTGTTCAGTTTACATTATGTTAATCTGCATAATTTCATATGATTAAAAGCATCTTAGGATGTGTAGCGCCCCATCCCATCGCCACGTGCAATTTATTTAAGAGATAAGAATTTGGCGGCAAACCGGTGCATTACTCGGGAAGGGAGCGTGACTTCCCTAAACAAATCTGCTGAGACTCAACCTCAAGATAAGAGGGCTGAGTACTAATTAATAAGATAAGTATAGTATCCTTATCATAAGTATTAGATAAGGTACTTATGTATTTTGGATTATGAAGACAATTACGATCCAAATTATATGAATACTACCATTTTATGATTATCATGATCACATCACAATACTAAGTATAAGTAGTAGAAAATAGAGTGCGGAAGCTAAAATATATATCTAGAGACATTCATCACAGAAACTGAATAAAACATTCATCTTAGAAAAAGAAAAGAAAAATATCTAGAGTTGTTACAATGCTTTTATAATAAATTCTGAAATAAAGTATAAGTACTAAACTGAAAAACTGAACTGATAGTAAAGGCTGAAGAAGAGTCCACTAATGCTCCTCAAACTCCTCCTGGATCTCCGAGTGTCTAATTGAGCTGGCTCCACGAACTGCTCAGATCTAACAAATTGATAGATCCCAAAAGTATCACGTGTTAAACAAAAAGTCTAACACAACGAAAGTTATTCTAACAGTTTATAATTATCCACTATTTAACATTTAAGTAGTGTAATCAAAATGATAGAAAAGATAATCAAATAGATAAAGCTCAAAACAGTATAATTATGAATTAAAGTAACTAAAACTATAAATTAAAACAATAAATTGAAACTATACTGAAACATGTATAAAATAGTATGTAATTTGAATTTGAGTAAATAGTGTTGTAAAATTGTGTTGTATTCCATTAAGTTCATAATTATGCATTTGAATATATCATAAAACTGTATGCCACTGATATGCTGACTTGGTGTCTCATGGACACACCACATATTTCTTAGGTGAGTGAATGCTTCGCTAACAGAGTCCTTAAGTGAGCCAAATTGCTCCGCTACTATTGACATGACTTATGCATTTATGATATGCCAAGATTTTAATGCTGGTATACTTTAAATTATTGACAAATCCTAAAACCAATTCAATATCAAGTATTGATTCCATTTATCTTCATTATGCATAATTCACCTAAGTGAATTTTGGCTCCTAATTCTAATTTACTGAGTCATTTTAGTTAAGATCATATAGAATCATCAACTGAAGGGATTGTATACACATAGTTTGTAAGTTTCCAAGAAGGGTGAATTTAATACTTAGTTTGTTTAACTATATTTATCGAAGCGCATAACGATAAGAGGCAGGACCCTATTACAGTTTATTCTCTTAAACTAAGTTGTTAATTACCTTAATTACAAAAATACTTTGTGCTCTAAAAAGGATGACTTGAGATATTTAGTTTGTTTAACTGCACTTATCGAAGCACGCGATGATAAGAGGCAGGACCCAGTTACAGTTTATTCTCTCAAACTAAGCATCCAACTTTGCCCAATTATGAAACACTTAGTCTTGAAAATTTTACTCCAAGCTATACTGCACTTATCCAATCACATAGAATAAGATTGAGACTCTACAATCTTGCTTAGAGTAACTCATCCAACCCCAAGTTTTACTGAAATAATCTAGCACTATGGGTATACACTTTCACAATCTACTGATTTCCACAAATCTAATTAAATAATAAGGGTTATCAAACTAATTAATTTTTACTTTATTAAAATGAGTACTACACAAGGTTTCAAGGATGTGGCCTAAATGTCACACAAATTTAGGTTACTACCACATGGAAGAAACTCATACTAAGTTCTTAGGTGATTCTACCATAAGGGTTTAAGATTAAGCCTCTAAGGCTATGAGAATCTGAGTTCCTACCTCAAGATGTAGACAATAAGCCCTTCATACCTTAATAGATTATTTTATTATGGCTTAACAATTATTTATTTATACTATAGCAAGATCATAATGATCTTACACTTCTAATATAAAAGGAAAATCTATACTCTATGAATTTTACTGATTTCGACTCTTACATTATTTATATTTGATTTCATTTAATCAGATCAGATTGATAAATCCATCTGATTCTCTACCTATGCTACAATCTTAGGTTTCAATCATATAGATTATTAAGAATTGATCATCTTGCTAATCAATATAGTATTATGATTCTTTATATGCTAAAGATCTTATATAAGAGAAAAATTAAGGAGTTAAAGATAATAATTCAGATTTTTCAATCACATGACTTCATTATAGATCTTAATAGTTATAAGTTAATGAGTTAAGATCAATGCTAAATCAAGGTGTATTATTAGAATTATGCAAGTTGAGTTATCTCTTAATCAAGCTATTTTAACTAAAGTGATTAAGGATTTAGATCTTACTCAAGGTAAGTTAAGATTTAACTCCTACTTAACCAAATCAAGATCACTTATTTAGTTTATGGATCAATGACAAATCAGTGATTTATTGGTATATTATTAATGTCCTTTTCAAGATTAAGATTAAGTATTAATTACTTGATCATTTTCTTTAAGATTCTTTGATTCAATTACTAGTTAATCTCAAATTAATTAAATTAAGTGTCCAATTAAGTATGAGAGTTCTCTATCATACATTCTACTATTATTGAAGCATATGAACACAAATTTACATAAAACAAAAAGTAATTAAGGCTAATTAAATCCTAAATTAAGCAAAATGAATTAGCACTTAATTACAAATTAGCACTTAATTATATTATGATTCATTATGTTTTTCTGAATAATTTGTTATATAATTTTATAGGGTTTGAATCAGTAGATGAAAAGTTATTCGATTAATTTATTATGTATTTTTGCTAATTAATTTCCCTATAATTCCATTAGTCAGATTATTTTCCTTAAGGAAATTAAACCAATTAATCAGAGTTATATTAAACGGCTCGGCCTATTACCAAAAGGTGCATGTCGGTCGGGGCCCGAGGAACCCGACACTATCGCACAGCGCGGGTCATGGGCTGACCCGGTCCGCACAGCGTCGTCGTCCCCATTCCCTAATCCTTACCTGGGACCGATTAGGGAAACCCTAATCCTCAAATCCCCATGCATCCAGGCCATAGTTTGACCACCCGAGGTAGTCACACACTCACCATGGCTAGACACATCGATCAAGACCCGAAGCCCCATGTGAGGAGGTCTGGTTCGCCAGGACCTTACTCACCCGATGACTCCGACTAAGGGACTATAGTGGGGAGCTAATTCTCCCAACAGGGACCACCATTGACCCAGGGCTTGATCCCTACACCTTCAGGGAGGTGAGATAAATCAAAGCCCCATATCAGCAAGGTATAGGAGGTACCCAATCACTGGCTCCTTACTCGGACCCAGCCATGGCGGAAGGGCCTAGTCCAATAGATCGATACGATTGATTATGACTAACCTAGTGTGACAACCTAAGTTGTTACCCTAACCAATTAGGACTAATCTAAGTCCAAATTTTGATCTTAGTACACTAATTAAGTCATTAGTAGTTCACCACCAGGACCTAATCCAAATTAGAGGTCAAATGGATTAAACCCTAATTTTGGAAATTTCAGGAACCCTAAAAATTAACCTAATTATTTGGATCTCATATCAAAAATTAGACTTTTCCATTGCACTCATTGATCCCAAATTAGCTAGGGGTGATCTTTTGGTGGCAATCGAAAGTTGTTGAAAATTTATCGAATATTTAAATAATATTTAATTAATTAGAAAATTGATATATTTAATTTGACCTTGAAATCAAAATCCAACTTCGTCATTGCACTCATTGCCCCCAAATTAGCTATGGGTGATGTTTTAGACGTGTTTGGAAGTCATCAGATTTTATCGAATATTTTAGTGTAATTAAATACCCAAAATATAGGAAAATTAAATACTCTTTGGAATCGAAATCCAACTTTGTTGTTGCATTCATCACCCCCAAATTATCTAGGGGTGAATTTTTGAGATTTTTTGGAGCACGTTTATTAAGTCTGAATTTGTAACAGCCAAAACTCTTAGGCACCAAGGTATTGTTCGCTTTGGCCTGAAAGGCCTCACAGTTTTGCCCTCAGAAGATAACTTCCTAGCAGGTCACCCATCCTGGGAGTGCTCCCACCTGAGCACGCTTAACTTTGGAGTTCTTAATTAAGAACTCCATCATTATCTGAAAAGGCGCCTTGATGTTTAAGAGTTTTACTTATTACTACTTAAGTGGGTCTTTACAATCTCCCCAATTTAAGTAACTGACGTCCTCGTCAGTATCCACACACAGATCCAATAACCATCCATTGGGTAGATAGGACTAGAGGTGACCCCTATAGGTACAAGAGGTACCCACAACCATGTAGCACCTTAACCATCATGGGTTCGTCATTGCACTCATTGCCCCCAAATTAGCTATGGGTGATATTTTGGACGTGTTTGGAAGTCATCAGATTTTATCGAATATTTTAGTGTAATTAAATACCCAAAATATAGAAAAATTAAATACTCTTCGAAATCAAAATCCAACTTTGTTGTTGCGTTCCTCACCCCCAAATTATATAGGGGTAAATTTTTGAGATTTTTTGGAGCACGTTTATTAAGTCTGAATTTGTAACAGCCAAAACTCTTAGGCACCAAAGTATTATCGGCTTTGGCCTGAAAGGCCTCACAGTTTTGCCCTCATAAGATAACTTTCTAGCAGGTCACCTATCTTGGGAGTGCTCCCGCCTGAGCACGCTTAACTTTGGAGTTTTTATCAGGAACTCCACCGTTATCTGAAAAGGCGCCTCGATGTTTAAGAGCTTTACTTATTACTACTTAAGTGGGTCTTTACAATCTCCCCAACTTAAGTAACTGACGTCCTCATCAGTATCCACACACAGATCCAAGAACCATCCATTGGGTAGATAGGACTAGAGGTGACCCCTATAGGCACAAGACGTACCAACAACGATATAGCACCTTAACCATCATGGGTTCAAGAGGCTGCTCACATGAAATGGTAGTTTTCCCTGTATGGCACTTAGCTCCTATCTGACATCCTATGATTTGCTCTGATACCATTTGTAACAGTCCAAACTCTTAGGCACCAAGGTATTGTCCACTTTGGCCTGAAAGGCCTCACGGTTTTGCCCTCAGAAGATAACTTCTCAGTAGGTCACCCATCCTAGAAGTGCTCCCACTTGAGCACGCTCAACTTTGGAGTTCTTATCAGGAACTCCATTGTTATCTGAAAAGGTGCCTCGATGTTTAAGAGTTTTACTTATTACTACTTAAGTGGGTCTTTACAGAATTTTTAATAAATTATAAATTAGAAAGAGATAAATATTTATATCTTAAATATTTATTCCAAATTTTATTTCCTCCATCCTTCTTTTCCTGCGGATGGACCCCACTCCCTGCTGCATTCGGTGCTCCCCTCCTTCTCCATTCTAGCACACGCAAGACAGCTCCTCCCTCTCTCCATTTTCTGCAAGCCTTCTCCCGTACTTGTGATGGGATGACTCAAACTCATCCCATCCAAGAGCCATCCCTCTCCTTTTCTATAAAATGGATCTTAGCCCCTCCTCTTCCTCCATTTAGCAAACTGAGTCCTCCTCTCTTCTTCCTCCATTGCTGTTGTAATAACCCAGATTATTACATAGTCAATTAGAACTAATCTTAGTTTTAAGACTAATCATAAGTGCCAATTAGGTTAATTGGAGTCAACTTCTAAGACCTAGTCCAAATCAGGAGTCAAATGGATCGAATCTTGATTTCTAGAAAATTCAAAAACCCTGAAATTTGACCTATTTAAATTGACCTCCGATAGAAAAATGGACATCGCCATTGCTTTCATTGACCCCAAATTAGCTAGGGGTGATGCTTTCGTGCCAATCGGAAGTCAAAAATTCGACGAATATTTTAATAATATTTAAATACCCCGAAAATTAAGAAATTAAAATACTCGTCGGATCCAAAATCTGACCTCGTCGTTGCATTTCTCACCCCTCAATTAGCTAGGGGTGAATATTTGGAATTTATTTAATTTAATTAGGAATTTAAAATAATATTTTAATCAAAATTAATTAATATTTAATATTATTTATTTAAATTCCCGCGGCGCCGTTAAGTAAATAACGCCGTCAGCCCAAAATTGCGCGTGTCGTCCGGGTTTCCCTCCGATTGGATGGTCAATCCTGACCGTCGGATCAAAGATCAGACGGCCCGGACGTTTCGTCCTCGAGCGCTCCGTCGCCGAGTGTCAAGCGAGGACACGCAGCGTCCCGCTGTCGGCCTCGCCAACCAGTGGCCTCCCCCGCCTCGTGAGCTCCGTCCCGAGGTCCTTAACACTCGGGAACCCCAAGTCGGGCCAGTCACGCACACCCGGAGCCTCATGAGTCCTCGTCCGAGCCCGGAATCCCTCGCCGTCGATCAGGTACCCCCCAACTCCCCCTCTCGTTCAATTTTCGTCATTTCAACGCATGGACATTATAGATCTTAGGATGTATTGGCAATCGATCGGACCCGATCGAGCTCGATCCGGTCCGATCGACCCAGATCGTGGCTCGAGTCCCTCGGGCTCAACCTCGCATGCCACCACACGTAGCCAGTTAGGGTTGGACCTAGCGCGCAACTCCGGCCCCCTCCGGCGATCGTCCGCCCGCCGCAGTGTAAACCCCGACGAGGGCTTCCGTCGGCCGCGGGCCGAGGCGGTCCGGCGTCGGGAAGGCCGGCAAAAGCCATGCCCTAGGCGCCAGCCCTCGGGGAAGAGGGAGGCCCTCGGGTCAGGCTGGGTCGACCCGGGCCCGACCCGCCACGACTGGGACCGCGTAAGCCCAGGTGGGGCCACAGTGCCATGTGGCAGCCTCCGGGCATGCCACGTGTCACGTGGGCCCACCGCTAGAATCCGAGTCTCTTCGGCTTCTCCTGTGGGGCCCACTGCGCCACGTGTCCCGTGGGGCCCACTGTGCCACGTGGCAGCCTCCTGGCACGCCACATGTCTCGTGGGCCCACACGCAGAGCAACGCCCAATCGAGCACTGCCACGTGGCAGCCGTGGGGCCCACTATCAATTCAGACATTAATTAGTATAAATAATTATTGATTAATGTTAATTAATTATAGTTAGCAGTTAATTAATTATAATTAGAGTTAATGACTTTTAAACAGTAATCTTATATAATTAATTAACTGTAATTAAATTAGAGGATAATTAGGATTATTATAATACTAATTGACTATTAACAGTAATTAGAATAATTAATTAATATTAAACAGTAAAACTATAATTAATTATTCCTAATTAAATATTAACAGATAATTAAGATTAATTAGATAGTATTTAACTTAATTATAATTCAACAGTAATAATAATATTATATATATATATATATATTAATTAATTAAAATAATGGAGTAATTAATAATTAGATATTAATTAATACAGGAAAATATTTAAACCTTATGAATGAATAGTAAATTAATACAAATTGAATAAATGAATAGTAAAATAATACAAATTGTATTTTTGAAAAGTAGATTTTAAAAGTTTAATAACTTTTTGTAGGATGATCTAAATATAGCCAATATAGGACTCAAAATACTCAGAAAAATAAAATGAATCAAATGGTATAATATAAAAATTAATTTCGGGGTACGCATAATGATGTAGCATTTTAGGACCTCTTTAGGACCCCATAATTTTTGACCTAGTTGACCAAACATAATCAATATGAGTCTTAAAATATTCAAGAGAGCGGCCCATCCCTGTAGTAGTATTAGTTTTCTCATTTGGACATTAGGACAAAAAGTCAACTTTAGAAGTCCTAGTTGACTGTAGGGAAATTGACCAAAATGCCCTTAGAATTCAAATAATCATAACTTAGGCAAATCAACTCTAAATTCAAAAATTCAAGATGCTAACTAGTTTAGAATTCTAATGTCATTAATAAATTGAAATAATATTTAAGATCTGAACACTAAAAATTTAGAATACTAAAATACCTCATGCCTCATTTTGGTCATAAGTAGTCACTTTGCCCTAAGTTTAGAATAAGCACCCATAACCCCTAATCAACATTCCAAAATATTAAAACAAATATTATAATCATATTATTGACATTTAAGTGAGTGAAATCAACCATTAGGTCAGATTCCTGAATTTTTCTAAGTCTTAAACACTACACCTTAAGGACCCTTCCTGAGACTAGGACTAGATCATAGGTTAGAGTTCATTTATTGTGTAAATGGGTTACTCAATGGGTGAAACCTTAGCTTTATTAGTTTCTAAACTTTTCTTTTATTTTACAACTTATTTTGATTATTTTGTTTTTTAAATAGGAGATTCATCCTATTAAGTTTGATTTGCTTAATAGGATTTGCCTTAATTATTAGATCACTATTAGAATGAAACCTAGAACTTAGGTCTTATTCTTTTTGGATTATGTGATTAAACCTAAATCTCATAGTGTTTAATACATAATCTATAGGTTTAGAAGATCTTGATCAGATCTTAGATAGAACGTCTAAATTCATAAAAATTAGGATGTATGATTTAATGATTCAACTCATAGTCGTCTATCTAATTGAACAAGATTATAACTTGATCAGTTCTAATCCTTTTTAACTTATAAGGACGAATTTCTAAGTTACACTCGATAGTAGGAAAATGGTGATCCTAAACTTGTGTAACTTGGAATAGTTATAATGGATAAGTAGAAAATAAATGATATCATCATATTTAATAGAGTCCCTTGCTTACTTTGATGATTATTGCTATGCATTCCTTGTATTTTTGTGCCTTAACTCCATGAGCATATCATATAAGATCTTTGATGCATAAATAAAATATTAGGAAAATATGGAGACTCCTTAGATTCCTTATAAAAATATTAAAGTAATTAATTAAAGATAATAATTGTATGTATTAGAGCTACCTCTCAGTTGTGTCCTGATTGCCTAGTCATCTTATGATAATAGGGGAAGGACTTTGCTTTGTTGTGTGCCTATTTCCTAGTCTCCTTGATGACACTAAGGGTACACCGTTGGTGCCTTAGCCGTACTGGTGCTAAGATCCTTCGATTATATCGTTGGTGCCTTAGCCATACTAGTGCTAAGATCCTTTGGCTTTTCTAATGGGCTAGATTAGCTCTTTTTTGTATGGCAGATTGTACACAGATGTTTATATATATGCAGTTTGATGTTTTGGTTACCGTTCAGTATTTTTATTTAGTCAGCTATTTCCTTGTTTTGCTTATATATTTTAGGATGTTAAAACTTTGCTGCTATTTATATGTATCATCACTGAGTTCAGTTATTTTAATTGGCACATTTCTTTTGATCACCAGCATGTCTAGGATGTAGTATTTCTCTTACAGTACTTGTTTGATTATCTATATTTATGCCTTATCTTATTTAGCTTGTATTTGAGGCATGTCTTAGCCTCTCTTTTTGCTTAAGTTTTAAATGATTATTTATAGCTTTTTCCTTCCTTATTGTATTGCTTATTGCTCCCCTATATAATTATTACTTAGAAATTGTAAAATGGTGATATTATAAAATACATAAAAATTTATCAACCTAAAATGTACTTAGACAATTGTCTAACACAATATTTTTCTTTTTTTGGCTGGGGCCCTATATTATGAAACCGATAATGGCAGATCCTCTTTAGTTGGACAATCAAGATCTTAGTGTGGAGCCATATTCGGAGGAGGAGCCTGTGGAAGAAGTAGCTATTTAGTCTTTCCTTTTCCTATGAGGATGAGTGTATTTCATCTCCTATTTTGATTAAATATTAAATGATGTAATAATATAGGTACTCGTGACTATGTATTTGGATTCTATGCTTATATTCTGAGATGTATTTAATTATATTTATGCTGTGATGCTTGGATGTTTCTTATTGTAAATCGCTTCTACACTCTGTAATAAATTCTTATTAAGTGACTGAATGTTTAATTCTATGCTTACTCCTTCCCTTATTAGGTGGATTGTGGATTTCATCCTAATCCAATAATAAGTGAAGGATTAGCTAGAGTGACACACCACCCCTTAGCTTAATCTTGTGAATTAAGGGGTGGGGTGCCACAGTTTACTTTTTAACATTTTTATTCAGTCAGCTATTTCCTTGTTATGCTTATATACATGTTTAGGATGTTAGAATTTTGCTGCTATTATATGTATCACTGCTGAGTTATGTTATTTTAATTTGCATGTTTCCTTTGATCACCAGCATGTTTAGGATGTAATATTTTCTTCCAGTACTTGTTAGTTATTTATATTTATATGCCTTACCTTATTTAGCTTGCATTTGAGGCATGTCTTAGCCTCTCTTTTTGCTTAAGTTATAAATGATTATTTATAACTTTGTTGCTATTTATATGTATCATCACTGAGTTCAGTTATTTTAATTGGCACATTTCTTTTGATCACCAGCATGTCTAGTATGTAGTATTTCTCTTACAGTACTTATTTGATTATCTATATTTATGCCTTATCTTATTTAGCTTGTATTTGAGGCATGTCTTAGCCTCTCTTTTTGCTTAAGTTTTAAATGATTATTTATAGCTTTTTCCTTCCTTATTATATTGCTTGTTGCTCCCCTATATAATTATTACTTAGAAATTGTAAAATTGTGATATTATAAAATACATAAAAACTTATCAACCTAAAATGTACTTAGACAATTGTCTAACACAATATTTTTCTTTTTTTGGCTGGGGCCCTACATTGTGAAACCGATAATGGCAGATCCTCTTTAGTTGGACAATCAAGATCTTAGTGTGGAGCCATATTCGGAGGAGGAGCCTGTGGAAGAAGTAGCTATTTAGTCTTTCCTTTTCCTATGAGGATGAGTGTATTTCATCTCCTATTTTGATTAAATATTAAATAATGTAATAATATAGGTACTCGTGATTATGTATTTGGATTCTATGCTTATATTCTGAGATGTATTTCATTATATTTATGATGTGATGCTTGGATATTTCTTATTGTAAATCGCTTCCACACTCTATAATAAATTCTTATTAAGTGACTGAATGTTTAATTCTATGCTTACTCCTTCTCTTATTAGGTGGATTGTGGATTTCATCTTAATCCAATAATAAGTGAAGGATTAGCTAGAGTGACACACCACCCCTTAGCTTAATCTTGTGAATTAAGGGGTGGGGCGCCATAGTTTACTTTTTAACATTTTTATTCAGACAGCTATTTCCTTGTTATGCTTATATACATGTTTAGGATGTTAGAATTTTGCTGCTATTATATGTATCACTGCTGAGTTATGTTATTTTAATTTGCATGTTTCCTTTGATCACCAGCATGTTTAGAATGTAATATTTTCTTCCAGTACTTATTAGTTATTTATATTTATATGCCTTACCTTATTTAGCTTGCATTTGAGGCATGTCTTAGCCTCTCTTTTTGCTTAAGTTATAAATGATTATTTATATCTTTGCTGCTATTTATATGTATCATCACTGAGTTCAGTTATTTTAATTGGCACATTTCTTTTGATCACCAGCATGTCTAGGATGTAGTATTTCTCTTACAGTACTTATTTGATTATATATATTTATGCCTTATCTTATTTAGCTTGTATTTGAGGCATGTCTTAGCCTCTCTTTTTGCTTAAGTTTTAAATTATTATTTATAGTTTTTTCCTTCCTTATTGTATTGCCTGTTGCTCCCCTATATAATTATTACTTAGAAATTATAAAATGGTGATATTATAAAATACATAAAAACTTATCAACCTAAAATGTACTTAGACAATTGTCTAACACAATATTTTTCTTTTTTTGGCTAGGGCCCTACATTGTGAAACCGACAATGGCAGATCCTCTTTAGTTGGACAATCAAGATCTTAGTGTGGAGCCATATTCAGAGGAGGAGACTGTGGAAGAAGTAGCTATTTAGTCTTTCCTTTTCCTATGAGGATGAGTGTATTTCATCTCCTATTTTGATTAAATATTAAATGATATAATAATATAAGTACTCGTGACTATGTATTTGGATTTTATGCTTATATTCTGAGATGTATTTCATTATATTTATGCTCTGATGCTTGGATGTTTCTTATTGTAAATCACTTCCACACTCTGTAATAAATTCTTATTAAGTGACTGAATGTTTAATTCTATGCTTACTCCTTCCCTTATTAGGTGGATTGTGGATTTCATCCTAATCCAATAATAAGTGAAGGATTAGCTAGAGTGACACACCACCCCTTAGCTTAATCTTGTGAATTAAGGGGTGGGGCGCAACAGTTTACTTTTTAACATTTTTATTCAGTCAGCTATTTCCTTGTTATGCTTATATACATGTTTAGGATGTTAGAATTTTGCTGCTATTATATGTATCACTGCTGAGTTATGTTATTTTAATTTGCATGTTTTCTTTGATCACCAGCATGTTTATGATGTAATATTTTCTTCCAGTACTTGTTAGTTATTTATATTTATATGCATTATTTTATTTAGCTTGCATTTGAGGCATGTCTTAGCCTCTCTTTTTGCTTAAGTTATAAATAATTATTTATAGCTTTTTCCTTCGTTTTTGTCTTATTAGTTGCTCTTATATTTGTTATAGCTATCGCTTAGAATTTATAAAATGGTGATATTACGAAACACATAAAACTTACCAGCTTAAAATGTACTTAGACAATTATCTAACATAAGATTTTTCTCTTTTTAGCTGGGGCCCTACATTGTGAAATCGACAATGGCAGATCCTCTTCAGTAAGACACTCAGGAGCTAGGTGTGGAGCCTTATCCAGAGAATGAGCCTTTGGAAAAAGTAGTTGCTTAGATTTATTATAAGTGAGGATGGGAGTCTTTTCATTCTCTTATTACTTAAACTTTAAATTAATATAATAATACATGTACCTTTGACTATGTGTTTGGATTACTATGCCTTTTATTCTGAGTCATATTTTATTATATTTGTACTGTGATGCTTAGATGTTTCTTATTATAAATCGCTTCCGCACTCTATATGAATTCTTATTAAGTGACTGAATATTTGATTCTATGTTTACTCATTCCCTTATTAGGTGGATTGTAGATTTCATCCTAATCCAATAATAAGTGACGGGTTAGCTAGAGTGACACACCACCCATTAGCTTAATCTTGTTGATTAAGGGGTGGGGCGCCACAGCTGTGCTGCTGAAGAAGCCCTCAAGCTTCTAAGTTCCTACTAAAAACAGAGCTCTTTTCCTCCATCTTCTTCCATCTCTAAAGGTACCTCCCTTTCCCCCATTGAATGGATTCAATGGTTACTTCATTTTGTTCTTATGCTCATTTTGCATTCTTATAAATCAGTGATTGAGTATGGAATCCATTTAAGTTCATTAAGGTATTAAATTTTATTGTAAATGAAATGCTCTATTTTTCCTCCTTTCTGCATACTAAAATCTTTAACCCCATTGTTTACATAGTTAGAGTAATTATTTTATACTAATTTTAGTATTAACAGAAAGGTCTCAGAAATACCTTTCCATTGGTATATGGCATCGCACTTAAAGTGCTCTAAGTTGAGAGTATTTGAGCTTAAAAGATGACCCATTACGGTTTTCGCACATGCGAAATCACCGTCGGCCACTACAGCGCGCCGTAGCGCCTGAGTCTCAAGTTGAATCCACCGCAGTGCGCTGCCGCGCGCCACCGCGGCATATATTTGATAAAGCATAAAATTTTGATGAAATTAAATTAAATGTGCTGCCACACTGAAATCCATAGCAGCGCACCACAGCTCCTAGCTCTTGCCCCGGGAACACTACTGCGCGTTGTAGCATCCAGCTCTTGGGAACTCTAGTGCCATCGTGCGCGGTAGCACCTGAAAGCGTAGCCGCATGCCACAATGCTGAGATCTGCTGCTGCGCACCGTAGTGCGCCACAGCGCGCCGTAGCGCTTGGCTTTTGGCCAGAAGGCGCAGTGGCGCCTGACTTTCAGCAAGAAGGCGCCATAGCGCGTTGTAGCGCCCAGAACTATCTGAATGGTTGAGATTTTATATTTTTTACATTTTAATGACCCTATGACCACAATGGGGCCAAAATATATCAAATTTGAACCTAGTCTTAGTAAAATTAAGCATTGTAGGTGATTTTTGAATATGGAAAAATTAGGTTTTGACACCTTTCATGAAAATAGAGCCCTTATATTGAAATGACCATAACTTGATTATTAAATATCAAAATTTAGTGTTCTTGAACTCTATGGAATCCTTGGATAACAAACAGCAATAAACTAATTGATTTTTAGACTTCATTAAGTGAAATTACCAAAATATCTTTATAGGTTAAAATCCTTAAATTGGTCTTATATGACTTAATAATTATTCAAATTTGAATTACTTACTATCTATCTTCATGTTAAATAATAAGAAATCATTTGGCATTAACAAAATCTAATTTGGAGCCCTTAACCAAAAAGTAACATCTTGGACCCTTAAGTAGAGGCAGAATAATCATTTTGCCCAAAATTTATGTTAAGTGCCCTTAACCTCCAAAATGTCATTTAAATTATTAAAACCAGTAATAAAACTAATTTTGAATCAATTTAGAACCCTTAACCCCATAATTAAGTAATTTGGTAAAGTTCTCATTTCAAGTCTTGAAAACTCTTAAGTAAAATTAATGCTTCTAACTTAATCCTAATAACACACCTCTTTGAGTAAATTAGGACAGCACATAAAGATAAATTGTAATAAATATCATCAGCTCTTAGGATCCCTTAAGTCTTTTATTAGGATCTTCTTAGGATCTACACTCTACCTTTGGATCTTTTTCTTAAGATTATGAATAAATCCTAAGTTAGATTTCACTCATTAAGTAAATAGATTATTCAATAGATGAAACCTTAGTTTTATTAGTTTCTAAACTTTCATACTTTAATTCCAATTATTTTATTTTTCAATTTTAGATTAAAATTAGGAGAATCATTCTATTAAACTTAATTGTTCTTAATAAAATTTGACTTGATTATTAGTTCATATTTAGACTCAAACCTTAGTCCTTAAGACTTACCTTTTGGATTATGTGATTAAACCCAATTCGTGTGTTTATGCATAATTCTTAATTTTAGTATATCTTGATCAGATCTTAGTTTAGAATATTTAAATTCATCAAATAGGACATGTTGATTTCTTATTTAACTTATAGGTGACATTGATTGGATTGAATTAAAATATGATCAGTTCTAATTATTTTTAACTCATAAGGCTGTGGATCTAAGTTATACTTGATAGTATAAATTAGAGATCATGAACTTATGTAACTTGTAATAGTTAAAATGATTTAATAGATAACAACTGATATCACTTTGTGTAGTAGAGTCCCTTACTCACTATTATTTTACTTGTGCTTTCAAATTCCTTATATTATGTGCCTTTTTCCTTGAGCATATCATACAAGATAGCATTGTTGCATGAAATGAAAATATAGAATAATTAGGATAATATTTGTATAGGTTCAATTACTTGTTGATCTTGCGCATTTTACCCCACTAGATAGGGGTAAAGAGAAATAATGATTACTTAATATTACTTATTGAGAAGTATTGTGTTAAGTTGGAACCTAAATAATCTTATAGATATGCTTAACTCCTCAGCTACTTCTAGATATGTCCATAGAAGTAAAGTAAATAACTAAAACATTATTGTATTTGTGATTATGGTCTCTTTAGTTCAGTTTCTATTCTATTATTCAGGCCTAACCTCAAATGATGCTAGGAATATATACATATACTTATTGCAGTAGGCTAGATTAGCCCTCTTCTGATATGGAAGTTATTGCATACTTTTTACTGTTTATTATTTACTGTTCACTATTTACCATTTACCGTTTACTATTGTACTTTACTTCAACCAGCTTTACTTTACCTGCTTACTTACTTATAGGATACTACTTTCTATTACTGCTTACTATACATATCACAATCAAATTTTTTTTTTTTTAACCTGCATATGTCTAGTAATTATAAGCATGTTTAGGATGAGTCATTTCCTTCAGTATTTCTTTACTTTACTTATACTTATATGCATAATCTTGTTATAGCTTAGTATTGAGGTATGTTTGTTTACCTCATATGTTGCTCAGTTATAAATACTGTATTTATAATTTTCCTTATCTTTTTATATGCTTATTGCACCCTTATGCTTTGTTTATTTCATAGTCTAAGTAAAATAGTGATATCATAAAATTCATGAAATATGACAGCCTAAAATGTACTTAGACAATATGTCTAATCATATTTTTCTTTTCTTTGGTTGGGGCCCTTTCATTGTGAAACTGACAATAGTAGATTCCGAGTTGTTTGAGGTAGTCGAGCCTTCTGAAGGTCAAATTCAGGAAGAGGAGAATGCTATTACTGGAAACCCTTAGCTTATCTTCTCTTTTATTTTTATGAGGATGAGAGCTTTATCATTTTTATTAAGACTTATTTAATGTTGTAATAATTTAGATATTTATATATATATTCTTTTACTATACTATTTTATTCTGAGCTGCATGTTTATTTTTTACTTGTATCATTGTGAATTGGATGTAGCATATTTATTGTGTTGCTTTTGCACGCTGATGAATGTATATTACTTAGTGAATGATTCCGCTGCATTATCCAGGGTATATCCTTCCATTATTAGTGGATTGAAGAATTATACTTTAATCTAATGATAAGTGTGAGATTTACCAAAGTGGCACACCTCTCCTTAGCCTTGATTGTTGGTGGTTAAGCGGCGGGGAGCCACACCTAGGCTCTGAAATAAATCGGGTTGTGTTCATCTACCATAATTGCATATAACAAAATCAAATGGAGAGGTGCTTGAGCCTAATTAGCTCAAGGCACACAAGGAGGGTACTTGGTTCAATGGGGGAGCTCGGACCGATTGACAGAGAGCAATGCAGAATATAGCTAGCTTCCAGAGAGCACTAAGGATCCTGAACACCAGGAGAAACCCTATAGCGCCCCGCCCCGTCGCTGCACGCAAAGAGGTAAAATCATAATTTCAGCGGCGGAGCGGCGCGCCACTCGGGGAGGAATATCTCATCTCCCTGAATAGCTACAAACCAAACCCATCTGGAGGGTTACTGACTCAACCTCAAAGAGGGTTGAGAGCTAATACTTAAGATAATAGTAGTATACTTATCCTAAGTATTAGACCAATACATATATTGGAAGTAAAACACATGAGGAATCCAATATATTTATACGATATCAGCATTTCTAGTATACTGATCACATCACAATATTAAGTATAAGTAGTTTATAACAGAGTGTAGAAGCTTAAAGCAAACATTCAGAAACATTCATCACAGAAGCTGTATGAAAACATTCATCTCAGAAAAGAAAAAAAAATACATCCAGAATTATTACAAACATTTTACTGAAATAAACATAAAAGTTAAGTATTGAACTGAAAATAAAATAAGCAGAAAATTAAGGCTAAAGAAGAGTCCACTAGTGCACCATGAGCTCCTCCTGAATCTCTTAGGTGTTCTCCTAACCTAGCTCAATACACCATGCTTATGCTCATGCTCATGCTTCTAAGCTACATGAGATAAATTTAGAAATCCAAAAAAATGCTTTGAAATTTAATAATGAACTCAATGTCTCCATTGTGCAGAATCCTGCTAAAATAATTCTGACTCATAAAATTCTAACTTCGATAATTAGTTAAAGTTGAGAGTTTACTTGAAAATCATTAGCTGGGATGATTGAAAACACATATTTATCATATTTGTAAGAAAGATGGATTTAACCCTTAGCTTGTTTAAACTGCACTTATCGAAGCGCACTACGATAGGAGGCAGAACCCGGACACAGTTTACATCTCAAGCTAAGCCGTTAAATATCCTAACTACAAGCATACTTAATATTCTACGCAAAGTGACTTGGGATACTTAGTTTGCTTAAACTGCACTTATCGAAGAGCACTACGATAGGAGGCAGAATCCGGTCACAGTTTATATCTCAAACTAAGGATCTTGTTCACTAATTGTAACACTCTTAGTCTTAAAAGATTTACTCTAATAGGAATGTATTCGTCTAATCCCTCGAGATAGCACCTAGTCATAAGTCCATATTGGAGTGAATAAACTAATCCTGAATATTACTGAAATAATCCAGTACTATGGGTATACTCTACTACACCTAACCAATAATCTGAGTTCAGACAATTCTATTTAATCAATAAGGATTTATTAAAGCTATTAATCCTCACTCTAAATGGGTGAGTCCTACACAAGGCTCCAAGAATATGATCAAAAGATCACTCAATATAAGTTGCTACCATAAGGAATAAGTCCCATTTTAAGTACTTTAAGTGATTCATACTACAAGATATCAAATTCAACTTCTAAAGTTATGAATGATCATCTAAGTTTCTACCTCAAAAAGTTACAAAAGCTCTTCCTACCTCAAGGTATCAATAATTAAGGTCTTTAAGCATTTCAAGAATGATCTTAAAGCAAGACCCTTAAGATCTCACTTTTCTACTTCTTAAGTTAACATTCAAGGTTTACTTATTAAACTTGGATTTAAGTGATCAGGTCAGATGAATAAAATCTATCTGATTACAAATCAAAAAAATTTAGTTTTTATATTATTTGGCTAATAAGATATACCTATTCAACACAAGCATTCAAAGATTCTATTATTTAGTATTTGGCATAAGACGTTTAAGATACATAATAGGTTTTGAGCACTTATTAAAAATAACAAAGTTTTAAACTTAATTTCCACATAGAATTTTATGCAATGCTCAATTTTAACTAAACTAGATTCAAACTTGATATAATTCAGCCCCACTATGGTAAGGACCTTAAAATGCAAAAACAGAGAAGTTCTGGCAATTTCAGCCAATTCTAAGCAGTTTTATAGTTTCTGGGCGCTATGGCGCGCTAGAGTGCGTTGTAAAGCTTTTGGCGCTGTAGCGCTTTTGGCACTGTAGCACATTATGGCGTGCTATAGCTCTTTTGATGCTGTGGCACGCTGTAGCACTTTCAGATGTTGCGGCATGCTATGGCAGTTCTTGGCGCTTAATTTTTTAAAAGGCGGTCGCTACGGTGCGCTGTAGCGCGCTATAGTGGGCTAACTCACGGTAACACTATTCAATTAATTTATTTTTCTGATTTCATATAGTTTTCCTGGGATGGCGCGCTATGGCGCACTGCAGTGGTCCACTTGGGAGTTACTATTTAATTTGTTTATTCATTGATTTTATATAATTTTTCCTGAAATGACGCTGCATCTCGCTACAGCGCGCAATGGCGCGCTGCAGCGCCAGACGGTATTTTCACCAATGTGAAACTCGTAAAGGCCTCATTTTCAAGCTCAAATACTCCCAATCCACAGCATTCCATGAGCGGTGCCATATATCAATGGAAAGGTCTTTCCATTAACACCAAAATCGGCACAAATGGAGCATTCTAACTATACGAAAAATGATGATAAAGATCAGGGTATACAAAATTGATGAAAAACAGAGTAAGTGATTTTCAAAGTAATGAGATGCCTCAATGAGCCTTAATGGCTTTCATACACTGTAATGAGTTTCTAAATATACAAACAAGCATAATTGCAACATGAAGGAGACAAGGAAGGGGAATAAATAGGTACAAGGAGAGTAAATAAAAGGGTACCTTAGCCTTAAAGGAAGAAGAAGGAACCTCTATTTTCTTTAAGACTTGGAGATGAGCCTTCTCCTTCAACACAAGTGCATCAATGGAGGTGTAATAACCCATATATTGTTGCCTATCAATTAGCAACCTAATTGACTCCATGCATCTTTCATTACTCTTATAAAGAGTTAAGAGTCTCCACATCAATTTTTGTGCATATTAGAGATCATTTAAACCCTAGAATCGAAAACAAAGTCTGCCATTGGACTCAGTAGCTCCAAATTAGCTAAGAGTGTTGTTCCAGAAATTTTTGGAAGTCGTTGAATTTCTCGGATATTTTGATGTATTTCGATCGCTCAGAGTCAGGATTCTAACTTAAGTATAAGTCAGGATTCTAACTTAAGTCAAATAAAAATTAAATAAAAATATCCTCTTATAATACCTATTGAAAGGATCCTACTGCAGAAATTTGAACACGTTTGGGATCCCGAATTGTAATAAATAAATTTATGAAGTTTAAACTTCAATGGCTAATAATATAAAAAATATAAATTGGAATTTAAAAATTTTTGTATATTTAAGTTAAGCATCATATGAGGATGCTATGTTTCAAGTTTCGTTAATTTTCAAGTTTCTGGCTTGTTTAGATCCTAGTTTCTGGCTTGTTTAGATCCTCTCCATCTCGTCGAGCACCTCTTCTAGCTGAGTCTCAAGGAGCTAAGGTCGATCCTAAAGGTACTCCTCCTTCTTCATTCCTTGCTCTAATAATATTCTATTGAGATTTGTAGGGAACTATGTTTTGTTGACGAATCACGACGAATTAATTTAACTCGTTCGAAGATCGTCATAAATGTGATGTTGAGTATTGCGATTATTGCCTTTAGTCTTAATCTTTACTCTTTGTAGCCATTATCACAAAATATGGATAGACTCTTTTCATTTGAAATTAGTTTGTAAAAGAAGAAAGAAAATCAATCAATTTCTTACTTTTCTATTTCAAAGATTCACAGTTTTTGAGCGATTTCGATGAAATCGTTTCAACATTTTTGTTTGAGAAATAAATTTTGTGATCTGTTTTTTTTATTTAATTTCTGTTTTTTTTTTCTTTCTTTCCATCCTTGAATATGTTGCTAATTAACTAAATAATGCATTTTGCCATAGTTTGATGAGTAGATTAATCTTATGTCTTTAATGTAACCAGCAGCAGTGTTCATTTTTTTATGTTAAACCTCTATTTAACATGCTTCCATTCGTGCTCACCCTCCATTATAGAAACATTAAACTTTAATGGAATTTTTAATTTCATTAAACGCATAATATTGCTGGAGTTTTAATTCAGGATCAATTATAGAATTATTTTAAGTAGGTGTAGCATTAAGAAGATTTAGAGGAAGTAGAGTAGCTCATTTTTTTTATTTAATTTGAATACTAAATAATTCAAAAAATAAAAACTCTAAACTATATGATTTTGCTTGTACATATAATTTCAAACCTGTAGATCCTTAATGGACTATTATAAATCCTAACTTTGCTTGGTAAATATCCTGTGAAAAAGGAAAATGTGCTGAATTATATATGTAACCTTTCACGGTTCTAATCGTTCATGCTTATCCATACCAAACGATTGTATTTGGAAATTTCTTCGATTGCTCTCTTTATCATTTATTTTCTTGCAATAACTTCAATGGTCTTATCTCTGCATATGAACTTACCAATGTCCTTTTGGAACATGTGTATTTGCTCCAACATAAAATGTTATTTTATTGCACAATTTTAATTGAATTAGGTAATGGATTGCATTTAGCTCAAATGTCTATTCATTTACTCATGGTTTGATCTTAATCTCAGATTGATCCACAACCGGTATATTTTTCATGAAATTATAACTGTTCAACTTTTAAATGTGCAGTGTAATTAGATTCACATCTACACATGCCAAATGTACGTCATAGCCAGTTTATTATTTATGCCATATGATAATATAACTTAAATTTCTCACCCTATAGTTCCAAATGTGAAAACACCTTCCTTTGCCATTCAGAAATCTTTCATAATGTTTTAATTGCTTATATAGCTCAAAAATTGTAATGATGTTACTAAATTTCTTTTTATCATTTGTTTGAGAGCAATATCAAATTTGGTCATAGGTAGTTAATAAGAATTCCAAATGATGAGTAACCACACAAAGCTACTAACTTATGATTCTTTTCTAACTTGATGTCATCATATCTAAATTAAAGGATGTTGAAGTTAAATATTTAAATACTGATTTTATTAATACTATTGTTGATGATGTTAATGTTTCGAGCTTTCTCTTTCTTTCTTAAACTCTGATCTTAATGCTGTGAATTTTGTGTCGAATTATGCTGCGATATAAAAGTCTCAGTATTTGAAAAGTTGTTTTAAATGGTAAATCCTTTACTGATATAATTATTAAGTTCTAAGCTGCAATACTTTACGATTGTTGAATTAAATACAACTACTCCCTTCAAGTTAGATCATATGTTAATATCATTTATAATGTGGAACTAATATTGAAGTTCTTATATGCTGAGCCAAATGCTATTAATTAATTCAATGTGATTAAATGTTGTGATTGCTTTTAATGAGATCCAAATTGTTGTCATTATTTTCACTTAAATCATATGTTGTCATCTTTTGTTCTTATATGAGATCAAATGATCAAATGCTGTCAATTGAATTATATTAAGAAATCTAAACATGGTCTTATTGCTGCCATTTGTTATATGAAGTTCAATGATGCCAATTAGTTTATGAAATTCAAATGCTATTCTTAATTGCAGGATGGAATTAAATGCTACCAATTATCATATGAAATTATTGTTGCCATTTATCAACTAAGATTTAATGCTATCATATCTTGTAAATGAAATCAATGCTGCAATCTTATTGTATGGATCAATTGTTGTTATTAATTATGTATGGGATCAATTGCTGTTATTAGTTGAGTAAAAGGTCAATTGCTGCCATTAATTGTATAAGTGATACAATTGCTGCCATTTAGTTATGAGATTTAAGTGATGCCATGTATCATATAAGATTCAATGCTGCCATTTATGTTATAAGATCTAAATGCTGCCATGTATCATAAAAATAAATTAAAATATTGTCATTCTTTTAATGAAATCATATGCTGCCTTTCAAATTAAAGTGAGCTTAAATGTGATTAAGTGATGTCATTTCTTGTAAATGAAACCATATGCTACCTTTTATTCTAATGTAAGATCAATGGGTTATATGAAATCAAATGCTGTCATTTCTTTATTAATCCATATGTTGTCATTTAATGTAATGTAAGAATGAATGCTGTCACATTCTTATATAGGATTGTATGTTGTTAATTAGATAAATATGAGAATAATTACTGTCATATTGCTGCTATCTTTTAATATGAGATCAAATGTGATCACATGTTGCCTTTATTCCTAAAGTGATGGGATAAAATGCCATCATATCTTTTAATGAATCAAATTGTTGCCTTTATTTTAGAAGATTCAAATTGCTGCCATATATATTATGAATCAAATTGCTGTCATTTATTTCATTATGAGCCAAATACTATCATGTGATCAAATGCTGTCATCTTTAGAATTATAAGATCAAGAGTGATCAAGTACTATTAGTCATATCCATGTGAACAAATGTTGTTATTCATTTAAGGTAAATCAAATATTACTATCTCTTTTAGATGAATTTGTATGTAGCCATATGAAAGTGAGATTAACATATATGAGAATAAAAGTTGCCATATCTCAAATAAAATCAAATGCTGTCATGTATTTTAGGAGATTTAAATACTTTCATTTATTTCAAGTAAAATACAAATGTTGTAATGTATTTTATGGGATCTAAATGTTGTCATGAGAGAATAAGTGCTACCATTTAATTCAATAAATACAAATGCTGTAATGTATTTTATGGGATCTAAATGTTGTCATGAGAGAATAAGTGCTGTCATTTATTTCAAGGTGAATCAAATGCTATTAGTTCATTTAATATAATTATATGCTATTAGTTCATTTAATATGATCAAATGCAATTAGTTCATTTAATGTAATTAAATGCTATTAGTTTATTTAATATGATCAAATGCTATTAGTTCATTTAATGTAATTAATTGCTATTAGTTCATTTAATGCGATCAAATACTATTAGTTCATTTAATGTGATCAAATGATGTCACTCCTCTTATTAAAACTATATGTGATTATTCATATAAATGAAAGAATCTTTGGATCATGTGGGATCCTATACTGTCTTTTACATTATTTATATTAAATAAACTTATATCATTAAATGCATTTAAAGAATTAAATGCTGTGTTAGGATTCAATTTAAACGATTCTTATTTATTTTATATATAAATGCTAACTTCAATACTATTATTCTTTGCAGGTTGAATTATAAATTAGTATCAAATGAAATGCTGAACTGAATGCTATTGCCTTATGGCATAAATAAATTTAGATACTGCCCTTATGAATTGCTAATTAATTTCTGCATCTCTTAATAATTTCATAGGTGTTTGATATAAGATGTATGAATCATAGGTTAGCAAATTGCTTTATTTGATTTTCTCACTTGAAATTATTAGAATTAGAAATAGTCAATGGATTGACTTATAAATTGTTATTCTTTATAATTGTTAAAATTAGTAGACCTGGAAATAATCAATGGATTGACTTATAAATTGTTGTTCTTTATAATTGTTAAAATTAGTAGAACTGGAAATAGTTAATGGATTGACTTATAAATTGATGGTCTTTACAATTGTCAAAACTATTAAAATTGGAAATGAGCAATCCTATGTAATGGATTGAACTCTATTTTAGAATTGGAAATGAGCAATTCTATGTAATGGATTGAACTCTATTTTGGAATTGGAAATAAATAATCATATATAATGGATTGAACTCTATTTTAGAATTGGAAATGAATAATCCTATAAAATAAATTGAACTCTATTTTAGAACTGGAAATAGTCAATGGATTGACTTTTATATTGATTTTATAATTGTTTATTTGAACAAATACAAAGGAGATTTTGCCAAAATTTCTAAGAATTTTAGGACTTAGAAATTTTATGGAAAATATTAGATATTTTGACATATTAAATACTTATAAATATCTAGAATTTTATATCTAGGGTTGTAAGTATTCACTTCAATTATAAGTATTCTCTTTAATTGTTTATTTTAGAACATTAGTTCTCAATCAATTAGATTGTGAGTAATACTTTCTTTTAAGTTTTAGATGAGCTTTTAGATTACTAATTCCCTACAATCATAAATTGAATTGTTTCAAATAGGGTATAATCTATCTCTTCTCTTAACTTCAAATATTCAATATCAATTAATCTTAAATAACTTCATGATTAAATTGAGTTGATACTTTTTGTTTATAAGTTAAATAAGTAAACTTTCTAAAATCTCTTTTAGCTTATACTTTAATTAATTTAGAAATCCATAAACATTTTTCTTTCTTACTAGCTTCCTTAAACTTTAATTATAAATCTAGTTAATTTGATTAGTTTATAACTAGTATATGATGAACTTCAAATATATGGAAATACTAATTTCTAAATTTATCTTCCTTCTAATTTTATCAGAAATTGACTTAAAGATTAAGATCTACAAGTCAATTTGGAGCTCAATTAGCTACAATCATTAAGTAGATTATTAAAGTTTAGATAATAAAAGAATATCACATAGTTTATAATTATTGACATTTATTAAATACTTGCTTAGCTTTGAGCCTTTTCCTTAAATATTCATTCAAGATCATTGTGCTTAAATAAAGATTTTCATCAAATTTTAAGGGGAATGCCTTATGGCAAATATGAACAAGAAATATAGCGCTTATAATAGGACTTTACATTTTAGAGAGGGTAAATGTGAAAGTTCGACCTCCCCACTGTATCTAGTTAGACAGACGTGCTTAACTCCTTACCCCATTCTGGTGTGTACTCCCGCAGAATGAGGTAGCTTCTAAATATAACTTTAACTAAAGATATATAACTTATTTTACAATTTTATTGATTGTAAGATCTCTTCATAACTATTTAGTTATACATATTTATCATAATCATAGGCTATATTTATCTTAGATCAAGAATCTATGATACTTCTTTATTTCCTTTACTTTATACTCTATATCTTCAGTATTATGTATTGTTTACTTCAGTTTAATTTAAATACAGTGTATGTTGCTTAATTTCATTTAATGCTTCACTGTATTTCATTTGCTTACTTAGCATAAATTTCATCAAACATGTATTACTTTCATTTCATTTACTTAAATGCACATAGTAGTTTTTAGCCTTTAGAATGCTCTCCCTTACTAATTTTGGATACATGCTATGACTTTTATAAAAGTGAGTATTTTTACTCAACTTATTTCATACTGTTTCCTTTACAGTTATACTTAATTTATTTTTCCATACATTACAGCTTTTATAACTCCGCTGCTTACCTTAAATTGTAAATTA
The DNA here is from genome assembly GCA_016760335.1 of Gastrodia elata. Lineage (NCBI taxonomy): Eukaryota > Viridiplantae > Streptophyta > Magnoliopsida > Asparagales > Orchidaceae > Gastrodia > Gastrodia elata. Next base: position 10,315,509 of record CM028685.1, on the reverse strand, counting down.
TATTTGTGATATCTTATTAATTTAAAAAACATAGCCAATCTTAAAATGTGCTTAGACTGTTTAGTCTAAGTACACTTTTTCTTTTCTTTGGCTTTGCCATATTATATTTAAATACTAAAATATGATAGATCAAGAGCCTTTTGATCTAGGTAATGCAAATCCAAGTGCTTGAAGGGCTTATAAAGAAATTGCTTCTGCTTAAATTTTAGACTGTTTACTTGTATTTTGTTTTAAATAAGAGAGTGATCTATTTACTATCCTCTACTCTTATTTTTAAAAGATTTGTAATAATTAAATTATAAACTGCTTGAGTTGCTTAAGTTACTTTTGCCTACACTTATTAATCTGTATTGTATTTTTTATGTTTGTAACTGCTTGGGATGAATGAGTGGATTATTCTAATTGCTTGTGTTGAAAATATTTGTAATATTATATCTACATGTATCTCCTAATCATGTATATTTGATTGCATTCAAATTATATAACTTTATTTTAACTAAACAACTACTCATAAAATGACTTGGCCACTTAGCATCTACACTTGATTTGTTTTCTTCAAGTCGAGTGTTGGGTGCTAAGGTAACATCCCAATATTTGGATTAATCTCCTATCCAATTATTGGGGTCGTTATAGGAGAAAAAGATGAGAAAACTTCAGTAAAAAAAAGAAGAGGGGCTGAGCTTCTCTTTAAAGAGGGAGGACAAGGAGATGTGAGGGGGACTAGGCCATCATGAGCCTAGGGAGAGAGGAGGCATGGGAGGAGAAGAGGTCATCATAATTCAGCCCAAGAGGGGCATGGGGGCGCCGGATATGGTGAGGGGGCTGACAGGAAGCAATAGACAATTACGGAAAATTGCAATTTATGGACTGAATAATTACTTATTTATTTTCCTTAATTATTTAAAAATTCATATTTTTAAAATGCACTCCGAAAATTCTCAAAAATTCATTCCTATCCAATTTGGGGGTGAGGAATTCAACGGCGAAGTCGGAATTCAATTTTGACGATTATTTAATTATTCTATTTTTTGGTGCATTTAATTATATTAAAATATTTGCAAAAATCCGATGACTTCCAAACGCATCCAAAACATCACGCCTAGCTAATTTGGGGGTGACGATCGCAACAGTGAAGTTGGATTTCAATTTCGAGGTCAAATTAAATACCTAAATTTCCTAATTAATTAAATATTTAAATAATTCAAAATATTTGATTTAGCTCCGAATCACACCAAATCTTTGGAGATTGGGTCTAATAACTCAATGAACTTAATTAAAATACTGTTAAGCTAAAATTAAGTTGAGTAACAACATTGGTTGTTACAAACTCTCTATCAGCGATTCACAAGCACTGATTCTTCGGTGGAAGCTTCGAGTAGACGAGCAATGGCGGAGAGGGAATCAACTTCAATTGATCAGCAAGCGGAGGATCTTAAGGCTATTTATAGCATCTGGGAGAAGCTATGGAGGTTTGATCGGACTTGGAATTGACCTGGGAGCTTGGGCCATGACCGAGCTCCAAATTCCTTAAATGGAGCTAACCGGGCCACGGGGCCTGATTGGGAGGTGCTAACCAGATGGGGGAGATCTTAACAACCTTGTTGAGCTGGAGGCACGAGTGGGGGGCAAGCCAGGGTACTGGGGTATAAAGGATATTCCATATCGGGAGTGGAGTGCGATGAGGACGATGATCCTCAGTGTTGGGTGCCTTCGACGCCGTCTGATCTATCAATCAGATAGCACAACGACTTAGATTGCTCGAATCCTAATGGCTGATTGCGGGAGTGATCCGGGCTGTAAGATCCACGGGCATATCCAACAGCAGATCTGCGGCTCCATGGATTTGGATCCTAGCCATAGGATCCACCGGAGGAACTGTGAGATGGAGCGAGGCTCCGCTATCGTGTGACTCGGGCTCCACAGCGGATTACCTACAGTTCGCACAGCGAATCCCGGATGGGTAAAATGGTTTAGGGTAGAATTGCAATTAATAATTGTTGGGATCCCTTATGTACAATTATCTCAATATTATTTAAATTAAATTATGGTCCAAATGATCTCCAACTATTCACAAACTTTCACTCCTAGCTAATTTGAGGGTGAGAAATTCAAAAAAATAATTAAATTTTAATTCTGAGGTCAAAATATTTTAGGTCTTAATTAGGATATCTAGATTGATCAAATGACTAAATTGCCTTAGAGAGATTCAATTGACCTCAAATTTTTAGGGTTAGCCTAAAATAATATTTTGGTTATAATGGAACTATAATTAAGACATAATTAAATTTAAATTAAGTTAGATAACAATTTATGATTGTTACAGGATGAATCTTCTTTTTTGTATTTATAATTATTTTATACTTATACAAATGCTTAACCTTGTTATAACTTTGAATGGATGTAATGTACTTTACTTCCTTTTGCTTAAGTTATAAATATGTTATTTATAGAATTTTCTTATTCTTTCATAGCTTGTTGCACTTATTTATACTTGCTTAATCGTCTAGTTAATTGTGATATCTTAAGAGATTTTGAAATTAATATCAGCATAAAATGTATTTAGACAAATTGTCTAATCAGATTTTTTTTTTTTTGCTGGGGCCCTGTCATTATGAAACCGACAATGGCAAATTCCGAGCTGTTTGAAGTAGTCGGGCCTTCTGAAGAGCTTGTTCAGGAAGAAGAGCGCGCTGCTGCCAAAGACCATTAGTTTTCTTTATTATATGTTAGTGAGAATGAGTGTTTATCTTTCATTTCAGTTAAGCTTTTAATGTTGTAATAATACAAGTTCTATTTATATATTTTTTACTGCATATTTATTTTGAGTTGAATGTATTTACTTTCTAAATTATGGCAAAATGGATGTTTATGCTTCTTGCTTTCGCACTATGAATAATTCATGTATTATTATTTTGTGAAAATCTCTCAGTTAATGACAAATTTTTTAGTTATAAAGGATTATGATGAAAATCTAATTTGACTATAAATGAGAAACTTGTTATTTGGTGATCACTTCATCGTAATCATGTTAACTTAAGTGTTAATAGAACTACAGCGGGGCTGGGGTGCCACAATAAGGATCTTTTTTGTTGCTTCTTTTGCAAAAGATGATGCTCAATCAACCTGGCTCTTTCAGGAGGTTGCAAAACTGTTATGATATTGAGATACTAAAATGATCTTTGATTAAGTCTCTCACTCTTTTTAAGAACTTGCTACATCTTGTAGCCTCGGTTTTTACCAAATCGGGAGCAAATGTGGATAATTTTATGAACTCTATTTCATATTGCAAGACTGTCATATTACCTTGAGTTAATTGAATTAACTCTTTTTCGATTATTGTCTGAGCTGATAGAGGAATAAACTCCTACTTAAAATGTCTCTTACAAAGCTATAAATAGAATCAAAATAAAAGCTAATGACCAATGTGGAAGTTAGAGTATTTTAAAATCAGGATATATTTATGGGTACATGTATAAGATCAAAAAATAATGAAAAAAATGTCAACATTTTGGTAACCAACATGTGGGACTAAGCCACTTCTGCCAATGATTATTCACCCCACATACATAAGAGAATGTAGCAAAATAGAATATAATAAAGATTTGAAGAACCCCTAAATAGAACCAAATGCTAATCTACCAAAAAAAAACTTATTATTCATAAAAAATGAACATACCAACATATATAACTATATGCTTGGATCTAGCGTTGACTAGCACAAAGAATTATAAAAACATTAAACTAGGTTCTCCTTAAAAAATTAATATAAAAAATAGACTGTGTAGTTTACTGTACAAAGTAAATTTATTGCATAAACATAAATCCTCAAATTTCTTATAATTTTAATTGAAAAATTTATTATGAGGTCTTAAAAATTTTATATTTTAAATATTAATTAAAATTTTTAATTTAAAAAATTTTAATTTAGATGAAATTTAAGTATAAAGTAAATCTCATGAATTTTACAAAGCAAGTTTTTGATATTCAGAAGGCTTTTTACTAATTTAACACAAATTTCTTTATAATTTACTTATAAAATACTTAATTTTTAAATATTACTTATGTACCATTCTAATCAAACACACCTCTTCCGACGGCGTCAAAGCCGACGACAATTGTTGGGCGGTGGGTTGTGACATGGTGGTGGCGCGGTGCGGACGTGATTCCGGATAAAATCAGATCAAGATAGAATTCGAGTATTAAAATGTTGGCGCGGACCTGAGCACCTTCCATGTTAGCATTTGGAAAGGGAAGTGGCCTTGGCAAGACAGGGGAGGAGGTTGTTAGCTGCGAATACAATGGGAATCTATATAGAGTGGGAGTGGGAGTAGGAAGGAGGGCAGGGGGCGAAAGGCCCGTGGCAGCACTGCTGTAGGAGAGGGCGATGATGCACAGCAATTGTAGCATTTTATGGGAAGGAGCTGTTAATAGTGATATATTTGGGCATTTTTTAAGATTAAAGTAGTATATAATAAGTAACAATTAAAATTAGACACTCCTACGGTTTCAAAGCAGTTTTTTTTTTCTCTATTATTTTTTGACAAAATTTATTTATTTTTCTGCAAGAAAATTTTCTTAGGGTTGGAAGGCGCAGTTTTTCTGTTTAAAATTGAAGTGTTTGAAGGTAAAACCCATCCAGAAATTAAAATAAAGTCGTCCCCACACCCTGAATCGGGCGATTTCGCCGAGCGCTGAGGAAGTTCGCGACATTAGACGGAGCTTCGCGTTTCCTCTTATCTGCCGTGATTTGACAAAATTAAGGGGCTGTTTGGTTTACCGACATCTCCCCACTGTCTATCTGATTAATGACATCTTAAAAATTACCTAATGTGTAATGTTATCTGAACGTCGGTCGATCGCATTACAGACAATCTATCGGGTAGCATTACGGACAATCTATCGGAAGAGGTAGGGTTCGTCGCGCTCGACACCGGAGATCTCGACGCCGAGCTCGCCGAGATCGCTTCCGCCATCGCTGCCGTACGCTCGCCTTGCTTCGTCTTCCATCGCTGCCAGACGCACGGAAGGTCGCAGAGGTAGCCCAACTCCCTCTCGCCGCTCGCCGAGATCGCTGCCTCCATCGTTGCCTTCGCCGAGACGCACGGAAGGGGTTGCTTGCTTGTTGTCTTCATACTAAGTCAGAAGGGGTCGCCGAGATCGCTGCCTCCAAAAGTTTGGTTGGAAATCTTCAAGGTACTAAGAACTTGTGCTGAATAAAACTTGCATTGCTTATAATTTAATTAATTGGGTTTATTTGCATTGGCAAATGATGAGGCAGCTCCTCTTGTATCTGGTGTGAAGATGTTTCCATTCTCATCTTGGTCATTTGATTTTCTGCTGGCTGTCTTTGGATCCCAGTTTAGTGCGTCTATGGATTGATTTTATGCTGTGTTTATGCAAATGTCGAATGAGGTTTATTACTGGCTGAGCTAGGATTACATGGCACTCACCAACAATTTCTTATGTAAATCTCATATATGTTATGCTGTCAATTAGCTGCTGCTCTCTTAGAACTTTTCGATATGATGCTTGTGCTTTCAGTTCCAACAATTGGTATCATTAATTTATCCATCTGTGTTTCCTTAAATGGTTTTTGATGGCGCATTGGTCTTTGCTTGAGAAGATTGTTTTCGGTTGCAATCTTATGGATCTCTTACTCTTCTTAAAACTTGGCTATAGTTCTGTGGGCAGCTTTAATCGCATATATTGCTTCTTTTTAAAGTGCTGTTGGTTCAGTCTTTTTTCACATTATTGAGGCTGCTCATTGGTCGTTGGAGGAAGAGTTGTGGTTAACGGACTTAATTCCTTGTTTAATATGTTTCAGATCCTGAAGGTCTTACAGCAATCCCTGCGAGCAGCATTATTTCGCTAAGGAGCTGCATTCTAGAACTTGTTTTTATTGCTGTCCATTTCTTTTACCTCTTGTTGAATTTTAATATTTGTATTTCTGTAAGCCCCATCAAATTCTTCCGATTCTTTTGTGGAAGCCCCATCAAAGTTAAATTATTCGGCAATTATAGCTTAAATGAGGGCAATCTGCCATTAACTATTTTTATAATTATTTGCTCAATTTCAATTTTTGGGGGTTATTTTACCTCATGTGTAATATAACATGAATGACAACAAATTAAATAGCATACATCTGAATAACACTGACATCTGTTATTTAAATAACATTGAACGAAACAGCCCCTGTTATCTGAATAACACTACTATTTGAATAATATGCTATCTGAATAACATGCTATCTTAATAACTTTTCAACTGACATTCAACCAAACAGCCCCTAAGTCTTCTCTTCTCTACTGTTGAGCGGGCACCTCTCGACCGTGGTGAGTTTTCTAGCTCTGTCTGCCCCTCTCTTTTTCGTTGACGAGTTTTCTCTATGGAATACGAAGGGATGCCAGTATTCTCTTTTCACTGTATGGGTGAGTTCTTATGATCGGATCCACTGGTAAATATTTTTTCTTCTCAGCAGTTTTTTTATTCATTGCATATGATTGTTTTCCCTGCATTTTTTTATTTCATATTGTCTCCCTTATGATTCTCATTTTGTGCCTCTAATATCTTCGTTTGTGCTTCTGAATCTCTGTTTATCTCTGTTAGGTTTTATTTCTTGTTTACTTGTATTGTAATCTATTTTCTTTTATTATTACATTAGAATGCAATTGAGCCTAGTGCTCTTAATTTTTTCAAAAAAAAGCAACTCATCAATGGATGAAGAAATATAGCACAAGACTCACCAATGTGGAGAGGCAAGTGTTGAATTCTAGAAGTTTTTGTGAAATTTATGCTTTTTGTTATTGGTATTTCTTAGAGAATTTGAACATTTAGAATTGTGATTACATAAATTAGAGAAAATATTTTTTTTCCAAGTTACAATGTATACATCTCACGCATAAAGCTAGAGTTTTGGTACATGTTTAATGTAAGTGGAATTCCAACGAAAACAACTTCAATCTCATGTATTTATTATTGTTTTCAGCATATATTCTCTTATTTATGCATTTAAATATGAAGCAAACAGTAGCCCCACTAAATATGCAGAATAAAAATGTTTATTCAAATTTACTTTATAAAATTTTCATGCCTCATGCAATGTTAACATCCCACTAGCACACTTCAAAATGCTACAAACATTCATTTTAGCAATTAAAGTTTGATTTGTTTGAATGTCAACCTAATGCTCATCTCTTTTTGTAAAATCTTGGGTTATCGTCTCAACTTTAACTTTCCTTTTAATTCTTCTTACTTCCATGGAGAATATCGAGGACGTTTGCTAAGAAGGGCCATTTCAGAAGTAGTTGTGAGCACCCGATACCGGGTTAGCAGAGCTAATCCAGCACCAGTTTTTAGGTAAGTCCCCTAGCTGCAGGATCATATTGAGTAATTTAAAAGACAAAATATAGACATCAAACATAATTTATTTATTCATTAATTCACAATTTTTGATACAAGATCAAACTAAAAAAAAAGTTACAAACTTTAAAAAGAGAAAAAGAGCGATAAATCAGCAGGTAGCAGTATCAACACTACTTGGTTCTTAGCACATTTCCTCTAGAACGAACTCCTGATCTGAGCACATTTCAAAAGTGCGGGCAGTTGCATACCAGTTAGTTTTGAAATTAAGTACTGATAGATATCATCTTTACAATTGTTAAATAATAAGCAAAATAACTAATAATTTGATAGGAATTAAAAGCTGTATAAATTTATCCCTGCAATCCTGTTTCAATTGCACTGAATTTAAGCATAGAAGTAATTGCTGTCACAAAAATAAATATAGAATTTTAGCATTGAATATCTAATGCAAAACATGATTTTGTTGGGCAAGTACAAAATCGAGGAAAAGGGGGTTCATTTTGTATTACATATCCCAACTTCCCTCTATACTTGCCCCATCAAAGGCTTATCAGTATAGGCTTCTATGACTAACAATATCGGATAACCCCATCCTAATAGTTGTCTGATTAGATTAAAAATATATTAACATGGAACCCTTGCTACTCAGTTATTCAAATTCTTTCATATTTCATTTTATGTGACTTTTAAAAAACATTTTTATCAGTTTGTGTGATACTGAACGGGAAAATATATTTAAACAAGAGTAATAAAAGACATCTGATACATTTTTCTTTAAGTTCAAAATGCAAGTTGATTGAATCTGCATAAGTTTTGATATTTAAATTAGCTTTTTGCCAATATTTTTAGGAGTAATTATCGTCTTTTCTATTATATTTTTCTTTCGCTCTCTTCTTGATAGAAGACAGGATTTTAAGTTTTGAGGGAAGAAATAATAGCGCTATTATTATCATTATTAAATGATAATAATAATGTATGAAAGAAAAAGACAGAATAAAAATGATTGAAATTAAATTAATAAAATGGAAAATAGCAGTCAAATATAACATTTGTATTGTTATCATTATTGATTAATGACAACAATGCTAATTTGATGACATAATAGAGATAGTATAATTATTATTATTATGAAAATAAGTAAGGAAAAATAAAATAAAAATGCAAAAATTTTCTTATCTTTTCTCCCATTTTTCTTCTCCTCTAACCTAGAGTTAGGGTTGCCGGGAGCCGAAGGGAGGCTGGATGGGGGGGGGAGCCGGAGTAGAGGCGGCGACAGGAGGGCTGAGGGCTGGCTGAGGAGGAGAGGGGCTTCTGTAGGGATGAAGGAAGGTTGGGGGGGGGGATATTTAAAGAGAGAAGGGGGTGGCGGCCGGTCGCCGACCAGGGCGGCGCGCCTGAGGCCCATCTGCATTGAGTGCGTCGTGTCTGGCAGGCTCTGTCGCTCGACAGAGCCTGCGCCCTAGCGCATGGCATCTGGGGGAAACAGAGGAAAGGGGAAATTAAAATTTAAGAAAAAAATTTAAAATTAAATTTTTCATAATTTTCCACCGTTTGATCTCCAAAAATAACGAAACTTGACACAGATGGTGTTATGACGTAACGAACATCCTCGTGCCAAAAATTTTTGATTCAGAGCATTATTTTATTTTATATTTATTTTTGAAGTTTGAAACTTCAAAAATTAATTACGATCGAACCGGAACTTCGAATTTGATGAAACTTATAGCGTAGCCTTTAAATAATATACTCAACCCAATGACACAAATTGATGAATTTGGACTTGTATTTAATTTTCTTTATTTATTGAATTAAAAAATTTTTGAAATTAAAGCAGGAGTTTTCATTATTCAGATTTCTTCTTAATTAGAGTATTTTGATCTAAAAATTATTTCTAACCAATGGTATTCTTGTTTAATTTGAAGTTTCCCAAGATCCTGATTTCTAAGGCGGGATCTAACCTAATTTGTAAAGTAACGACGTTGGATCGTTACAAACTCACCTACTTAAAAATGATGTCATCCTCGATATTAAGAATAAAATAAAGTCTTTAAGGGAGTTTTGGGGGTACTTTGATTCTGAAATAGTTCTGAATACTTTCTTCGTATATCACCTTCTCTTTCCTATGTGGTTTCATTTGCAGTATGGTTATGCCATTGAACTTTGATGATTGGGATCGTTCTGTCTTAATTTTCGGCGGTCTTTCTCAATGATTTTAAGAAAATTTTCGACATTAGTCAAATTAGGCTGACTCTCGACCGTTGAATCTGAAATTTGCTGAGTGAATTCTTAGAGGCATTTGCAGAGTGCTGATACATGGAATATGCTGTGCACGGCTGTAAATTTTTAAAGAAGTTTAAGTCTATACCGAGCTTCCAATTTTTGCAGTTACTTTGAAGGGTCTAACATATCTAGGACTCAGCTTTCCAATTTCCCCAAAGCGATGAATTCCTTTTCTATGGCTAACATTTAAATAAGCACAATCACCAATGTGAAATTCTTGCCTCTGGTGTCTTGTGTCGAAGTATTTCTTTTGTCGGTCTTGGGCTGCCGCAATTGGCTCTTCATTAGCCTTATCTTTTTGTTTGTTTCTTCAATCAACTCAGATCCATAAATTTGTACATCTCTAACTTGTGTCCAGGCTAGAGGAGTACTGTACTTTCTCCCATATAAGGCTTCATAAGGGAGCCATCCCAATGCTCCACTGGTGGTTATTATTGTAAGCAAATTTTACAAGTGGAAGGTGTTTCTCTCAATTTCCACCAAAGTCTAAAAAGCATGAATGTAGATCTTCTAGCACTTGGTTGACTCTCTTTGTTTATTCGTTAGTTTGAGGATGGAATGCTGTGCTCATGGCTAAAGTGGTTCCCAAATCTTTGTTTGCTTGCCAAAATCAAGAAGTAAACCTGCCATTCTGATCTGAAATTATAGTTTTAGGAATCCCATGCAATTTGATGATCTACCTGATATATAATCTTGTCGGTTTCTCCACTGAGTTTGTTTACTTTATTGGGATATAGTGGGCTGACTTTGTTAATCTTTTAACTATGACCCATAAGGCATCTGCTTTTGATTTTCCTTTTGGCAATCCCATTATGAAATCCATGGAGATATCTGACCATTTCCATTATGAGATTTCTAGTGGATGCAGAAATTCACCAGGTCGTTGGTGCTATGCTTTGACTAGGGTACAAACAAGGCAGTTACATCCGTCCTTCTTCTCCACGAAAAGTACTGGGGCTCCCTAGGGGGGCACATGCTTTGCCGGATCAATTTTTTACTGGTTAGCTCTTGAAGTTGTTGGTCTAATTCCTGGAGCTCTTTTGGTGCCATACAGTATGGTGATTTTGACTTGGGTTGGGCTCCCGGAACTAGTTCTATTGAGAACCCAATTTCTCTTAATGGTGGTAACCCGAGTAAATTGTCAGGGAATACATTTTCAAAATCTCAAACAATTTGCATTTCTGATAAAGGCACAACTTCATTTCTTTCTCCCATTATTGTTACTAAGTATGCGCTGTATCATTTCTTAATAAGCTTTCTTACCTTCATCGGGTTTATTAGGGAAGTTAACAGGCTCTGTCTTCTTGTAAATACTGTTGATATTTTACCACTTTTGATTTGATTTTTTTCTTTAGGCAGTTGATTATAACATCATGCTTGCTTAACTAATCCATCCCTAGAATAATATCAAAGTTGGTGATTGTTAGAATTACTAACGTAACTTTGAATATTTCACCTTTAATGGGGATATTAAAAATGCAAAATTTCTGAGCCTCCATGGTAGCTCTAGTAGGTAACCCATTATTTAGTGTTGTTGCCAAATGGGAGTATGGTAGTTCTAGTGTGGCTGTAAGTTTTTCTGATATGAAGGAGTGACTTGCCCTGTATCGAATAAGGTGTCACATGATACATCATTAATGAATAGCGTGCCTAAATATGAATTATGAGCATTTTGTACTAATTTTTATAAGTGCAAAAGAAAAAGGAGAACAAGAAGAATGGAATATTCGATACTACATCATTGTCTCCAGGTGCTAAGACTGGAGTGAGCGTGTAAATTCTTGCGGGAGTTGGGTTACGAGGTGCGGGTCCCTTCCTTTGATTGGATGCTGGTGCAGTTGGTGGTCTTGGGGCATTGGTTGGTTTTGGGGAAGCTCCTCTTGTTTGGGCACGGAATGGGGTTACAACAGTTGCTGTGTTTGTGCCTTTTAATGGTCACTTCGTCTATCATTCCCATGGATCAACATTCCCGAATTTGGTGGCCTGGCTTGCCGCATAGAAAACACCTTTTGCCGTCATGGTAGCACTTATCGTAGGGATGAGGTCTTCAACAATCTCCTCTCGTTCCTTGCCCGGGATTCTCAGAAGTTAGCTGAAAGATTTTTACAGGTGGGTTGTGTTGTTGTCTTTTGAAAGTCCCTTGGTCCTTTGTGGGATGATCCTGCCTCTTCCCTTGTCCTGAGTGATTAGAAGGCTTGCTATATTATTCGTGTTCCATGATTAATGCACCTTCTAAAAGTTTGGAGAAATGAGTATGCCTAAATGGAAGCAGGCTCCAATAGAGGGTGTCCTCCATCCCCGATAAAAAATGATTGCACCTTGCTTTCTCTGTACTTATCAAGTTCTGAGCATACCTTGACATTCTTGTGAACTCGGCCTCATAGTTGGCCACATAATTGCTACCTTGAACCAATTTCATGAATTGGTTTTTCATGATGTTTTGGGCAGCTTGTGGGACGTATTTAGCTCTGAATTATTTCAGAGAATGCTTCCCAACTTAAATTCTCCGATTATATGCTAGTGAAATCAGTGTTGGCGACGGATTCCCATAATCGGTTAGCTTCGCCTTTAAATAGATAGCGAGGAAAGATTGGAGAATTCCATAGAATGATGCTTTTGGGGTGTTTGAATGGAGTTTGATAGGGCTGCTTTCTTTTGGTTAGCTAGGAGCTCTATGACGGCTTCCATGCATCGATCATTGTTACTTCTTGGAACTTCCATTGATATACGTGCCTTGGTTGGGGTTTCTGATGGGGTGCTCATAAATCCTTTGTTTGAATTCATCTTTTTGCCTAAGGTTGAAAGCTTAAAATACATAGGTTTATGTTATCATTCTCTCTTCTCAAAATGAATTATGATTTGACATTTATATACTATCTCTTAAATTTACACTCAATTCTGCTCTAATACCAATTGTGAGAACCCGATGCCGGGTTAGCGGGAGCTAATTCAGCATCAGCTGTTGGGTAAGTCCTCTAGTCGCAGGATCATATTAAGTGATTTAAAAGACGAAAATATGGACATCAAACATAACTTATTTATTCATTAATTCACAAGTTTTAATTACAAGATCAAAATAAAATAAAAGTTACAAACTTTAAAAGAGTTAAAAAGAGCGATAAATTAGCAGGTAGCAGTATCAACACTGCTTGGTTCTTAGCACCTTTCCTCTAGGACGAACTCTTGATCTGGGCATGTTTCAAAAGTGCGGGCATTTGCACACCAGTTAGTTTTGAAACTAAGTGCTGATAAATGTCATCTTTACAATTGTTAAATAATAAGCAAAATAATTAATAATTTGACAGGAAATAAAAGATGTATAAATTTATCCTTGCAAACCTATTTCAATTGCACTGAAACTTAAGCATAAAAGTAATTGCTGTCACAAAATAAAATATAGAATTTTAGCGTTTGATATCTGACGCAAAACATGATTTTGTTTTGCAAGTACAAAATCAAGAAAAAGGGGGTTCATTTTATATTACATATCCCAACTTTCCTCTATACATATAGGCTCCTTATGACTCTTGATGTCGGACAACCCCGTCCTAGCAGTTGATTGATCAGACCAAAAATATATCAACGTGAAATCCTTGCTACTCAGCTATCCAAACTTTTCATGTCATTTTATGTGACTTTTAAAAATCACTTTTATCAATTTGTGCGATTGCTGAGCTGGAAAACATATTTAAATAAGAGTAATAAAAGACATATGGTACCTTTTTGATATTTAAATTAATTTTTAGCCAATATTTTTATGAGTAATTATCTACTTTTCTATTCTTTTTTTTTTGATCTCTCTTCTTGATAGAAGACATTATTTTAAGTTCTGAGAGAAAAATAATAGCGTTATTATTATCATTATTTAATGAGAATAATAATGTATGAAAGGAAAAGACAGAATGGAAATGATTGAAATTAAATTGATAAAATGAAAAATAGCAGTCAAATATAATATTTGTGCTATTATCATTATTGATTAATGATAACAATGCTAATATGATGATATAATAGAGATAGTATAATTATTATTTTTATGAAATTAAGGAAAAATAAAATAAAAATGCAAAATTTTTCCTCTCTTTTCTTCTCTTTTATTTTCTTCTCTAACATAGGGTTAGGGTTGCCGGGAGTTGAAAGTAGGCCGGAATAGAGGCGGAGGCAGGTGGCTGGCGGCAAGGCTGAGGGGGGTATTTATAGAGAGGTGGGAGGTGGTGGCCGACCAGGGCGGCGCGCCTGCCGCCCGCGTGCGTCGCATCTGGCAGCGCCTTGCAGGTTCTGTCGCTCGACAGAGCATGCGCCCTAGTGCATGGCGTTGGGGGGGACAGAGGAAGGGAAAATTAAAATTTAAGAAAAAAATTTAAAATTAAAATTTTCTCATTTATCCTCCGTTTGATTTTCAAAAATAACGAAACTTGACACATAGGTGTGTTATGACATAATAAACCTCATCGCGTCAAATTTTTTTTATTCGGAGCAATATTTTATTTTATATTAATTTTTGAAGTTTGAAACTTCAAATATTAATTACGATCGAACCGAAGCTCCCAATTTGATGAAACTCTTAGCGTAGCCTTTTAATAATATACTCAACTCAACGATACAAAATCAATAAATTTGAACTTATATTTAATTTTCTCTATTTATTGAATTAAAAAAATTCAAAAATTAAAACAGGAGTTTCTGTTATCTGGATTTCTCCTAAATTAGGGCATTTAGATCTAAAAATTATTCTTGACCAATGTTATTTTTGTTTGCCCTAGTTTGAAGTTCCCCGAGATCCTGATTTCTGAGGCGAGATCTGACATAATTTGCAAAGTAACAACATTAGGTCGTTACAATAGTATTTCGATTCTGTGGTTCATTTGGGAAGAGAGGAATAATTGTAGAGATAATAATTCTAATTCAATAATGAGAAAATTATTTGGGAAGCTATTAATATGTCATAGCCGCTGTTAAAGCTAATTTCCTTACGCCCAATTATTCAAACATGATTTCTGAAGTTGCCAAAATTTCAGCAATCATGCTGTTAAATGAAGGAACCACCTCATGGTATCGTCAAATTAAATGCAGATGGTAGATTTAAGAAAACCTCTAGTTTGGGTTCTGTGGTGTGGTATTGCTAGAGATAATAATGTGAAGTTCTATTTTTTTTTTGTACCAAATATACAGACAACTCTTTTGTAATGGTTGAAAGTAAATATCTTCTTACTGGTTTGAAAATTTGTAAAGAAACGAGCTTCGTTAATCTATGGATTCAACTTGATGTCTATCTGATTCAGATGGTCAATACTAGAGCTTGCGGGGACTAGTATTTATTCTATTTTCCTAGTGAATTATATGATTTTTTTTGCTTAATTAGTCTTAATACTATTTATATTTAGAGAGATGGAAATAGTGCTGCTGTTGGTTGGCTGATGTTGGATATATAAATGAAACTTTATTTTCAGGCAATGCCTTTCTCTATCATTTAAGTCAATGTTTATTGATTGAATTAGTCTATGCTTTTTCAGTTGATTAGGATACTATTTTTAACTGTATTTTGATTCCTGATGGTTATAATTGATAAGTCTGCTGTTACTTTTTTTGCTTACGCCTTTTGGGTTTATAATAATGAGGTATGCCGTTGAATATATTTCTGGCTGAGGTATAGTGTAGTTAGCTGTTATTTTTGAACCCTTATGTTTTGGCTTATTCATGCCATGGCCTATTCGTAGTGCTGTGTTTTTTATGGTGAAATCTGAATTGTTTTATATTAGAATTGGATCCATTAGTAAGTTTTTTTTTCTCAGTGTTGGCGATTATATAAAATTTTAATATAAATATTTTATTGATGATCAATTTTTTTCTCTAATAGGCAGCAAAACATTATGCTCATATTATTTGTTATCTTCTTAATTTTCTTTTTTACAAAATGCAAAAAAATTAAGTTCGGGGTAATTTTACCTTTTTAATTATTCGAAATATCTTATGTAGCAGATTACTTCATTCCAAACATAATATAAATTCTCTGAAAAACTATTATAAACAACCAAACAGAAGTAAAATAATCAGATTATATTAATATCAGATTATTTTGTACTAAAAATCTTGCATTCCAAATAACCCCTAAAATAAAAAATTCTTATATATATATTTATATTTCCTTTTTAAGTTTTATAAATATAAAATCAATCTAGTGTATCTCATGCTGAAGTCAAGAGTCAAGCCCTAGCTGACCAACCTGCAAAGAACTCTCCCAGTTTCTCTTTCTAGTTGATGGACGGTCACCCATTCGAGACCTGAATCTCCATCCCTGATCATTCACATAACAACCAAACAAACTCGGAGATCTCTGTCCTCCCAAGTTTCTCTCTTTCTCTCTCTCTCTTACCTCTCTTGTTGAGATGAGAGAAAGGGAGGAGTAAATTGAAATTAGAAGAGCTTTGTGTATATTGTAATATGTTGTTATAGCGTACATGTGTATATAGTGATGTGTAAACTGTAACATATGTTAGTTACAAATTCTAATCAATGTCAAGCCTTAATGAGCTGTCGATCGTTACATTTTAATCTCTGTAACTTATAGCGGTTTCTAATTCTTATTAATGTCTAGTATTCATTGCTGCAACTATATTAGGATATTCTCCCGTAAGGTGACAGTGAACTTCTGAACCGTCAACTTATCTCGTATGTAGTTAAATTGGGAGATTGAAAGTGATTTTGTGAGAATGTCCACTATCTGCTCATTTGACTGTGTAATGTATCGTGACATCATTAATTTTGACATTGTCACTAATGAAGTGACAATTAACTTCTACATATTTTGTACGAGCGTGAAATGACGGGTTGTTGGCGAGAGAGATAGCAGATAAGTTGTGACAATAGAGTTTTTTGTCTTGCAATTCGATATGTTGGAATTGTTGAAGTAGTCTGCGAAGCCATATGATTTTTGTAACTGTTGAGGCAAGCGCTCAGTATTCAGCTTCTGTGGAGGATTGTGCTACTGTGCGTTGTTTCTTGGCGCTCCAGCTGATTAGAGTTTGACCCAAAAATACAAAAAATCAGCCGTAGATTTCAAACCATAACAGTCTCCTGCCCAGTTTGCATCTGAATGTGCGTGAAGCTCCATGGTGGAAGGAGTGGCAGGCAGCCTAAAATGAGTGGTGCCTTTGATTTATCGTAATATGCATTTTAGTTATGTGGAGTGATGCTGTAGAGGTTGATGCATGCGTTGGCAAATGCGGTTGACGGTGTGACTGATATCTGAATGTGTGATGGTAAGGTATTGAAGGCGGTTGACTGTTTGTTATGAGGAATTCTGTGAGGATAGGGAACCACTGTCGTGGAGATTGTCTTAGCTTATAGAGAGCCTTTTGAGCTTGCACATGTAGTGGGATTTATTGGGATCGATGAAACCCTGAGGCTGTTTAATGTAAATTGTTTTATTTGTGGAGGAAGGCATTTGAGATGTCGAGTTGTAATATGGACCATAGGTGATATACGACTTTAGTGAAGAGTACGTGAATGGTTATTTTAGCAATTGGGCTGAAGGTTTATGTGTAGTATAATCCATAGGTTTGGTTGAAGCCTTGGCCCACTAGGCGAGCTTTGTAACAACCAACAAAGCCATCGATATTGTATTTGGTATGGAATGTTCATTTGCATCCAAGTGTTGGTTGAGCCGGCTTTGGGGGAACTAAATCCCACGTTTGTTGATCTTTAAGAGCGGTGAGATCGAGTACCTACCTCCAATACAACCAACAAAGCTATAATTTCAGCGGCCATTGCTTGTCTCCAGTGACCAAGTTTATTTGCTTGGGTGTTGTAGTGGGATTGGTTTGTAGAGGAGTTTAGGCGGTGAGATCGAGTATGGGGTGATGCTGAAGAGCACATGTTATCGTTCTGGTAAGCAGTGGATGTGAAGGACGGATGGGGGAGAGGGAGGATAGAGAGGCAGTGTTTGCTATAGGTAGGATAGTATTGGAGGTAGCAGAGGAGTTGTTGGTTAGAGGAGGTAGAGTTTTGAGGACTTTTTGAGTTTGGAGAGGTAGAGAGTGTGGGTAATGATGACAGTATAGGCTTATGTGGTGTGGTATAGAAGCTGGGGAAGTGGAGAGTGGAATGAGCAATTGGGGGGTTATTATTTTTGGAGATTGAGGAAGTTGGAAAAGAGAGAGAAGATAGGGTTTGAGTTTAGAAGTAATATTCGAGGAGGTGCATGCTGTGAGAAATAAGAACTTATTGTATGAGTGGATTAAAATATTGGTATCCTATGTAGGTAGGGGAGTAGTTTATGAAGCTACAGGGAATGGTTTTAAGGGTTAGTTTGGATTGCTGCAGAGATAGAAGTGGGTTGCAAGTGCAGCTGAAAACATAAATGTTAGTATAGGTGGGTTTGCGATTGTGTTTTAGTTTGTAGGGTGTTTTGTTATTGATAGTCATGGAAGGGAGGCAATTAATGAGATAGGCTGAGGTAGAGAAAGTGTCAGGCCAAAATTTGGAGGGGCCAGCAGAGTGGAGTGTTCTGATTGTTTCCATGAAGTGACGATGTTTCCTTTGGGCGCTCCATTTTATTGAGGTGTGTATGGGCATGGATATTGATGAGGAATTTTTGTTTGTTGTAGGATAGTGGAGAGAGTGTTGTTGCAATATTCGCGACCTCCATCGGAATGTAAGATTTTTATTTTGTGGTTGAACTGGCGTTCAAGGAACGAGTGAATTGAATGAAAAGACTTGTAATTTTATATATTTGGTTCATTGGAAAAATTCATACAAAGTGAGAAAAAAATCATTAATAAAAGAGACATGGCAGCGATAACCTTCATTGTATATATTAGGGGCTGAATTCCATACATTATAATGAATCAATTCTAATAGTTTACAATGATGATTGGTAGAAATAAGGAAGGGCAATTGTGGTGTTTGTTCATGATGCATTGGATGCACTCGGTAGGGTTATTGTTGATCTGGTTATGAGGAATTTGAGCTGCGAGAAGCTGCTGGATGGCCTAGTCTTCGGTGCCAGAGTATTGTTACGGCCTTTGCAGTGGAAAAATCAAGGAGTAGAGGCGATGGAGTTGGAGAACCGTGTTGGAGCAGAGATCCTTGATGCAAAAGCTGAAGGGATCAAATGAAATAGAGCAGTTATTATCAGCTGCAAGTTTGTGTACATAGATGAAATTGAATTTGAATTGGGGAACTTGCAACATTTGAAAGAGGTTGAACTTACGAGATGGAGTAGGTAATAGACTGTTATCGATGTTGTAGATGTGTAGGGATTGGCCATTGCCGATGGTACCATTGTACGAGTTTGAGATAGAGAGCTTGCTGAGATTGTTGGCCATGTGGGATGATGCGCTGGAGTCAAGAACCCAATTGTTGTCGGTGTAGCCATCGAAAATGAGCGTGTGGGCTGATGGGAGGATTTAGTTAAAGTTGAATTGTGTCTATACCAATAAGAGATTGTTGTGTGTCCTCATATTCCACATATTTGGCACTCGGTGGTGGCTTTTCCCCGCTGATCGTTGGATGTGGTGTTCGGAAACAAGGTGAATATTGATCGATTAAGGGGCCGTGGGCTGAAGTTTGATTGGCTTCTGCCTCTCCAGGATCTGTCGCAGCCGTTGCTGAGGGTATGCATCAGGAATTGGTGATGGGGCTTGCTGTAGATCATGATGGACATCGTGTTGTAGGTGTTGTAGATTTATTTCTTCGTTGCAAAGTAGGGAATAGAGGTCATCGAGACTCAAAGGTTGGATATTTGTGCGGATTGTTGTTTTGAATGCTTAATATTGAGCGATGAGGCCATTCAAGGTGTAAGGAATGATATCTTCGGTGTCAATGGTGGAGCCGATAGTTGATATTTTATCTATAATTTCTTTGATTTTGGAGAGGTAAGCTAGCATGGATTTGTCTTGCATTGTAACATTTTGTAGGGCATTTTTGAGTTGAACAACCTTGAACCTATTTGTGGATTGGAAACATCTTGTAAAAATCTACCAGGCTTCATGACGTCGATGAATTGGTAAGGATTTAGGGTAAAACGGAGGAGGAGATGGTGGAGAATAGGGTTGAGATCAAGTTTCAATCAGTGGAGGTCCATAATTCAAAACATGGATTGCTGTGTTAATTCCGGCACTGTCAGAAAGGTAAGATAATGGTTTTGTCTAGGTACCATTGAGGTGGCCGTGAAGACCGTTGACTTTGAAAAGGTTAAATATTTACACTCGCTAAATTGAGTAATTGTTGGAGGTAAGGTGGTGGTTAATTAAGTTCTTGATACTATTGATCAAGAACGTAAGGCTAGAGGAAAGAGGCAATGGGTTTGATGCTTCTTGATTTTCTTGTGAGTCGGTGCTGTTTTTCGTGTTGGAGGATGATGCAACAATTGGTCGATAGTAGGGATGGTGAGAATGTCTTGATTGTTTTCGTCATCTAGAGACGTCCGTCAGAAGCAGACGCAGACAACAATTGGTCGATAGTAGGGATGGTGAGAATATCTTGATTGTTTTCGTCATCTAGAGACGTCCATCAAAAGCAGACACAGACATCAGACGCATGCGATTATGTGCGTTGATTTTGCCGGAGACAGAGATGGAGGCTAGATGTCGGTTAGGCTCAGGGCATAGGCGTCGGTTAGGCGCAGGGCTCAGACGGGAGGAGGCAAAAGTCGATTATTCTAGAGACGGAGGCGGAGATTTTCTTCGATTTTGCCGGAGATGGAGACGAAGATTTTCCGTGCAGGTGAATCAGACGCAGGAGATTCTTTGCGTCGATTCTGTCGTCGATTCTAATGCGTCAGAGGGAGGCGGTTCCTGCTGGAGAAGAAACATAGACATGCCATGCTGTAGGAATTAGAGGCCGGGGGTGAAGGAGGAGGGGATCGTGAGTTGCTAACAAGCCACCTCCATCATGCTGACAAGCCATCATTTTGCGTCCAAAACCCTCTCATATCAATCCAAGTGAAGATAGGCTGCTCTCATATCAGTCAAACATGGCCCAGCCTTATTAGCTGTAGCTGATATCAGAGTCAGCTGCCATCCTCTCCTCTCCGACCCTCTGTCTCCTCGTATTGCAACTGCCATCACCTGGAAGGCCTTCTTCCACCTCAAACTTTCTTTGGGTGCTTGCTTCATCTGTTGCTACTTGCGATTTCTTAGGTTTTGTTAGTACTTTTTCTGCATTTGAACTGATGCACATGAACTTGAATTATTTCTTTAGCTTTACTTGGTTTTTCGGAAGTTAAGATAGTCTGCCTTTTATTGCATGTTTGTTAAAAAATTTGCGCAAACCTAAAAAAACTCCTGGTGTGCATGCCCTGTTGAATGACATCTGAATTGCTTTAAATTTCAGAGAACTTGCAAACCTATGAATTTGGATATTATCTTGTTGACACATGTTGATCGTAATGCTATAAACTTGAGAATTTAAAAACTACCATTACTAATCACTAAATAAAAGCTTGTGATAGAAGATGACGAGCTGAGTTGTCTTGGGGAGTTTAGCTCAAGTACAATTTCCGATATGTGATGGAAATTAATTGAACTAGGTTTGATTCCCATGGAAATGAGCTGTTTGAATCCCAACATATTATTTGCAGATCACAATTGACTATTTAAGAACAAAAAATGATAACATTCTTTCGAGTTTTAAATGTTATTAATGAATACTATTCACTAATTGTTGAGATTAGTCTAGTTTTTACTATTTATTTAATCTATGCATATTATTCCTTGCTCATTTGTGATGTTGCCAGCTTTTTTGTTCATATTTTGCTTTCTCGTTTGCACCTACCGTATATTTTACTATGTATATTATAAATATTATTATTTATCTAACTTTATGTTCTAATTTTAATTTATCTTTTGACTGGTGCTTTCACAATTTTTTTTTCAGGCATATACTAAATTAGAACTTTGATAGCTTGATTGTTAGGCCTAGGTTCATTCATTTGTTGGTGACTTCGTATGGAGCCCTGTTGCTTTGGAAGACTATGAGATTTAATTTAATTTCTATGTTCAATGCATTAATTGTGGAGTTATCATGATGTAATCTGATTTATAAATGCATTAATGAATTAGGAGTGGTTTTGCATGCATTATGTAATGATGAGATGAACTATTAATCACTTAATTTCTTGACCTAATCCTTAGGTCATTACAAAATATATTCTGGACTAGGTTAAGGAATTAGGATAGTCAGAACTGAACTATAAGTAGGCGAGCTTGATTAATTTGATTATGAAACTTGCTAATTGAACTAAGATCTCCTTGATTGGTCAATATTATTAATCCAGAGCAATTGACATTTATGCTTATTAAGCCATTTTTAAAAAATTTCGTAAAGCTTTAGCAATGCTAAGTTCAAACTAATCTGCTCATATAGAATCAACAATCTGTGAGATATGTCTAACTAGATCCTTCTAACCTAGTTAGAGCCATTCCCGAATAATTGCTTTTAAGTCTTTTATCTTTTTCACTTTTTAAGCTGAATCATTGTGTGCTAGGTTCCATGAAAAGCATAATTGTCAGAACAAGTTTAATTTGTATCAAGTGGTTGGCAATTAAACTCTAATTTCGGCTTGCCTCCACTTCTCATCCTACGACTACATTCATGTCTCTTGTCGTCCTGGAATTTTTTTTGATATTTTAATTTATTTACTTTGAGAATTCTGCTATCTTCTCTCTCGCAATATCTCTTCCTCTTCTTGTTCGGTTTTGTTTTTCTTGTTATGAAATCACTTTATTTTTTAAAAAAATGAAGATTCGACATTTTTTCACATCAGCAAGGATTTGACCTTTATCACATTAGGAGGTTTGACTTTTTCTTCACATTGGCTTAGTTTTCTTATTTCTAATTCGTTTAAACCTTTAATCTCTCGTTTGGAGGATTTGATTTCTTATTAATGTAAAATTTTCTATCATTATTATGGTTTGCAGGTATAATATGAAAATAACGAAATTGAAGAAAATGAAAGGAAGTACTGATTTGGGTATAATTGGAAAGGAGAAGAGGGGAAAGGACAAACGATCAAATGATGGAAGCAATTTGGATCCATTCACAAATAAAAATGATAATGGCAATTCTCATTCTCTTGCAAATTCGAATGTCAAAGCAGGCCAGGAAGGCAGCATTGTAACTGGAGAAAGCATGAAGAAAAAGAGAAAGAAGCATATGAAAGGCAATCATTTAAGGCTCTTGGAGAAAACCTCTGATGGATATATGATGAATAACTGCTCAGAATTTGTGCCGGTGGAGTTATCAAAGGATTTCAACCAAGACACTGTTGTGAATAGTAAGAAGGAAGATATGAAAGAGAAATACAACACGCATAGCGAGTTTGAAAAACTTGCATCGTTTGCGAGGCTATGTGATGAAAAAATGCTTATGCCTGAAAATTCAACTATTGATGGTGTTAAGGAAAGTAGGAAACATAATAAAAAGCAGAAGAACAAAAAGAAACAAAGGAAGCCAATAGAGATCATTGACATCAGCTCTTTTGAGAATGCCTCTGTTGATGGAGAGGCAAGTTTTGAAGATGAGATTGACCATGGAGATCCCATGAGAAGTGAGAAAGATCAAAAGAAGAGGAGAAAGAGTAACAAGGACAGAGAATATTTCAAAACATGTGCTGATTCTTGCAACTGGCATGAAATAGAAGTTCAGGATAAGAGAAAAAGGAAAGACATTTTTCTAGCGGAGGATCAGAATAAGCAGAAAAAGATTAAGGGTAATGGTGTTTGCAACCGAGATGAAGTTAGAGAGCAGAATAAAAAGAGAAAGGGAGGCATTTCACAAGAGGAAGAACAGGAAAAGGGTAGTTCAAAGAAAATGACCAAGGAAGCAGCTGTCAAGGCAGTTAATATTATTTTTGAAAGTAATGATGAAGAAGTGCCACCAAGAACACATGTAAGAAAAAAAGCAAAAAAGTTGGAGAAGAAAGAGGAAAATGTAGGTGATTGTCCAAAATTAATTCTTGAAATGACTTCTAGAAAAGAGAAGGGTGATCAACAACGCATTGTAATAACCAACCATGTTGAAAAGAACAAATCAGATATGATCACACCTAATGTTGAAAAAGGAAGTTGCGATAATGAGTCATTTACTCATGAACAAAAGAAGGATGCAAAAAAGAATAAAAAGCATGTTAGCTTTGCCAATGAAGTTGAGGAGTTTTCAGTTCCTCATATCACTGGAGATGATTTGGATTCAGATAAAATTGTGGGGAGCAAACGGTATACTCCAGAGGAAGATGAATTGCTCAAGAAAACTGTAATGAATTATATAGAGGTTAGTTTTGCTAGTACTGAAAATCTATATTAGTTATATTTGTTTATGTTTGTGCCTTTGGAATGTGGTTGATGTTGAAGTTTCTCATTTTACTTTGTAAAATTTTATTTCCTTTTTTATTGAAACTTTGCATATCGAATGTCTAGCTGCTCCTAATTTCTTACAAGAAGTTTGGTCTTTTACCATCTGAATTAATTAATGACATTATATCATCTATATTTTGAGTTCAAAACTTTTAGTCTTTGTAAGATGCTATTTCTAACTTTTAAGGAGAATTGAATTCAAATAAAGGTTGTCTACCATCTCACTCTAGAACTCTCTTCCCATCTGAATTCTCTCCACTTTTAAATTATTATTCTTTACTTCTTTATGGATCATATTTTTCTTTTATTATTTTTGTATTGCCATTCATTTACACGCGCACTCATTGTTCATAACCTGCAATCAGTTGTAGGGACTCAAACTCATAAGGCTCTTTTATTCTTTCAGGGGTGAAATCTGCTCTCTCATCCCCTTCTAATAACGTCTAGTTTGTTTATTATCTAATTTTGTGCTTCCATGCCAAATTTCTTTCAGCAATTCATCATATTATACAGTTTTGCTAGAATTTTGCATACAACATTGAAGCTGTTTGCTGCTTTCTAATTCTTAATTCTCAATGAACAAATTTATGGCTTTTGTTTTTATTGCATTTCACTTTTGTAGTGACAAACATGGTTTTAGAGCTAGGTTTGTAGCTCATTGATATTTTCAATTAAAGCTAATTCCACAGCAACTTTTTGCATCTTCTCAACATTTTAGAATTTATTATTAGAGCTTGAACTTCAATCCAAAGTCTTTGCCAAAGCATTTCTACTTTAAATTTTAAATTTTGTACACATTCTAATCTTTATCCATAGCTAATCTAATATTTTTAAAAGACTAAGACATGTTACACTAAATTTATCACTTAATTTGATCTTTTGAGTGAGGAAGATAATCATCATAGGAACAATTTCTTAGTAGGAGATTGATGGGAGCATGGAGATTTTTTCTATTGGGCAATGGTGGTTTGTATTTGGTTTATACGTTTACAAATAAAATCACATAATGAAAGCCATTACACAATTTGAACCATTTTAGTAATAAAACAAACTAATCAAATTTAAGTATGTTTGGGTTCGGTTTTATTTTGATTTTAATTGAACTGTCTCAGTAAAATTTGATTATATAGGTCTTATTTGGTTTAGTTTAAGTTTAGCAATTTGATTTAAAATTGATTTCTTAAATAATAATCTGTAAGGGTTTCTTTTGAGGGTTGAAAGAAATGGTTTGGTGAGATTTTTGAACTATTCAAGAGATAATTGGTGAGTTGTATCCATACAATAAATTATATACTGCTTAGGGTGAGATATATTTATAAACTAACTAATTTAAGAGAAAAGGATGAAAATTTGACCCATGTTAAATATATCAAAGATATATTCAAAAAATACTTTTATGGACAAAGATATTCAACTTAGATGGACAAATTTTCTTACTAAATTTTTTTAATGAAGGTTGTACCAGTACATTTTATATAAGCGATTTTAATTGTTATAAAAATTATATTAACTACACTTTCATTTGCTGTACTTATAAAGTTGAGATTCAGAATGCTTAAAGAGGATGAAGAGCGAAAAAATGGTAGGATTGGATGATATCGCTATCGATGTATGGAAATATTTGGGTGAGAAAGAAATTACTTGGCTTATCAAGTTATTTAAAAGTATTTTGAAAACTAAATAAATGTTAAATGAGTAGAGAAAGAACATTGTTATACATATTTACAAAATTAAAGGCGATGTTCAAGATTATGCTAATTGTAGAAGAATCTATAGTTAATGTGCTATACGTTGAAACTTTGGGA
Source organism: Gastrodia elata (assembly GCA_016760335.1). NCBI lineage: Eukaryota > Viridiplantae > Streptophyta > Magnoliopsida > Asparagales > Orchidaceae > Gastrodia > Gastrodia elata. Next base: position 10,289,708 of record CM028685.1, on the reverse strand, counting down.
GATTATGAAGGGATACTTGTATTTCTCAAAATTAATTTAGTTTTATGTTAGGTAGATCTATCATGGAGGCTATACATATAACAAAAGGTTTGATAGAAAAATTTAGAGAAAGAAAAAATCATTTAAGTTTATTGATCTTGAAAAGGCTTATAATAGAGTGCCAAGAAAAGTTCTTTGGAGAGCTTTAGAGAAAAAAGGGATTTGTATTGCCTATATTAATGTTATTAGATATATGTATAACAAGGTTGCAATATGTGCTTGATCTCAGGTGCCTTGCCTAATAATTTTTGGGTTGTTAATGGATTACATTAAAGCTCAGCTCTTAGCTCATATTTTTTTGCTTTATTATGGATGTTTTTACTAAGCACATCCAATGGGAGGTTCATTGGTGCATGCTAATTGAAGATGATATTCTTTTAATTGATAAGGCCATGGATGGAGTAAAAGCAAAATTTTGAGTTGTGGAACACTACATTAGAATCTAAAGGTGTGTTCATCTTAGTAGATCTAAAATAGGATATATAAAGTGTAAGTTAATTGTACTATAAGCCATAATCGAGAAGACAACTATTGAGGACCATGTGCTCAAGAAGAGTGAGAGGTTCAAATACTTTGGTTCAATTATTCAAAATAATGGTGAAATAGAGAGCGATGTGATTAATAGGATCCAAGCTAGTTGGATGAAATGGAGGAGCGCTTATAGACTGTTGTGTGATCAACAAATCCCACTCAAAATTAAATAAAATTTTTATAGAGCAGCTATACGACTAATTATGTTATATGGGCTAAATGTTGGCCAACTAAAAAAAGAAACTTACCGATCAAATAAGTGTTACAGAGATGAGGATTTTTAGGTGGATGAGTGGGTTTACTTATAAGGATTGAATGGGAAATGAGTTTTTCATAGTTAGGTTCGAGTTGCTCCAATAGTGGACAAGATTAAAAAATGCCACCTTAGATTGTTTGAGCATATTAAGCATAGACCATGCAATGCTCCTACTAAAAAATTTGAGTTTATGATTTCATCCTATTAAAAGAGGAAGAAGAAGACTAAAAAAGACATGGGAAGAAACTATTAGAAAGTATCTTCTCTATTTGAAACTTAATAAGGGGCTTTATTTGATTTTGTACAGTGAAAACAAAGGATTCATGTAGTTGAGCCTTCCTAGTGTGACTAAGACTTGTTGTAGTATTGTTGTAATCCATTTGTTCTTTTTTCTCATCCTTTAAGACAATAAAAAGATGATCTAGTCTAATCATGAGCATAAGTGCAACAACACCAAATCACATAAAACTTCTCATGTGTATGACTTTATTGATTCCTTATTATATTTACTGGTAATATTCTCTATTGCAATTCTTGGTATATGACTCATTCCTTCTTGTGTTATTCACAGCAATCAATAATAAGGCAGGAGGCCCCAAAAAATGTGTGCTTGTTATAATACATGGGTACCATGCCTAATCAATTAGTATTTCAGAGCATACACAATTTGTACCTAGTGTCTAATCGCATTATTAGTGGGATATTAGCTGTGAGAGAAGTAAATACATACCTTCCTATATTTAAAATAGAGATAGACCACATGTAAATGGAGAAATTAATTTTGGGGAAATTTTCTTTTAGTCCCTAAAGTTTCATTTCTCAAATTAGTCCATAATTTTTTTTTGTATCAAATCAGTCTTTACTGTTTATCAGATATCACTTTTTAATCCCTCTTTCGAGTATTGTTCGGCGACAGGAAGAAGAAACATGGGGTGTTGGCGCAGGAGACTCCAGAAATGTTTGTGTTTGTTTATCACATGGGTACTAATGCCTTGTCAATTTGTATTTCAGAGCATACACAATTTGTGCTCGTCGCAACCCAGAAAACTTCTTGGGCTCAACTTTGGTGCATGAGGCTCAACCCATCTTAAGCATCTTCTTTAATCTATCTCTGACCACTGAACTCCTTGTTAATAGTGAACATAACTTGCATTTGTCGGTTGTTTGCGTCATTTTTTAAGAGGGGAGATTTTGAATTTCTTCTATTGTGCCCTTCTGACAAGTGCCTCGCTGCTGGAGTCAAACTCATTACATACAATGACCCAACTTTGCTCTAATGTACAACCACCTCACACTTGGCCACCCTTCTGAAGTCCTTCATGAACGTGGTTGCATATCCTACTTGTGCTTGTTGGTTGACAGAGATCAAGTTCTTCTTCAAGATCAAAACATGCTAGCTGTTCTTTAGCTGCCATGTCGCTCCACTTCGTTGTCTAACATCCATGTCTAATTGCCTCATGATGCTGCATGAGGTGTCGTCTCCCATGCTCATGCACCCTAGCTCGCCCATAGTGTGATTTTTGAACGTCACCTTGTTTGGCTTGCATGGCATGGCTCTCTAAAATCCAGTACCTAAGACCTCGTCTCCTCTAGGGACATGATCAACGCGTCTTTGAGATCCACTGCTGCTATATTGATTGTACCATTTTTCTCTTGGTTTGTGCTTCCAACTTTTCATCGCTCTATATAATTCTCTTGAGATGGCCTTCTTCGCCTCAATTCCAGCATTTGACTTGGCTCATCGGTTTCCACCTTCTAGAGTTGTACCGAGTCAACTCCTAGTTCTGCTCCCAGCTTCTCCTCTGTTTTCAACATTCAATGCATTGGATGTTGATGATTTGCCGTCGAATCTTCTCCTTACCTCCCTGATCAAGATTAGCCCGACAACATTGTCAAATTTCAAGGTTGTAGCTTCCGTTGAGTTGCTCATTGTCGTTATCAAGCAATACCAGCTCTCCGGCAAGGAAGACAATAACAATAGCGCTTAGAATTTTTCATCGAACCTGACCTTTAACTAGCTCAGTTGACTCATGACACTGTTTAAGTTGTTCACATGCTCCATCACCAAACCGTAGTACGCTATAGTCATGTTGAACAATCTCTTCATCAGGAACACTTTGTTTGACACTGAGGGCTTTTTGTACATCACCATCAAAGCAGCCATTAGATCCACTATAGTTTTCTCATTCACAATATTGAAAGCACAAATGAAGTTAGGAATAGCCGAATCATACATAGGGTTGTTCTGTCATGGATCATTTTTCATTGCTCATTTCATGTGGTTTTTTCTTGATGCCTCTCAATGGAAGATGATGCAACTTCCTCAGGTATAACAGATTTTCAATCGTCATCTTCCAAAATTTGAAGTATGTTCTGTTGAACTTCTCCATGTTGAACCTTGTATCTTCGACCATGCTCCTATTTGATCAAAGCTCTAATGACTTTGATACTAGTTGTTAAGGATTATGGCCACTCTTTTCAGCCCTCGACATTCGATGTCAACGATGAGCTACTTGTGAAAGCACTAAGGATCTACTTGTTTTGTCACCTTTGGAAGCAAAAGCAAAACAAGTAGTAAACATAGAAAACGTTAAGCATCCAAATAAACAAATCTTTATGTGAAAATCCCAAGTTCAAAGAAAAATCATAAAGTCATATCATGAAGAACTTCACTAATGCAGGACAGACAACTCACAAAAGGAGGCTCATGATGACCACTCTTTTTCAGCCCTCGACATTCGATGTCAACGATGAGTTAGTTGTGAAAGCACTAAGGATTTACCTGTTTTGTCACCTTTGGAAGCAAAAGAAAAACTAGTAAACACTGAAAAAATAATGCATCCAAATGCACAAATCTTTATGTGAAAATCCCTAAGTTCAAAGAAAAATCATAAAGTCATACCATGAAGAATTTCACTAATGCAGGACAGACAACTTACAAAAGGAGGCTCATGATGGGTTGTCATATTGTGTTGTATCATGTGTAGACCCATCTTATTTATGTAGTTTTATTGTGCTAGCATTTATATATTTTTGTCATATGTATTCTTATATTATATTTGCATCGGGCTTATGAAAGGTCATCCGAGGAGTTGTAACGGGGACTTTTGGCTTTTTAGCATTATTAGGAGACTTAGGGTTTTGGTTGCTATATATGTGTTGGCTATAAATCCTAAGGGAGATTGAATGAAATTTGCTTACAGAAATTTTGCTTGAGAGCTTCATATAGGGGGTGTGGAAAATTGAGACTTTATTTGTGTGCATAATCAATAGCCTTCAGGGTGTGTATGCTTTTGAAGTGATCAACATGTGCATAATTTTGATCAAACCTATCTATATTTTATTGTTTTCTCTTTTTTCTTGTTATTCAATCTATATCTTTCATCTCTAATTTATTTTGCCAAAATTCACTTCCGTTTTGGCCATTAAACACCCATCTAAGGACACCTATGCAAACCCCGATGCCCTCCCAATTCGTTGTCCATAACTTCTTCAAACAACCACCGAAAAAATCTAAAAAAATATTCCCTAGATTGCTAACATCTCATAAACATCCTCCCGGAGCTTCGTCTAGATCCGACTTCATCGATCCATTAGACGACTTTTGGAAGTTGAACGACCACTTTTTTACACGTAATCATCTACTTCAACTTTGCACCACATTCATAGACTTTGCACCACCACGTTCACTATGAAAATAAAGAAAAGAATACAAAAGATTTACACTTTTCAATAGCTCTCAAATCTTCACTACATAACATCTATTTTTTCTCAGCTTCAAGCCCTAATCCAGCCTCTAAGCCTCTCTTAACAACCACCACACTCACCAAAATTTCACTAGCATCCTTACACTGAGAGATCATCTTTTAAATATTTTTTGAGCTCTCACTTGCAACCCTAAAACAGGATAAAGATCATCTCATTAATTGGCTTCCACGTGGCAATCCCGCATTTTTTTCGTCTAGCACTTCGGCATGCCCGTGCCCAAGTTTTAGGTCCTCGAACCAGGTAAATTCATTCTGAAATACATAGAGCATTTCAGCGTGTCCAAGAGCTTAATATGTCGATGCTTGGGCACACCCAAGTTTAGACACACTGTCATCTGGTCATATCCTTCGCCCAAATGCCGAACCATCTGTTCCTGTTGTCCCTGGAACAATGCTCTGACACTTGGGCTTGCCCAAGTGCTAGGCTCTCACTCAGCCTTTGCCTTGTAGCCGACTCCTAACCAATGTCTAAGTGTGCAGTCTAGTTTCTCTAGCATACATTGGCTCAACTTGTTCCGATTCGCGTTCAACTCGTACCCGGTTGACTTATGGCTAGCCCAAAGCTACTCCAAACTTTTGCAATCGTCCCTTGGTCTACTTCGAGACCAACTCATTGTGCTCAAGGTTTTATCACTATGTTTGGTTTTCGCTCGTATTGATTGATTCTGCTATTTTCATGTGCACCCAACATTGATGCACCACCATGGGGTTCACAACATGGATGCACCACAGGATTAGACCATCTCTTAAATGGGCTTCACTCATAACTCCTCGTGTAGTGTTTCTTTAGATGAGGGGAGAATGATGCAACACGATCTTCATTTGCTCGATCTAGAATTGTGACCTCACTTTTGCTAAAATCTTAAAGCCTCAAAAGAGTTTTTAATTTAGAGATTAGTTATATTTTTCATATTTTATTTTAATTTTAATATAATTTGATTTTATTGGCATTATGTTGTCGGACAAAATATGATGGGTTTGAGCTGTTCGAGTTAGTTTTGATCTCTTCATAATTTATTTGATATTTTTGTGTATTAATGCATGGAGGTTTACTAATTAAAATGATTGTGTTTTGGGTCGATCTCAATGTTAGTTGGGAAGTTTAGGGATCATTTTTGACTTTTATTATTTGCAAAAGGGTATTTTGAGAAGATGATTGAAAATTTAGTCGTGGAGGTTAGGGTTTAAAGGGGGATTATAAATTTATGTCTTTTTTGCTTTGCAAAAAAATGATAGTTTATTTCAAAATTTTGAGCCATTTTGTTATGAAGGGATGCCAGTTTGCTTTTTTAGACTAGCTGACGAAAGTTTTTCTCTAGTTTGATGTGATCTATTCTATTGCATATGGCAATCTGATTTTTTTCTCTATTCTGTTTTATGACTTTTAGTTTTGCTAATAAAAATTATGTTACTCCAATTAGATTAACCCAGCCCATTTTGAATTGAGTGGGATTATTGTATTCCTTTCATTTTACATGTTTACAAGAGGGCTGAAACTAGAAGCTTTCAGCTCAATTTTAGAGAAACTTTAAGAGCATTGCATAGAATGAAACATGGTAGTGGATGAAGAAAGCCTTGCTTCAACAGTTCTTACTCAAGAAACTTTTGATTAGGTCTCAACTTAGTATCCTGAAATTATTCTGAATCGTCTGATATTGTTTGCTCTTCAGTTAAAGCTAACATTTAACTGTCTTAGTAAGGTGATTTCACATGGTTTGTTACCACATTGTTTTTAATGATTTAACTGACTATGTTATTAATCTTTAGCATTAGCGTTCATACTAGAACAAAAACTGTAGATGCTATATTCATCCAATTTATTGGAAATGGCTGCTTTTGCTCTTTTTGCACTCCTTTCACAATCCTTTTTTCAGCGATAGGAAACTTTCTCTGGCCTTTTATCTGAAAGTCATAGTCAGGGCTGATATTACCTATTATTTGATTCTTACCGATAACATCTAGTGCATCAACACTTGTGATTTCTTTTTCATTGTTTTTGATATACTGTACGTACATTGAAGTGCTGTTTCTTGTTTTTAATTGTTTATTCACCTTGCAGGAAAAACAATTGGGAGAAAAGGGCTTGCATATGATTCTTAATTGTAAATTATATAAAGAAGTCCAATATTGCTGGCGCGACATTTGTAAGCTTTAACGCTAGTCAGTAAACTCATTCAATTCAAGGAGCCTTTCTGTACTCATTTTAGTTAACCTTTTTAACCTTACTGTTTTTGTGCTTTTTCCTTGTCAAAATTTTCTTTAGTACAGCTTGTGCTATGAACTAATGATTACACGTGCTTCTACTTTAAAAATAATAGCTTTTTAAATTGGTTAACTTCTGATCAATAGAGTTATGCTAGGCCTAATTATTATTGAAAAATAATTTATTGCCTAGCATTTTGATCACATAAAAAGGTAGGCATTCGATTTGCAGGTTTTCTGTCACACGACTCCTTAACATTAAGTTAAACAAGATAAATACAAACTTAGAAAGTGTAAGGTTTTAGGCATGTGAGCATCAATATTGCTGATAAAATTTTGAATTGTGTTTTGCTAATGTCACATCTGTTTGTTTTCTTTTGAAGTGTACTCTCATAATTTTAGTTGGCGCAGTTGTGAAGTTGCCGTTGTCATGGAGATTTGTGACCATCTATTAGTGTAGATACTATAATCAATTTATTTAGGGTAGGAAAAACTGCCAAACAAACTGATCTGATCCAAGCTGAACAGATTCTGATGGAAAACACTAAACAAATATTTTAATAGAAATGGTAGCTGGGTAAAAAAAATGTTTGGTCTATTTTTTTATTCTATTAAAATCAAGACTTTCTTCTTGTAGTTGAAAATTGTAGCGTATATATATGATAATTTGAGATTATTAGGTGCAACTTGCAAGTCAGATTTGTCAATGCAACATAAAATGGATTATTCTTTAATGTTCTTTTTGCATTCGATTGATATTTGTCACGACTCACCTGCATTAACATTCACCTTGGATTAATTTTTGTTGAATAATTTTACTCCATGTACATTTTTTTTGTTTTGCTTTTGATTTATAAGCAAAATTTTCTTGCAAAATTAGATTCGTGCAGCAGTGAAGATGCAGGCCACATGCTTATGATAGAATACGTCCCAGAGTATTTAAATTGAAAAGATAACTTGCAACATTCATCCCTTGTTCTGTTTGCTTCAAGGAAGTGGTTTTTACTATATTTATTTTTGCTGGTTTAATTTTTACATTTCATGGAAACCATAGACATATTTGACGATGTTTGAAATTGTGGTTTTTGTTAGTTTTTTTTTCATTATAAATTAAAGAATCTTGGTTCTGCTTATGGAATCAATGAAATCATAAAATATTTTTTGTTTTTCAGCTTAAACTCTTGTAATTAGTAGGAAAATGCAGAAGTACAATGAGAATCTTTCAACTTTAGTAGTGCCTTTATTTTGTTCGGTTTTGATATGTTTGGCAAAAACGCCATCTGTTTTACTGATTTAAAAAATATTTACTTACATCTGTAGTTTTTTACTTCTTTGAGGGACATGGTCACTGGTAAAAATTTTTGTTAAAATGTCTGGCCAGTATCTTGAAAATTAAACAAGCTTGGTTTGGAGGTTTATTAACATATAAGGCATGTATTGATATGCAACGATCATTTCTGATTTAATTTGTTAGTGGCTATAATTGTGTTAATTTGCAGCTGCTTCTATGCCTTGGAGAAGACCTACGAGTGTGTATTATAGAGTACACACTTTATATGAGAGAAGCAAGGAACGGAAATGGCTTCCTGAAGAGCTTGAACTTCTCAAAAGGTTGGTGTACATGCATAACATACCTACATACACACACACACATATATATATATATATCTATATATTAGATAATATGGTTGCGGAGAGATTCTGACTTGGATATTATGATTGTGGAGAATATTTATGATGATTTTGAAAACTTCTCAAAGAAAAGAGAAAGTAAAGAAAACAAAGAAATGGTCTAACTTAAAAAGGTCATGTTATAATTTTAGAAAAAGAAGCAGTTTGTTTTTTTTTTTATTTTTTATTTTGTTTCTTTTTTTCTATTTTAGTTTGTTGGAGGTCACCAAACTCTATATCTATTGTATCCAGATCTATAATATAGAAAATCCAACATGTAATTCAATTATATATTAAATAATTTATAGTTTGCTTTGGAATATTTTTCATATTACATTTATTTTGTATATAACTGCATTCTCACCACGGAATTCTGATGGATGTTAATGTGGAAGGCGATCTCTTTTAAGATCGTCTTATTGATACTCCTTGAATCACAGCTAGGAATGTTGCTTTTATTTCTCTTGTAATTTCCAAGCAAAGTCGTGTTGTTAATTACACGAAATCTTTCAAAATTTAATAAGACTAGGTTTTCTTAACTAAGATATTAAACATTGTAAACATAGAGCATTAAACTTAATAAAATGGATCAACAAAGTACACTTCGTGTTGAAGAAGGATTTAGCTCTTCATCATCATTGGCCTTATTCCAGCTACTTCAATCCAAGTCTACGAGTTATTGTCCATTCATGACTGCTGAGTGTGTTAGTGATGTACTCCAATTTATTTCTTACGATCATATCGTATTAATTTAGTATTCCTGTTGCTACTGACATTCTCATTTTTCTTACGACTTCTCTCACGTCTAGATAAAATGAAAAATTTAATATTTTGACTGGTTTCTATTTTGCTGTCATTTTGTAAATGATTCTTAATCTTTACAGCCTTATTTTCTTTCTTCTTTACTTGTTATTTGTCTATGACTGAGCCTTGTTTTCATGTATAGATACTATGCAGAGTACGGGCCAAAATGGAAGAAACTTGCTGATGTTCTTGGTAAGAATAGGTTCCATACCAGAGATGCTTGGCGAAGAATAAGATTTCCAAATCGAAAAAAAGGTATGCTAGTTTGTTGAACTATAGCTGTCCAAATATTTTAAACATTTTTGGTTTCTGTTTTTGGATGTAAAATGATTACTTGGATATACAAAGTATACTGTTTTGTTCTAGAAATTTTTTCCAGAGTACATATAAAGTTCAGGAGAGATTTTTTATTTAGAGATAATGAAAATAACTTAAAATTTTAAACTTGTTATTATTGGCTAGTTTTAGGTTATTGACATTTTTTGTTTGGCTCTTCTAATTTTAAATCAATTCAGGGTTTTGGAGTCCGGACGAGTGCCAGTCTTTGTGTGATCTAGTGAACTTGGACCTTCGGATGAAAGCCTTTCAGCAGAAGACGGATGATCATCGTATTGTACGTGCCGCCTATATTTACTGGAATATAATTTATAATAATAATCAGTAGTTATTTTGATTAAACATAATATCAATCTTCTTGCCACTTCACTTATTTTTGGCAGCGGAAAGACAATATTTCCTGGGAAGCTATCAGTAATAAGATGACTACCCGTACCTCACAGAGTTGCTGCGTTAAGTGGTCTGTATTTATTCTGTTTATGCTAATGCTGCTATGTTAGAATTTGTTTGTTTTTCTTAAATTCTTTTATGAATGTGAGAAAAATAACATGCAAAATGTATCTGTAGAGTTTATTGCATTGTAGTCCTTCTAGTCTTTCACAAAGTGCATCGTACAAATTTATTTTATATCACTCAATTTCTGGGTTTTACAGGTACTATAGTTTGTCATCACCAATGGTCCAAGAAGGGAAATGGGATAATGTTGATGACTACAAGCTGATCGATGCGTGAGTATTTTGTGTAAAGTTTCGTTTTCCATATTTCTTAAAGATTATATTAGAATCGAATAATATAGTTTGTTTTAGTTGTCATATCATTAAAAAACACTTGTTCATGTTCTTAATTTTATGATATTTTAATTAATTTACATTACTTAAATCAAAATCATATTATATATGTATATATTACACATGCATTACCTTTGGCTAGCGCTAGTTACTTTTGCAAAAGAAATATTAATTTATTTTTTGGTCTTGTTCGTTGTATATGGCAGAGTAAAATACGAAGACACTTCCAAATATATGGCAGTAACTCAATCTTATCTGGATTAACTTCGAAGAAATATTAATAAAAAAGTTTATTTCCTTATCAGATGTCCATTTATATTAAAACATGTGAGAATGTAAGAATAATACTTGTTTGCATTAATTTGACTAGAATAACAAACTGTTTTAAAATTCATTAATCTGTTCATACTTTAAATTTGTATTAAATAGAAATTTTTGTTGAGCTTGCCTTCGAAGAATATTCATTCCTCTGATATTTTTTCTAAGTGGCTTTTTGGTATGCTGGATTTGCAATGAAATATGGTTATAATGTAATTTAACTACAATGTAATTTGATTACTTTGTAGTTGTTTTGGTGTCCGTTTGGAATGAAGTTATTTGCATAGTATAGTGCTCCGCAGTAAGATTACACTTAACATAGTGATGCCAAAAAATTTGCTCATGGGATCAATAACATACCAATAAATTATTTATTCATGAAATACAACCGTCTCATTTGTACTGAGCAACATACAAGGAATACCCTACAGAGCTAAAATACAAATATACTTAGCCTAGATATTGGGCGCCCTAACAAGCAGAAATTGAATCCATACCATCACAATAACATAATTTGCTCAGAAACGCTATAAAAATGATTCCATAACAAAAAAAACTAGCGTTGAGAATCCCATCAGCTTAGGAGGCAAGTTGACGAGACACCTACGACGGAGAGGGCGGTGTCAACGAGTTCATGCGTTGGCACGAATTGTGACATGCGATGGAGACGAATCCGAGATGGAGACAACTGGATTGTGCATTTTGTTTTGTTTGCAATACATATATAATATATTTTATTATTATTTTCCAGTCTATTGAAATCCCAAATTTAGTGAGTTAACCCAAACTAGAAGTTGACTAGGAAAATTTTGAATTCAAGAATCAAACTCATTGCTCAACTCAAAATTTTTCTATTCAGCTTTGAACTGAATTGAAATTCGAGCAACCTTTTAGCAAAAGTGCTAACTTTACCCGCATAGTTAGAGGCTGTGTTAGTAGAAGTTTTGACTCCTGCTAAAAGAAATAAAAAGTCTGCTTGTTAGCTAAATGCAGAAATGAGAGGATGAATATGAATATGAAGGCAAGCTAATACTTATAGCTGCCATTATTGATATTTTGTTGTATATTGTAATAAACTACAGACTCCAGAAATCAAATGCTTGCTGTTATGAAGAGGTTGACTGGAACAATCTGCTTGAGCACAGGTATTAATAGCAGAACAAAACTGCCACCCAATTTTTATTATAATCATTATATCAAGCTGTGCTTGTACTTTTGAGTTTTGATTGCATTCGATGCATCTTTGTGATCTGGAGACTTTGATGAAAAAACAGGTCAGGCGAACTTTGCCAGAAGCGGTGGCACAGTATGCTTCGGCACCTCGACAATTTCTGGGCAATGTCGTTTGCAGAGTTAGTCAATCAGCTGGTTCGGCGATACAGCCCGGATATGATCCCGTACAGGGAATTTGACCTAAACAAAACAAAATGAATTTCATTATCCTAATTGTTATTTCAGTTCTACAAAGCAAAATGTCGCTTTACATTTTGTCTAATAATAATGTTTTTTTTGAATGAATGTGAGAATTAAATAACAAATAAATATGTAGTCAGTGAAAATTGAACTCAAGATATGTTGTAACAAATTATGAGCTGTTGAATGGATGAAGAAAAGTTGTTTGTCCTTTTCAAGAAGGATAGCAGAGTAGCACTCTCCCATTATATGTATTATATATATTAAAATCCCTTTTCCATCTTCTAAGTTTGCGCCTTCATTACTCTGTTATTGCATGAAAAGAGCTGCTCCATTGGCTAAGTTGTAAATAATTTCTTAAAGTTTCAACATCCAGTTAGCATTTTCACAAAGCCCTGCTGACCTACTTACTATCAAAAGGATGAGGCAAACCTTCATTTGAAACAAGTTATCAACACACTGCCCATGCGGCACTAAAGGTTGATTCTAATAATATTTAACTTCATTATAATTGTGGGATTGGCCATTGTTGCAGTTCGTATCTTAATACCCTTCATTGGTAACTTCCCCCAAACAACAAACCTGAAGACCACTGAACACCATTGATTTGGGTTGGGCATTACTTAGAGGTCAGAATTGGAGTTTGGAGATTCTTAGAATAGATAGAAACTTAAACTTCTAGAAGTGGAACTCTAAGTTGACAAATGGTAGAATATATACTAGTCCACGCCTTTGCCCACCCTTGATCTTGTGCCAATAAAGCTTGAAATTTGAAATTAACCCTATTTGAATGGCTCTTTTTAAAATAATGTTTTACATAGAAAGCAGATTGTATATGTTTTATATATCCAATATCAAATTTCTAACACAAAATGGGCTCTAGTAGCCCAAGATATGACCAAACTCTCATCCATGACTATTATATGTTGGCCATTTGATGTTTTATGTCATGGAGTAGTATGAGGGGTTATTTGGCATGGGAAATTTTGAGTGTAAAGCAATTAGATTGGTGTAATTTGATTAATTTACTTATGTTTGACCGTTTGTAAAAATATTTTAGGAACTCTAAATTGTTTGGAATGACATAATTTGTTAAGTATGGTGCTTTCAAGTAATTTAGGGAGTGAGATGTGGTGCCACGTCCCCATACTTACAATCATTAGTCTAAGGGCGGTGACACTTTGGTGGCAAATTTCTCACTTATTATTGGATTATGTGAAATCCGCAATCTACATAATAAGGGAAACATGAGTTCAGAATGCATACATAATATCAATTACTAAATGAAATACAAGTACAGAGTGCGGAAGCAAATAAAATAAATAGTACATCCACTTCACCATAATTTCAAATGAGAGATAAAATGAAAATAGCTCAGAAATAATAGTGCAAAAAAGAAAATACAACCACAAATAACTGTATTATTACAACATTACTTAAAGTTTGAAATGCAAAGAGAAGGAAATATCTCTCATCCTCACAATAAAGTAAAAAGGAACTAAATTTCTTCAACTCTGCCCTGCTGCTCTTCCTCAAGATAGGGCTCCTCCTCCTCAAGCACAAAATCTTCAGCTTTATTAGATTTTGACATTGTCGGTTTTACAATGCCAGGGCCCCCAGCCAACAAAAAAAATTCTTATTAGACAAATTGTCTAAGTACATTTTAAGCTGATAATTTTACATGCATTTGTTAATATCACCATTTTTCCTAAACTTTAAGCAACAGAAGTAAGATAGGAGTAACAAGCATACAATAGAAAGAGGAAAAGTTATAAACAATAGCATTTATAACTTAAGCAATAGCGAGGCAAATGACACACCTCCAAATAAACTAAACCAAGGCTAGACAATACATATAAAAGCATAGTCAAAATACTAAAGGAAAATCAAACCTAAATATGTTGATGATTATATGAATTATGCAAATTAATAATAATAAATCTAACAGTGATATGTATAATAAGCAATAAAAGGTCTAGCATCATATATATATAAAAGTAAGTAAATAAGGTAGCTGACTGAAATAAAAATATAACTGAAAAGTATAACTGAATCAGGAAATTTAATATAATTAAAATAATAGAAGTTGTGTAATAATTGCCATACAGATGAGGGCTAAATCTAGCATGCTAAAATCAAAAGGATTCTTAACGTCAACACGGAGGCTAAGGGGACAAAACATCCTAGCGTCAACAAGGATGCTAGTACTGCAAGAATCTCAGTGTCAACAAGGAGGCTAAGGTATAAAATTTTCTAGCGTCAACAAGGAGGTTAAGGCTATATACAACTGAACTGAGAGGCAGTATAAACACATTTAATTCATATTTTAGTTATTTACTTTTACTTCCGCGAGCAATTTCAGAAGTAGCTGAGGAGTCAAGCACGTCTGCAAGACTATTCAGGTTCCAAACTTAACAACACACTCCTCAATGAGTGATGTTAAGTAATCCTTATCTCACATTTCCCCTGTCCATTAGGATATTATGCACAAAAGTCAACCAATAACTGAACCCAATGCGAAGTTATCCTAAATATTATGTTCTCATTTCATGCAACAATGTTCTTGTATGACATGTCCAAAGAATAAAGCACAAAATTCAAGGAATGCGTAAGCAACAAAATTCAATAGTAAGTAAGAGACTCTACTACACATGGTGATACTGTTTGTTATCTAATTAAACTATTCTAACTATTCCAAGTTACACAAGTTCAGGATCTCCAATTCTTACTATCGAGTGCAATTTAGAAGAACAGCTTATAAGTTAAAAAGGATTAGAACTGTTCAGTCTATAATCTAGTTCAATCAGGTACGACTATAGATTAAGTAATAAATAATGATGTCCTAATTGATGAATTTAGACATTTTATACTAAGATCTGATGAAGATCTTACTAAGCTAGGGATTATGAATTAAACACAATGAGCTTGGGTTTAATCATATAATCTAAAGGTAAAGCTTAAGATCAAGGTTTCAATCTAAATATGAATTAATGATTAAAGCAAATTTTATTAAGCAAAGTCAAACTTAATAGGATGATTCTCTTATTTTTATTCTAAAATTGAAAGATAAAATAATCAGAATTAAGTTATAAAATCTAGAAACTAATATAAACTAAGGTTTTAATCATTGAATAACCTACTTCATCCAATGAATGAAATCTAACCTATGATCTAATCCTAGTCTCATGAATGATCCTAATGTGAAGTGTTGATTCCTAGGAATAAGACTTAGGGAAAATATATGGAATTTAACCTAATTTGATTTACTAGCTTATTTTATTCACTTAAAAGATTATAATATAGTTTTATTATTGATTTTAGTGATTTAATTGATAGTTTAAGGGATAAGAACACTTAACCTAAATTTTGGGCAAAATGATAATTTTGCCCCTACTTAAGGGTCCCAAAAGCTACTTTTTGATTTAGGACTCCAAATTAGATTTTTTTATTGCCAAATAATTCCTTACTATCTAACATGAAAATAGACAGTAAGCACACCAACTATGGACAAAATAATAGGTCATATATGTCCAAATTAAGGATTTTGACCTAAGGGGCAATTTAGTAATTTCTACCTAATAAAGTCTGAAAATTTGTACAATTTATTGTTGTTTGCTGTTCAAGAATTCTATAGAATCTAAGAACACTAAATTCTGATGTGTATTGGATTAGTTATGAGTGTTCTAAGATTAAGGGCATTTATGGAATTTTCTAAGGATAAGAGGGGTCAAAATCTAACATTTCTATTTAGTGTCCAAATTTAACAAACTTAGTGACTATAGCTTCCCTATGTTATACTGAGTACTTTAACTAGGAGCAGACCCAAATTGGACCTCATTTAGCCAAGTTATGACCTAATTAAGGTTATGGGTATTTTGGTCAACTTATGGTTTCTAGGATTCAAAACCTAAATTTTATTACTGTTTACTGTTAGAATTGAATTTCTAACCTAGTTAGCACTTTGAATTTCCTAATTTGGAGTTCAATTGGCCAAGTTATGGACAATTAAAAATCATAAGCATTTTGGTCATTTGTGAGGGTCCTAAAAGTGACTTAGCAAACTAATCATCAAATAGAAAAATAATGCTACCATAGTGATGGGGATATTCTCTTGATCAATTTTAGACCCATATTGACTATGTTTGGTTAACTATGTAAAAAGTTATGGATATTTGCGTAGGTCATAAAAAATCACAATGATAAATAATCCAAAAAAAAAATTGATTTACGCCATTTGATTTATTTTATTTTTCTAATTAAAATGAGATATAACATCAATATATTTGGATTAATAAGTCCAAAATTATGATATCCTAAAATTTTATGAAATTATTTAATTTCATTTACTAATTATCATTTTACTGTTTCATTAAATTAATTAAATAAATTAATTTGAATTAATTAATAACCTACTAATAATTGTTAATTATACTTTAATAACTGTAATTAAATTAACTAACTATTTATGATTAATATTAATTAACTACTAATTAACATTAATTAGTTAAATACTAACTGATTAATTTGATTAACCTAATATCAGTGATATATGAGTGATATATGAGTATATATATAACTATATATTCATAAATATAGTTTCAAATTACATATATATATATATATATATTTATTTATTTATTTTATTATTAATTATGCAAGATTTAATCATAGTGGGACCCACCACTGCCACGTGGCAGCCATCTGACGGACGCGGGACGGGAGCGGGTCCCACGCAGGACACGTGGAGGGCACTCCGGTGTAGTAGCGGGACCCACCGTTGCGGTCGAGACGACCGCGGCACAGAGGCTACCCCACGCGCAGCTGTCTACTGACGCAAACGGGCCACGCAATGCGGGTCGAGCTCGGGTCGACCCGGCCTGACCATAGGGCTTCCTTGATCTCGAACCCTAACCCGAAAGGGCTGGTTATGGCTCAAAAATGCCGGCCTCCCGATAGCCATAGGCAGCAACCAGCACGGCCGAGGGAAGGTCTCAGCGAGACCTACCCGACGGGACTCGAACCGAGCCCGGAGGGGGACTAGGGTGCAACTTAGAACCAGACCTAGCTTCGGACTCACGGGGATAGCCCTATCGGTATCTACTATGGAGCGAAGCCAGATTCACGACGATCAGGTCTAGCTAACCCCGATCGGAATTGTTCGATTGACGATCAATCATGTAAAATAGAGTTTCAAAATGGAATATTTGCAATTGCATAAAGGAAGTAGCGGTACCTGGATGAATGCTTGCAAGGAGTTAGGGTCTGCAGAGGATGGGCCGAGCTCCAAATCGCCAACACCCGATCCTTAGGTGTCGACTCGGGCCTTATTGGCTTGCATTCGAAGCCTGCGACGCATCGGATTGGGTAGGCATGGTGGCGGGACACCGAGTGTCGTCGCTCGACACGCGGGCGATTCCCGTGAGGAAGACGCAACGGTAGCCGTCTGATCGGATGATCAAATGGCTCAGAGGGACCGTCAGATCAGACAGAAGCCCACGACGGTGTGGGCGTTACAAGCAAACGACATTAAATAATTAACAGTCGCGTAAAAATTTATTATTAATTTAAATAATAATTCAATTAATATTTAAATAAAATTTTAATTTCATTACTTAAAATTAATTAATTAAATTATTTCCAAAAATTCTTAATTATTCACCCTTAGCTAATTGAGGGGTAATGGATGTAGTGGCGAGGTCGGATTTTCATTTTGACGAGTATTTTATTTTCCCAATTTTTGGGGTATTTAAATAATATTAAAATATTTAATGAATTTTTGACGACTTCTGATTGCCACCAAAACATCTCCCATAGCTAATTTGGGAGCAATGAGCGCAATGACGAAGTCCGATTTTTGATCTGAGGTTAATTTAGATAGGTAAAATTTTCAGGGTTTCTGAATTTCTCAAAAATCAGGATTTGAACCATTTAACTCTTGATTTAGACTAGGCCTTAGTGGTGAACTCTTAATGACTTAATTAGTGTACTAAGATCAAGATTAAGACTTATGTTATCCCTAATTGACTTGGATAACAACTTGGGTTGTTACATGTGATTACCTCATTCTTTATTTTTTTGCATTTTGGTAACAATTTTTGTAAGAAAATAAATATAAAATAAGCATTGTGCTTGTGATTGTATAAGAAGCAAGAAGCATGCTCATTTATAATTTTAAAATAGGGGGGTTTATGTCCAAAAATGGCCATTAAATATTCTCATAATAGGAGATGCTCTTATCCTAGAATCAGAGCCCCAAAAAGCCATCAAATGAAGACTCAAACTACTTTTGTCTTCCCCAAATAACTTCTTAGAACCACCCCCAAAAAGCTACTAAAGTAACACAAAACAATAGCCATTTTACACCCCAAACAACTTCCCAACAACTTTGAATATTTGCCACAAAATTATTTTTGCATACTTCCTAATCAACCCAAGAAGTAGCACATCAAAATAGTTATAAAAGAGTAGCCAATGTGCTTCTAATACTCTTTAGTCATAGCAGCTCTTCCATTATTCCCAAAGTAGTAGAAAATAATAACTATATTCTCATTCACAACTCAAAATATAGATTGCTTCTAGCTCCAAATATGGGTTGTTTGCTGCCCAGTTTCAATCCCAAAAGTAATGTAAGCTTTTTCCCATAATCTTTTTCTTCTGTCTCATTGGCTGCTCAAGACATTATTGGATTTTTTTTCTATACTATAGCTTTGACCTTTCAACTTATTTCACTTTCTTCTTTGCTGCCCCAATTAGTTTCAAGACTTGATTCAAGCAATCCCAACTTTAGCCAAAATATATAAAAATCAATCTCAAATAGGCCCATTGAGATATTAAAAGCATACCCATTTTAATATATATCTTCCTTTAATACTAGATATAAAAAAAAAACTCCAAAAACAATCTCAAAATCAACTTCAATGATAAGAAACGTTTTTAGCCCAAAATCAGCTTGAAACAACCACTAAGTTGGCACCATACTACTCTTATGTCTTCCCCAAACAGTTGCACAGTGCAACCCCAAAGAGAAAATGTACCTCCCAAACAACTCTTAAAAGCTTTAAGAAGAAGCTATAACCAATCTTTGCAATCTTTCTAATTAACCCAAAATGTAGCACATAAATAACTATAAAAGAGCATCCAAGAGCATCTAAACTCTTCATTCATAGCATCTCTTGCATTATTCTCAAAGAAATTGAATATAACAAATTTATCATAATTCACAACTCATAATGTATGTTGTTTTCAGCTCCAAAGGGAAACCAAGATTAGCCTAGATCGGACCAAGTTTGGGTTGATTTGAAATATCTCTCATGTAGATTAAATTTTAGTGGGTTATATGGCTAGAAAGTGTGTTGATTTAGATATCTTTGGATTTGTAATTTGGATCTGGAGTAGGTGACTAGGTTTGGTGGGGCTTAGATGGGTGTCGAGTGGTAGGAAATATGACTAGATCATGCTATTTTCTGATTTGGTCGTGGAGATTATGGTGCAATTTGGAGTATGTTTGAGGTATTGATAATAATTTATAATTTTGGAGGATACTTGAGATGTTAGAAAAGAGGTGCAGAGGGTTTGCGGTTATAGGATTAAAAGATTAGTAAGAAAATAAAAAATAAAATAAGATAACATCATAACTCACCAAAGATATACAACAAACTTAACACCATAAAACACCAAGCAATATGAGAGCAATTCACAACAAAAATATTTCATCCAAGTTACTCTATTACATTATGTTTCATCTAATATATATAAGCATTATAACTCTCTTTCCTATGAGCTTTAGAAGAAAATATGGTAGTTGACAATTAGTGAGGGAGCAACTCCAATTACATAAATTGAATATTTCTTTTATGACATGGCTGACAAAACTTGTGGTTTAATAAATAAAAAGAGTACAAAATCAACATGAGCAAAATACATATGATAAGCTCAATATATGAGCTATTTATCGGGCTTTATATTGAGTTTTTGTAGCTGGATCCATCTACAAATTCTCACATTGAGCTTTAGTGAGGCCTTGTTGTTGGGCCATTTATAATATTTTTATGATGTGCTACATCAAAGAAGATTTTTATTTTTATTTTTATATTTTATGTTCTAATAAATAATAATTTTTATAATATTATTTTATATATCACGCGGTGCACAAGATGAAGGGAGTGGGAGAAGTAGCTTTTAAGAAATATACAATTATTATAGAAATCTAATAATAATTATATTTATATATTTTTTAATATATATATGTACATACACACACACACAATGTAGTAAAATTTGATAAAATTTAGAGTGCAATATATATATGGTTGTTTGCACTCCAAATTTTATTAAATTTGACTATGTTGTGTATTTCAATGAGATAGAGGTGCTCGTGCTAAAACTTTTAAAATTGGATTTATTTTCTATTTTATATTAATTTATTATATTAAAATTTTTAAAATATTCATGAATGTCTTTTTTCAATATATTCACCATAGGTTGATTTAGAGATGATCTTAAGCTTTAATGACCTTGATTAGACTTAAATGATCAATGGTAGCTTGTGAACTCTGTGGAAGTTCCAAAACTCATTGGAAAAGCTCTAGAACCCTTTGGTAGAAACACCACATCCTCACTAACTATCTATGAGAGTCCACTAACCTATGTGGATTCTATAGAAGCTTTGAGAACCCTTTGGTAGAAACCCACAACAACAAATTTGTCCCTTCTTTCCTCTTATACAAGAGACCTAGTTTCTTCTTGGATTAACCTAAGTGTACTAAGGTTGTAACCAAGAGTTAGCCAAACCAGTTGGAGACTCAATCCAAGCCTCATTTATAATATATTTGCATTGGGGCAATCACTCAACCAATAATGTTATTATTGTATTCAATTTTCCATGCCATTAATGCATGCATTGAAAGCTTATTTTTAAAACCTTAAATATGTTTTATAATATTAGTTTAAGCTTTGGCACTTATTCCTAGCTTATAATTTTGACCTTCATCTTATGGTATATGCAACCATATCATAAACTTTTCATGATAAAGCTCTTATAGTTTTCAAGCTTAAGGTTTAGTAAGGGTAAGATTAAATTATTATATGACATTTAGCTTTAAAGCATTAGCATGTTATATGCTAAGTCACACATCTTATGGTGTTATTTACTTTGTAATCAAACCAATCTATATATGTGTGTAAGCATCCCTCTCTTAATTGCATGATGTAAAGTTAAGCAACACACAATGATGATGTTATGTGATCTATTGCAAGTATGGTGTATTTAATATTCTTCCATGGCTAATAACTTTATCAAATGATCACGTATGTGTTCCATGATGTAATTGTTTTTATTCAGAATGTTGATGGTATGTTTACATGTAACAAAGTGATAGAAATTTAAAGATTGTTTGAAAGTAAATGACTTGAAGGCATCCTAATTCTTTTATATTAGTAATAGGCACTTGAAAGTTGCTCCTATGTAAATATTAAGCCAATGCATGCAAAATAGATATTTTCACTTGGATTTATGTTAATTAAATGGCATACATAGGTATTTGTACATAAAGACACACACATTGTTTTTGTGCATGCAAGCAAAAATTTTGAGTCAATAGTTAATGTAATACAAAAGAATAAAATATATTACAATAGTGGCACTACATAGTAGGACATCTAAGTAAGAAGTGGTTACACATACTGGTGAAGAAAGGTTGCACTATTATGAGTCTTAAAGGAAAGTAAAATCAAGTTTCTTTCTTTGAAAAGCTCAAGCACTCTAAGAAGACAAAAATTCTTAGTTTGGTTCAATCAAATGTACATGGCTTCATTAATATTGAATAGCTTTCTTAGATAAATATTTAAGAATAAAATATGTTTATATGATGCATTCTAAAGACCAAGTTTATGAGATTTGTACGAAGTTTCATTTATAAGTAAATATAAAGTGATGTGCAATTGAAATGTATCATAATCAATAATACAAAAACAATTTTTGCAAGTTAAACCACATACATCATCAAATAACTCCACTTAAGACTCTGTAATTAAATGGGTTGGTAGAGCACATATAACACACCTTACTATAGAGCGTGTGGTGCATTTATGGAAATTTTAGTTGCCAAGATCATTTTTTGGGAGATAGTAACTACATTATTTTATGTACTAAATCTTCCTCATTTAATTCCACTTAATTTTGATGCCCTTGATTGAGTGTGATTAAGAAAGATTTTAACCATGACCATCTTAGGGTATTTGGGTGCATAACTTATGAGCACATACCTAAATAGAGATATCTAAGTTTGGTTCCAATATGAGGCAGTGTGTATTTAATAGTTATAGTTTGGAAAATTTTGGATATACATTCTATAATATAGCTCTAAAGAAGGTTGCAAGAAATAAGAACACAATCTTCAAGGAAGACAAAACATCCAACACATAGATAAAGTTGAGAAGGTTATGCAATCCAAAGAATATATTATTGATCTAGATCCTAAGATAACCCCAAATAAATTCCTAATGAATGGGAAGATGTTGAGAAAGAAAAAGCCAAGAAGAAGCAGTAAAGTGTCAAATTGACAGTGCTCAAAAGATCAATTGGGGAAAAGAGAACTTTTATCATATATTTTTTTGAAGAGTATGTGATGATTATAGGTGATGTAAAGCTTCCACCTAAGAAAAGAGCTTTGAAGTGTAGGTGGATATACAATGTCAATAATTAAAGAGTTGAAAATCCTTGGTACAAAGTTCGACTAGTAGTTAAGGGATTTCTTCAGAAAATGGGAATTCATTTTGATGAAATATTTTCCCTCATAGTGAAGATATCTTCAAGTTGAATGACACTTGGATTAGCTAATTATAATACCCTAAAGGTGGAGTAGCTAGATGTAAAGATGACTTTTCATTATGATGAACTTGAAGAGAAGATATTTATGGAGCAACTAGAAGGGTCTGGAATAATAAAAGGAGAGCTTAGCATGTTAACTAAAATAAAGCTAGTATAGGCTGAAGCAAACTCTTTAGTAGTGCTATAAAAAGTTTGGCATGCGTATGATGAGTTATGGTTACACTTGGAATGTTTTAGATCACCACATATATTAGAAGATTCATTGAGGATGACCTTTTATATTTATTTTAATTGTAGATAGTAGCCCAAACTCTTAATCACCAAATTTTATAATGCCCCATCTCGTCGCTGTGCGTAACAGAAAGATAATGACAACATAAATGGCGATAGAATTGTGCATTAGTTGGGAAGGCTGAACTTCCCCTAATCTGGCCTGCTGCTGGATTACTAATCCTTAAGATAAGTGTAATTTCTTTATCCTAAGTATTTATTGAGGTACTTATACACATTGGGCTTAGAAAAAATAATGAGTAATTATCTAATGTATATGAGTATTCAAAGTGTTTCCTACTGATCACATCACAATACAAAGTATAAGTAGTAGTGATAATAGAGTGCGGTAGCCTTAGCATTCATCCATAATGTTCATCACAGAAGATAAGTAAAAATATTTATCTCAGAAAAGAAAGGAAAATAAATCTAAAGTTAATTATTACAAACTATATCTTAAAATAAAATTAGTAAAAGTTTCTCATCTCATAGCAAAAAGGTAAACTATGTAAGTAAGAATTGTACTGGCTGCTACTCCTCTTACTCCTCCTAAATCTTTTGAGATGCCTCCAAAGCTAGCTCCACCAACTGCTCAAAATCTGATATTGTCAGTTTCACAATGCTAGGGCCCCATCCAAAAAAAAGAGAAAATCTTGTTAGACAACGAGTTTAGGTACATTTTAGGATGTAATTAGTATTTTCTTACATTTAAGAGATTTTACTTAACATTTAATAAAACATAAATCAAACTGCAAAAAACTAAAATAAACTAAAATTGTAAATCAAAACACTAAAATTGAAAGCAGAAAATTATAACTAAACCAAATACTGAGAGTAAATCAGCTGAAATGAAATAATAACTGAAATAAACTAAAAATAAAACTGTGCTATATATCACTATATATGCACCTGAATATGCAAGTAAATTTATACTAAAATATACATTTGATGCATCACTACATCCATAGGAATCCTAAATATTATAATACCTATGCATCCCATAGTTCCTACTCAATCTTGATGCACATTGCATCCCATAATTTACAAATGATCTTGATGCTTATGCTTACGCAATTCATGTTAAATGCTTAACGATACTGAAAACTAGAAGAAAACAAAAGTAAATATCACTTCTTATTATATAATTGTTTAACATATTTTCCATATATGCACGTTTACTTTAAATGTCATATAAATCAGAAAACTTAAGCACATACTTTGCCTTAATCTAGGTTCACTTAACTAAAGTCAGTATTATTCAAAGCTTCACATTTATATTATCTTGAGTTACCACATGATAAAAGTACATATATATATTTAGTGTGTTTCTATGAAAGGTATCTTGAAACACTTAGTTTGTTTAATTTCACATATTAATGCGCACAAAGATAAGACAATCCTTTTACAATTTATTCTCTCAAACTAAGCTGTTTAGTCCCCAACTTATAATATACTTTGGAAATGAGAAATTGATTCTGAACCATACTTATTTATTAATCTAAGATAAGATTAAAACTCTATAATTCTATTCAAGATGAATCAACCAATTTTATACTTTACTGAATCACATCAGCTCTATGTATATGCCCTACAATCTCTGCATGATAACACTAATATTATCACACTTATTCAGGAGTTTCAAAATGTATTGATTCTATTCTTCATTGTGAAAGGTCCTAATCAAGTAGCTCCAAGAGATGACATATAAGTCATTTGATTTAGGTTAACTACCCTAATAGATAGCTCAATCTAAGTCTCTTTAGGTTATCTCACCATATGGCTTAAGATCATACATCTATGGTTAATAATATTCATTTAAGGTTCTACCTCAATATGAGATAATTAAGGCATTTCATACCTTAAAGATTCCCTTATCTAAAGTTATTTTTAATCCCTTAGACAAAGTACTAACACTACTTTCATAAAAAGGTTTGAAAACTCTTAACACCTACTTCTATAATCAAGGATTGATTCCACTAATCTAAAATTATAAAATTATATGTAAAGCAAAGGATCAATCATTTAGTTAACATGAAGAAATAAAGTATACTAACCTCTTAAAATCTAACTCCATCATCTTAAGCACTCAACTCATGAAGCAAATCACAAGCAAATCATAAAGAACTTAAGATATGGTTGATTGATAAATTAAATATCTTTTAATTGTTGGTTAAGGATCAATTCATGCTAGTCTATTACTTAAGAGAAAATCAAGAGTTTAAGAATTAGGTTAAGATAAAAGGTCATATAAATCACTTAGGCTTTAATGTTTTAACATGCCACTTTAAGGTTAATGATAAAATCAGTAAATGCTAAATTAATTCATGCTGGTTAAAGAGTGAAAATCAATAATTAATGTTAAGTTTAATTCACTAATGAACCTAAATAAGACTAATTGGGGTTTAGGCTAATTAGATATAAATAAAGATCAAACATGTATAAATTGAAATACAAAGGTCTTCTTAAATTGTTCATTATTTAAAGAATGCTTAGACACCAAAATTAGCAAATTTAATAAGTAATGAAGTTAAACTTCACTAAATAAGGTCTTAAGCTAATTAAGCACAATTAGAAATTATGCTTGCTAATTTTTTTTCAACTGTCTAATGATTCTATGAGTGTCATATTTGTCAAAATCAGAATTCAAATGAGGTTAATAATCACAAATTAGTTTCTAAAGTAATTAGCACTTAATTAGCAAATTAAATTACAAAAAATAAATCTAACTTAGCCAACTAATTCTAAACATAATAATGTGCAACCAGAAACTATAAGCATGTCATTTAGTTAAATAATTTTACTAATTGAATAATTAAGACATAATTAACAAAATTAATCACAAAAAAATTCTAATTATTGAAATTAGGTTCTGCATGATAAAATGAAACAAAAGAGACTAAACGCATGCAAATTGGATAAGAAATGATCTTAATATGCTATAATTAATCTATTAGAATAGTTAAGCAATATTAACAAATTTAATCATAAAAATAAAAATAAAATTTTCATTTTATTTGTTATTGTATTTTTTTTATTAAAATGATATATTAGATCATAATATTTAGAGTTAAATTGATCAAGATACATATGTAACAATCATCTATCCTAAGGTATGCTCAACTTACAACATTTATTACATACATGTAAATAAGGAGAAGATTCTCAACTTAAATATGAAACTAGATTCCAATTATATAAACAATTTTAACATACACTAATTCCAATTAACCTTTAAAGTAAATATACAACTAATGACTTAGTTAATATTCAATTACATCCACTCATTCACATCCATCCATTCATTCATTACAAGCATTTTAATATATATCCTAAATTCCAACATAAGTGTAGTAAAAGTAAAGAAAATAACATTAATTACAAACCAATAATAAACATAAAGGAAAGTAAGAAATAATGGTCACTTGCAAATATTTATAAGCTATATTTTATTTTTATTATAAGCGAAAGCAGCTAGCTTTTAGCACTTGGTCCAGCTCCACTAGCCTCCAAATGCACCTGATCTATCACATTTTGGCATTTAAATGTGATAGGGCAAAGCCAAGAATAAAAAATTTGGTTAGACTAAATAGTCTTAGTACATTTTAAGATTAGCTAAGCATATTATTATTTTAATTGGATGTTACTACTAATTACAAGATAAGCACAAATATGGGTGCAAAAAGGTAAGCATACAAGTGTGGAAAAGTAAGTAAAAAAAATAAAAAGTGAGTTAGAATACTCATTTAAATATACATCCTAGCCTGCAAATAAAACAAGGGTAAGGGCATCCTAAATAAGCTAGAAAGAAACTAAAGTGCATATAAAAGTAAATGAAGTAAAGTATGTATATGTTCAAATGAACTTATGCTAAGTAAGGAAAAGAAACAGTGAAGCATTTAAATGTAATTTTAACAATATTCACTGTAATCTAAGTAAATTGTAAACAAGTAAAGTACAGTACTAAATCATAAAAAATGCATAGTATAGAAATTGAAAGAAAATCTTAGATTATTAGTCTAAGATTCACATAGTCTAGAACTATGGAAAATAACAAAGCTAAAAGCTATGATGAGTCTTAACAGTCTATAAGATTGAAGAAGATCTCACATTTTAATTAATTAAAGTTATTTTAATCTGTACTCATTCTACGGGCATATTCAAAATAAAAAGAGGAGTTAAACACGTCTATTTAATATCTAAATAAAAGTGGGGTCAAAACCTAAAACACTCACATTCACCCTCTGAGAATGTGAGATCTTCTTATTACTCCTTTTTAGCCTACCTTAGGCTGATCCATCAATATAAACCCATATTAATTTTAATGTGAAAGTTTTATTCATGCACAATGTCTTATATGAATGATTCAATGAATAAAACTCAAAGCTAAGCAAGAGCATTTAAGGAAATTCAATAATATCAACTAAGTGATATCCAAAGTTTATCTAATTTTTAATGATCTACTTAATTATTGGAGCTAATTGAACTCCTAATTAACTTTAAGGTATTTATCTCAAGTTAATTGTAATTATAGTAGTAATTGGGATTTCAAAAATAGTAGATTCAATTCAATCTGTATGTTATGACAAAATAATTTATAAGTATAATTGATATAATTAGAAGCTAGATCTTATTCACATCATAAACTATAAGATTCAATTATATAATCAAATCAAGGTTTAGGTGTTTAGTATGAAGAGATTAAGATAAAAAAAATATATAACTTAAGAAATTAGAAGTTAACGTAAATTCACTAAAGCTCACTAGCTATGTTATAGTTTGAAGGATCTAACCAATCAAGTACTAATCTAGCTAGGTTATAATAAAGTAAAAGGCTTAAAGTAAGCAATTGATAGGACTTAAGAACTATAAGTTCTAAGTATCATAATAACTAAAGTTTAAGGAATTCAATAGAGTTCTTTAACTACTTTAAATAAAATAGGCATTTTTATTATTAACTCTTAAAAGATTCCAAAGAAGGCTTTAGGGATTAAGATGAATGGATTAAGTTCTAATCTAATCACTAAAATCTAGATCTAGTTGATTCAAAGATCCACAATTATAAATGCATTAAGGTTAACTACTCTTATTGGGTGTAACTAATAGATGCTAGAGATTAACTACAACTTATGTTTAAATCAATCCTAGGGTTTCTACCTTAGGGTTGAAAGGTGAATCAAGCAATTGTAATTGATTCACATGACTAAAAAATGAGAACTAAGCTCACAGAAAAGTAATCTAAATTAATATGAGGAATAATAAATGTGACATGTTAGCTATCCTAGGGTTTTATAAAACATAAAATATGTTATCAAGGAAGATAAAATTTATCACAATAACACATAATTAAGAGTCAAAAACCTAAAATCATAAATTGATGTTCAATGGAATTAATATACATATAATTAAAATCTTTATATCATAAGGAGAAAAATGATACTAAGTAGGTCAATTTTTGGACAACGTTTGAAAATTAGGGTTTTCGGGACTCCTAATTAGGGTTAAAAAGTGATTAAAAAATTAAGATTCAAAAGTTAAATTTACTTTCGTGTTATTGTTCATCATATTTTTGTGAGTGAAATGGACTATTAGATCATTTAATTTGGACATTAAATGATCAAATTAGGTCACATGAAATGATAAAATTAATTTGTAATTATTTAAATAATCTTAAATATTAACTAATTAAAATATTTATCAAAATATAAATTTAATTGCATATTATTAATCTACTCATTTTTATGATCAAAATGGCATATTATATGATATTATTTGATTAATTATTTTGGAAGTTATGAGCAAATGAAAATTTGCATTTGGAGAAATTAAATAATTCTCTTAGATTAATCCAAATGATTACAGCCATCAGCTCTAAATTTAAGAAGGCACGGATTACTGCTTAAACTAACAGCACTGAAGAACAGATGGCGCATCGGTAGCGGGTTCGGTGAATTGCAGCCTGACACGTAAGCTGACGTGTCGGTCGTAGTTATTACGAGCGGCGGGTATTAAATAAGTGTATGCCGGCCGATTCAATGCTGAACCGCACAACATATTTGGCTCGAACCAGACCTAGGCACTGTATATCTCCTTCCTTCAATGACCGAAAGAAAATTAAGGAATTAGGGTTGGCTCCAGATTTGCACTCAGGTAACTTCATTAAGCGTATGACCCACCATTTTAAAGATATCGAAGAGGTCTACACAATGAACCTAAAACCCCCATGCTTTGATCTTTCTATGGCTTGCAGCAGTACAAGGAAAAAGAAGTGGGTTAATCGGCTAAATGGAGAAGGTTAATGCAAACTCTTTTATGTTTGACATAACCTCATGTCCCTAAATTACAGACCCTAAACATGATATTAAAATATAACTTCATTAATAACACAACTAATGAAAGTATTAGAATATAACAGGGAGTACCGTACGCCCTCACATAAATGATTTAGGATGCTCTGAAGGTCGAAGCTCGGACCAACAATGGCAGCTCCTTTTCGCCTTCGCAATGTGTTAACGCCTCCAAGCAAGGTTTCTGAGAGATGGAAGAAGAAAAGAAAGAGTGTTGATTCAGATGCTTTGGTAGCTTTAGAGGAGGACAGCTGTAGGAGAGGTACGGGATGCCTGCGCTTTCAGGCATGATCAAGCCTTTTCATAGAGATGTACAGTAGCACGAGATCTGGTCGTTCATTCTAGAAGTATATCAAACGGCCAGATTGGATTTACTTCTAAGATGGATTTAAGACTGTTGGATCTCAACCCTAAGACACTATACGGCCCAGATTTCGGTAGTTCGATGTCCCGTGTTTGGGGTAGTGTAAAGGATCTCTGTCTTTTCTATTTAGTCATTTAACTAAATTAAATATATAATGCATATTAAATTTAATTAAATATTATATTATATTAATTAAATTATACTTATTTATTTACTTAATTTAAGATATTTAAATGCACTCCAAAAAATCCTAAAAATTCACCATTACCTAATTGAGGTGTGGAGGACTCAAAAATGATATCAAATTTTTGATCGGGGGTCAATTTAATTATCTTAATTTTCTGGGTATTTAAATATTATTAAAATATTCGAGAAAATTTTGACGACTTCCAAAATATCGCCCTTAGCTAATTTGGGTGTGGTGAGTCCAATAATAGTCTTTGTATAAAATACCAAAAATCTCATTTCTAATTGTTTATTAATAATTAAAAAATTTTGACATCAGATTAAAAATCTGACTTCGCCATTGCATTCACCACCCCCAAATTAGCTAAAGGTGAAGTTTTGAATGCATTTAGAAGACATCAATTTTTGATGAATATTTTAATATTATTTAAATACCTAAAAATTCGCATAATTAAATACTCATCGGATCAAAAATTTGAGTGCACTATTCTGTTCAGAAGCACTCATTTAGCTAAGGATGATTAATTAGAAATTTTCTGGATACATTTAGGTACTTAATTTTAATTAATAAAATCAATATATAAATATACTAATTTAATAATTAAATATTAATTATTGACGAATTCCGTCAATTTGCTTTTTGTGCCGTCAAGACCAAGTCATTCCGTTTGCTTCTACCGTTTCATCTGACGGTTTATTCGAACCGTCCGATCGGACGGTTCTCGTCTGTCTTCCCCGCGACAGACACGCGACCTCCGCGTGTCGAGGGTTTGACGCGCGGTGTCCTAGCCCCCTTCCAGCGCAGCGCAGGTCACCATCTCCACCGCATTAAGCTCATATTAAGACACCCGATCGACTCCACTGCATGTTTTAGCTTAAATCCAAACTCTGCAGAAATCGAAGACGTGTAGATTGGTTCTCCAGATCTTCGACCGTCGAACCTAGGTACCTTTGATCCTATTCTATACTATTGCAAAATGTTAATTTATCATTTCGAATAGCTATTTCATATCCCTGATTACTTTATCTATGGATCCGACTAAGAGTATTTTGCTGTGATCGATCGAATTTAGTGATCGATCTGCATACCCCACAGTAATCTCTCGTCCTCGCCGCTATAACCTGTACCCTAGATGCTAGGGTTAGGATTTATCGACGATGGAGAACTCTTCAGCCATTGAATAAACCACCATTAGGAAGCCCTCTTTAGTGGCCATCCAACGACGTGCGGGCCTGGTTGATTCACCGCTGGGAGGGGCGGCGATTTACATGCCCTAGAACTCTAGGTCCGGCCGTTTGCGTAAAGGAAGAAGAAGCATTCGGACCGGGCCGGGTTGACCCGGGCCCGATCCGTTGTCAAACAGGTCGAAGACGCGTCAGGGCGGGACCCACTCGACGCTGATGCCTCTGAGCGTGTTCAGCAGTGGGGCCCGCCGCCGTTTAAACCAGCCAATAAACGCACGCCGCGTGTCCTCTGTGGACCCCACCTGCAGCAGAAATAATTAAATAAACATATATATAAATCAAATAAGTTTATATATATATATATATATATATATGTAACGATAAATAAAATATTTAATCAATATCTATATAATTTAAATAAATAAATTTTTATAAAAGCTAATAATGTATATTTACATATATATCAAATAAATTAATATACAAAAATCTATACATTAATAATAATAACAAAAATTTTTATAAATAATATAAAATTAAACAGTAACATTAATATAAATATATAAAAAAATAGAAAATAAGAATCAATTAAATTAAGAAATGAATGCATTAATTAAAATAGTAAAATTAATATATGAGTAATTAATTAAATAACTAAATTTTGGAAATTCATAACTTACAAAATACTTAACAAAATTTAACAAATAAATATATTATTTTTATCAGCAAAAATCAAGGAATTTATTAATACCATTTAATTTTTAATATGACTTATATTTTGCATAGTAATATTTTAGGGTATTAATTAATTAGGAAAAATGTTGCAAAAGTTCAAATATTCATAACTTTGTACCCCTTAACCCAAACATACCCAATATAGGTCTTAAAATACTCAGAAAACCCTAAGGAGTATTTTAGTAGTATAAATTTTGCCATTTGGATTAAATTGAGAATAATCATAATTAGGACCTAACCCTAATTAAGCCCTTTAACCTTAAAACTTTGATTAACCATAAGTAAATTAATTTAACTCCAAATTAAGTGATCTCCTAATTAACCATAATTACTCTAAAACTTGATTAGTGAATATTAGCAAATTTAATAATCCAAATTAAGTGATTTCAGTTTTAGATGACTCATAAAAGTAAATTAGAAACTAAATGTATAATTAGATTAATAATTTTGCGACTAAATTCACTAATCACTCACTAATCACATTTAATCTTAAATTATTAATCCTAAAAATTATATTGACTATAACTTAGCCAATTCATATCATAATTTGATAATTTTGAATTCTATAGAAACCTTAGGATATAATCTACAATAAAATAATATAAATTTTATATTTCACTAAGGGTAAAATTACTAAAATACCCTTATAAGGTCAAATTCCTAATTTGACCTTATAAGGCATAATAATTAAATAACTTAATAAATAAATCAAATATTTAAATGTTCATTATTATTATAAATCATATTAAAATCATGAAGCATTAAAATAATAAATTTAGTTATTTTTGGCAGATCAAAGAAATTGAATTAGTTGATTTTGAATCAAAACGGTCAGGTACGCAAATTTACTTATAAGTTTCATTTCAGTATTCTTATTTTTTAGCCATTTTCCATTTGAGTATTATTTATACTGCTTATCACTTTTTAATCTGCAAATAATGATATCAAATATCATGTAATAAAAAGAATAAAACATGGTAAATATATTTTGTGGTGTTTGTCTTTGGAGGGTGGAACACAACATTGAGAATCTATACAGATTGGGCCTGCTGGCAGCCCCTATGAGTTATATGAGGGGATTTAGCTTCTTGTAGGAAGTAGGCAAATCTAGAGGAAAGACACACCATCAGTTCCTATTTTTAGTAAGCTACCGACGTGTAGTGAGATAAGCTTCCTACATGTTATGCCTATGGGTTTACCCATTTGGGCTCAGGAGTCTCCGGACTCACCTTATAGTTACAAATGTTTTTGATAAAATTTATTTCATGCTGTTCATATATATTGATTTTTACAGCTAGCTTGCAGGGCAGAAATTGAATTTGGAAAATTACTTTACTTTCTATGCAGACTTTCAGTCATTATTATACTTGATTCATGCCTATTATAGGATGCTAAATTCTTATAAGAATGATTTGCGTACTCCTACCTGACTGGTAACTGAATTTTTTAGGTTTTGATAATTAAAGATCTGCCAAATAAAAGAAGAAAAAATAAAGAAGCAGGAGAATGTAAATATTTCATCTTTATTTTGTAATAGATAAACTGTTGTAAAATTTCATATATGTTTGGCTCTATCTGTATAATTGGACTTTAGACTTTTATTATTTTATGTTCTTTTGTTTATAAAAATATATATATTTACATTTGAGATGAATTGTTCTTTAAAGGCTCTCAAACTTTGATCCCCAGTCGCCACACTCTGTTTTCGATTCTGAAGTCTAAATAAATTAAGCATTCTTAGAATTAACAGAAAACTAGGAAATGTTGAAAATTGTTAAATGATTTTCAAATCATACGAAAATTGAAATTGTGACCCCTAATACTATTATAAGACTAATGAAAATGGATTAGAGTCATATAATTCATTAATTGATGGATAACAACACTAATGTTGTTACATTAACGTACCTTGCATGAATAATTTGAACTTGCAGCTTAATGGTTGGTTGAGATGAGGCAGCATTCATAGCACCTACATTATTTAAGAAGACAACTAAATGGCGATTACTTTTACAAGTGTTTCTTACTTTTGCTTTGATTGGACTCTATTTAATTTATTTTCTATAACTTAAAGATAAGAGATTAACTACAACATACTAGAGAGGGACTTACTAAATGAAATATAATTACTTAATAAGAGACATAGCGATCATTCCTATAAAGGGTTTAAGAAATTATTATGTCGCCAAACACTTTAGATTATGCAAAAGCCAATTTCTCTTATTAGCATCATTACTGCTAGACATACATAAAATTTTTAAGGCAACCTATAAATTAGAGCCCAAGGAATTAAAGAATACAACTAGAATGTAAGAAAAAATCTCAAAAGATGCAGCGAATGGTTTCAAACAAGGCATATCTTAATTTAATTTAAGAGCAGATAAAAAATGAATAAATTATGATTAAGCCAAAGATGACCTTCATAAAAATCACAATCTGTATTTGTATGCCTGGCCGCAAAAGAATTATTGATCGTACTAAGAAGAACAAAATTATTTCTAACTTAATAATCCTAAATTCTTAACTATATATTTAAACAAAACAACATAAAATACTCATTAAGTATATATCTAACATGCAATATTTCTATTTACAATAATACTATCTAAAACTCCATCACACACCAAGCAGAATAAACCCTTCATAGATTAACTTCAATATAATTTATAGTTTTATCTAATATCAAATATTATTCGATGATTTGCTTTATTTCCAGAATTCTTCAATGTATTTTCTTAATGATAAATTGATGTGCATATTTTCAAGCATGCAATTACAGAATAAAATGACTTTATAGATTTCTTAATGATTACATCCTCAAAAGTTAATGAGATCTAGACCTTTCATGAATAAATAGATGTTTTTAATATACAAAAATTTAAAGATTTGAAAATAAATTGGATTGCTAATGATAGAGGGTTCTTACTGAATCAAAAGAAACACAAGCTGATGCCGATGCCGAGTTTAGCTAAGAACACCGGTGCTGCTGCATGCATATGGATATATATATATATATATATATATAGGAAAATCATTAATCATCCAAAAAGATTCACATGTATTCTTGATATGGCAATCAACATAAAATCCACCTTAATGCTAACCCAATACATTCATCTCATCATAATCAACAGCTTCAATTCAAGATTTTTGATAAGTTCAGTTAATTACCAAATCTGAAATCAACATAACATTGGCAAGACGGGAGAGGTGGCTGCCTTTCGACTCGATGAAGGGTTGCACTCTCGATTGGAGGGATGGCTCCTCTCAGCTTGCGATCGGTTGGGATGGACACCAGTGACAGCTCTTGGCCTAGGCGAGAGGGATGCGAAAGTCTCTTGGCCTCTAGTCGGGAGCAAGGCTGGCGGGTAGGTGGCTCTCGGCTCCTTGCCGAGAGGGGGGGATCGACGCCTCTCAGCCACCTGCCAAGAGGGATTGAGTGGGTCGAGAGAAAGGAAGAATTGCGTCTGACGTGAGTGAGGAAGAAAGATTGGGCTGAGCAAATATAGAAAGGGGCTAATTATATGCTCATCCAAATTGCTGAGAGCCACTCGATCAAGATCGAATAGCTAAAAACCATTCAAAAATTCAAAGTTTTGATTGATGCCGATTGAACTTCAAAAATTACAAGCTCTGTCAAAACGAGCGTCTCGATGAGTCAAAAGCACGTGTCAAAAAATAATTTAATTTGGACAATTATTTTATTTTATATTAATTTTTAAGAGAAAAATTTTGAAAATTCTCCACGATCAATTCGGCATTCAAAAATTAGTGAAACTTAAAACATAATACCCTCATCTAATGCTTAACCCAAATATAAAAAAATTTCTGAATTCCAATTTATAGTTTTTTATTATTAGTCTCTAAAGTTTAAACTTCCGAATATATTTAGGATAATCCTGGATCCTAATTGCACTCAATTTTTCGTAGTAGGATTTCCTCGTTATGCTTTATCTAAAGATATTTTTATTAAATTTTTATTTGACTTACATCGAGATCTTGAGTTTCCTCTTAATCCGATTAAATTTAGGTCAAATCGGCGGGGTAAGACCCTTGGGTTATTACATAGCGGCATGGCACATCACAGTTAGCCTCCATCAATAATAGATACAGTCAATTTTTGACACATTTGTCATACAACTAAAGGTACCCAGATACCTTCTCTTACCCAAATTTATATTTCATTTTTGTCACTTTGCTTAATCACCTAAAATAATTATGGGCAATTAACAACTATTGTTAGTTTAGCTCTACTAATCTAACATTGGGTTATTACAGTTAGTATCAAAGCATGATTGAGAGCATTTAAGTAAAGTGGCATGACACAGAGCAAGATAAATTCATTTAATTTAAATTCAGAATATCAAATTATAAGATAATTACAATTATCAAACTTAGTAGTGCCAATGTAGAATGGATATATGACACATAAAAAAAATAATATAATTTATGACAAGTATGTGAACTTCTTCAACCATCCTATTTGAATAGAAATTATAAGAATACGAGACACAAACAATTGAGACATACAGCAACATGTGCAAACACTATTGACATTTGGAAAACATTAGTTTAGAAAATATTAGTTTAGAAACATTAGCTTAGAAAACATTATGGCATTAGTGACTTTAGTGGCATTTGGAAATGATATTTGAACATAA
The DNA here is from genome assembly GCA_016760335.1 of Gastrodia elata. Taxonomy (NCBI): domain Eukaryota; kingdom Viridiplantae; phylum Streptophyta; class Magnoliopsida; order Asparagales; family Orchidaceae; genus Gastrodia; species Gastrodia elata. Next base: position 10,253,013 of record CM028685.1, on the reverse strand, counting down.
GACATTGCATTTTTATAATTTAGTTTTCCTTAGATAACTACTATAGTAATTACAAAATAAGTTAGCATCGAACATGAGCATTGAACATAAGGAGGATATAATATGAATACTAGATAATCTCACTTGTAAGAATATGAATCTTGAAATAAAGTTAAACACCCACACTTTCAAATTATAAAGAAGATGAATTCTAATAATGAATACATATTACATATTTGAACACAAAGTCTTTGACTTTGAGACATTTATATGATATGATGCTTACTTATGAGGAAAGTCAAAATATCATATTATGTTTCATTGACTTTCATGAAACATGTAAAGAAGATCTTCCATCGTTCTCTTGTATTGCACATTACCAAATAAATAATTTCTTACTTGTGATGCGATTTTAAAGAATTCAGCATTGGTTAGAAAAGTGCTTACAATATATAGAATCATTAGACTCAAAATAAAATCAATGAGCACTATTGTTAACAAGGATTGATGTATGATTCACTCTTTGCCACGTTAAGTTTTTTAAAATATTTAAGAAATTCTAATACCTTAGATGGAGTAATGGTTAACAGTGATTCATCACTATACATATTATGTGGGAATTCATTGAGAGATGATAAGAATTGGAGAATAGCCCAATCATTTCAGCTTGATCTTAATAAGAGAAACTATAACTTTAGAAATACTAATGATATCAATTGGGATGGGAGCAACAATTAATCTCTATATGAACAATTCTAAGCACAACTCAAAAGAGTATAAGTAAACATCAAGCTAATATCACCATATAAATCTATAATCAATAGTTTGTATATGATAAATTTCTACTAATTATTTAGGATTACTTTTCTTCTATGTAACTTATTATGTATATTGATATTGTCATCTAGGGTTCATAAATTTTGTATGAAGAGAGTCTGAAATATCATAACTAAAATGCAGATGGTATTGATTCAAGTGCCCACCCAATGTTAATTGGTTTGGTAGTTTTTCCACTCCCTTTTTTTAGGTTGATAAAGGATTATAATAATAAAGATCACATCTTTTATGATAGATGACTTTCCTTTACAGATACACACATTCATCATAACAGACTCCGCTCCGTCTCTAAATCTCGAGTTTAAGATGTATTTTCCTTGAAAAATGCTACCCTTACACCATCATATACACAGCTATATCCACCACCAATCAAAAAATTTCTTTCCTATTTTTTTTATTTTTTTCTTATACATTATTCCAAATAAAAAGTGAATTGTACCAATCATATATTTATATATAGATTTGCCACATCATCCTCATTTTAATGTATATATAATGATGTAAATATAGCAAAGTCCATTTTCTTTTTTGCTGCTTTCTTTATGATTAATTCTATTTGTAATTTATAAACTTTGTTTCATTTAAGAATAAAATGAATAAAAAAATAAAGACGAAAGCATGAAAGTAGTGGCAATATTGTAATTTCTGCTGGCAGAAAATAATATTCAATATTTCAGTAATACTTATCCCTTTATTCTTCTTTTCTTTCGAAAAATTCCTTCCATCTCACTCGCCCCCCCCCCCCCCCCCGCCCCTTCTCTCAAAAGGCGCGGGCTTTCGCTAAGGTAACCGAAAGCCCGAGCCAGGGCAGCCTCATTGCCTCCAGATCTCTCTCTCTCAATCGAGATTGAGATGCCTCCCATGGATGAATCAGCTGGTCAGTTAGAAGGATTTCCCGCTGGCATGCGCGTGCTCGCTGTAGATGACGATTCGGTCGTTCTTCGGTCTCTCGAACTGATGCTCCTTAAATGCAGATACAAAGGTTCCGATTCTCAGTTCCGCTTATCGCTATTTATTTTGGATTGCAGTTCCTTATAATTTTGCATTGAAACTTTATGGAGTTTGGGGTTTTAGCAAAATGCCTTTGCCTTTTTTGGTGCTGGTTCTTTTTTATTGATCTTATTGAAACTTTTTTCTGGGAATGATCATCAGAGTGAACCTCTTTATATAAAATTTAAATTGTTGGTTAATTCTTTGGAGGAAAAAACAGAATGAGTGCTTGAACGATTAGGGCAAGAAAGGAAGCAGGGCTTTTTTGAAAGAGAAATGCTCTATTCAAAAAAAGGGGCACTTGCAATCATAACGCTTGGATTATCTTTGCTTTTTTAACATACAAAATTTACTTAGAAAAAGAGAGATAGAACACTTCACGGTGCCAAAACTTTTTGACAGCAAAGCATTTCTTTTACATTCTGAATCTATACATTTTTTATACACAGCAAAATTGCCGTCTCATTAATATCGGTCCAATCATGCAAAGGTGCTAAACTCCATATAAATTTAACATTAGATGTTAATTTTGCAATAATGAAAATTAATATTATTATGACATGCAGATAATAATCTAAACAATCAAATTTACAAGAAGTACATTTATTGTTTAAACTATTTGAACCATTTATTTTGAGATTTTTATCTACATAACGTTAAAACTTTTTTATAATTTATATTTCCAACAATCACCCTTTAATATTTATAAAAAAAAAACTCTATTCATCTGCTCATTCCTAAAATGCATGACATCACATGTCTATTTTCTTATTAAAAACTTTTAAATTGATGAAATGATAACATTTTCTTTTGCAAATATTAATAATTGGATGCCAAATATTTAATTCATACTGACTTGGTTGCTACGCCTGTTAGTGGAAGAGTAAGGACCTTTACTAAAAGATTGTAACTTTTAATATAAAAGTGCAAATAAAGCATTGCTCATGCTTTGAGGTGCAACCGCTTAAGAAGGTGCAAACAAACTTTCTTATTTCAATTTTCTTAAAAATATTTATATAATATTATAAGCTTCAATGTAATTTTAATATTTGAGGGGGTGCAACATATGTGTAAAGACCCCTTTTATCTTTTTGAGAAAAGTATGTACATGACACATCAAACATGCATATTTTACATATCTAAAACCTAAAATTTAATATTCATATAACATGCAAACATATATTTTCTTACTTTATCTTCAATAGTTAGAAGAGAAAAGTGGATGATAATTTTGAAATTGGAATGAAGTTTTGGAAGATAATTTGTTAATTTGTAGATTAATGTTAAATATTTAAATAGTAAAGATCGTAGTACTGTATATGAAATTTGCTTATTAATAAAAAGTTAATGATAAAATCAAATAAACTCTATGTATGACTCTTATTAGTAGATAACTTTTGCAGGATAGCAGTCCAATGTATTGATACTTATTTAGCTTTGGTACATCACAGTTTTAAATATTTCACATACAAATTAAACTATCATTCTTAAAGCCAATTTAGTTAAATATCTGCATTGACACTATATGAGGAGTTTGGGAGGCCAAAATGTTAACTTTCTCTATCTAAATAGCAATATGAATGCAGACAAATGTTTTTAATGTTATCTCTGTTTCATTCTCCCAACATCTCACTCTTCGCGCTCGCATGTATATGTATATATATATATATATATATATATACATATATACACACATACATATTTACATATATATATATATATAATGGTTTTAAATTATTGAGTCAAAGCATGATTCATATCTGAGTGTTTACAAGCTGGTACTGTTTTTCTTAAAAAAAAATCTTGTATTTACTAAAAAAATATGCATAATAAATACATAATTATTAACAAAGTATTTGCATACAAAAAACCACATATACAAATAAATATACACACTTACATATGCATGTATTATATTTCAGGTATGCTTTTAAAGTTAAAATAGCGTTCGGTGAAGTGAGTCTGAGCCCTTGTAGTAAGAATTCTCTTATGAAATTATTTCTTTTGAACCGGTCACTATTACATAAGTTATTTATTTTTGTATAGTGCACACACGAGTAATAACTAAATTTTAAATAACAATGACTTCTTCAAACAAAAGATTTCACACACAGCCACTCTTGAATTGCTCTTGAAGCTATCTCTCTTGAAAATAAAAAATGTTGGGTCAAGTTATCTTTTCCCAAATCACATCATGATGGAACTAAAGGTTGATATATCATATATGGCTGTCTTACGTTATTTAAATTACGGAATTTATTTTGCTCACAAAGAGCTTAACATGAAGAATTATTATTTTTCAAAATATTTAATTTATATATTAGTTTTGCTGTATATTATACGTTATTTCATCCAATTACATTTTTATTCATAAAATTATCTGCCTGCACATGGGGATGGCTAATTGAAAGGTATTAAGGTATTTATCTTCAATTTAATATAGCATTTTCTTGTTTCAAAAGCAACTGATTCTATTTTTTATATGAAACTCACTTTTTTGCAAAAAAAAAGTTGTCTTCATGTGTAATATGAAAATATTATAAAAAAATACAAAATAATAAATTGAATGACTTAAAAATTTGTCTACATAATAATCTATTCAAAAAATTTTATGACTCATATTTGTGACACACCTCATGATATTATGTGGTGAAACCGGTCATGGCATTTAACGATTCAAAATGAGGTTGCATCAACTATCAACTCTAAAGTATTATCCATCTAATTTAAAGACATGACATTCTGGCTAAATTTTCTTATAATTAAAATGTTTTGACTTGAATAGTGCAACAAACCAATACTTCTATTTGTACAAAACAGGGTAATGGAGGTAAAACATGTTTTGTTGTTGTGCATGGTTAAATTATTGATTTATGTTTTTAGAGATGGGTCAAATTTAGGTCAGCAGAATAAAAAAATGGACCTTCAAGCTGATTTTAATTTGTTGTTATTGTCACTATTATTCATCATGAGCATGAAGCATTTAATTTTTCATGAAATCCAACATTATTATTAATAATACTATTTGTCAAATATTTCTTAGTGACTATATCTCAGCATGCTTTCAAGGCTTTGGAACTATTAAGAGCGAACAAAGATGATTATGACCTTGTGATTACTGATGTTAACATGCCGGACATGGATGGGTTTAAGCTTTTAGAGATTGTCGGCCTCGAGATGGACTTGCCTGTTATCAGTATGTGAACGATCATCCGACCCAAAAACCCAATTTCTTGCAGTTTTATTCCATAATTACTTCTGTTCACATTCTCAATTTTTAACAGTGCTCTCTGTCGATTGTGATGTCAAGAGTGTTATGAAAGGTATAATGCATGGGGCAGTGGACTATCTAGCTAAGCCTGTGAGGCTAGAAGAATTGAAGCTTATCTGGAAGCATGTGGCAAGGAAATCACTTAATGAAAAGAAAGATCAAAATGATGCCAGCAACAAGCTTGATCATGCAGCAACGCCTGAACAAGTTAGTAAACTATATAACTCAAAAAATTGCAAAATTCATAACAAGGAGAGAGATAACGAGGATAGTGCCGATTCCGACGAAGACATGGCTCGACAAAAGAAACCTAGGATCGCCTGGACTCCAGAGCTGCATGCCAAATTTATTAACGTTGTTAATCAGTTGGGAATTAACAGTACGTCTACACTGTTAAACTGTCCCTTAACTACAAAATCATTTTTTCCTGATCTTATAATCAGATTCACTTTTTTTCATAGGGGCGGTTCCTAAGAAAATTCTTGATATGATGAACATCTCAGGACTTACCAGAGAGAATGTGGCCAGTCATTTACAGGTCTGTCATGGTTCTTACCTTAGTTAATATATGATGGCTGTACTCATGTTAAACTACCTTTTGCAGAAATACAGGAAAGGCTTAAAGAAGAATGCAATGGAGCTTAGACAGCAGCTTTTAAATAATCCCGGAAGCTCTCTTTCGATGGCTGCAAACCAACAAAGAAAGGCTATCTACACTTTCGAAAGATCATGCATTGATTACAGAATTAAGTCTGAAACATCATCAAATCTTCCTCGACAATCTTGTAATGGCTATTCCCAAGCTGCATCAGCATGGCTCCCTCGTTCTCTAAGCCATCAGAACAACAAATTCTGCCAACAATATACGATGAATTCTATTGCAGGCCAGTTTGAAACTAAACAACTAGGCTTTGCAGCAGCAAATCCTTACTCGACGAAGGCATCAAGCCAATTTTTAAATTATCAGTCTTTTGCTCCAATGCCAAATCAACCTGACAGCAATGCAGAGACTTCTCCTCATAATGCTTTGGCATCTGATATGGATTCCGAGCTTAATCATAGATCAAATCAGTTTGAGTGTAATGCTTCTAGCTCTGGGACGAACTCAGTTTTCCACCCAGCACATGCTTCGGGCAATCAAACAATTGATATGTTTGAGCTAGATGCATTTCTGGAATGTAAGTAGCTATAAAAAATGACAAAGAACTTTAAAAAAAAAATTTGGTTTCTTGTCTAGAAATCTGAAAGAATTTATTCTTGATTAACTTCCACCGGTGATGATGATTGAATGCAGCGGAGCACGAGCAGCAGCAGAATTTTGTTTCTTGCTTGGGGGAAGCTGCAGGAACTGTTGAAGATATAAACTGGGATTCTTTGGATGTTCAGAGCTGCAGTTTTGAAGATCAAATGGGAAGCGAACCTCCTGATTTTGCAGTCTGTCCAGCAGAACAATTTTCAGCAGAAATATCATTTGCATTTAACAAGGCTGAACACACGGAAGACCTGCACGCAGCACTCAAACAGGTAAACAACCTTGCTTTTCTGCTTCTGAAGATTGATTTTTATTCAAATGATATTTGCTTAAGCGTTACCCTATTGCTGGTAGTTTTAAAGGCAAGAATAGCTCTTTTTTCAGAGCATTCTTTGACTTCCGACATTTTTTTACTTCAGTTTCAGCGTTAGAATTCCGGCATTCGACTGCTGCGAAGAGGCTCTCCAAGGAACTGTAATTGTTTGTGGTTCATCGCCAGCTTCTTCTAATAAGGTAATGAACTTTTAATGCTTCTTCGTTTAATCCGAGTATTGATCTGAGGTGCTGCTATGAACTATAGTTTTGTCTAAAATATTAACAGGTAAAACTGACCCTCCGATTTTGCTGATTTATGTCCTGTTTTAAAAAGACATCAGCTTGCAGATCGTCTCCTCCCTGCCTCTTTATTTATTTATTTATTTCTTTATTTATTATTTCTTAAAATAAGATTTTTGTATTTTGTGCTTGTATTTTCTTCACCAAATACTATTAAGTTTTTTATGGTGAGTTCTACTCTGAGCTAATTCGAGAATCGAATCCGGCCACAGACATCACCACTCATATTTATTTCAAGCTGCACATTCTCAAATATAATTGAATAAGAAAATAAAACAGAATCATTACTAGTTTAATTTGACTACAATTCGCAAATTAAATCAGATTAAATTCACTAATTATTTTTTTCCCAGTAATAGTTCGGGAAATTTTAACCTATTGAATTGGTAAGCAAAATAAATTTGATTTTAGTTAACAAATTATTTGATCCAGACCGAGTAATTAACTTATCTCTAATTATTTAGAATAAATTTTATTTATAATTAATGTTATTTAAATTGCATAATATTAATTATATGCAAAATAAAATTGTCGTTAATATTAAATATGTAGTTAATTTATAAATGTAAATATGTATTTTTGTAAATGCAGAATTAATTATATAAATATATGCTTAAATATGCAAGTATTAATTACCTAAATCTTTTTATATTTATATAGTTTATTAAATATTTTAACATAAAAATTGATTTTTCTTCAATTTTATAAAGTTCATTGATTCAATCATCTCATTGCCAAAATTTAAGATCGGATTAAAGGATTATCTAGACTACTATGATACTAGATTGTTATAGGCACAAAGTCATCTTCTATGCTAAATTTAATGACTCTTGTTATTGGGCAATCAGAGGTGTGGGCATTTTAGAAAAGATTGAGAAAGAATAACATAGAGAGACGAGTGTTGTGACTATTTTCATACCAATCTACCCATATGTAGAACCTCACTGACCACAGTACTCAGCACTACGATTTGTCATCATCTTGACTACCAGAGAAAAGATCTTCGTGTAATCAGCTCTGTGCATTTGTTGAAATCCCTTCACGATCAATCTTGACTTGCAATGATTGCTCTCATCATGTTCTTGTTTTAACATGTACACCACTGTATTATGGAGTGCTTTCTTTCCCATGGGTAGCTCCACTAGCTCCCATGTCTTGTTAGAGCATAAAGATTAAATTTCTTGCTCTATTGCAAGCTCCCACTCATTCAAGTCTTTTGCTCATATAGCTTCTTTACAGTTTTCTAGTTTACTATTATCCATTAACAGAGGGTAAAATAGGGAATGATTATACTTGTTAGAGAGAATGATACTCTCACGAATTTCCTCAATGGTACACATGGTGCTTGAGGTTTAGTTCAAATCTCACCATTTAACTCAACTTTCTCTTTGGGCTTAGTAATATAACAACCCAAAGTTGTTACTAAAGTTAATCAGGCTTAATTAGGTCTTAAACTTGCCATCAATAAGTATTAAACATCATAGGAACAAACCCTAAAATTTTGGAGATAAAATGATCAAGAATATTTTTTTTGGTTATTTTATTGAATTTAAAGACCTAGAAAATTAGGCAAAATATTTTGACCTCAAACATCAAATCTGAGTGCATATTAAATTCATCACATAATAATATATTAGAGATGCAAGCTTTATAATTTTTGAATTTAAGACGGTCAAAAATTTTAATAAATATACTTTGTGTTTTATTTAAATTGAAATTATATGATTTTAATTAAAATTTAATTAAAATAAAATTATTAAAGTCGATTTAATGTTATCAATTCAGAACCGCGAAAACCCCATACAATGGATCGAATACCAAGCAGCCAATCCGTGTGAATCTCTACCGTCATGCATTCTGATGGCAGATTAGACAATGTTGATCTCGCTTAACCACTGTAATTAGCTGGATTTAGTTAAGAACCATTGGATCGCGGCATGAAATCCACGACTGGGATTTAATCCCAATTAGTGGAGATCTGATTCGCGTTGATCATGACCATTGTGTGGTTTTGATTGGGGATCAGACGACCACAACAACACTCGCTACTGTGCTTCTCCCTTGACTTGTCCCGACCGCGGCAACCAAAATGTCAGGGAATCTGTACAATGTCTAGAGCTTTCCCTCACATTTCCTATGCATCCATAACTAATTCATGTTAAAGGAATGATTCCTGCGAACCCAGCTAACCCGTTCTGGCCCTAGAATGGCGCTATGGAAGCCGACCTTCGAGCTCAACCAATAGAGCCATAGCCGATTCCTTTGGGCCTTCATAACCTATTTAAACCCTCAAAAATCCTTTAAAGGATTCATTTGCTTACTCTCGAGTACTCTGGAACATCACTTCTTTCTCATTCCCCCTCAGTTTCCTTCAACTTCCGCCTTCGTCTTCTCGAACCCCAACGAGCTCCGAAATGATCTCCCGATGATCTAGTGGGTGGAGCTTGTTGTGATTGTGCTTGGAAGTCGTGGTGCAAAGTTGAAGAAGGTGATTACACGCGTGTAAGCGATCCTTAAACTTCTGAAATTTGTTTGGTGGGTTAAATGAAGTCGAAATTGGTCAAAACTTTGGGAGAATGTTTATGTAATGAACCCCTTAAGTAGTATTAAGCAGAACTCTTAAATATCGATATGCCTTTTAAGATTATGGTGGAGTTCCTAATAAGGACTCCAAAGTTATGTGTGGTCATGAGGGAGCACTTTCAGGATGGGTGACCTGCTAGAAAGTTATTTTCTAAGGATAAAATAGTGAAGCCTTTCAGGTTAAAGCAGATAATACAATGATGCTTAAGAGTTTATGATATTATAAATAGTATCAGAGCATGTCATACCATACATGGAAAAGTACCACTTCATGTGAGCAGCCTCTTGAACCCATAATGATTAATGTGCTACATGATTGTGGGTACCTCTTGAGCATGTATGGGTCATCTCTAATCCTATCTACCCAATTGATGCTTTTTAGATTCGTGTGTATATACTAATGAAGACATTAATTACTTAAGTTTGGGAGATTGTAATGACTCATTAAGTAGTATTAAGTTGAACTCTTAAATATCAAGACATATTTTTTGATAATTTTGGAGTTTCTGATAAGAACTCCAAAGCTAAGCGTGTTCATGTGAGAGCGCTCCCAGGATGAGTGACCTATTGGGAAGTTATCTTCTTAGGACAAAATCATGAGGTATTTCAGGGGCAAAGCGGATAATACATTGGTTCTTAAGAGTTTTGGTTGTTACAGTTTATGAGGATGATAGGAATATATAGGATGTTGTTTAGTATGATTCGATGGTTGTTTGGGATATTTATGGGCGACAAAGTGGAGGGCATCGTGGTTTGCATATGTTTGTTGGAGGGGTGTCTGATGGCTGAAACAAAAGCATATTTTAGCTAAATAAATGGGAGATGAAAGATGACACTTTGAATAACAAGAAAATAGAGAAAATAATAAATATAAGAAAGATTTGATCAAGATTATGCATACATTGATTCCTTTAGAATTATACGCATCATGAAGCTCGCCTATTATGTACTTCAATGAAGTTTCGATTATCCAAACCAAAACTAAGAGTTCTCAATCCAAACATCAGTAAGAAAACTTCATTAAATTGTATTTTAATACAATATATTTAGAGCCTTATTTATAGTCACATAAGGCATACCAAACTATAATAAAAATTATAAACTAACCCAAACTAAATTTCTCATGAAGGACTAAGATGTTTTTTACACATAAAAGACTAAGTCAATCCTTACCACCCTCATGAGTCACATGTTATTTAATCATGTTTTTATATATGATAAAAATTAACATAAAAAAATGTAAATAAATGAGAGATTATAATATCCTCAAATCTTTAGACTCCTAATATATGCTCATGTCATGACACGCTCTTGTGTAGGTCTTTGTGCTACATTAAACTCTCCCATACCTCAAGAACTCTGCTTCGTAAAGTTGTAGTCAATATAGTCATTGAGTTGGTCGAGGTTATGCTCAAGTAACTCCTCATGTATTAACCAAGTATCTGCGGATGGTGGTCTATCCTTCCATCAAATTAGGAATCGGTGCTTAGCCTGCTCACCTGCAACAACCTCATAATAAATAATAACTTAAATATCAAAAAATAAAATCTTTCGAGTTTTCATAAATGATTTACTATTTTTCCCTTGGAGAGAATTACCTACTCTTTACTATAACAACTCATTTGGACATGCAATTAAATCTTCAATATTGAAAATATGGCTTATAAACATATCATAAGGTAAATTAATTAAGTAAGCATTTGATCCAATTTTCCAAAGGACATTAAAAGGTCATACCACTCTAGCATGTAATTTATTTTATTTTATTGTGGATCACTGTAACAGCCCAAACTCTTAAGCACCAAAGTATTATTTGCTTTGGCCTTAAAAGCCTCACGATTTTGTCCTCAGAAGATAACTTCCCAGCAGGTCACCCATCCTAGGAGTGCTCTTACATGAGCACGCTTAACTTTGGAGTTCTTATCAGGAACTCCACCGTTATCTGAAAAGGCGCATCGATGTTTAAGAGTTTCACTTATTACTATTTAAGTGGGTCTTTATAATCTCCCAAACTTAATTAACTAACATCCTTGTCAGTATCCACATACTGATCTAAGAACTATTTATTGGGTAGATAGGACTAGAGGTGGCCCCTACAGGTGTAAAAGGTACCCACAATCATGTAGCACCTTAACCATCATGGGTTCAAGAAGCTGCTCACATGACGTGCTACTTTGCCCTATATGGCACTTAGCTCCTATCTGACACCCTATGGTTTGCTCTGATACAATTTGTAATAGTTCAAACTCTTAAGCACTAAAGTATTGCCCGCATTGGCATGACAAACTGTGAGGTTTTACCCCCAGAAGATAACTTCCCAGCAGGTCACCCATCCTAGAGTGCTCCCACATCACACATAACTTTGGGGTTCTTATCAGAAACTCAACCGTTATCTGAAAAGGCGACTCAATGTTTAATAATTTCACTTATTACTGCTTAAGTAGGTTCTTACAACCAGCTCTTAGGATAAATGTGAATGAGCACATAATCACCTCCATTAAAACTCTTATTAGACCTAGTTATATTAGCTTTTGATGCATAAATTTCATTAGATTGCTCAATTTGGATTCTAATAACATGATGAAGTTTATGAAAATCCTAGTAAATGTAAAGGCAACATCCAAATATGCATGGCTAGGAAAGCGAACTAGGTCAACTTGAACAACTCTAGTTGTTACCCTAGCTAAATTTGGATTAATTAGGCCAATCCAAGCTTTAATTTTAATTCCATTTGTGGCGGCCCTGCCCCGCCGTGGTCCTGTTAACCCTTAAGTTAACATGATTACGGTGGAGGGGTCACCAAATGACAAGGTCCCCACTTAGAATTGAATTAGACACATGTTCTAATCCAACTTAAATAAGGACTTTGCCATTCAACCCAATAATATTATCACTAAATGATCATACAAGAACTCAGAGTGTGGAAGCAATAAAAATATAACATCCATTCATACAGTATAAATACAACAATACATAATAAGTAAAGCGCTGAAAAGAAAAGTTAAACCTGTATTATTACAATATTTAATAAGTTTAAGAGAACTGAAAAAGGAAACTCTCGATCTCACAAGCAAAAGAAACTAAAGCTACAGATCTTTAAGAACGGACTCCTCCAATGATAAGCTCTCCACTGGATCCGCTGCTCCAACAAACTCAGAGCCTACTATTATCAGTTTCATAATGGTAGGGCCCTAGCCAACAAAAGAAAAACTGGTTAAACTATTGCCTAAGCACATTTTAGGGTAAACAATTTATTATGTTAAATAGATATCACCATAAACAGAACTGAAGCAATAGGTGCAGAAAAGCGTACAAAAAGAACAGTAATAAGTTATAAACAAACAGTTTATAACTAAGCAAATAGGAAGTAATACATACCTCCTCCAAGCAACTGCAACAAAGACAGGTAAGTAAAAGACTAAACAAAACTTGTAAGAAAATACAACCTAAATATGCATATGATCAAACAGATTATGCTAAGTAACATACAGAAATTTAACCGTATAAATCTGAAAACAACTAACATCCTACATATGAAAATAGTAAGTAAAACTAGCATCCTATATAGTGCAGAAAAACTGTAAGTAAAACAGTGCTACAATGCAGATGCAGAATATAAAAGTAAAACAGTAACTGTAAACTGAAAACTGCAGTGATTGTCCAAGCCACTCAACTAAAAACATACTCAGCAAATCTTAGCCTGATGGGCTAAGAAACTCTGAACTAAACATCACTGAAAACTCTTAGCCTGATGAGCTAAGACAGAACTGAATGTAAGTGTACTTGAATTAGTATAACCATATCAGAATCCTGACTCTATAGTCAGTATGGCAAGAGTCTATCCATCCTATCACTCGGACTATGCATGGCCATATACTGTCGGACATTAAACCCTCGAAAGGTTGCCGACCCGAACGGGTTGATCGAAGAGGTATACTAATCAAGCTACACCTTACAAATCTCTTGAGAAACAAAAACATAATGCTGCTTATGAATGTTCCAAATTAACATAAGATATTTATCAAATATCTCAAGTACATAATACATGTTCAAGGTATAAGGCTCAAAATCAAGGAATGCAAAGCATCAAAATCAAAGTGCAAGAAACTCTATCTAAAACACAGGTGATATCCGTTGTTATCTACTTTATTCGTTCTATCTACTCTAAGTTACATAAGTTTTAGAATCATCAATTCTTACACATTCTGTAACTTAGAATCACGAATCCTACTAGTTGAAGATAATTAGGACTGGCCAAGTCCTAATTATAACTTAATCAAAAGATGACTATTTGGTTTAAGTGAATAAATCATCGACCTAATTTTTTTTGTAATTTAAAATACCTCAAACCTCATCTTGATTAGCCAAATCAAGATGAAAAGATTAAGAATTAGACTCCAGATAATGGGGTCTAATCACTTAATTCAAAGGTATAACTAAAGATCTAAGGTTTAGAACCCAAATCTCACAGATTAAGTTAAGGCAAGTCCTAATGATAAATTAATTCATTAGGATAGATCTCTATTCTTAATTCTAGGGTTTAAAGATCAAATAATCATTTAATAAACTAAGAAAATCTATAAACTAGAAAACTCAAGGTTTCACCTATTGAGTAACCCAATTTACTCAATAGATGAATTCTAACTTAAGATCTATTCATAATCCTAGGAATTAAGGCTCTTAATTACTAAGAGTATCTCTCAAGACACACATCCTAACTAATGTTATAAAGATCTAAGGAAAGGTCTAAGAATGATTACAGAAGGAGAAATCGCTCACTTAAGACTTAGGAAATTTTCCTTAAGAAGCAAATTTTGAAATTTTAATAAAAATCTAATTTAGACTTGAATTTGATTAATTTCAATTCTAAATCATTCTATTTACTGATTTTAGTGATTAGAAACTGAATTTCGGGCTTTTAAAGACTAAACTCTAAATTTGGACAAAATGACTATTTTGCCCCTACTTAAGGGTTCAAAAGATCTAATTTTGATCTAGGGCTTAAATTCTAAAATTTTCTTTTGGAAAGTGATTCTTACTGTCTAATGTAAAATTAGACAGCAACTAAACTAATTTTGGGTTATTATTTAGCCATATGAAGTCAAATTAGTGAATTTGACTCATAAGGGCAAATTAGGAATTTGGTTGAATGAAAGTTAAATTTTCTTTCAGATTATTGTTCTTTACTGCCTAAGCTTTCCATAGAATCTAAATTTGCTAAATTATGATAAGTATTGGCCAAGTTATTGCCAATACAAGATTTAGGGTTTAAGGGTGATTAAGGGTTCTTAATTATGGGTCATAAATCCTAACTTTGCCAATTAGTATCCAAATTAAGCAAAATCAGTGGCTATGGTTTACAAATAGTCCACTGATCACAATGACATGTGGTAGGCTCAATTTGGATCTAATTTGACTAAGTTAAGATATAATTAGGATTTAGGGTGATTTATGAGTGATTAGTGAAATTCATCACTCAAACACTAATCCAACTTTACAAATAGATTCTAAATGACTCCAAGAGTCCTCTGAAACTTAAATTGTCCAATTTGGATTATTATATTTGCTAATATTTATTAATCAAGTTTTAGGGTAATTAGGGGTGATTAGCGAATCTATCCATTAGATCCTAAATATTTTTGTAGATTACTGTAAATTAGGTTTTCCTGATCTAAATTAATGTTTGGATCACCTAATTTGGAGCTAAGATGACCAACTTATGGTCATTTGAAATTCTAGGTCAAATTAAGCTAATTAGGGTTAGGTCCTACAAGTCATTAGTCAAATGCTAATCCAAACAACAAAGTTAATATTACTAGAATGTTCCTTAGAGTTTTTTGATCACTTTGAGACCCATATTGGGTATGTTTCAAGTAGTGTGTGCAAAGTTATAAGGGTTTGAAAATTTGGGACAATTAGGGCTTAATTTGGGGTCCTAAATGTTACTAAGTCAAATATTGATCCAAATGAAATTTTTGATAGTATCAATGTGTTCTCCTCATTTTTCTGATTTTAGTAATATATAATTTCACTATGTTTGGATTATTAAATTTATATTTATGAGAGAATGAAAATTCTTAATTAAATTGATTTAAATTAAATGATTTAATTTAATTGAAATAACTTAACGGATTTTTAAACGCATGGGTCCCATAATTAAACAACGGGACACGCGTAGGGCATCGAGGAATCGGGCCAAACTCTCTACGCCCGGGTCACGAAAGACCCGAGAAGAGCCCGAATTCCTTTGTCCTCCCCCTTCCGCGGACAGGAGAATTAGGGCATCTCCCTAATTCGACGAACATCGGGCCTCCAGAGGCTACACGTGAGGGAAACGTAAGCCCTTACTTCCTTCTCCTGACGAGCTAAAGGAGTGAAGATGCGCCGACCTCCAACACCCGATCCTACTATGCCCTAAAACGAGGGCGGAGACCTCTAAAAAGCCGAGTCCCTCAGTCAAGATTCGATTACTAAATTGATGATTTCAGTACTCCTACTCCACTTCAATGAACACTTCAATTTCTGTAATATAACATATGAGATTATTTTGAATTGAAGTGCAAAGATTTGAGATCACTCATTCGATTGAAAACGAGATTTGAAATAGTTCATTCTATTTTGTGTTAATCACCTAGAATATCAATTCATAATATTGATTGACAATTATGCAATGTAGAACGAATATCGTGCCATTACAGAATTCAATTTTTTTAAGTTTTAAGAAAAGGGGATGCATATCGAATTTGATAAAAAGGAAACAATCATCATTCAGTTTCCATTAGTTCATGATTACAATTCATTTTGAACTTAGCAATAGTACTAATCAATCTAGAAGATGGTATTTTAATAAGGAGGAAGGTACCTGAAGTATCGAAGTGTCAGAGGAACCCTATCTAATGAGTTTGCTGCAGAATCGACCTTCGAACTTTCCTAAAGAAATCTCTCTCGGTGAGGCAGCAGGTAAGTTAAGGATTTATGAGGCTCTATCAGCGGCGGGAGGCTTCACGCGTCAACTCGAGCTGCCAGATCCCGCCTCTGCGCGACACGCGGAGCTCTCGTTCGAGGACGCGAGGACGAAGCTCTTCTGCCGTCCGATTCGATGATTTGACGGCACAGGAATGCATCATCCCGATTAACGGGGCGTGAGGAATTAGAAAGGAACGGCGTCAGGAATAGCAAACAGCGCCGTTAGAAATTAAGAAAATATTAATAATTTCAATTAAATTATATAATTTCTTAATTCAATTTATATGATTAAATGTATCCAGAAAATTTCCAATATATCATCCCTAGCTAAATGAAGGGTGCTGAACGCAACGGCGCACTCGGATTTTCGATTTGATGAATATTTAATTATTTGAATTTTCAGGTAATTAAATAATATTAAAATATTCGACAAAAATCCAACGACTTCCAAATGTCTTCAAAACTTTACCCCTAGCTAATTTGAGTGTTCTGAATGCAATGACGAAGTCAGATTTTCAATCTGAGGTCTAGATAAAAAGTCAATTTCTATGATTAAGTATTTTCCAGAATTTCTGATTTGACTCAGTTGACTTCTGATTTGACCTAGGTTTCAGAGATGAGTTCTAAATTACTTAATTAGTGACTTAGAACCTTAATTAAGACTAAAATTAGTCTTAATTGAGCGAAATAACAACCTGGGTTGTTACACCATTAGACTCAATGGGTCATTTAAACCTAACCCTAGAAGTTTGAAATAAATCGGAGCTAAATTTAAAATTTTGGTATTTTTGGCTATTTTTGAATCCTAGAAAATACCTAAATTAATTTGATCTCCAAATTAAAATCTGACTTCATTTTTAAATTCCCCACCCCCAAATTAGCTAAGGGTGAAATTTTGGGAATTTTTGAAGGTCATTTTAGCATATTTTGGATTTTATTTAAATTTGTTCAATTGCAATTTAGGGTTTTAAACAATTCTTAATTGCATTTTTACCCTCTTCCAACGGTCGGCTAATCCCAAACCGCGGGCGCCGTCCGGGCCATCCATCCCGCTGATCTAATCCAACGGCCGCGCTTTAAATCAATTCCCATCTCATCTCAACCGTTCCGCGGTTTCGAGATCCTGATCCGACAGCATTTAGCTACCCACCGTAAGTATCCTCGATCAACCGTTAGATCACCCGAGTTGATCCAACGGTCGATCCCTTATCCGCGATCGTTCGTTAAGTGTCGGGAGATCAGGGCTGTCCCACTGTGCTGGATGATCAATCAAACGGCCCAGGGCACCCCGAGCACTGTGGATCATCCCCTTCCTTGCCCCGTCCGCGTCTGGTCCCCCCCGACAGCCAGAAACCTGCCAGCCCTCGTGGCAGTACGAGAAGACCCCGAATTTCCCCTCCTGCCCTCGGTGCGTCCGTTTTGCCGGTCATATTCTCCCCAAATTGCCCATAGTTGTTGTCCCGAGCCTTTCTCCTCGGCCCGAGCCTCCTCCCATTGCTCGAGCTCTGGAAACCAACCCTAGGGCCTCCTCCCACTTATAAATTCCCCCTGAGATTCACAGTGAGACCCTTTGCTCACTGTGAACCCTCATTTCCCCAACTGAATTCTCCTGGAGCTCCCTTCTCTCTCGGCGCATTCCCGGCAATTTCTGGAGCTGCGTACTGCTGATAGAGGGTGCGTGACTGGCGTTCAGACCCCCTACTAGCTCGCGGCGATCCTCAGGAAGCTCCAGCTGCACCTAAGTCCCCTCAGCCGAGCCTGCAACCCGACTTCAGGTACAGTCTTCTCCCATGGATTCCGTCTATCCATTTCCTCATCTGTCTCTGCATTGAGCCTCTAGATGCCGCCTAAGGAGCCATAGCCACTTAAGAAGCCTGTTGTAATTATCGCCTAGGGCTACGCTAGCTCGAATCGATCATATCGATCGATTGAGCTAGCGGTCGAGCCATGGCTGAGTCCGAGTAAGGACCCAGCGATCGGCTGTGCCCAGGTTATGAAACCTTAGGGGTTCGACTCGCCTCACCTCCCTAAAGGTGTAGGTATCGAACCCCAGCCGATTAATGGCCTCTGTGAGGGGAATTGTCTCCTCACAGTAAGCCTGAAGCGCCCATATCGAAGGCGTCCCGGGTGAGTAGCACCCCATCGATCCAGAGGGATCCAGATGGGGGTTCTTAGTCCAATTGATGCGCCTCGACCCCAGGAACGTGTAGGGATCGAGTTTAGCCGCCGTCGTCGTTTGAGCGCTGAGAATTTCAGTGCTGAATCTTGCCTGGGACGGACCCGTCGAGAGGAAGAAGATGACCCATTTTGGGTCGGGTCGACCTCGACCCGAGTGGTTATGATTTTGGACCGTGTCTATTAATTAATTATCGTAAGGCATTTTTAATGGTTATGCATTTAATTAATCAAATCCTATAGTTTTAATTTAAATAAAAATACAGAATAAATTATTTAAATAACTTTGGTTATACTGATCCAAATGGTATAATCCAATATACCGTTTGAATTAGAAAAATGTAAGGAATTTAAATATAAAATAAAATCACAAATCCAATGGTTGGATTTAAAATAATTGATTAAACCTTTTCTATTTTTAATTAAATGATAATAAATTCAATTAATAACCAAATTAACTGATTAAGCACTCTGATTGCTCATTAAACCCTTAAGAATAATTATGGCCTCCTACAAATAATTTTGGACATTTAATTTTCTTAGTCATCCCTTAATTACCATAATTAAGGATTAGTGAATTAAACCCTACATTAACCTCTGATTTTGGGTAAGTTAGTTCTTAATGTCATATTAAGTCTATTAGAACCTAAATGTAAGATTGGATTGCCCTAAAGTGCCATAATCTCACTAATCATCCTAATTGGCTCAATTAAGTAATTAGTGCTAATTAAGCTTAATTAGGTTATCAAAACCTAAAATAAATATGTTTCCCACTTCAGTAATCAATAGGAAACACATTAAAATAGATTAGATCTAATTTGGATAACTAAACACAAAAATCCCAAAGTTTAGCCTTAAGAGGGGCATTTTGGTCATTTTGACCAAATGTGCTCAAATGCCCTTTAAACCTTGGAAATTTCAGTAAACTACCCTAAGATAGATTTGAAATGTTTTCTAAACTCTTAGACTAATAACAATACTAATATGGTCATTAATCTAGAAAGTCTTCAATTAAGCCCTAATTAAGACACTTAGATCTTAAGTGATTCTAAGGAAGTCACTTAGCCTTAATACTTGAATCTAATAATTGCAACTGTTAAATCTCACATTAAAAAGTTCAATTTAGTTAAATTATGATCTTAAATGCCAAAAGAAATGCAATTGGTGGTCCAAGTTAAAAACCTAGTTTAAGTCTAAAGTGATCAAAAATTAGATCTTAGATCTTAGACCTTAGACTTTAGATCTTCTACTTGAGTTAAACCATCTCCTTTGGAATCTCCTTAAATGATTGATTGTTTAATCCCTTAAAATCTTCCATGTGGGTATAGGATGATTCAATCTATAATATAACGAGACTATCTTAAAGATTGAATATAGATCTTAAATTCTCAACTTCTTAATTGATTATTTTATCTTATAATCAGTAGAATAGCTCATCACTAAGTTCTTAGTTCTTAGATCCTTCAACTTCTAGGATTCCTCACCTTCAAATGGGTATTCAGTGTGAACCCTAGATCCTTAGTAGGACTTGACCTTGGGTTTAGGATTTGAACACCAAGGTGGAGCTTAAACCCAAAGCCCTTGTATCTTGATTTATTCAGTCAAGATTTGGGTAAGAGAGCAAAATGTTAATAAATTAGGTTGTTGATTTTATTATTTAATCCTTATAGTCGTCACATGATTTCGGATTAGAACTTGTTAAGTTCTAATATTAACTTTAAGGTCGTAACTCTGAGATTTTACTCGATAGCTGGATATTGAAAATCCTAAACTTGTATATTCTCAGAATAGTTAGATTGGGTAATTAGATAACCATGAATATCACATAAGTCTAGATTGAGTCTCTTGCTTACCTTGACTAGATTACTTGGCATACCTTGGATATTGAGCATTATTCCTTGAGCATAATATAAGAACTTAGGACAAGGATGATACATCCTAAGTTAGTATTGGAATTGCATACCATTCAGTTATTACAGTAATTACAGTTGGTAGAATATATTCTAGCTTAGTCTGCCTCTTCAGTAGTAATATTGTATAGAATGGACTCATCCCTAGCATATTTGGATGGCTAAGCTGGGGATTGATTGATTGATCTCATATTATGGAGGCCCTGTATGGCCTATTGGTTGGTATGACAGTACTATGTCTTAGGCTTATTGCTACTTTAGCTGGATTGTTCAGTATTGTTTTTTTTTTTTTTTTGCTTTGCCACATGCTCAGTGGCCTATTTTCAGTACTTGCTCGCTTTTGCCACATGTCTCAGTGGCTTTCTTTACTTTTTCTTTCTTAAATCAGCATGTTGTATGTATACTCTTATGGCTTACTTATGTATATTGGCATGTTTAAGATGTTAGAATTGCATGTTTGTTTTCAGCATTTGTGTTCTTTATATATTCAGTATATGTTACACAATCATAAGCATGTTAGGTTCAGAATTGTATTTGTTGTTTCTTTTAACTTTTAGCCTCACCTTATTTATTTTGTATTGTATGTGACTTTTCATACTAGTTGCTGGCTATAAATGGATAATTTATAGTTACCCGTCTCTTCATAGCTTGTTGCACCCATTATTGCTTGCATGTTTAGTTAAATTGAAATGTGATATCTTAAAATATTCAGTTCATTAAAATAGCCTAAAATGTACTTAGACAATTGTCTAACTGTAACCTTTTTATTTTGATTGGATGGGGCCCTGGCATTTGTGATACCGGCAAATATCAGATTCGGACCTGTTCGTTGGTGAAGTCGCAGGAGAGGAGCAGACTCCGGTGGAAGATCGTGCTGCTGCTGCTTAGTTAGATTATACTTTTCCTTTTTAGTGAGATTGAGAGACATTTGTATTTTCTATTAAATTTTAGTCTGTAATAATTAATTCTGAATGCATTTTGTTTCTGCATTATGATGAGTTACTATATTATTTTCCCTCTTTCTACTATGTATGCTTATGGATGTTACCTTACTGTTTGTTGCTTTCGCCACTTTGATACTTGTATATTGATGAATGTTATAGTGCTTGGTGACAAGTCCTTGGCTTAAGGCAGGTTGGGATTACTTAACTTTACTTAAGTTGGGGATTTGCCACAGTTGGAGCATCATACTTCTTTATTGTCAGTACGGGGGCCCCACACAACTGGTTTCCTAGTATTATACCCATAAATAAGTTCAAATGATATTTTCTTAGCAATATTAAAAATAGTGTTATTGTAGGAAAAGTCTACAGTAGGAACGTGGAGATCCAAAGTGTCTAAGTTTTCACCAACTAAGCTTCTTAAAAAATTTCCTAATGATATATTTACAACTTTAGTTTGACTATCAATTTGTGGGTGGAAGGCTAAAGAGAACTTAAGTATAGTGCTTAATAACCGCCATAAGGTTTTCCAAAAATATAACACAAGCCTTATGTCCCTATCTGAAACTATCGTGCTTGGTATTATTAATGCAAATACATCATTTATTTTTGAACAAAGTACGAAGTGAGTAAATTTAGAGAATCTATCGACCACTACATAAATATTACCATGTTACCATGGGATTTTGGGAAGGTCTAGCACAAAGTTCATTAATAATTCTTCCCATGGTCAGTACGGTATAAGCAAGGCAATATATTTTCTAGACCTTTTTTTTTAGCTTTGAACTTCTTGCAAATTAAGCATGAGAGATAAGCTTGCTCACTTCTTTCTTCAATGATGGACAATAAAATTTGGTGTCCACTAGATGGATGGTCTTATCCCTCCCTAGGTGACATGCTATACCACCATAATGTAAGTCTTGAATTAGAGAAATCCTAAATAAGTGTGGAGAATGCAAAGTAGTGCTCCACGAAAAAGATGTCCATCAATGTAGCGCCTTGCCCCATCGCCACGCGCAAAAGAGGTAATCAATCGGCGGCAGAGTGGCGCGCTACTCAGGGAGGGATTCAGCATCTCCCCAAATAGCTGAGAATGACACCGAAGGCTGCTGACTCAACCCCAAATGAGGGTTGAGAGCTAATACTTAAGATAATAGTAGTATCCTTATCCTAAGTATTAGACAAATACATACATTAGATTTAAAATACAATATGAAGAATCCAATATATGTATAAAATATTAGTATTTCTAGTATGTGGATCACATCACAATATTAAGTATAAATAATATATAAACAGAGTGCAGAAGCTAAGCATACAACCATAAACATTCATCATAAAAACTAAATAAAAACATTCATCTCAGAATAGAATAGTGAATATATCTAGAAATTATTACAAACAGTTTACTGAAATAATACTGAAATAAAGTCTAAGTACTGAACTGAAATAACTAATCAAAAATAGTAAAGCTAAAGGATAAATCCACTAAGACTCCACGAACTCCTCCAAAACCTCTTGAACATCCTCCCGACCTAACTCAACAAGCTACTTAGGATCTACTAATTTTCTAGATCACAAAAGTACCACGTGTTAGACAATAAGTCTAACACATCGAAATTAATCTAAATAATTCTAATTATTTACTTAACATTTAAATAATGTAAAATAGAGCTGTAGAAAAACTGTAAAAGTAACTGAATATCTGAAACTATATAAAACTGAAGTAAAGTAAAGCTAACGGTATACTAAATACTGAAAAAGAATAAATACAGTATATGATCTGAAACAGAGTAAATAATATGTAAAATTATGATGTATACCACTAAAGTCACGCATCTATATATGTTAATGATATGCTACCAAAATATCATTAAACTGCTATGAGTCATACGGTCTAATATCTATATACATCCGGTTGAGAATACAGTTTATTGTGATGACGATGCATCCTGAAATTCTTTGATTGATGTATGCAATATTCAGTAACTCATAAATCATCACTAATACTCATACATCATGCTTATGTTTATGCTCATGTCCCTTACACTATATATCTTAAAATCTAGAAATCTAGAAAATGCTTTAAAATCAGATAATGATTCAGATGTCTCCATTATGCAGAATCCATCTAAATGGATTCTGACACCTAGTTCTAATTTCAATAATTTATTTTACTTAGTATGTCACTTAGAATCTTTAGTTGGAAAGGTTGTATACACATGGTTGTATATTTCTATGAAAGGTGAATTTAACACTTAGTTTATTTAAAATTAAATTATCAAAGCACACTTAGATAAGAGGCAGAACCCGGTCGCAGTTTACATCTCAAGCTAAGCTGTTAAATACCCTAATTACAAGTATACTTAGTGTTCTACGAAGGGTGACTTGAGATACTTAGTTTATTTTAAACTGTACTTATCGAAGCGCACTACGATAGGAGGCAGAACTCGGTCACAATTTATATCTTAAACCAAGAATCTAGTTCATTAATTATAACACTCTTAGACTTAGAAGATTTACTCTAATAGGACTGTATTCATCTAATCCCTCAGGATAGCACCTGATCATAAGTCCACATTAGAGCGACTCAACGAATCCTGAATATTACTTAAGTGACTCAATACCATATATATGAATAATCATATCCAACTAATAATTTGGATTCTAGCAATTCTATTTAGCAACCAAGGATTTACCAAAGCTATAAATCCTGACTCTAATTGAGAGAATCCTACACAAGGTTCCAAGAGCGTGACCAAAAGGGTCACTCAATATATGTTACTACCGCATGGGAATAATCTTATTCTAAGTACTTTAGGTGATCCTACCACAAGAGTATAATATCAATCTTCTAAGGCTAAAATGGATAATCTAACTTCCTACCTTAATTTGTAATAATAAGATCTTCCTACCTCAATGTATTATCAATTAATAGGCTTAACCTTTTCTGCACTATTAATCCTAAAGTAAGATCATAAAAATCTTACACTTATATTGTTCTAATTTATATAATTCTCCTGAATTCACAATTCTTATTCTTTTAAGTTTGAAATGACCAGATCAGATGGGTAAACCCACCTGATCAACACATACGCTACAATTATAGGATACAATCAAGGATATTATTAGGAGTTGATCATATTACTAATCAATATAGTTTTATGGTCTTTCTCATGCTAATATTCTTATATAAGAGGAAATCAATGATCTTAAAGTACATGTCCAGATAATAAATCACATAAGTTCTTTGATAATCTGGCACTTCTAATCCAATGGTTTAAGATTAATGTTAAATCAAATGTATTATTAGAATTATACTAGTTGAATTGTCTTTCAATTAAGTTGATTGATTAAGTGATTAGAAATTTAGATCTTAATCAAATAGGTTAGGGTTTAACCCCTAGCATTACCAAATTAGGATCAATTATTGATTTATAGATCAATGACAAATCGATACATTATTGGCGTATTATTAATGATAAATTTCAGATTTAGATTAAGTATCATTTACTTACTCAAGTTCTTAAGGTTCTTAGAGTTAATGTCAAGTTAATTAAATCAAGATGTCCAAATCAAAGTTAAATTTCTCTAACATTCATAAGCATCACCTTGATTAAAACAAAGAGTAATTATGGCTAATCAAATTTTAAATTTAACACAAAAGGAATTAGCATTTGATTACAAATGTAAAGCAATTAAATTCCATACAATATGATTATTAAGTTCTACTTGGTTATATAAGAAATCAAATATTCTAACATTTATATTTGGCACAAAATATTCAAGCAATTCTCTATAAGATTTAGAACATGACCTTTAGGGTAAAATGATGGATTTTCTATTGAAATTCACCTACGCATTCATATAATGCTTAATTTTACTAAATTCAGATTTGATTTTAATATATTTTAGCCCTATTATAATGCAAAAAATCACAAATCTGGGCAATTCTGGATAGTTGGGCACTTTTGGACATTTATGGGCGCTACGGTGTGTTGTAGCGCCTTCTAGCCAAAAGCTAGGCGCTACGGCGCTCTGCAACTCTTTCAAGCGCTGCGGCGGGTTTCAGCGCTGGGGCCTGCGGCAGCGCTTTCAGGTGTTGCGGCGCTAGAGTTCCCGAAAGTTAGATGCTACGGCGCACTATAGCGCTCCCTGGACGAGAGCCAGGCGGTACTGCGGACTCAATCCGAGACTCGGGCGCTACGGCATGTCATAGCGTCTGACGGTGATTTTGCCTGTGCAAAAACTGTAACGAGTCTCTTTTCGCACTCAAATACTCTCAATTTTGGGCACCTCACGTGTGGTGCCATATACCAATGAAAATGTCGTTTCGATACTTTTCCATTGACGCCAAAATTGGTATGAATAGATTATTCTAATGATTAGAAAATAGAGCCCTAGCTACAGGCATACAGGACCATTCAGTTTTTCTACAGCATTTTCAATAGAGGAATGAGCCTCAATCGGACTCATTTTGATAAATCAGGGACGTTATGCAAGAGCTAATGAAAGTATCATCCACAATATTTTGATAAATTAGGGAGAAAGTAGCCAAGGAAGTAAGACAAATGAGTACCTTAGCCTTGGAGGAAGAGGACTCGGATCTCGGCAGAAGCTTGGGAGGAGAAGCTTCTTCTTCCTTAACTTGGAATGGAGCTTGGGAATAGAAGAAGCTTGAGAAGAGGAATTAGCTTTTAGCTTGAGAGCAAAGGAAGAAAGGAAGGGGCTGAGCTCCCTTTTAAAGGAGGAGAAGAGGAGATGGCTTTGGATTTGAGAGGGGCAGCCCTCTCCCATCACAGCATGGAGGAGAAGGGGATGTGGACTCCTTGCTTGCGAATAGAGTAGAGAGGCGCCAAACCGGGTATGGCAACTAGATGAAGAAAATGGAAAATAGGAATAAAGAAATAAATAATGATTTCTTTTTAATTCTTAATTTATATAAAAATATTAGATTTGATAAATGTGCTCCAAAAATTTCCAAAAATTAACTCTAGCTAATTTAGGGGTGAGAAATTCAACGACGAAGTCGGATTTCTATTCCAGTGATTATTAATTATTCTATTTTTCGATGCATTTTAAATTCATTAAAATATTTGCAAAAATTTGACGACTTCCAAACACGTCCAAAACATCACCCCTAGATAATTTGGGGGTAATGATCGCAATAGTAAGTCAGATTTTGATTTCAAGATCAATTTAAATATCTCAATTTTCTAATTAATTAAATATATTAAAATATTCCAATTATTCGATTGGGCTCCAAATCGCTCCAAATTTTTTAGGATGGTCTCTAATAACTAGATGAACCTAATGAAATGATAATTAGACTGTCATTAAGCTAGGATTAGGCTAAGTAACAACCTAAGGTTGTTACAATAAATAATTAGGAACTAAAAGTGGAACAAAAATTCACCATTTACAGAATCGATATAAATACTAAGAAAGTCAAGGTAGCTACAATACTCATCCCTCGAGCGGTCGAAGCCAGAAATCTGACTAGTGAGTGATGTAACCACCAAGCCTACTCTAGATAATGCATTAGCAGGTTTGTTTTCATCATCGAGTTTGTGCTTAAGAAAAGTGTAACCTCTGTCGCGGTCCCGCTAACACGAATGCTAGCCCAATTACGATGAAGGGGTCATCACTACTCAATCCCTCACTTATTATTATATTATGTTTTCATCCTTAATCCACTAATAAGGGAAGGATGTGTACTATATAGATGAATCATTCACTAAATGATCATACATGAATATCAGAGTGTGGAAAAAATAACAAATTACATCCATATAACCATAATATATAAATAGAATAACATTCAGCTCATAACAAAAATATAAAGTAAAAGAAAAGACAATAGAATACCTACATTATTACAATATTAATTAAAATTTTAAGAAAGCATAAAAGTCACTCATCATCACTGAAATAAAAAGGCAACCTAATTAAGGCTCCTCAGCTTCAAGGCGCTCTTTCTCCTTACTCTGTTCCTCCCTAGGTGTTATCTTCACGAAACACTCAGAAGTTGACATTATCGGTTTCACAATGTTAGGGCCCCAGCTAAAAAGTAAGAAAAACTAATTGGACAAATTATCTAAGTACATTTTAGGCTATAAATTTTTATGTATTTAATGATATCACAAACCATCCTAAGCATATAAGAGTAACAAAGCATCAAAAGGAAAGAGTATAAGCTATAAATCATGCATTTATAGCTTAAACAAAATATAAGATAAACACACATACCTTAATCCAAATCTGCAAAAAGGTTAAACAATTTATATGTAAAAGCTACTAAGTACAAGAAATATCCTACGCAAATATGATCAATACTACTTATGCTGATTTTTTGAAAAACAATTATATAAATCAATTAAACTTAAAGTTTAGCATCATAACACGCTTACATATAAAACCAAAGTTGAAAATACATAAGGTTGAAAATAGTGTAATTATTGTACATGCTAAAAATACTGAAATTATTAAAAGGCACTAAAAGTATTAAACTGAACTGAAAGTAACTGAAATTAACTGAAAATAACTAAAACTAACTGAATACCTTTTTTATTAGACATGTGCCTACATTAGAACTGTCATAATAGAAAATTTGGCTAAGCTAGCCACCAAATCCAAGACTGAAGCATCTATACACTAATGCCTAGATCAACAAGTCTGCTAAAATTGAGCTGAAATTAATCCAAGATACTAATGTCTGGGTGGTGAATAGAAATCATCCAAGATATAATGCCTGAGTACTGAGCTAAAATGCAATATGTATCCAAACTATAAAGGCAGTCTAACTATGATACATTCCACTAAATTATTACCTTGCTTACTAAGTTATCTGATTTATCTGACATATTTAATCCACTTATGTTCATGACTTAAGCAATTTCAAATTTAACATAGAACATCAATCAAATATTCTATGTTTCACCTAATATGCCAAAATAATAAGACTTGAAATAAGGAAGCAAAGCATACAAAATAAGGTGTAATCAGAACTACACAACTATATATAGTATCACTTATTTTCTAATTTAATTATTCTAACTAATCTGAGATTATACAATCTCAGGATCTCCAATATCCTAAAATCTAATATAAACTTAGAACATCAGTCCTATAATTTTAAAGTAATTAGAACTAATTAAGTTTTAATAAAATTTAATTAGTAACACTTACATAAGTTAAATAATAATCAACATCTTAACTAATGATTTTAATTAACCCCTAGCCAATCTTGATTAAGATAAATTAATATTATGGGATTAAGAGTTAAGCCCCAAATATTGGGGTTTAACATATTAATCCAAAGGTGCTAAGGACTAAGGGTATAAGGTTCAACCTAATTCTCACAGATTATAAGTTAAGGCTATCTTATTAAGCATAATCAAACTTAATAAGATGGATCTATAGTATTAAACTAAGATTTAAATATAAAATAATCATAATAAATGATGAAATCTAGAAACTAATAGAACCAAAGTTTCATCCATTGAAAAACTTATTTATCAAATGAATGAATTCTAACCTAAGTCTACAACTAATTCCTAAGGAAGATTTCTAAAGACTTAAAGTAGGAAACTTATTTAAGGAAGGACTTAATGAATGATTTAATTATTAAGCATTAGAGTTATTTAAATTTTGACTATTCTTATTTATTATTTTTGAGAATATAGGAATGACATAATGTGAAATTGGTTCCACATTTTGAAGTTTGAGAATTTACTTTAGAAATTTAATTTAATATGCTTAAATGATCTAAAATTGATTCTAAATCACTTAATATACTAATTATAAGGAATAATTCAGGTTTCTAAGGCTTAAGAATACTTAGACCTAATTTTGGCAAAATGACCATTTTGCTAAAATTTAGGATCCAAAATACAACTTTTTGATTTAGGGTCCCAAACTGAATTTTTTTTATGTCAAATGGTTACTTACTATCTAATATGAAGATAGATAGTAAGTACACTCAAATTGGCCAAGGATTAAGCCTCATGAGCTCAAATTAGGATTTTAGCTCATTATGGGTAGATTAGTAATTCTACTTAAAGAAATATGAATTTTTTATTATACTTATAGTTTTACTGTCTAATGATTCCATGGAGTCTAAGATCACTAAATTTTGAGATCAATTGGCCAAGTTATGGCCAAAAGAAGATTAAGGTTCAATTATGTAAATTAGAAGATTTATGGATATATCCAAAAAACTAAATTCTTATTTGATATCCAAATTCAGCAAATTTAGTGGCTGTAAACTCCCTATAGTACACTGAGTACAATGACTATGAGTTCATTCAATTTATACTCCATTTAATTAACCTAATCCTAATTAGGGTTTATGGCAATTAGTGAGTGATTAGTAAAATTAATCATAAAATCACAAAACTAACTTCACCACTGATTTTTATCCTACTTTAGAAGCTATCAGCAACTTAAATTTTTCAATTTGGGTAATTAGTGAGGCTAATCCTCACTAATCAAGATTTGAGGGGATTAAGGCTAATTAGGCAAACTAATTATCAAAATATAAATATTTTTATAGTTTATTGATCTACACATTCTCTTGATCAAAATGGTATATTGGATCACTTAATTTAGAGCTTAATTGGTTAAGTTATAGCCTAATAAAGATTTAAGATTTAATAGGATAATTAAGGAAATGCCCTAAATATCAATAGGCAACCTACACTCCAAATAGCAAAACTAATACTATCAGAGGATTCCTAACATTCTCCTAAGCAAAATGAGATATATAATAACTATGTTTGGAGATAAGTGTACAAAGTTATGATAATTTGAAGTTCAAGAGTGAAATGGGTCATTAGTAAATATTCCAAAATATCTGTTTTGCCCAAATTTTATACTTTTCATATTTTGATGACTCCAAAACCTTAATAACATCAAAATATAGAACAATAAAAATTGGAATTAGTAAAAAAAAAGTATTTTTGCAATTATCTAAGTGATTTTTGAATGTAAAACTTCATTTCTTAACCAATTAGCATGAATTAAGTTAATATTTTTGATATGGACATTTGATCTTAGAAATAATAAACTAGAACTATTAGAACTTGTGATTGATTCATTTAATCATGAAGCTTATAACTTGATCTTTACTATAATTGATGTTCGAATGATTTAAATCACAACCTTCTCTTATGAGCTATTTGATAATCTACTACTTGATAATTGCATAATGATTTACATAAGTGATTTTTCTTTAATCAAGTGATTATACAATGAACTTGCATAAGAATCTATGGATTGAAGTCTATGAAAACATTTGATTGAATTTGTTGATCTGTAGACTGTTAGAAGCCTTAAGCTTAGACAAGTTAAGATAAAATCTTATGATTAAGGCAAGATGACAAATATCCCTTAAATAGGAATAATTTTGAGGTAGGAAGAATATTCTTAATTATTTTAAGGCAGAAACCTTAGATGAACCATCCAACCTTAGATAAATTGAACTCATATCCTTGCGATTAGTAAACCTATAAATATTAGAATGGAACATCTTGTGGTAGAATCCCCATTATTTGAGTGACTCTTAAAGTCACATTCATTGTGAGCCTTGTTTAGAACCTCAAATGAAGAAAAGGATTCATCTAGCTTGTAAATTTTTGGTTATTAAACTAGTTAGTTTAGAATGATAGTATTATCATATGAAATGGAGTGCTGGTCCATATGGCTGATTTAATTTAGTAGGACATGGGATTAGTTGTTTTTATCTTGAATATGTTTGTAAGAGAATTTCATTCTCTTATCTTTGTGCGCATTGATAAGTGTAATTCAGTTCATGACAAAATATCCCAACTCTATAGTGTTATGATTAAATTATTAAGCTCCTTAGTTTGGGAGGACAAACTACAAAAGGGTTTCGTCCCCTTATCTTTATGCGCATCAATAATTGCAGTTAAGCAAACTAAGTGATTTATAATACTTTCTCTAGAACATACGTAAGTTATGTAATGATTAAGGTATTGAACATCGTAGTTTGCGAGAATAAACTGTAAAAGGGTTTCATCTCCTTAACCTTGTGCGCAACGAAAAGTGCAGTTAAGTAAACTAAGAGTTTTCAGCCTACCTGTGGCGCCCCACCCCTAATCCGCAGGATTAGACCCAAGAGGTGGTGTACCACTCTGAAAAATTCCTCACTTATCATTAGATTAGGTAAGATCCACAATCCACTAATAAGGGAAGGATGTGCACAAAATGAATATAAGAATCAGTCACTAAATCTAACATAAATACAATGTGCGGAAGCAAAATGAAATAAACATTACATCCATTCACCATACATAAAGTAAGAAATGATACTACGGCTCAGTAAATAATAATGTGTAGCAAGAAATCACACTCACGATTACATGTATTATTATAGCATTTAAATTAAAGTTTAAAAGACTGAAAATAAATAAAAAGACTCATCCTCACAAAAATATAAAAAGGCTATAAAAGATCTTCTGCTCCAAGCTGTTACGCCTCCTCTAAGTAAGGCTCCTCCTCAGGGACTGGCTCCTCAAACTGATTAAGATCTGACATTGTCGATTTCACAATGTCAGGGCCCCAGCCAATAAAAAAAAATATTATTAGACAAAATGTCTAAGTATATTTTAGACAAATAATTTTTTAAGCATTTATTAATAACACCATTTACACTTAACTTAAAAGAAAACTATCTAACGTGAAAGCAGGTAAGCATACAAGGGGAACAAGATAAGTTATAAACTCAATATTTATAATTAAGTAGAAATTGAAATCTTCTTTGTGAGACGCTAGGAGAAGACACCCTAAACCCTAAAATCTCAAAGTTGTCCGACATTGACCTATTTAGTGTCATTCTTCTCCTTATGCTATAAGGATTTCAAATTGATGTGTATTTTTGCATTTGGACAACAATTAGAGATTTTAAGTATTTGGCTCTTTAAATTAGGTAATTTTCCAATTTCATATTTATCATTTATACTTGTTTTAGGTATTTAAACACTAGGATAGCAAACATATTTCACCTTACTTTCTTCATATACACTTTTAATTATATGTTAGAAATATGAATTTTCATAATTGATGATTTGAAATGTCTAGCACTTTCATGAATTGATCTTCTTCACTTGTAGAATTGTTATAGGAAAAACACACCTCAAACAACTAAACAAAGAATGGGTATACACAAGTAATACAGTAAGTAAAAGTACTAAAAGAAAAATCTAATCCTAAACATGTTGATGATCATATAACTTATGCTAATTTAAAACAGAAATATGAAAGTGATACATATAATAAGCAATAAAGTCTAACATCCTATATATGTATCTACACAAATAGGTAAAGCATGAAATACAGCTAACTGAAATAACATGCATCAACATCATAATAAATGGTAAGTTGAACTGAAAAAGAGCGTATAACTATCATATCAGAAAGAATTGACCAATTCGGCCCAGTATATTCCCATTGCCTTTCTGGGCTAGGGCAGACAGAAATTTTCATTACCATTTTGGGTTCTGACAGACATAATAGAACAGTAAAGCTGTAGCGCCCCGCCCCGTCACCGCGCGCAAAGAGTAATTTGGCGGCGAAACGGTGCACTACTCAAGTAGGAAAAAATACACCGTCTCCCCGAATAGCTGAAAACTAAGCCCATTTGAAGGACTGCTGACTCAACCTCAAGAATGGTTGAGAGCTAATACTTAAGATAAGAGTAGTATCATTATCCTAAGTATTAGACGAATACATACATTGGAGTTAGAATACCATAAGACTCCAATATATGTATAAGTAAGTTGATCACATCACAATACTAAGTACAAGTGGTATACAAACAGAGTGCGGAAGCTTAAAGCATACATCCAGATACATTCATCACAGAAACAGTATAAAATCATTCATCTCAGGAAAGAAAGGAAAGTACATCCAAAATTATTACAAACATTTAATGCATAATAGACATAAGATTAAATACTGAACTGAAAGTAAACTAAGCAGCTGAAGAAGAGTCCACTAATGCTCCACGGGCTTCTCCTAGATCTCCTGAATGTCCTCTTGACCTGACTCAGTATACTGCTCAGGATCTAGCAAATTGCTGGATCCCAAAAGTACCTCGTGTTAGACAACAAGTCTAACACATAGAAACTAAACAGTTCTAATTATCCATTTAACATTTATATAATTAAATTTGCAGAAAATGCTGTAAAAATAACTAAAAGCATAGAACTATATAAAAATGTACAAATAAGGTAAAACGAAACTATAAACTGAATACTGAAATAACTAAAACTGTAATACATCCAAAATTGAGTAATCATGTGTAAAACTATGCTGTATGTCACTAAATCTGTGCATCTGAATATGTCTCAACACTGTATGTACTGGTATACAACCAAATATCACTGAACTGTCATGAGTAGTACGGTCTAATGTATACGTACATCCAGTTGGGAACTGCAATGCCGATGCATCCTGAAATTCCCTAGTCAATGTATGCAACATTCTGTACCTTATAGATCATCACTGATACTTATACATCTTTCTGATACTCACACATCATGCTTATGCTTCTAACTGTATGAGATAAAATCCAAAGAAAATCCTGAAAATGCTTTTTAAAATCTATTAATGAATCCAAGGCCTCCATTGTGCAGAACCTTGCTAAAAGGATTCTGACTCCTAAGGTTCTACCTCGATAATTGGTTAAAGTTGAGAATTTTCTTAAAGATCATCAAATGAGATGATAGTATACACATATCTAGCATGGCTGCAAGAAGGGGATTTCTTAACACTTAGTTTGATTAAGCCACCCTAACGAAGCGATCTTCGATAGGAGACATCACCCGATGGCGATTTGTATCTCAAGCTAAGTCATTAAGATGCCCAACTCACGATCATACTTAGTGTTCTAAAGAAGGTGACTTGAATTACTTAGTTTGTTTAAGCCACACCTATTGAAGCGATCTTCGCTAGGAGGCATCACCCGATGACAATTTGTATTTTAATCAAACTAAGGAAGGAGTCCCTACTTATAACACTCTTATGATTAATTGATTTACTCTGAGCGAGGGTTATATCCGCCTAAGCCCGTAGGATAGCACAAAGATAAATCTCACTTATAGTGACTCAACCACTCCTGAATACTACTGAGTTAACCCAGTACTATGAGTATACCATACTACACAATTCAATGATCTGGGTTCAGACAACTCTATTTAATTGCAAGGATTTATCAAAACTACCTCTCCCTCTTATGGATGGGTGAATCCTTCATAAGGCTCCAAGGATGTGATCAAATGATCACCTAATATAGGTTGCTACCACAAGGAATAAGTCACTCTCTAAGTAATTTAGGTGATTCCTACCACAAAATATCAAGCTCAACTTCTAAGGTTATGGGGGATCACCTAGATTCCTACCTCAATAAATCACAAGAGCTCTTCCTACCTCAATGTATCATTAATTAAGGTATTTAAACATTTCAAGGACGATTCTAAGCAAGATCCTTAAGATCTCACTTTTCTACTTCTTATGGTTTACTTGTTATACTTAAGTAATGATGATTAGATCAAATGATTGAAATTCATTTGATCCTTTCCTATTCTACAATCATGGGATAAAATCAAAGATCTTATTGGAGTTAGATTATTGCATAAATCATTATAATTTTATTTCCATGTTATGCTAATTATCTTCTATAAGAGAAAATCAAATATCTAATTTTATTTCCATGTTATGCTAATTATCTTCTATAAGAGAAAATCAAATATCTAAAGTTTGGATTCAGATGGTTC
This sequence comes from Gastrodia elata, assembly GCA_016760335.1. Classification (NCBI taxonomy): domain Eukaryota; kingdom Viridiplantae; phylum Streptophyta; class Magnoliopsida; order Asparagales; family Orchidaceae; genus Gastrodia; species Gastrodia elata. The sequence continues at coordinate 10,217,698 of CM028685.1, read as the reverse complement.
AATCACTCATATTTAATATTATCCTTAGAACTTCTAATTTGATAATTTAAGATCAATACAAAATCATATGTATTGTTGGAATAATGTCAATTGAATTATCTTATAATCAAGTTAATTAATTAAGTGATTAAGGTTTAGATCTTAATCAAGATAAGTTAGAGTTTAACCCCTAACATTTCTACTATAAGACCGAAGGTTAATTTAAAGGTCAATGACAAATCAATGTATTATTAATATATTATTCATGTCACACTTTAGGTTTGGATTAAGTATTATCTACTCAATCAAATTATCAAGATTCTTATGTTCAAGTTTAGTTTACATATCAAGATGTCCTATTTAAATGTTAAAGTTTTCTAACATACATCCTAATATCATAAAGGCATGTAAATGAAAAGATGACATAAAATACAAAGATGATTAATGCTAATCAAATCCTAAAACAAACAAAGGGATTAGCACTTAATCATAAAGTCTAAAAGATCTAAGTTTCATGTCATTTATATTGTTATGATACACCTATTTAATTCAAGCACTTAAGACTCTATTATTTGGCAATAGATACAATACATCCAAGCTATATGATAGGTGTTGAGTATTTGATAATAACAACAAAATTTCAAACTTGATTTTAACATAAAATTTTATGCAATATTCCATTTTAACATAGAATTTAGTTTAACTTAGCCCAGTAAGGTCATAGGGGTCTTAGAATACCAAAATAATTGAGTTTTAGCCATTTTAGCCAAGACTGGGCAGTTTTACAAAATCTGGGCAGTTTATGAAATTTCTGGAAATTTTTGCAAAATTCAGGCGTTGGAGCGCGCTGTAGCGCTTTCCACGCGGCAGTGCGCGGTAGCACCATTGCGCTGCGGCTCGCTACAGACCGCTGCAATCCACGGCAACGCGCTGTGGCGCTTTCCGCGCGACAGCGCGCGGTAGAGTCTTTACAATGCGGTTTGCTGCGGTCCGCTGCAATCCGCTGTAACCCGCTATGACCCGCTGCAGCGCGCTATGGCGCGCTGTAGCAGTTCATTTTGCAAAACTAATGTTCAATTAATTTATTATGTCATTTCCAAAGATCTGAAATATTTCCGCTATGGTCCGCTGCAGCGCGCTACAGCGCTCTGTAGCTACCCATTTTGCAAATCACTAGTCCATTTCGCAATTTTACTGTTCAATTAATTAATGTGCATTTTTCCCAAGTGTTCCTGTCCGCTGCAGCCCGCGGCAACCCGCTGCAGCGCGCTGCAGCGGCAAACGGTGATTTCGCCAAGTGCGAAACCCGTGAGGGCCATTTTTCGAGCTTAATTACTCTCAATCTAGAGCGTTCTATGAGTGGTGTCATATATCAATGGAAAGGTATTTCTAATACCTTTCCATCGACACCAAAATCGACACGAACGGAGCATCCTAGCTATACTAAAAATGACGATGAATACAAGGGTATGCAAAATGAATGAAACCAGAGCAGTTTTCTGTGCAGCTTCTAAGAGCCATTATGGTTTTCATACATGCTTATGAACTTCCAAATATGCGTTCCAACATTATATCAACATGAGAAAGACAAGGAGAGGAGCAAAGGGTACCTTTATGTCTTGCAAGAGAGGGAGGTAGAAGACTTGGAAGGCTTGGTGGAAGAGCTTCTCCTTCTTCTTCTTCAGCCCAAGGTATAGCAATGGAGGAGAGGATGAGGAATTTTTCAACAAGCAATAGAAGGAGGCTGAGTTCTCATTTTAAAGGAGGAGAGTGAGAGTAGGGGGCCATCATGGCTAGGGAGGCTAGGATGTGAAAAGTGATCCTACTTGCCTAGGAAGGCATGGCTAGGAGGAGAGGGGAGGGATGGCCTCAAGTGACTTACAAATATAGGAAAAGTGGCCAGCCAATATTAAGGGAAAAAGAGAGGGATTAAATGCAAATTAAGGAATAAATAATTGTTTAATTATTTTTCTTAATTATTTAAAATTCAGATTTTTGGAACGTTCTCCGAAAAATCCCACAAATTCACCCCTAGCTAATTTGGGGGAGAGGAATTCAACGGCGAAGTCAAATTTTGATTCCGACGATTATTTAATTATACAAATTTTTGGGGTATTTAATTATATTAAAATATTCGCGAAAATCCGATGACTTCCAAATGCGTCCAAAACATCACCCCTAGCTAATTTGGGGGTGACGATCGCAACGGCGAAGTCGGATTTTGATTTCGAGGTCAAAATAAATACCTCAATTTTCCAATTAATTAATTATTAAAATAATCCAAAATATTGGATTGGACTCTGAATTGCTCCAAACCTTTAGGGTTTGGCTCTAATAACTCGATGAACTTAATGGAATGATAATTACGATCTGATTATGCTAAAATTAAGCTGGGTAACAACCTTGGGTTGTTACAAAAGCAAAACTGAAGAGGCAGATAATACTATGCAAATATCTTTTAATTATTTACTTTTGTTTCTGTGGACAATTTCAAAAACAGCTGAGGAGTTAAGCACGTCTGCAAGATTGAGCGAGTTTCAAGCTTATCACACACTCCTCAATAAATAATATTAAGCGTCTTGATCTATTCTTACACCTGTCCATTGGAGTAAATGTGCACCATAATCCACTATGAATTGAATCCAATGAAAATAATTTTTGTTTCTGTGGACACGTTCAGAAACAGCTGATGAGTCAAGCACGTCTGCAAGATTGAGCGAATTCCAAGCTTAATGCACACTCCTCAATGAGTAATGTTAAGCCTCTTTATTACTCTTTACCCCTGTCAATTAGAGTAAATGTGCACTATAATCCACCATGAACTGAACTTAATATAAATATTTTCCTAGTATTCTAAGTTTTTATTTTTATGCAATAATATTTTTCTTATATGATATGTCCAAAGAAAATAAGCACAAAATTTAAGAAATGCGTAGCACAAAATCAAGGAGTAAGTTAGGGACTCTACTAAATATGATATCATTTGTTGTCTAATTTAAATATTCTAACTATTCCAAGTTACACAAGTTTAGGATCTCCAATCCTTATTATCGAGTGTAACTTAGAAATATGCCCTTATAGGTTACAAAATATTAGGACTATAGATTCTAATATGCTTAATCAATGTCGACTATAAGAAATCATCACAACTTAGTTTATGAGTTTAGGTGTTCTACTAAGCTAGAGATTATGGATTTAAATACCACAAACTTGGGCTTAATCATATAATCTCAAAGGTAAGACTTAAGATCTAGGTTTCAATCTAAATGTGATCTATTGATTAAGGGAAATCCTATTAAGCAAAGTCAAACTTAATAGAATAATTCTCATATCCTGAATTTAAGATTGAAAGATAAAATAATCAAAATAAACTGTAAAATCTAGAAACTAATAAAACCAATGGTTCATTCATGGAATAATCCCGTTATTCAATGAATGAAATCTATCATATAATCTAGCCCTGATCTTAGGAATAGTCATAATGTGAGGGGTTGAATTTCCTAAGGAAAAGACTTTGAGAAATTTAAGAATTTTAACCAAATCTGATTGAAAGCTTAATTGAAAGATTAGAAAATTTAATGAATGCATGATGTGAGATGAGTCTCACATCATGAAGCTTAATACTTAATTGCTCTTCATAAGAAGAAAAGAGGCAATTCAACTAAAAAAAAAAAATTATTTTATAAATCAAACTGTTGAGATTCTTAGTCTATTAACTTAGTCATCTATATTACTATGCATCTTTTGTCATACTCATATCCATAGTTCTACTACTCTTATATAGATTGAAGACGAGCAAAAGCTTTGCAAGATTGAAAATTAAATGCGTGCTTTAGATGATAGTTTATTAAGGAGCCTACACTCATGATGACTTATGAGTCTTAAGAGATGTGAACATGAGTAGTAATTTGCATGTGAGTTGAGAGTATATGCTATACCAAGAGAGCATAAGTTTTGAATATTTAAGCTTGAGAGACTTAGAAAAGCATGATTTACTTAGAGCATTTGGTTTATCAATATATTATTAGCTTAAGTTAGTGACTTGACTCACAAAATGGATTAATCTAATGAAATAAAAAGTAATATATTATTCTAGCAACAATTTCAAATTTGCAAGGTATTACGATGATTCACATTGTATGTTTAAAGTACTAATTGCTTATATTACATTTCATATATTTGATGGAGGGTTAAATAGATTACTAAAGGTGAAACCATACTAAGATGACGATTTCCGGACTAGGTCTTATTATTTGATCCCATAACTAGATTGTGGTCATTTATATTCCCAGACTTTAAAGTTTCGTCCTTGATGCTTATATATTTATAAAGGTGATGTTACAGAAATTCTAAACTCAGTTGGACATAATATATGACTATCTAAAACTTATGATAAAAAAATTTTTAATTCTCTAAACTCATTAATTAAAAGAGCTATAACTTTATTTATAACAATAGCACCCAAATGCTTCATAACATATGCACATAAGATTCATGATACAGCTATAATATTCTGGTATTAAGCATACTTTACTTGGATGATATAAGCTCATTTTAAGGCTTAATGCTTTTTAATGAATATTAAAAATGATTAATAATAATAATTGTTAGAATACAAATTTAACCCCTATATTGATGTTCGTGGTATTTTTCCGATCGATTATATATTTTTATAAACTTTGGGTTTGTATTTTGAAAATTATGAGGCTCTAAAATATGTTATAATAGTTGACACATCATACGCATGCGATAGTGAGGATGATTTAAGGCAATACTTAAGAACAAAATGTCACTTTCACAAATAATCGATTCAACAAAATGATACCGAAGATTTGATCAAAGGAAAGAGATTGAAATATCTAATGACTTGATCCAGTTGTTCATTTATTCCTCTCAGATATTTATGGAGAAAATTATGATTATTGGTTTATTAAACTTCACTTTCCATTATACACAACTTAATATATTCTAAATTTAATTTGTATTTAAGCTATATATATATATATATATATATATATATATATATATATATATATATTCAGAATTTAGTTGGCACTCCAAATCATAATAATTTTACATGCGTACCCCTCATCCAATCCTTAAGTACCCCATTTTATTATGATTGCTCTTTTTTTTTTAACATCTTTTAACAGGCGCAGAAACTGCAAGTACCGAGTAACAAAAGAGAAACAAGGTAGGATTAAACCTTCTAAATACATGCAGACATCTCCCAACAATAAGGCTTGCACAAATCATAACCAAGGGATATTACAAAAACAGCCAGCATGACCTTCTTCTGGGGATCAGGATCCCCTTATTTGACAGTGAATATGACAATGTCATTGACAAACAGAAGCGAGGCCATTCAGGAGGTCCAATATTTCCTTCGCCGAGACTAGATAAAGGTTTTTTTTTTTTATTGCAGTGATGTCTGAGCAGTTCATAGTGGTTGAAACAGGAAGACCTACCACTAAGCTCAAAAGAGACAAGGACATACCCAGTCTGTAAACCACTTTAATACTTCACAAAAAAATTGCTTGTAAATATAAATACCACGTAACATTTTAAATATCTAACATACAATATGATACATGCAGAGATAGGTTTTATATAACAAGAATTTAGGTGTCAAAGATTCAATCTTTCATATTAACAAAATCTACATACATGTAAAAAAAAATCTCATTCAAAAAAAATTTGTTTCCTTTGCACAAAAAAAATTTGTTTCCTTTGCACAAAAAATATAACTTGAAAACTTTGGGAGATATTCAAATAAATCTATCCAAGAAAGAAACTATATTTAAAACACAAAAATCATGAAATTCAGGCTACAGTGAGAGTTTGGTTGTGTTAGGTATCCAGTTTGAACATCTTTAGCAAACGCTAGAAGGCCAACGAGCAGAAAAAATATTTTATGTTATTCCTGAATGTCAGAAGTTTTTGGTTTACCCAAAGAAAATTTACAATTTTGTATTGTAGCAAACCAAACGTTTATTGAATACCACAGCTTTGTTAAAACAAATTAAATCTCATATTCACAGTTACGTTATGCATCTTCATATCTAAATATTACTTTACGTGACACTATACCTGATCATCATTGTATTTCTAAAAAAAAATTGTAATAAGAGCACAACATAGGCATGATAGCAAAAAGGCAACGAACCCTTCCGATCTAGCAGATAAATCGGCAAAGATCGAAGGAATTGCTCAGAAAAGAAGATGGGGATGAAGAGTACCTGCGGAGCTGGAAGAGAGGGGGCTTCGGCCGCAGCGCCAGGGAGAAAGGAGACAGCTAGCGCTTGGAGGAGCTCCAAGGTCGCCAACTCCCGTCTGCCGAGTGGGTGAGGTTGAGAGACGCACGCAGTGAGGGGCTCGGCTTGCGGAGGAGGGCTTTAGGGAGATATGGAGGCGGCGGTTGCGAGGAGGCGAGGCGGCACGTGTCGTGTCGAGGTGTCGAGGGGGAAGAGGCGCGCTGTCGGGAGAGGGGGGAAGGAGAGTTCGGCCGTGCGTTTTAGGATTAGGTTATGCGAGAGATTTAGGAGGAAAAGGAAAATAATTATTTATATTAGGAATTTAATTTAGCTAATTAAATAGTAATTTCTTTTCCTAAGTTTTAATAATCAAATTTTAAGTAATTAAATGATTTTCAAAAAAAAAAATCATCAAATATTCACCCTTAGCTTAAAAGGGGTGGGAATACAACAATGAAGTCGGATTTCGATTTCGATGAGTATTTAATTTTCCTAATTTTTGGGTATTTAAGTATTATTAAAATATTCGACGAAATTTCGACGACTTACGATAGCCATCAAAACATCACCCATAGCTAATTTTGGGCAATGAGCGCAATGGCGAAGTCCTATTTTTTATCTGAGGTCAATTTAAATAGGTTAATCCATAGGGTTTTTGGATTTTCTAAAAATTAGGATTTCATTCATTTGATTCCTGATTTGGACTAGGTCTTAGTGGATGACTCCTAATGACTTGATTAACATTTAAGATCAAGATTAAGATTGAGATTAGTCTTAATTGACCAAAGTAATAACTTGGGTTGTTACACTACCCTAGTTAGTACTTACTTTATATGTACATGTACTATACACATGAATAGTTTAGGAATATATAATTGAAAATGTGGTATATTCTAAATTCAATGAATACAGCATGAGTGTTTATTAGGATGATTATGAGAATCAAGAATTATATTAAATGATTATTTTCTTATATTTTTTGATGGTTTTACGAATCATATTGATTGATAGCATTTGGCATGAACTGCTTAAGCATAAGCATCAAAAAATAATGTAAATTACAAGATGCAGCATGCATCAATGTTGGTAGGGTGTGGGACCCCGTACCCTCCGCGGCCATACTAATAATGATAGTAGCATAAACACAGGGAGTACGGTGCTTCAACTGTGATAAATCTCCAACTCAAGTAGAGTTAGATAAGACCCAACTCGCCTTTGTTGGCAGTAGGAAGCTCCTCCTCCTGCACTGGCTCCTCTCCTGCAGAACCACCAACAAATAGCTCTAAATCTGACATTTGTCGATATCACAAATGCTAGGGCCCCAACCAACAAAAGTAAAAGGTTACAGTTAGACAAATTGTCTAAGTACATTCTAAGATATTTAAGTGAACTGAATATTTAAGATATCACATTTAAATACTTTAAACATGCAAGCAATTCAAGTGCATCAAGCTACAAAGAAGCGAATAGATACAAATAATACATTTGCAACTAAGCAATGGTATAAACATACAAAAATAATAAACTAAACAAGGTAAGGCTTAAGAGCAAAAATAACTGCAAGTACTAAAATAACCTGATCATAACATGCTTATGATCACGTGAAAAGACATGCTGAGTTCATTAAAAGTAAACTGTACTTAAAAGTGCTGAAATGAACATATGAAATTAGCATCCTAAACATGCAATATCTAATACTACTCAATGGAAACATATGTACAAGCATGCAGATTTAATGTATAAAAGCCATTGAAGCATGTGGCAAAAGCAAGCTAAGAGCATAAATGTTAAAAAGTAAAGCCACTGAGACATGTGGCAAAGTAAAACAAAGCACTAAAACTAAATTGAAGTAAAAGTAAGATTAAAACATAGCACTACCATAACAAAAACAGGCCAAATAGGGCCTCTAAATAGAGAGTTCAACATGTGTCCATCCTAGGCATCATCAGAGCTAGGTCCGAGTTTAACTTATAATATAAGATATGTATCCATCCTAGCCAAGCACTGGATTAGGTTCGAGTTTATTCTATAATAAAACTAGAATTAAGGAGGCAAACTAAGCTAGGGTATACCTTACTAGACTGAATGCACTGAAAGAACTGAGTGAATGTTATGCTTTGCAAATACTAAATCAGGATATATCTTCCATATCCTAAGTTCTCTTATTATGCTCAAGGAACAAGGCTCAATATTCAAGGTTTACAGAGCAATCAAAGTCAAAGTAAATAAGAGATTTAACTAGACTTATGTGATATCTATTATTATCTAAATTATCCAAATCTAACTATTCTGAGAAGATACAAGTTTAAGATCTTTAATATCCAGGTATCAAGTATAATCTCAGATTCACGACCTTAATGTTAACATTAAAACTTAAAAAGTTCTAATTTAAAATCAAGTGATGACTATAAAGGTTTAAACTATATAAATCAACAGCCTAATTATTATTATTGTACTCACTTAACCCAAATCTTGATTAAATAAATCCAGGTTAAGGATTACGGATCCAAACTCCACATATGGGGTTCAATTTCCAGAATCCAAGATAATATCCTAATGAAGTTCTAGGGTTCACACTCAAACATAATTTAGAGGTGCAAAAATCATGTAAGCTGAAGGATTTAGAAGCTAAGATCTTAATGAAAGGTTATTCTAATATCATAAAATAAAACATCATTTAAGAACTAAGAATCTAAGATTTATATTTAATCTTTAAGATAATTATATTATTCTATAAATTGAATCAATCCTACACCCACAAAGAGGTTTCAAAAGGGTTAAATAATTAATTAAATAAAGAAGTCCAAAAAAGATGATTCAATTCAATTAGATGATATAAAGTCTAAGATCTAAGATCTAAGATCATAGGTTTGATCACTTAGATCTAAACTAATAAGTCTAAGCTTAGGGTTATTTAAGGCTTTTGCTTTTGTTTCTTTAAGACTACAATTCATAAATAACTTTGATAAGATAACTTGGATTAGAAACTTTAACTTTAACATTGATTAAGCTAAGTCTTTTATGAATGGTCTTGGAACACTTAAGATCTTAAGAGCTTACTTAAGGATTTTAAGATTTAAACATTAGGATTTATTCATGAGATAATAAACTTAGCAATTGATGTTAATATATTTCATTACTGATTATAATAACTTTACTTGAGATTTCTAGGGTTTAAGGGTACTTAAACATATTTTGGGTCAAATGACCAAAATACTCCTCTTAAGGCTAAAATTGGGATTTTAAGATTTAATCACCTAAATTGATTCAAGTCTATCCTACTGAGCTTTATATAGACTAATGAAGTGGGATAAACACTCAACTTAGGATTTGATAGTATTACTAGCTTAATTATCACTATTCACACCTTAAGGCCAATTAAGGTGATTAAGATAATTAATGTATACTAGCAAGATCCAAATATATTTGTAGGCTCTACTATACTTAATAAGACATTAGGAACTAAATTCACCAAAATCAAAGGTTAATTTAAGGCTTAACTCACTAATCTCCTTTTAGGGTAATTAAGAGATAATTAATAATTCTAATGGTCTTAAATTACTTTTAATAGACTACATAGGTTCTTTATGATCTTATGAGCAATCAGAAACCTTAATCAACATTTTTGGATATTTAATGAATTAATTATGATTTAAATAAAAATAGAGAAAGATTGAGCAATTATTTTAAATCTAATGATTAGATCTTTGATTTTATTTTATATTATTATTCATTGTATTTTTCTGATTAAAATGATATATTGGATCATGCCATTTGGATAAGTATAGCCAAAGTTATTTAAATAATTTATTCTACATTTTTATTTAAATTGCGATCATAAGGAAATCATTTATATTTATTAATCTATCATTTAATAGAAGGAATATAATTCCCTAAATTCATAATTAATTGGCGGCTCGAGATCAAAATCGCACAGGTCAGGGTCTGGCCCGGCCCGCTACTGTGTGTCATCCCCGCGATCCCTACCTGATACCAGGCCTCCTAGGGTTCGCTTCTGATGCGCAATTCTCCACGCACAAGCTATGCCGTGACCTGATCTATACGGCTACACCATCAGGGACCCAAGACGCATCGATTAGACAAGGAACCCCCATCTGGGGCACGCTAGATCATTGGGGTGCTACTCAACCGAGACGGCTTCTGAAGCGGACCTATGAGGAGTGAATAATCCTCACATAGTCAATGCCACGAGTTGAGACCCATTCCTACACGTTTAGGGGTCAACAGAGAAGCGATTGGATGACTTGACAAGTCTAATGGGTGGAGGGGTCACTAGGGTGCTACTTGCGGCATTTTATAGACACGAGCTCAACCTGAGTCGAGTGATCCCAGTCGAATCGATCGATCATATCGAGCTTAGTGATTGTTATGACTCTACAATCACTCTAAGAGGGATTTGGAGTTCGAATGGGGACTCTATGGTTCGAGCATCATCGTGATTCAATGACTTAAGAGTTGACTGCCATTGCACACTCAGACAAAATCACACCGATTGGTCCACTGCCAGCCCCAACCAAATGCCCTAAATGCCTACTAGGGAGCTAAGGTAAAGTCCTATAACATCATCTAGGGTTCAATTGAATGCGAGTCGAGCTGAAACCAGCTCGACAGAGGAATGGCTTAATAGCTGTACCTTAAACTGGGGAATAATTACGACTAAGATGAAGGGAGGAGCTCAGAACTCTCTAGGCATATATGGGAACTTCACAAGGGGGTTTGAACGCCAGACCACACCCTCAATCAGCGGTTTGCAGCTGCGGGGACACCGGGATTCGCCAAGGGCTCCAATTGCTTTAATTTGGAATTTAGTGAGTCTTATTGAGCAAAAGTATTCACCGAGATGCTCTGAAGGTTTTTATAGGTGAGAGGGAGGTTCAGGGATGGGTACCATGGCTAGAATTTATGGCTCTGGCTCAGGAAAAAGCCGAGAGGCTCGATCAGGCTTCCACAATTAGAGAAGATCGGCCCTCCATACTAGCCAAGGAGTCTTGACCACAGGCGGGAAGAATCTTAACTGCCTGAGAGATATGGCAGAGGAGTGGAAGACCAAATCAACGTCGCAAATTTGGGTCTGATACTCTCTGTCGGGCGCGAGCTGAGGAAGACAAAGGTCTACAACGATGGATAGGGGCGCGACTGTCTGATGGATCATCAGTTATAATGGGATGACCCTGATTGTCCGACCAGTAATGGCTAAGCGCGGGGATCAGATCGATCATCAGATTGGTTCTGATAGATCCAACGGGTGATTGTGTTACTTAAGATGGGATGTCAAATGCCATTGGATCTCATCTCGAAAGTGCGGAACGCTCGAGATGGGATGGTACAGATCGAGAGCACGGGCCGTTATATCATTTCTGTGAAACGACAATCTTGATGGCGCCCGTGGCTTAGAGGCAGCCGACCGTTGGAAGGAGGGTAGAAATGAAATTTGAAATTGTTTCAAACCCTTATGTGCAATTGAACTAAATTAAATTAAATCCAAAATATGCCTAAATGACCTCCAAAATCTCCCAAAATTTCACTCTTGACTAATTTGGGGGTGGGGAATTCAAAATTGAACTTCGATTTTAATTTGAAGATCAAATTAATTTTGATATTTTCAAGATCCAAAAATAGCCAAAAATATCAAAATTCTCAATTGAGCTCCAATTGATCCCAAACTTGTAGAGTTAGGTTTAAATTACCCAATGAGTCTAATATAATCAAAATTAGAACTTAGTTTAACTTAATTAATTTGGATTTAGCTAGGGTAATAACTAAGATGTTTACATAGAGCCTACAGGATGCAGCATGCATCATAAATATTTTGATTTCTTTGGGGTGCATTTGGCACCAAATGCATAATTGTAGCATAAACTAATGGCATATTCAAATGCATACATAATGACATACAGCACAATTTGACTTTAGTATTTTTCTTATTTCAGTGTTTTATAGATTTCAGCTCAGTACTTTATTTTTCCATAGTTTATTATTTTACTTTACTTCAATTTTATATAATTTTATATTTTTCAATTATTTTAGTACTTTTCTGTAGTATTATTTTATTACTTAAATGTTAAACTTTAGATAACTATAACTATTTAGAATATCTTTTCAATGTGTTGGATTCATTATCTAACATGTATTCGGTAATTTGCTAGATCTAGAGCAGCCTGTGGAGCTAGTTCAGGAAGCGTCACAGGAGATCCAGGAGGAGTTCGTGGAGTACTAGTGGACTCTACATCAGCACTTATCTTTTTGCATTATTTTACCTTCAGTTCAATCATTAGATTATTTTATATTATTATTTAAGTAGATTATTTGTAATAACTCTGAATGTATTTTATTTTCTTTTCTAGATGAATGCTTTACTTAGCTTATGTGATGGATAATCTGGATGGATGCTTTAGCTTCCGTACTCTGTGTTTACTACTACTTATATTTAGTATTGTGATGTGATCAGCATACTAAAAATGTATTTATACTTATATATATTAGATTCATTATATCCCACTCATAATCCAATGTATATATTATACTGTCTAATACTTAAGCTAAGGTTTTAAGCTTATCTTAAGGATTAGTTCAGCAACATCATTATTCAACGGTTATTTGGGGAGGTTCAACAATCCTTCCCGAATAGCGCACCGTTTCGCCGCCAATTGTTAACTTATTTGTGCATGGCAACGGGAGGGGCGTTACATAAGGTTTGTAGAATTTGAGATAGAGGACATCTCATGGGAGTTCGTTGTAGAAGCATTTTGGGAGGAATTCATTCCTCAGTCAGCATAAACCATCCTGGAGGATGAGTGTGAAGACTCGATGCCGATTCAGCAAGAACTAACTCAACATTAGGCACTCACTAATTGCAGGATCCTATTGTGAAATTTAAAAGAGAAGGAATACACGTGAGTAAAAGACAAAGGAATATTTTTCATTCATCATAATTCAATATTACAAAATATAATAACTAAAAGTACTTTCTACACTGTTTAACACTTGTTATAAAGACAAGTCAAAGTAAGGAAAAATATATAATAATAATAACAAAAAAGTGATGGCATTTGCTATATCGACAACTTAAAAATTCCTAATAATCACTTTAAAATTCACTTTCAAGTCCTCCCAGAAGTACTTAAAATGGTATTGTAGAAATAACACCATGATTAGAATTCCCAATAATTAGAGAATACTCTAAGTACCACAATAAATTTTAAATATTACATTTTTATCAGTAAAAAGACGATTACTGAAAAAAAAGAAATAATAAAATGCTGGAAAATATGATAAATAGCGCAAAAGGATAATTATTCTAAATTTCTGCAAAAATTTATTATTTGTACAATAAGTTATACGTATGTTACTGATGTCAATTTTTTAGTAAATAACCAAACATATGCTATTTATGTCTTTTTTCTTGTAACCAACCAAATGTATGTTAATGATATTATTTTTTCAGTAACCAATCAAATATATGTTACTAATGTCATTTCTCTAATACTAGTATTTGTTCCTAGTAACCAACCCAATGCAAGAGGATATTAGTTTCATACAACCAACCAAGCATCAATATGAATTGCATATAAGTTCAAAAATTACTATATATGTATATACATGGTACCTTTTCTCTAAGTTTCAAAAGTCAACAATTGATTGCATCTGCATAAGGTTTGATATTTAATTAGCTTCTAAGTTAGGATATTTTGTAACTCTCTTTAATTTTATAGTTTGAAAAATAATAGTAAAACACTTATCATAAAACTATAATATTATAATAATAAATGAAAATAAAATAAGAATAATATAAGAAAAATTATATTTATTTTTTTCTCACTCTTTTATTCTTCTCTCTCACCCCCCCTCTCTGTTTCTCTTTCTTTTCTCATATAAAATTATGATCTTTCCTTCTTTCTCTCTTTATTCATATGCAATTATTATATTTTTTTATTTCTCTCTCTCTCTTCTCTCATATGCAATTATCATCTCTCCTTTTTTTTTTCTTTCTCTCTCTTCTCTTAAGTGAAATTATCATTTCCATTTCTCTTTTTCTTAATAATAATAATATTTTTAAAATAAAAAATAATTGAATGAAAAAATTGAAATTAAACTTGCAAAAAATAGATATAATATATATATATACAAATATTAAAAGAAGAAAAAAACTCAAAAATCAAATTTACAAAAAATAGGAATAATAAGAAAAATAATAGTAATAATATATATATTAATATTAAAAGAAGGAAATGACTCAATTTAAATACATAAAAATTTGCAGAAAATAAGAATAATAATAATAAAAGTAATAATATATACTAATATTAAAAGATGAAAAAGGCTGAATTGAAATATATGAAATTAAATTTATAAGAAATATGAATAATAATGAAAGTAATAATATATATATATATATATACTAATATTAAGAGAAGAAAATGATTGAATTGAAATGATTGAAATTAAGTTTGTAAAAAATAGAATAATATTAGAGAAATGCTATTTTAATAGTTGTATTATTTTAATATAAATAAATAAATATTAATGAAATAATATTCAAATCTCATTGGATGAATTTTTATAGTGGGTCTAAATAGCATTTCTCATAACATTAATATATAGTAATAATAATAATAATAATAACATTAATAATAGTTATTATTATATTTTTATTATTAATGAATTACATTTAATAATAATAAATATATTATTATTATTAACTAAAGATGGAAATAATATTAACAATCATGATTTCATTATTATTACTATTATTATTAAATTATATATAGATATATATAAATAAAAATAAAAGAAAGAAAATAAATTGGAATAATACTATTTTATTAATAATAATTATATCTATATTGTTATTAATAATAATAATGTAATGAAAATAACACTAATATTAATAATATTTCTATTAATAACAACAATAACTTTTTATTATTATTGTTATTATTTCTCTAATAATAATAATAATAAACTTGTTATTATTTTTAAATAATAATAATAAGTTTATTATATAAAAAAGATAATGAAATTTTCTTTTTTGAAAAAAAATCAAAAACTGAAAAAGAGAAAAGAAAATAAAATTTCTAAATTTGGAGCTATATTTTATTTTATATTAATTTCCAAGTTAAAAATTCAAAAGTTAATTACATTCAATCCAAAGCTCCAAATTCAATAAATTTTTTTGTGTAGTCTTTTTATAATATTCTCAATCTAATAGCTCTAAAATTGCTGATATGGACTTGTATATAATTTTCCCAATCTACTGAATTTAAATAACTCAAAAATTAATTTAAGAGTATTAATTATCCAGATTGCTCTCAAACATGGATATTAGAATCACAAAAACATACTCTATCCAATTGTATTTTTAGCTTGACCTAATTTTGAAGTCACCTAGGATCTTTAATTTTGAGTTAGGTTTAATCCTAATTTGCATAGTAACGACATCATGTCATTACAATAAGCTTCTACAACTCACCCAAGGGAGTAAGACTGTGTTAGTAAATGAAAAAGAGTTCAAAAGATTGTCTCTCCTTACACCATACTTGGTCAAGACTAAGGTCGCCCGATGTAACTGAATCATGAAAGGTTTGAGGGATTCCATCAATAATCATGTAGTTTCCACCAACATAACAGTTTTCTAAAATTAGTCAAAGTTTCCAGATTGGTAGAACATCATCAAACCTATAAGGGACAAAAGAAAAAGATCCTCTCTTTGCCAAGTCATAGTGAAACTTTCAAATGATTGTAATCGGCTATATCATATAAAATGGAGGCAAAATAACTACCTAAACAAATTAGGAAGTACAATAGGCCACATCATTATGGAAAATATTATCACTAGAGAGGTCTATCTTTCACATGTAAAAGGACATGACACAAATTTTATGAATGTAAAATTAAGATCACCCATGCTACAAGAAATAAAGTATTTTGACCAACTACCATGAACAACCAAGATCCTATCCTGAAAATTGTGCCACCCCTTGAAAATGCTCCTATATAAAGGAAAAGTCAAGTTACAGCACCATGGGCACCTACTATTCACCAAGGGTTGGAGCTGGAGTCATCAATTGTTGACTGAATAACATGGAGGGGTAGCGGGGCACGCGAAGCTTCTCAGAGCGCAATTGGGCATAAGGGAAGAGACACAATGAGTAAAGAGCTCAATGTGGGCAAATTTAGGGCTATTTATAGCCCTGAAGCCTGATGAGGAGCTCGGGACATGTAAAATACCAAGTTTTAACTGAAAATTTTATTTTTTATTTATGATTATTTTTAGTTTAATCTAATTACACATTAAATTAATAAAATGAAATTTTGATTGTTAAGCGTACATTTAGAGAATTTTTGATAATTATGGATAATTCTTCTATTATCACTCTTTAGAGTTATTTTAATATATTTATTTAATTAGAAAAATTAAGATAATTAAACTTCCTCCAAAAAAAAAATCAGAGTTCGCCATTGATTTCCTCATCCCCAAATTAATTAGGGGTGAAATTATGAGAATCTTTGGGAATTGTCAAAATTCATTGAATATTTTAATACGATTAAATAATCAAAAAATAATAAAATTAAATTGATCTTAAAATTAAAATTTGATTTCATTTTTTGAGTTCATCACCCCCAAATTAGCTAGAAGTGAAGTTTTGAAATTTTTAGGAGCTTATTTAATAGCCTAAATTTGATTGCTAAAAGATATCAAATTAGTTAATCAATTTAGTAAGCGGGATCTGCCACCTCTCATCAGCCCATGTCCATCTTCCTCACTTGCACCTATCCCCCACTTACAGTAAATAGAGAACCTACTACAGCTCCCCCCCCCAATTAAAGCCTAGCTTCCCTACTTGTAACAACTGAAGACTTCCTTGCATATTATCCTCTAAATAAACCTATCTTCCCCCACTTGCAAATTCTAAAATCTGCAATTTATTTCATAGTCGAGCCCATCTTTGCCACTTGCAAACTCAAAAACTTGTAGCCTTTTCCCTAAATCCAACCCATACCTCACTCCTTTATCAACACCCATCCTGATCTCTCAACTTGCATTTAGAATTTTTGAGAGAAGAAGAAAGAATGATTTGATAAAGCTTCATCTCAAGCAATGGAAAAATCTCCATTAGGTGAACTATGGTATTTCCATTCCCATGGATTTAATCATGCAAAAATTTCATTTCAATCTTGTTTGCTTATTTACTCCTCATTTTCCAAACCCTAAAGTGCTCTATCGAGCTCAAACGAGCTCGATTCGAGTCCATTTTTTTAGGAAGATAAAAAGTATTACTCTTTAAAATTGCAGTTTATCTTTTTCTATTCTGATACCCGAAGCTAAGGCATCAATTTTAAAAGCATTAAAGTGATCCAAAGCTGTTGATTTAGGTACCCATCGAAATATTTTAGAAAGATCTTTCGATCGGTATATGGCACGATCCACGAGGTGTCCTAAATGGAGATAATTTGGGTGCCCTATGGAAGACCTGTGACTTTAGTCCAATCAAGCTAACTCGCATAGAGCCATGGCATGCCGTAGCGCCCGACTTTCAGGTCGGGGGAACCGTAGCACCTGGTTCTCGGGTCAGGTGCGCCATAGCGCCCAACTCTTGGGTCGGAGGCGCTGTAGCGTGTCGTAGCACACTCTAATACCCAGTTTTCCAAATCTTTTCAATTTTTGCAATCAGCCCACTCCAAAATTTAAATAACACAAAAGCATACTAAATATGTAGTAATAAATATATAATCATTATTTATGATGTTTGGATCTTTAAATATGAGTATTATATGGCAAACTAGCATTTATAATATTCTCTTATAAATTAATGTAAGTCGTGCATATTCAATTAATGTAATAATATTCACCTCCTAAATCATAGGACATCAAAGTTTAATTTAAATTGATATTTGGCATATCCAATCAAGTGAAATAAATGTGTTTTATCAAATCACTTAGGTACGTAGATCTATTTGTAAGTTTTAATTCATTGTATCTATTTTGAGCTTAACACAATTTGAATCATGCTTTGATATGCTTACCGCTTAATGAATTACAAAAATATTATCATAAGATATGTGACAAAAAGATGAACTGTATCATTATATGTAGTGTTTGCCTTTGAAGGAATAAAAGCAACACTGAGAATCTATACAGATTGGCCCGATTGGCAGCCCCTGTGTTATATGGAGGGATTTAGCTATTTTAGAAAGTTGGCAAATCCAGAGGAAAGACACCAAAATTTGCAAATATGCTAATAAGCTACCGACGGATAGTCATGAAGCTTCCTAAAGGCTATGTCTATGGGTTTACCCATTTGGGCTCAGGGGTCTTTGAACTCAACTTTATGTCATATAATGATTTTGATGAGATTTATTCCATGCTTAAATATATGTTGAACTCAAGTCTAACATGCATAACAAAATTGGCTACATTTGGCAAATATTATATTTCCTTACTCTTGATGCAAAATTATTTTTTTATAACTTCTTACATTAATTTATGCCTGATATAGGATACTAAGATAAAACTCTTATAAGAATAGTCTACATAATCCAATCTTACTGATAATTATTGATAAATTTTTAGGTTTTGATAATTGAACCTAACGAGATTAACTTGAGTAAAGAAAGGGCTTAAGTTTTAAGAAGTGAGCTGGAAATGAATATTTTACTTTAACTTTTATTTTAGTATTGAATTATTCATGTAATATGGCTCTATGTGATTAATTATGGACTCAATATTATTTTACTTTCATTACTAATATCTTAATTATGAATTATTTCTTAGAAATTTAGTACTTGATTTCTCGATAGCCATAGGGTGGCCTCCCATGGTCTGGCCCGATAGGGCATACCTGAGAGTTTGCTTCGCCATTATTGTTGGGATTCGGTAGAATGGGAGATATGACAAATCCTCCCGTACAGCCAATGTGGACGAGTGAGCTGAGAATGTCTAGTGATAAAGCTCTACAGTGATTTGATGCATCCCTGTTCTCCGATTGATCAACTGTTTAGATGAGACGTCTCTGATGCACCTAGTCCTAACGGCTAAACATGGGCATGATTTTAACTGTGGGATTACGGATGAGATTCGATGACTGAAGAAGGATTTAAGTGATGAGGGAGCAATACAGTATTATCTAGGGTTTAAAAATTATAGGACGAATGTGTAACAGCCCAAGGTTGTTACCTTAATCAATTTGGACTAAACCAAGTCCCGATCTTCATTCTAATAGTCTTAATAGGTCATTAGGAGCAAACTCTGAAATTTTGATCCAAATCAGGAGCCAATCAAACCAAATCCTAATTTTGGAAAATTATGATAATCTAGAAAATGACCTAATTAAATTGAACTCAAATTCAAATTCTGACTTCGCCATTGCACTCATCACTCCTAAATTAGATAAGGGTGATATTTTGGAAGTGTTTGGAAATTGTCAAATTTTTCCCTATTATCTTAATATATTTAAAATACCCTAAAATTAAAATAATTAATTACTCGTTGAAATTGAAATCTAACTTAAACGTTGTGTTCTCCACTAGTTCAATTAGCTAGGAGTAAGATTTTGGGATTTTTCGGGACTAATTTAATTGTCAAATTTTAAATATAAATTTTTGAATAAATTAATTAAATTATTAATTATTTAATTAATTAGGCAGGGCCTGCCTTTGAATCCAATTTGGGCCATTTCCCTTATTAGGTATGCCTTCCTTTTTGGGCTGGCCCCGGTTGAGAACGACCGGTGCACTCGGCACCCTTCGATCGGGCCGTCTCAATCGGACGGTGTTGAAGCCGTCATCCCTGTCTCTCTGTTCATGCGATGCGTGTCACAGAGCTGTGGCACGTAGCCGTTGCCGCGTGCTGGCATCTTTGGAGGCTCCATCAAGTCTCTATTAAACTGTGTGTGGATACTGACGAGGATGTCAGTTACTTAAGTTGGGAAGATTATAAAGACTCACTTAAGTAATAATAAGTAAAACTCTTAAATATCAAATAATGGTGGAGTTCCTATTAAGAACTCCAAAGTTAAGCGTGTTCATGTAGGAGCACTTCCAAGATGGGTGACCTGTTAGGAACTTATCTTTTGAGGGAAAAATCATGAGGTCTTTCAGGCTAAAGCAAACAATATTTTGGTACTTAAGGGTTTGGGCTATTACATCAAACCTAATGATAAGTGAGGGATCTGCCGGGGTGGCCACCCCACCGTAATCATGTTAACATACATGTTAGCAGGACCACGATGGGGGTGGGGCGCCATAGGATGAGATCCACAAGTTTTAGCTGTTGCGTTGTCGAGACTTTGCAGCAGATCTGTTGTAGTCCCGATAACGAATATGTCAGCCATTGGAAGGCTATTTGCAATTATTCAAAATTTTAATCCTATTTTTGCAATTTTCTCAAATTAAATTAAATTCAAATTTATCTTTAATGACCTCCAAAAACTCCCAAAATTTCACCTTTAGCCAATTTGGAGATGAGGAATTTAAAAATGCAATTAGATTTTGATTTAGAGATCAATTTAATTTAGCTAATTTTCTAGGTTAATAAGTTGATTAAATAATCAATTTATCCAATCAGATTTCGTTGAATCCTAAATTTTCAGGATTAGATCCTAATGATAATTAAAAGTTAGTTGAACAAGGTTTAGAACTTGGTTTAGTTCAAATTAAACATGGTAACAACCTAGGGTCGTAACAAAACCTTAGAACGGAGCAAAAGTCTTATTCAAGGTATCAAGTGCACTAGACATATAAGTAGTATCAGATTCTAGATTTGAGCAAAAGTTCAAATTAAGGATTTATGTGCACTCTTTTTTCAAGTTTACTATGTTCAGTTTCTCAAGCAGTTTAATGCTTAGACATAAGGTAAAATTGAATTAGTCACTTTCCTAAAAACATGGAGATGTTTATATGCAAGTGAGAACAAAGATGTAAATTTGATTCTATTTGCACTGAACAGGGAATGCCGATAAAACTTGAAGAAAGCATCCCTTAAATATTAAGGTTCGAAGTTATAAGGTCTCGTACGAGATCAGCTAAAAATGATCTTATGGTTTAGTGATTAGTGACCCATGTGTGTGAGAGATCACTGATGAGCTTAATTATCTGTGCCCCTAGAAATATTTCACATAATTATTATTTAAGGAACTCAACAATTATTAAAAAGGTTGAATCATAGTAAATTAATCTAATTCTCCTTGATTTTTAATCATAAATCTCATCCTCATAATCTAGATTTACTATTTTGCATAAGTAGACTAATCTAGTTTAATAAAAACAACTATTCAATTGTCTAAGCATTAGATGAAAGAAAATTAACTGCTAGCCCTCTCAAAATCCCCGAGAGCAATAAAATTGGAACTCACCTTCCTTATATTACTTAAGACAACGTATACTTGCGTGTGATCAAAAGTCACACTAATTTGTGGCCTGCCAATGCTAAGGAGCAAAGATTCAAGGATGAAATTGTAATAACCCAACTTGTTATCTTAGTAAATTAGGATTAATCTCAGTCCTAATCTTGATCCTAAGTATTAGTCAAGTCATTATGAGTCAATCTCTAAGACCTAGACCAAATCAAGAGTCAAATGGAATGAATCTTGACTTCTAAGAAATCCAGAAAACCTAAAATTTGACCTGTCTAAAATGACCTCATATCGAAAAACGAATTTCTCCATTGCGCTTATTGCCCCGAAATTAGCCAGAGATGATGTTTTCGTGTCAATCGGAGGTCGTCTAAATTTTGACGAATATTTTAATATTATTTAAATACCATGATAATTGGGAAATTAATATACTCGTCAGATTAAAAATTCGGCCTGCCGTTGCATTCTCGCCCCTCAATTAGCTAGGGGTGAGTGTTTGGAATTTTTTTTGGAAAACTAATTAATTAATTAAAATTAAATAGAATATTTAATTAAATAATATATATATATATATATATATATATATTTAAGCTTAACGGGTCGGATTTGCCGTTCTTAATGGGTCAGATCCGTCCCGTTATTGGGTCGGGTTCCGCGAGCTTAATGGGTCGGATGCGGGATCCGGATCCGCATCCGATAATGCGAACGACCCGATCACGATCGATCGAATGGCCCACATTCATCGTCCTCACGTCTGTGTCATCCGCAAGCCACGCAACATGCTCGCCACGGCCCCGGCCAATCGGTGCCCTCCCGCACCTCGCCGACTCCTCCGAAGGGTCCATAAGGACCCTCTCGTGAGCTCGGGACTCCCCGTTTTGCGTGACGAGTCCCGATTTGAGCTCGATAGTCCTAATCTCCCGCAGGTGTCAATTAGGTACTCCTCGCACCTCCTCTTGCATTCAAGCTATTGACTGATTAACACTTCGATACCCTGGTCGACGGGATTTGGGTTTGAGTCCACAGTACTTACCATTAAACCCAAATCATGCCGAACCCTAGCCACTAGGGTTTGCCATTACCGGCGACTCTATCCACCTCCCGTGCTGGTTCACCAGCCGACGTGTAGGCCTCGTCGAGGGATATCGTCGGCCGGGCGGGCCGAGGTGGTCTGGCGCCGGGAGAGCCAGCAAAAGCCGTGCCCTAGCCCATCACCCTCGGTAAATCACCACGAGGGTGATGGAGTCTGAGCTGGGCTGTAGCACCCCGCCCCATCGCCGCGCGCAAAAGATAAGTATAATCAGTTCGGCGGTGGAGCGGTGCGCCACTGGGGAGGAACATCCTGTCTCCCCGAAATAGCTGCAAATCGAACCCATCTGGAGGGCTGCTGACTTAATCTCAAAAAGGGTTGAGATCTAATACTTAAGATAAGAGTAGTATCCTTATCCTAAGTATTAAGCAAATATATATATTAGATTTAGAATACAATATGAAGAATCCAATATATGCATAAAATATCAGTATTCTAGTATATTGATCATATCACAATACTAAGTATATAACAGAGTGCAGAAGCTTAAAGTAAATATCTAGAAACATTTATCATAGAAGCTGTATAAAAATATTCATCTCTGAAAAGAAAAAAAAATATGTCCAGAATTATTATAAATATTTTACTGAAATAGACATAAAAGTTAAGTACTGAACTAAAAATTAACTAAGCAGAAAAGTAAAGCTGAAGAAGAGTCAACTAGTGCTCCATGGGTTCCTCCTAAATCTCTTTGGTGTCCTCCTGACCTAGCTCAATATACTGCTCAAGATCTAGCAAATTGTTGGATCCCAAGAGTACCCCATGTTAGACAATAAGTCTAACACGTTGAAACTAATTTAAACAGTTCTAGTCATTCATTTACTATTTACATAATGTAATTAAACCCGCAGAAATACTGTAAATATAACTGAAAGCATAAAACTGTATAAAACTGTATAAAACTGAAGTACAGTAAAGCCAAAATATAAACTGAATACTGAAAATGAACCAAAACAGTAATGAATATGAAACTGAGTAATCATATATACAACTATGTTGTATGTCATTGAAATTGTGCATCTGAATATACTACAACACTGTATGCTACTGATATGCAACCAAAATATCACTGAACTACTATGAGTAGTACAATCCAATATATACATACATCCAGTTGGGAATACTATTTATTGTGATGCTGATGCATCATGAAATTCCCTAGTTAATGTATGTAATATTCTGTAACCCATAAATCATCACTGATACTCATACATCATTGTGATACTCATATATCATGCTTATGCTCATGCTTATGCTTCTAGGCTACATGAGATAAATCCAAAAATCTAAAAAATGTTTTGAAATCCGATAATGAATTTAAGGTCTCCATTGTATAGAATTATGCTAAAAGGATTCTGACTCATAAAATTATAACTTCGATAATTGGTTAAAGTTGAGAGTTTACTTAAAAATCATTAGTTGGGATGATAGTATACACATACTTAGCATATTTACAAGAAAGGTGGATTTAACCCTTAGCTTGTTTAAATTGTACTTATCAAAGCGCACTACGATAGGAGGCAGAACCTAATCACTGTTTATATCTCAAGCAAAGCCATTAAATATCCTAACTACGTTCTACGCAAAATGACTTGAGATACTTAGTTTGCTTAAAATTCACTTATCGAAGCACACTATGATAGGAGGTAGAACCCAGTCACAGTTTACATCTCAAACTAAGGATCATGTTTATTAAATATAACACTCTTAGTCTTGGAAGATTTACTCTAATTGGACGGTATTTGTCTAATCCCTCGGGATAGCACCTGGTTATAAGTCCACCTTGGAGTGAATCAACCAATCTTGAATATTACTGAAATAATCTAGTACTATGGGTATACTCTACTATACCCAACCAATAATCTGAGTTCAGACAATTCTATTTAATCAACAAGGATTTATCAAAGCTATTAATCCTTACTCTAAATGGGCGAGTCCTACAAAAAGCTCCAAGGATATGATCAAATGATCACTCATTGTAGGTTGCTACCACAAGGAATAAGTTCCATTCTAGGTACTTTAGGTGATTCCTACCTCAAGGCATTAAGTTCAACTTCTAAAATTATAAAGAATCATCTAAGTTTCTACCTCAATAAGTTATAAGAGTCCTTCCTACCCCAATGTATCGATAATTAAGGTCTTTAAGTATTTCAAGAGCGATCCTATAGCAAGACCCTTAAGATCTCACTTTTCTACTTCTTAAGTTAACATTCAAGGTTTACTTATTAGTTTTGGATTGAAGTGATCAGATCAGATGAATAAAATCCATCTGATCATACTCTATTCTACAATCACGGGATAAAATCAAATGTACTATTATAGTTAGATCATTTCATAAATCATTATAATTTTGTTATCCATCTTATGCTAATAGTCTTATATAAGAGAAAATCAAAGTTCTAAAGTTTAGATTAACCTTAGAACTTCTAATTCAATGATTTAAGATCAATATCAAATCATGTGCATTATTGGAATAATGTCAATTGAATTATCTTACAATCAAGTTAATTAATTAAGTGATTAAGATTTAGATCTTAATCAAGACAGATTAGGGTTTAACCCCTAACCTTTCTACTATTAAGACTAAGGGTTAATTTAAAGGTCAATGATAAATCAATGTATTATTAGCATATTATTGATGTCAAAATTTAGATTTTGATTAAGTATCATCTACTTAATCAAGTTATTAAGATTCTTATGTTTAATTATAATTTAATATCAACTAAGCATATTTAATTATCCAAATAATGTTAAAGTTCTCCAACATTTATCATAATATCATGAAAGCATACAAACATAAAGATGCTATAGGGCAAAAAGGTAATTAATGCTAATCAAATTCTAAATCAAACCAAAGGGATTAGCACTTAATCATAAATTTAAAAAGACTTAAGTTTCATGGCATTTGGTTATTAAGATATACCTATTCAAAACAAGCATTCAAGGATTCTATTATTTAGCATTTGACACAAGACGTTTAAGATACATAATAGGTTTTGAGCACTTATTAAAAATGACAAAGTTTCCAACTTAATTTTCACATCGAATTTTATACAATGCTCAATTTTAACTAAACTATATTCAAATTTGATATAATTCATCCCGCTAGGGTCCTAAGGACCTTAAAATGTAAAAACGGTGAAGTTTCGACCATTTCAGTCATTTCTGGGCAATTTTACAGTTTTTGGGCGCTATGGCGCACTGCAGCGCTTTTAATGTTATGGCGCGCGGCAGCGCTTTTAGGCGCTGCAGTACCCTACGACAGCTCTCGACGCTCTTTTTTTTCGAAAGGCGGTCGCTACGGCGCACTGGCGCGCTATAGCGGACTAACTTGCGTAAACACTGTTCAATTAATTTATTTTTCTGATTTCATATAGTTTTCCTAAAATGATGCTACAGCCCGCTACGCGCGCTATGGCACATTGTAGCGGTCCATTTGCAGTTTATTGTTCAATTAGTTGATTAACGGATTTTATATGATTTTTTCCAAAATGATGTTGCAGCGGGCTGCAGCGCCAGATGGTATTTTTGTCATTTCGATCCCAAATAATCTCAATCCAAAGCATTCCATATGCAGTGCCATATATCAATGGAAAGATCTTTTCGACACCTTTCCATTAAAATCAAAATCGGCACAAACGGAGCATCCTAACTATATGAAAAATAGTGATAAATGCAAAGGTGTACATAATAGATGAAAATAGAGCAGTTTTCTTTCAAGAAATGTGATGCCTTAAAGAGCCTTAATGGCTTCCATACATGCTTATGAATTTTTAAAGATATATTCAAGCATAATAATGATATGAAATAGGCAATGAAGAGGAGCAAATGGGTACCTTAGCCTTGCAAGGAGGAGGAAGGAACCTCTGATTTCTTCAAGACTCGGAGAGGAGCTTCTTCTTCAAGGTACAATAATGGAGGGAAAGGGAGAGAGCTCTAGAGCTTTAACTTGACAACAAATAGAAGAATGAAAGGCTGTGCTTCTCCTTAAAAGGAGGAGAGTGAGAGGGAGATAGAGAATGACCTGTAGGAGCTAGGAGGCAAGGCTTCACCTATCAAGTATGTGAGAGAATTAGCAAGCTAGGGAGGGGGAGGCGGAGGCGCAGAATGGGGTGCTAGCTAGGAGAGAGGGGGGGGGGGGAATTGCAAATTTAGTACTAACTAATTAGTTATTTATTTTCTTTAATTATTTAAAAATTTAGATTTTTGAAACGCACTTCGAAAAATTCCAAAACTTCACCCCTAGCTAATTTGAGGGTGAGAAATTCAACGGCGAAGTTGGATTTTGATTCCGATGACTATTTAATTATTCTATTTTTTGGCGCATTTAATTATATTAAAATATTCACGAAAATTCGGTGACTTCCAAATGCGCCTAAAACATCACCCCTAGCTAATTTGGGGGTTACGATCGCAACGATGAAGTCGGATTTCGATTTCGAGATAAACTAAATACCTCAATTTTCTAATTAATTAAATATTAAAATATTCCAAAATAATCGATTGAGCTCTGAATTGCTCTAAACCTTCAGGATTTGGTTCTAATGACTAGATGAACTTAATGGAATGATAATTACGATACGATTATGCTAAAATTAAGCTGGGTAACAACTTTGGGTTGTTACACGGGTTGGGTCACCCGGGCCCAACCCGATTTTTGCTCAAATCCGCGAACCGGTTCGCCCGAACCCAGTTAGGTTCGCTCGACCCTGTCCACGTCAGCGTCCAGTCAGTGGAGGTGGGGCCCGCAGCACCGTGTGGCGCTCTTTCGGGCGCGACACGTGGCGCTGGGGGCCCACTTCCTGTGCCGCGATCTCGTTGACTGCGGTAGTGGGACCCATGCGCAGTGCAGTGCCCAATGAGGCGTTGCCACGTGTCAAGGTGGGACCCACAGTCTCGTCGCGCGTCTGTCGTGGGACCCACTGCGGCTCCCGTGGCCAATCGCTGTGTGCCACGTGGCAGCCGTGAGTCCTACAGGTCTAATCCGATAGATATTTAAATAATATTTGTATTAATATAATTATAGTTAATTAATGTTAATTATGGTTAATTAGCAATTAATGACAATTAGTAATTAATTATTATTAAACTGTAAAGATTAATATTAATTATTAATTATTAGGTTAATTATTATTATTTAATATTATATTATTAATAATAATTAGTTAATCAGAATCTAATTAATATTATTTTAAAACTAATCAAATAATAATAGTAATTAGCATTTTTTAATTAGTAAATAGTAAATATTAGGATTAATTTAATAATACAGTAAAATAATATTAATAATAATTAATTAAGAATTAATTAGTACTAATCCTAGATTTCATTAAATAAATATTTAAGTATTATTAACTAGATAATTAATTCATTAATTAGGTTTTAACAGTAATATAACTAATTAATAAACACTAATCCTAATTAAATAATAATTTTAATATTTAAAAATATAATTAAAATATTTAAATCAATTAAATAATAGATTAATTATTAAATAATTAATAATATAGAAGATTTATTTTTAACTTTAGGAATTAATAGTAAAATAATATAATTTAAATAAATAAATAGTAACTTTATTTATTTAAATTATTTAATTCAAAATCTTTAAAAGTTTAATAACATTTATACAATGATCCAAATATAGTCAATATATATCTCATTTTACTCAAAAAAATAAAAGGAGTCAAATGACATAATTCAAAAATAAGTTTCAGGGTACGTATAACGTAGTGACATTTTATGACCTAAATAAATCATCACAACATTTAACATAATTATCCAAACATAAAAAATATGGGTCTTAAAATACTCAAAAGAATATCTCCAATACTATAGTAATATTAGTTTCCCCATTTGGAGCTTAGTTTGGAAAGTGACATTTAAAACTCTACCCTAAAAATGACCAAAATACCCTTAGACTTCAATTAACCATAACTTGGTCAATTCGATTCCAAATTTAAAAATTCAAAGTGCTAACTAACTTAGAATTTTAATGTCATCAATAAACTGAATTAATATTTAGGGTTTAAAACCTAAAAAAGTTAGAAATGACCAAATATCCCTAACTTTAGTTAGGCCATAACATGACCATTTGAAATCCAAATTGGGTACTCAGTATACTTTGAAATCCCTGTCAAAGTACTCAGTATACTATATGGAAGTTATAGAACTTGAGTTTGCTGAAATTGGACTTCAAACGGAAAAGTTCAGTTTTGTCCCCGTTGATCGACAAAATTATCGAATTGCCCTTATAACTTTGAAATAGCTATAACTTAGTCATTTGACCTCAGAATGTAGTATTCTTAGACTCTATGGAATCCTTGAACAGTAACCAATAGTAAACTGCATAAAATTTTAGATTTCAATAGGAGTAAATTACTAAAATGCCCCTTAGGTCAAAAGCCTTAGTTTTGACCTATAGGATCTGTTTCTTATCCAAATTGAGTGTCTATCTTCATGCTAGATAGTAATGAATCATTTAGAAGTAAGAAATTAAAATTTGTAAACTTAATTCAAAAACTAGCTTTTTAAATTCTTAAGTATGAGAAAAATAGTCATTTTGCTCAAAATTTAAGTTAAGCACTCTTAGACTCTAAATTATCTTCTAAGTCATTAAAACCAGTATTAGAGTCATATTAAAATCTTATAAGTGAGAAAAACTATTATGACAAATTAAGAAATCCCTAATTTTTTTTCCAAATCCTTTCTTTAGGATCTTCACTTCACATAAGGACTATTCCTAAGACTATGACTAGCTCATAGGTTAGATTTTATTCATTGGACAAGTGGGTTATTCTGTAGATGAATCTTTGGTTTTATTAGTTTTTAGATTTTTACCACTTATTTTGATTATTTTGTCTTCCAACCCTAGATTTAAGATAGGAGATTTATCCTATTAAGTTTGATTTGCTTAATAGGATTTGCCTTAATTATTAGAACACATTTAGACTAAAACCTAGCCCTATATCTTTTTTTGGATTATGTGATTAAGTTTAATCTCGTGGTATTTAATCCATAATCTATAGTTTAGTGGATCTTGATCAGATTTTAAATAGAACATCTAAATTCATCAAATTAGGATGTTATAATTTATTGATTTAAACATGTAGTCATGCTTGATCGAATTAGATTAGAACCTGATCAGTTTTAAGTCCTTTTAACTTATAAGGTCGTACTTCTAAGTTACACTCGATAATAGGAATTTGAGATCTTGAACTTGTGTAACTTAGAAGAGTTAAAATGATTAAATTAGAAAACAAATAATATTATCATATTTAGAAGAGTCACTTGCTTATTATTTGACTTTGTGCTATGTAATCCTTGAATTTTGTGGTTAGTTTTCCTTGAACATGTCATATAAGAAAAACATTATTGCATAAAAATGAAAACTTAGTATGTTAGGAAAACATTTGCATTTGGGTTCAGTTCATGGTGGATTATGGTGCATATTACTCTAATAGATAGGGGTAAGGAGAGATCAGGATGCTTAACATCACTCATTGAGGAGAGTGTGTTAAGCTTGGGACCCATTTAGTTTTTTAGATGTGCTTGACTCCTCAATTGTTTTTGAAATTGTCCACAAAAACAAACGTAAAATAATTAAAAGATATTTGCATAGTATTATCTACATATTCAGTCATATTTTTATCATATTGTTACATTATGTCCGCCCTAGCCCATAAAGGCTACAGGAACATATATTGGGATGGATTGGTCAATTCTTTCTGATATGACAGTTTGTACATTCTTTATAGTTTTTCAGCTTACTGTTTATTATGTTGTTGGTGCATTTTATTTTAGTTAGCTATATTTTTTATTATGTTACTCGCTTACTTGAGTAGATACATATATATATATATATATATATATATATATATATATATATAGGATGCTAGACTTTACTGCTTATTATATGTACCATTTTCAAATTAATATTTTAAATTAGCATATGTCATATGATTATCAGCATGTTTAGGTTAGACTTTTCTTTTCAGTATTTTTACTTACTATATTACATATGTATGCTCTACCTTGTTTAGTTACTTGAGGCATGCTTTTGTCTCAATTCTTGCTTAATTATAAATGTTACATTTATAACATATCATGTTTCCCTGTAATACTTACTTGCTCTCTGCTAGATAGATATTTCATGATATTAGGGTTAATTGGTGATATTAATAAATGGTTAATAAATTACTTACCTACAATATACTTAAATATTTTGTCTAACAATATTTTTCTTTTATTGGCTGAAGCCTTGGCATTGTGAAACCGATAATATCAGATCTTGAGTAGTTAGAGGAACCAGTGCCTGAGGAGGAGGCTTACTTAGAGGAGGTGCAGCAGTTTGGACCAGAGGATATTTAGTTCCCTTTTTATTGAGGATGAGAGTGTTTTTATTTCCTTTCATAAACTTTAATGCTGTAATAATACAGGTACTTGTGATTGTGTTTACTTTCTAAATATTATTATTCTCTGAGCTATTTCATTTTATTTCATGTCTAATGTATGGTGAATGGAGGTAGTCTTACTTCTCATATGCTTCCGCACTCTGTATATATGTTAGATTTTAGTGACTAATTGTAGCGCCCCGCCCCATCGTCGCGTGCAAAAGACAAGAGATATCAGCATTTCCAGTATGCTGGTCATATCACAATACTAAGTGTGACATTTTGCGACAAACTCCGTCACACTTTTCTTCATTCCATGCCACCAGAATGCTTTCTTCAGATCTTGATACATCTTGGTGCTGCCAGGATGTACTTGGTAACCTGAATTGTGATCTTCTACTAGAATCTCTTGCTATATGGATTTGGGAATCCACAGACGATCCCCTTGATAAATTACATTTTCTCGAAGCTGCATATCAAAGCAATGACCACTCTCGATGTTAACTTTAAACTTCAGGTAGTCTTCATCCTTGGTTTGTGAAATGGAGACGTCATGATGAAATGTGGGTTCAACTGAACTCATGGATACTAATACGCTTAACATGTCACCATGCGCTGGCCTGATTTTGAGCTTCCAGAATTCTTCTTCCAGAGGACTGGATTGTATTAAAGAAGATAGAGTAGCATGATGACTAAGTGCGTCTGCTACGATGTTCACTTTTCTAGGATGATATTGGATGTTTAGATCGTAATCACTTATTAGTTCGAGCCATCTTCGTTGTCGGCAATTCAACTCACACTGGGTGAAGATGTACTTCAAGCTCTGATGATCGGTGAATATAGAACACTGGATGCCATATAGATAATGACATCATATTTTTAGGGCAAAAACCATAGCTGCTAATTTGAAGTCATGGACAAGATAGTTCTTTTCGTGTGGTCTTAACTGACGAGATGCATAGGCTATAACTCTTCCCTCTTGCATCAAAACATAGCCCAATCCTATTCCAGATGCGTCGGTATAAACTTGGTAACTCAGGCCTTTTTTAGGTAAGGCAAGAACTGGTGTAGAGGATAAAGCATCTTTCAGAGTTTGGAATGCTTTCTCACATTCTGGGCTCCAGGCGAATGGTACTGCTTTTTGAGTCAACTTAGTGAGAGGAGATGTGATTTGTGAGAAGCCTTTAACAAACTTCATGTAATAGCCTGACAGTCCTAAGAAACTCCTAATGTCGATCACAGATTTTGGTCGTGACCAATCTTGGATTGCGCTTACTTTACTTTGATCAACTCGGATTCCCTAAGAATCGACGACATTACCTAGAAAAGAGACTGAGTCCAGCCAGAACTCACATTTAGAATATTTAGAGTATAGCTTATGGATTCTGAGCTCTTCAAGTACTAAGTGCAGGTGATTCTCATGATCCATTTTATCCTTTGAATAAATCAATATATCGTCGAAGAAGACAATCACGAATTTATCTAGATATGTTTTCAGCACACGCTGCATTAAGTCCATAAAGACGGAAGGTGCATTTGTTAAGCCAAAGGACATCACCAAGAATTCATAATGCCCATAGCGGGTTCTAAACGTTGTCTTCTCAATATCTAAATCCTTAACTCGTAATTAATAATATCCTGACTGCAAGTCTATCTTGGAGAAAACCTTAGCTCCGGATAATTGATTGAACATGTCATTGATATGCGGCAGAGGGTACTTGTTCTTAATGGTTACTTTATTTAATTCTCTGTAATCGATGCACATTCTCATCGATCCATCTTTCTTCTTTACGGACAGCACTGGTGCTCCCCAAGGAGATGAACTTGGACGAATAAGATCCTTCTCTAATAGTTCCTGGAGTTGATTGTTCAATTCTTGGAGCTCTTTTGGCATCATACGATACGGAACCTTTGACAGTGATTGCGTTCCAGGAATTAGTGCTATGGCAAATTCTACTTCTCTCACTGGAGGAAGACCGGGTAGGTCTTCAGGGAACAACATCAAGAAATTCACAAACTATGTGGTTTTCAGAAATAGGTACGACTTCTCTCTTCTCTTCCAACATTGTCACAAGGTACACACGACATCACTTCCTGACTAGCCTTTCTGCTGTCATCGCATTGATCAATGACAATTGAGTGCTAAACCTCCCCATGAATGATTTTGTGTTACTCCCACTGCCCAATGTTATTTTCTTCTTTAGGCAATTTATGGAAGCATCGTGCTGGCTTAGCCAATTCATGCCTAAGATTATATCAAAGTTGGTGATTGGCAATATAATTAACTTGGCTCCGAAGTTTTGTTCCCCAATATGAATATCTAGTTTGTAGAATTTGTGAGACTACATATGGGCTCCCGAGGGTAACCCAATACTCAATGAACTGGCTAATGGATAGGTTGGTAGTTTGAGACTTTTAGCCCAACTTTCTGATAAAGGAATGACTTGCTCTCATATCGAAAAAGATGTTACAAGGTTTGTCGTTTATCAATAAGGTGCCTATAATTTCTGCAGTTTAATAAGGATGACTATTCAATAGTTAAGGTACTGCAATAATATGGAATAATTACTGAAATAATGAAAAATTATGTTAAGGCGTACCCAACACCACGTCATTGTTCTCAGGAGCAGAGGCAGGAGTTAACATATATACCCTGGCAGGTGCTGAGCGTTGTTTATTCTGGTGCCTTTGACCCTGATGATCATAGCTTGGCCTTTGTGTCGATACAATGGCTTTAGAGTTGGTAGCAGTGGCTGGCATGATTGCAGGAGCAGGCTCCCGGCTATATATTGGTTGAGCTCGAAATGCTTGCTTGTGGTGGGAGTGGTTGATGAGCACACCATCGATTGTGTTCTTCTCCATACACTCGAGATAGCGAGGGCCCTTACGACCACATGTGAAACACACGCCACCGAAGTGGTAGCATTTTCTGTATAGATGCAGTTGTTTGCATTCAGAGTTTTGAGGCTGGGGCTGTGCTGGCTCCATGTTATAGATCTTTGCCATCTTGCAATGGCCAAACCGTTCTCCCCATGGCTGCATGACTGTCGCTTTTTGCTTCTGGTCCAGTTGACCTCAGAATCCTTCCTATAGATGGGCTGCTTCGATTAATTCAGTCAGCATCTTGATATGACGGGATACTAGATGCGCTTTAATGGAGTCTCTCAGACCCTTTAGGAAGCAGTGTCATTTGGACGCTCTGTTCTTATCAAATCCGGAATGAATCGTGATAGCCTCATAAATTCCTATTCGTAGTCGAACACGAAATTATTGCCTTGTATGAGATGGAGGAGTTCATCCTCCATAATTGCTTGGGCTGACGCCGGGATGAATGCTTCACGGAATTCTTCCATGAACATGTCCCATGGAATGTCTTCTACTTCATACTCCGCAAATCTGCTATTTCGCTCATTCTCCCACCAATACTCCACCTCTTCTTGAAATAAGTAAGTCACAAGGCGGATGGCCTCAAAGTTAGAGCATTTAATAGTGGCAAGATTCTTCTATACTAACTTAGCCCATGTTACGGTGTCCAAGGGATTTAGTGCCCCATTGAATGTAGGAGTTTGAAGGCCAAGGAAACTATGTAGGATTTCGTCCCCAGCATAGTGTGAAGATGAGGATCCCGCTGGAGGAGCAGATTGCTGTTTAACTGAGAGGATAAGAGCACGGGTCTCTTGTGCCTGTTGCGCATTGCTATCAATTAAGGCTTTTAACCAGCTAGCCATAATGCTGGAGTCTTCTGGTCCACTTGACAACACCACTGTGTTCTTAATTGAGGTAGGAGCAGACGGAGAACCAGGATTCATAGCTGTAAATATGAGTATGAATTCAGAACATAGAGGTTTTCACTAAAATTTCATTCATTTATTTCTCATAGGAGAAGATACATAGAAACATATATTGAAATAAGAAAGATGACATGATGAGACTTTCTAACATCCTAGTTACAATATTTTACCCAAAAGGCAGCACAGAAGTCATCATAGGTGACTATATGGCTCCTCCAAGCTAATCTCCTATAAACCCAATACCACCAACGACTCGCTGATCCCCTCAGTAGGATCTCCACAATCTCTAGACGGTGCTCCTCAGGACAGGTTGTCTCTCGTAGTGCAGTGGTAATACGATCCAGTCATTCTCTGGCAAGTACTGAAAGACTGGTGCCTCCAAATGATGAATGGGCAAGAATCTTGTCTAGTACTTCAACTCCGCAAGGCGACACTCCATATATGGTTCTTCCATAGATCTGAACGTCTCGAAGATTGTCTATCCAATAGTCGTCAAACCTCCTAAGGTAGAATGGAAATATTGTCTGCAAGTAGTCCATTCATAGAATACTTTAACCAATAAGTATTATGTTCATAATTTATTATCATTTTCAAGAGTTAGTTCAAGTCCTAAGATGTCCATTTTATAAGTTGCCATTTCAATCAATTTATTATGTGCGCTAAATTTCTAAGGTGTCAATCTTCTAGACATAGTTTTCCTTTTTTGTTTATGAGACAGTTTAATGAACTATTGTGGCGGCCTTGCCCTGCCGTGATTCTGTTAACCCTTAAGTTAACATGATTATGGTGGAGGGGTCACCAAATGACAAAGTCCCCACTTAAAATTGAATTAGACACTAATCCAACTTAAATAAGAACTTTGCCATTCAATCCATAAGAACTATCACTAAATGACTATACAAGAACTCAGAGTGCGGAAGCAATAATAATATAACATCCATCCATATAGTATAAATACAACAATACAGAATAAGTAAAGAGCTGAAAAGAAAAGTTAACCTGTATTATTACAACATTTAATAAGTTTAAAAGAACTGAAAGGAAACTCTCAATCTCACTGGAAGAAAGAAAACTAAAACTACAGATCTTCAGGAACGGGCTCCTCTTCCAATGGCAAGCTCTCCACTGGATCTGCTGCTCCAACAAACTCAGAACCTACCATTATCAGTTTCATAATGGTAGGGCCCCAGCCAACAAAAGAAAAACTGGTTAGACAATATATCTAAGTACATTTTAGGGTAAACAATTTTATTAAGTTAAATAGATATCACCATGAAAATAGAACTGAGCAAAATAGGTGCAGAAAAGCGTACAAAAGAACAGTGATAAGTTATAAACTACAGTTTATAACTAAGCAAAAATAGGAACTAGTACATACCTTCTCCAAGCAACTGCAACAAAGATAGGTAGGCAAAAGACTAAACAAAACTGTAAGAAAACTACAACCTAAATATGCTTATGA
The DNA here is from genome assembly GCA_016760335.1 of Gastrodia elata. Lineage (NCBI taxonomy): Eukaryota > Viridiplantae > Streptophyta > Magnoliopsida > Asparagales > Orchidaceae > Gastrodia > Gastrodia elata. The sequence goes on along the minus strand of CM028685.1, from coordinate 10,181,358 downwards.
TCAAACAGAATATGCTAGGTGACATACATAATTTGAACATCATAAAACTGTAAACAACAAGCATCTTAGGTGAGCATAAGAAAACCGTAAATAAAACTAGCATCCTATATATATAACACGTGCAGGAAAGCTATAAGTAAAACAGTGCTACATTGCAGAATATATAAGTAAAACAGTAACTGAAAACGGAAACTGCAGTGACCATCTAAGTCACTCAACTGAAAACATACTCAGCAAATCTTAGCCTGATGAGCTAAGAAACTCTGATCGAAAGGTTGCCGACCCCGAACGAGTTGATCGAAGAGGTATACTAATCAAGCTACACCTTACAAACCACTTGTGAAATGAAAGCATGATACTGCTTATAAACGTTCCAAATCAACATAAGATATTTATCAAATATCTTAAGTACATAATACATGTTCAAGGTATAAGGCTCAAAAATCAAGGAATGCGAAGCATCAAAATCAAAATGAGCAAGAAACTCTATCTAAAACACAGGTGATATCTCTTGCTATCTAATTTATTCATTCTATCTACTCTAAGTTACATAAGTTTTAGGATCAACAATTCTTACATATTCTGTAACTTAGACTCACGAATCCTACTAGTCGAAGATAATTGGGACTGGCCAAGTCCTAATTATAACTTAATCAAAAGACGACTATTTGGTTTAAGTGAATAAATTATCGGCCTAATTTTGTAATTTAATTCATCCCAACCTCATCTTGATTTAGCCAAATCAAGATGAAAATATTAAGAATTAGACTCCAGATAATGGGGTCTAATCACTTAATCTTAAAGGTGTAATCTAAGGGTCTAAGTTTAGAAACCAAATCTCATAGATTAAGTTAAAGCAAGTCCTAATGATAAATCAATTCATTATGATAGATCTCTATTCTTAATTCTAGAGTTTAAAGATCAAATAAATATTTAATAAACTAAGAAAATCTATAAACTAGAAAACTCAAGATTTCACCTATTGAGTAACCCAATTTACTCAATAGATGAATTCTAATTTAAGATCTATCCCTAATCTTAAGAATCAAGGCTCTTAATTACTAAGAGTATCTATCAAGATACACATCCTAACTAATGTTATAAGACCTAAGGTATGATCTAAGAGTGATTAAGGAAAGAAGAACACTCACGATTTACTTAGGAATTTTCTTTAGGAACAAATTTTGAGATTTTAATCAAAAACTAATTTAGACTTGAATTTGATTAATTTCAGTTCTAAATTATTCTATTTACTGATTTTTAGTGATTAGAAATTGAATTTAGGGCTTTTAAAGGCTAAACCCTAAATTTGGGCAAAATGACCATTTTGCCCCTAATTAAGGGTTCAAAGATCAAATTTTGATCTAAGGCTTAAATTCTGAATTTTTCTTTTTAAAAGTGATTCTTACTGTCTAATGTAAGATTAGATAGTAACTAAATTAATTTTAGATGATTACTAAGCCATATGAGATCAAATTAGTAAATTTAACTCATAAGGGAAAATTAGTAATTTAGCTAAGTGAAAGTTAAATTTTCTTTCAGATTATTATTCTTTACTGCTTAAGCTTTTCATAGAATCTAAATTTGCTAAATTCTGATAAGTATTGGCCAAGTTATGGCCAATACAAGATCTAGGGTTTAAAGGGGTTAATTAAGGGATCCTTAATTAATGGTCAAAATCCTAACTTTGTCAATTAGTATCCAAATTGAGCAAAATTAGTGGCTATGGTTTACAAATAGTCCACTGATCAAAATGACATGTGGTAGGTTCAATTTGGACATAATTTGGCTAAGTTATGACCTAATTAAGGTTTAGGGTGATTAGTGAGTGATTAACAAAATTAATCACTCAAACACTAATCAAATTTCACAGATAGATTCTAAGTGGTTCTAGGAGTCCTCTGAAACTTAAATCACTCAATCTGGATTATTAGATTTGCTAAAATTCACTAATCAACATTTAGAGTAATTAAGAGTGATTAATAAATATAACTGTTGGATCCTAAATATGTTTACAGATTACTGTTATTTAGGTTTTTCTGATCTAAATTGATATTTGGATTATTCAATTTGGAGCTCAATTGACCAAGTTATGGTCAATTAAAGTTCTAGATCTAATTAGGGTAATTAGGGTTAAGTTCTAAAAGTGATTAGGCAAAAATTAATCCAAACAGCAAAATGAATAATATGAAATTAATTCTTAGGATTTTCTGATCACTTTAAGACCTATATTGGGTATGTTTGGATCAACATACCCAAAGTTATGAGTTAATTAAGATTTATGATTCTTAAATTAAACCCTAAAATATCATTTTGCTAAATACATATCCAAATGCAAAATTGACAGTGCCAAAATATTCCTCTATTTTTGCTGAATCCAATGACATATAATTTTGCATAATTTGGATGTGTATTTTAGGAGTTATTAAGGTTTAAACTTTAGCATTTAATTAATTATTTAATACAGATTTAATTAAATTACTAATTCTTTTATTATAATATATATATAATTAATTCAATTATTATTTATAATATATATATATATAATTAATTCAATTATTATTAACTGACATATAATTATAAATATATACGTTTTAATTATTTTATGTAGGACACGTGGCAGAGCCTCACTGGTTGGGCAGAACGCGACGGGCCCCACGAGCCAGACGCCTGCAGGACCAGGCCACGTGGCGCGACCATACTGGCTGGTGGATCACGGGCGCGCCCCACAGGTCAGGCAGCTGACCCATGTGCCACGCGTCGCGCTGCGACTGGCAGCGCGTCGCGAGGTGGGTCCCGCCACGGCAGCCGAAACGCCACTGGTCCGGGCCTCGGGCCGTCCCGGCCCAACCCGAGAGGTCTTCATCTTCGCACGATCGTCCCGATGGCTGGAATTTAGGGCTTCAAAAATGGCGGCGAAATCGTCGGCACCGGAGGGCGAGCCATATACCGATCGAAAGGTGTCGAATTGGTACCTACAACGTCGCCGGAGAAGAACTACAGCTCCGGCAATAACTAACCCTAAATTCCCTACGCTCTGCGAGAAGATAAGTAAAGGTTTCTACTGTTGCATTTTTGTCAAATTTGAGCTAATCAGACCTGATCGACTCGATCGGGTTCGCTAAATATTCAATTAGGACTATGAAATAGGCATTCGAACAAAAAAATTAAGGTTTGGAAGCATAGATTGAAAGGTAGAGGGTACCTCAAATTGGACGGTGGACGAGCACTGGGTTCAATCTAGATGATCTGAGCACTTTCGAAGATGAAGATTACGCAAAGGATTGTATCCAGCCGAATGCAGAGCTTTATCTGCGTGCGAGAGCGGTGGATCGATGCCTGGCGAGCTCGGGAGCGACGTGTGCAATCCCTGCTGCCACGCGGAGTCTTCCGCGATCCGGACGAAGAAGACGGTCCTCAGACCGTCAGATCTTTCGATCGGATGAATCATAGGATCCGTCTGATCAAATGGCATAATTAGAATTAGGATAACGGCGTTACCTTAACTCAGACGGCGCCGTTAAATTTAAATAATTAAATAATTATTTAAATTAAATTATACAAATTCATTAATCAAATTTACCCTATTAAATGCATCCCAAAAATTTCTAATAAATCACCCTTAGCTAATTGAAGGGTGAGGAACGCAACGGCGCACTGGGATTTTTATTTCGACTATTATTTATTTATTTGATTATTTGAGGTATTTAAATATTATTAAAATATTCGACGAAAAATCAACGACTTCCAAATACCTCCAAAATTTCACCCTTAGCTAATTTGAGTGTTCTGAACACAATGGTGAAGTCAGATTTTTAATTTGAGATCTAGATAAAAAGTCAATTCCTAGGGTTTGGAATTTTTTCAAAATTTCTGATTTGACTAAGTTGACTTCTGGTTTGACCTAGGTTTCAGAGGCGAGTTCTAAATTACTTAATTAGTGACTTAGAACCTTAATTAAGACTTAGATTAGTCTTAATTGAGCCAAGTAGCAACTTGGGTTGTTACAAACTCCCCCACTTAAAAATGATGTCGTCCTCGACATCACTCAAGTGAGAAAAAAGAATTTAAGCAGATATAAAAAGAAATGAAATGAAATAAGATAAAGTTAAAGAATCACCTTGATTAAAAAGGTTTGGGTACTTTTGACGCATATCTACCTCTTTTTCCCAGATGGCTTCATTACAAGACCGATTCTTCCACTGAATTTTTATCATTGGAATAGATCGATTCCTTAACTTTTTCAGATCACGATCTAAGATTTTAATTGGTTCTTCGATGTAAGAAAGATCAGGTTGAATTTCAATTGCAGGATGTTTAATAAGATGAGAAGGATCTCGAAGACAATTTCTTAGTGATGAAACGTGGAAAACATTATGAACAGTAGCAAAATCGTCTGGTAACTCTAATTTATATGATGCTGAACCAATCTTCTGCAAAATTTTGAAAGGTCCAATGTACCATGGACTGAGCTTTCCTAAAACTCCAAAATAATAGATTCCTTTCATCGGGCTCACTTTTAAGTACACAAAATATTCTTCACTGAATTCTAGAGGATGATGACGATTATTATGATATTTACTCTGCCTATCTTGAGCTGTTTTGATTCTTTGCTGAATGAGTTTAACCTTTTTATTTGTTTCTTCCACTAGCTCAGATCCATATAATTGAGTATCTCCTGTCTCAAACCATGCTAGTGGGGATGAACATTTCCTCCCATATAAGGCTTCATATGGTGCCATTTTTATGCTTGATTGAAAACTGTTATTGTATGCAAATTCCACTAAAGGAATATGCTCTTCCCAGGATCCTGAAAAATCCAACATACATAAACGCAGAAGATCTTCCAAGACTTGATTTACTCGCTCTGTTTGGCCATCTGTTTGGGGATGGAATGTTGTACTCATGGCTAGAGTTGTGCCTAAATCTTGATGGACAGCCTGCCAAAATTTAGAAGTAAAACGACTGTCTCTATCATATACAAATATTTTAGGAATTCCATACAATCTGACTATTTCCTTAATATATAGTTTAGCCAATTTCTCCATTGAGTAAGTTTGACGGATTGGAATGAAATGAGCAGATTTTGTAAGACGATCTACTATAACCCATATTGAATTAGCTCCAGATCTAGCACGGGGAAAACCCATGACAAAATCCATGGATACATCAGTCCATTTCCATTCTGGGATTTCTAGTGGGTGCAATAAGCCACCAAGTTTTTGATGCTCTGCTTTTATTAAGCAACAAGCGTGGCATTTTGCAACAAATTCTGCAATACTTTTCTTCATTCCTGGCCACCAGAATGATTGTTTTAAGTCTTGATACATCTTAGAATTTCCTGGATGAATTTGATATCCTGAATTGTGGCTTTCAATCAAAATCTCTTTCTGCATGGACTTAGGAATCCATAGACGATTATCCATGTAAATAGCACCTTTCTTAAACTGCAATTCTGGACGACGACCACTTTCTATTGCCACTTTAAGGTTTAAATATTCATCATCCTTGCTTTGAGAGATTGAAACATCTCTATGGAATGTGGGTTCTATATTATTCATGGATATCATGGTACTGACTGAATTTCCCTTAGTAAGAGAATTTTCCATTTTATGAAACTCATTCATCAACGGATTTTCTGAAATTAAGCTGTTAAGAACAGTGTGATGACTTAATGCATCAGCTACCACATTAGCTTTTCCTGGATGGTACTGGATATCTAAGTCATAATTACTAATTAATTCCAGCCATCTTCTTTGCCTACAGTTCAATTCTCTTTGGGTAAAGATGTACTTCAGACTTTGGTGGTCTGTAAATATAGAGCATTGAACTCCGTACAAATAATGGTGCCAGATTTTTAATGCAAAAACTAATGCTGCCAATTCTAAATCATGTACAGCATAGTTTCTTTCATGAGTTTTAAGCTGGCGAGATGCGTATGCTATAACTTTGCCTTCTTGCATTAATACGCATCCTAACCCGATTCCAGATGTATCTGTATACGCCTGATAATTCACTCCTTCTTTTGGAAGAACTAAAATTGGAGCAGAAGTTAATGCGTCCTTTATAGACTGAAATGCAGTTTTACATTCTTCTGACCAAACAAATGGAACTGCTTTCTGAGTTAATTTCATAAGTGGCGCAGCAAGCTGGGAGAAGCCTTTAACAAACTTTCTGTAGTATCCGACTAGACCCAGAAAACTACGAATTTCAGTAACTGTCTTGGGCTGAACCCAATCCTGAATAGCACTAATCTTACTCTGGTCTACTTGGATTCCACGAGCATCAACCACATGTCCAAGGAATGATACAGAATCCAGCCAAAATTCACACTTAGAGTATTTAGCATATAACTCATGCTCTCTAAGCTTCTCCAAAACCAATCTCAAGTGTTCTTCATGATCCTTTACTGTCTTGGAGTAAATTAAGATATCATCAATAAATACTATAACAAATTTATCGAGATAAGGTTTCAGAACTCTCTGCATTAAGTCCATGAACAGAGATGGGGCATTAGTGAGACCGAATGACATTACAAGAAACTCGAAATGTCCATATCGCGTTCTGAACGCTGTCTTCTCTACATCGGAGTCCTTTACATTCACTTGATGATACCCTGACCTTAAATCAATTTTAGAGAACACTACAGCACCAGCAAGTTGATCGAACAGATCATCGATACGAGGAAGTGGGTATCTATTTTTAATAGTGACTTTATTCAGCTCTCTGTAGTCTATGCACATTCTCATAGACCCATCTTTCTTCTTTACAAATAGTACCGGGGCTCCCCATGGAGACATACTAGGTTTAATAAACCCCTTATTTAGCAGTTCTTGTAATTGCTCATTTAACTCTTGCAGTTCTTTCGGGGCCATTCTATATGGTGCTTTTGATAGAGGTTGTGTCCCCGGAACTATATTTATTTCAAATTCTACTTCTCTGGTTGGTGGTAAACCAGACAGATCTTCAGGAAAAACATCTTCAAAATCTCTAACAATTTTTATTTTAGAGATTGGGGTTACTTCTTTGTTACTACCCATCATCACCATCAGAATATAACTATAACCTTTGCACACCATTTTCTCTGCTTGAATTGCGTTGATTAAGGAGCTACTAGTGCTAAACTTCCCAATAAACGTTGTTGAAGCTCCTGGAGTTTGCAGGATAACCTTCTTCCTTTGACAGTTAATAGTAATGTTATGCATACTAAGCTAATTCATGCCTAGTATGATATCAAAATTTACTATAGGTAGCATAATTAACTTAGCTTGGAAGATATGGTTATTGATTGGTATTTGAATGTTACAGACTTTGTTTGCACTAAGTTGGGCTCCAGAAGGAAGTCCAACACTTAAGATCTTCACAAGTTTGTAGCAGGGTAGTCCTAATCTCTTAGCAAAATTTTCAGAGATAAACGAATGACTAGCCCCAGTATCAAATAATATACTGCAGGGCTCATCTTTAAAGTATAGGGTGCCTAATAAAAATACAAATTTTAGGAAGTTCTAATTCAGTAAGAAAGACAAAAGTTGCGAATTGTACCTGAGACTACATTGTTATCTTCTGCTGCTTCAACAGTAGTAAGATTATACACCCTTGCCTTTCCAGCAGGTCTGCTGTCAGATATCTGAGCTGTTGATTGATTTGGATTTGAAGGTTTTGTAGCATACGGAACCTTTGCAAGGGTTCGCTCTTGAGCAGGAGGTGGCATGAGAGTCATCTGAGGTTCTCTGAAATTGATGGGAGTGGCACGGAATATTTTGTTCGCACGATTCCGTTCAATAGTCGCTCAGTCAATGGTTTTATTTGATCGACAGTCCCTATACACATGACCTTGCCTTCCACAAGTAAAACATACTCTACCAAAATGATAACATTTTCCATAAGGATGTGGCCTATTACAGGCGGCAGTTTGGCTTGATGTTTCAGTAGTCTCCATCTGATATACCCTTCCTTGGTTTGTTCTTTGTTGCTTGAAGTTCTGAGGGTATTTGTTCATGTTGAAAGCCTTTCTCTTCATGTCATTGACTGATTGATGATGCTCTACAACTCATGCTGTTTCAACCAATTTTTCGAACTGGGTGTGTTGTAGGGGAATTATGTGATCTTTAATGGATTCTCGAAGTCCATTCTCGAATCTGAAACATCTATCTGCTTCAGTAGGAACCAAGTGAGGTGAAAATCGAATAAGCTTCTGAAATTCTGAAGTATATTCAGCTACTGATCGATTTCCTTTGGTTAATTTCAATAATGATTCGCCAATTATATTCTTAGTGGATGGTGGAATAAATGATTCCTTGAATGCTTGGACAAACCAGCTCCATTCTATTTCATCTAATTTGAATTCCTCAAAATGCATATTCCTTTCTTGCTCCCACCAATGTTTTGCCTCTCCTTACAGAAGATGAGTAGCTAGTCTTACAGATTGGTTGCTTGAACAACCAAGACTAGTGATGTTCTTTTCTATAGACTTCAGCCATGCCAAAGTATCCATCGGAGATTCAGATCCTTCAAAGGTAGGAGGCCTTAGTCTTAGGAAACTGTGAAGTATCCCATCTGCAGACTGTCGAAAGGTATTGGGAACTTGTGGAGCGGGAGATGCTGAAAAGGTGCTGGCATTAGTGGCGGGTATTACAGATACTAACTTTTGAATAGCTAGAGCCTGCTGATTTTGATTCTCTAGCATTGCAGTAACCATATTTCTCAGAGAGGTTATTTCATCTATAGTATTATAAGCGGCCACGGTATTGTTTGGAGCGTTACTCACAGATGGTTGAGGGTTGAGTGGAGTTTTATTTGGAGAAGTAGCAGGATTCATTTTCCTGAAATCAAAACAACTATCTTGAGTTCTATATTAAAACAAGATGTAAGATAACTATTGCTTTTCTCATTTATTTAAAATTTTATTGAAATAACAGAATATATCATCATAGATTTATGAAACTATTCCCATCCTATATATTTAGTGAAAAATGCTCTACGAAAGTCTTCATAAGTTACTTCATGATGCTCCTCCTGTGCTTTATGAAATAATTCTCCGTATGACATAATCCACCATTCTTTTGCTTACATACGCAGAAGACATAGCACAACTTCTAGTTTAATGTGACTAGGCCACTCCATAACACCAAATATATGGTCAACTCTCGCGAGCCACTCCTTTGCTAGTACTGGAAAATCAAGGCCTCTATAGACGCCTTCTTTTAGTAATTTATTTATTACTTGTGATCCTTGTTCTGATACTTCTTCAATAGTTCTTCCTTGCTTCTTACCTAATTTATGTTCATATTTCCAAATAGTCTCAAACTCCTTTAAGTAAGTCATGAATGCCATTCCTAGATGATCTTTTATTCCTACAATTATAACATTCTACTTAGATTTGTTGAGCATATATATATATATACATAATTTGATATTTTTGGTTTATCATCTTTTATAGTTATTTAATAACTTAACTTATTCTGAGTTATACTCATAATGTGATGGATGTCAATTCAAGTATTCATTTAGTGATCGAGTGGCAGAAGAACAGTCCATTAGGTAGAAAGGAATGCAAATTCTAATCTGACACCTTATGGAACTCTCTGATACTAACTGTGGCAGCCTTGCCCCACCATGGTCCTGTTAACCCTTAAGTTAACATGATTACGGTGGAGGGGTCACCAAATGACAAAGTCCCCACTTAAAATTGAATTAGACACGTGTTCTAATCCAACTTAAATAAGAACTTTGCCATTCAATCCATAAGAACTATCACTAAATGACTATACAAGAACTCAGAGTGCGGAAGCAATAATAGTATAACATCCATCAATACAGTATAAATACAACAATACAGAATAAGTAAAGAGCTAAAAAGAAAAGTTAACCTATATTATTACAACATTTAATAAGTTTAAAAGAACTGAAAGGAAACACTCAATCTCACTGGAAGAAAGAAAACTAAAACTACAGATCTTCAGGAACGGGCTCCTCCTCCAATGGAAAGCTCTCCACTGGATCTGCTGCTCCAACAAACTCAGAACCTACCATTATCAGTTTCATAATGGTAGGGCCCCAGCCAACAAAAGAAAAACTGGTTAGACAATATACTAAGTACATTTTAGGGCAAACAATTTTATTAAGTTAAATAGATATCACCATGAAAACAGAACTGAGCAAAATAGGTGCAGAAAAATGTATAAAAGAACAGTGATAAGTTATAAACTACAGTTTATAACTAAGCAAAAATAGGAAGTAGTACATACCTCCTCCAAGCAACTGCAATAAAGATAGGTAGGCAAAAGACTAAACAAAACTGTAAGAAAAGTACAACCTAAATATGCTTATGATCAAACAAAATATGCTAGGTGATATACATAATTTGAACAGCATAAAACTGAAAACAACTAGCATCCTAGGTGAGCATAAGAAAACCGTAAATAAAACTAGCATCCTATATATATAACACGTGTAGGAAAGCTGTAAGTAAAACAGTGCTACATTGCAGAATATATAAGTAAAATGGTAACTAAAAATGGAAATTGCAGTGACCATCTAAGTCACTCAACTGAAAACATACTCAACAAATCTTAGCCTGATGAGCTAAGAAACTCTGAACTGAACGTTATTGAAAACTCTTAGCTTGATAAGCTAAGACAGAACTGAATGTAAGTGTACTTGAATTAATATATCCATATCAGAATCTTGACTCTATAGTTAGTAGGGCGAGAGTCTATCCATCCTATCACTCGGACTAGGCATGGCCAATAGACTATCGGACATTAAACCCTCGAAAGGTTGCCGACCCCGAACGAGTTGATCGAAGAGGTATACTAATCAAGCTACACCTTACAAACCACTTGTGAAATGAAAACATGATGCTGCTTATAAATGTTCCAAATCAACATAAGATATTTATCAAATATCTTAAGTACATAATACATGTTCAAGGTATAAGGCTCAAAAATCAAGGAATGCGAAGCATCAAAATCAAAATGAGCAAGAAACTCTATCTAAAACATAAGTGACATCTCTTATTATCTAATTTATTCGTTCTATCTACTCTAAGTTACATAAGTTTTAGGATCAACAATTCTTACACATTCTATAACTTAGACTCACGAATCCTACTAGTTGAAGATAATTGGGACAGGCCAAGTCCTAATTATAACTTAATCAAAAGACGACTATCTGGTTTAAATGAATAAATTATCAGCCTAATTTTGTAATTTAATTCATCCCAACCTCATCTTGATTTAGCCAAATCAAGATGAAAAGATTAAGAATTAGATTCCAGATAATGGGGTCTAATCACTTAATCTTAAAGGTGTAATCTAAGGGTCTAAGTTTAGAAACCAAATCTCATAGATTAAGTTAAGGCAAGTCCTAATGATAAATCAATTCATTAGGATAGATCTCTATTCTTAATTCTAGAGTTTAAAGATCAAATAATCATTTAATAAACTAAGAAAATCTATAAACTAGAAAACTCAAGGTTTCACCTATTGAGTAACCCAATTTACTCAATAGATGAATTCTAATTTAAGATCTATCCCTAATCTTAAGAATCAAGGCTCTTAATTACTAAGAGTATCTCTCAAGATACACATCCTAACTAATATTATAAGACCTAAGGTATGATCTAAGAGTGATTAAGGAAAGAAGAACACTCACGATTTACTTAGGAATTTTCTTAAGGAACAAATTTTGAGATTTTAATCAAAATCTAATTTAGACTTGAATTTGATTAATTTCAATTCTAAATTATTCTATTTACTGATTTTTAGTGATTAGAAATTGAATTTAGGGCTTTTAAAGGCTAAACCCTAAATTTGGGCAAAATGACCATTTTGCCCCTAATTAAGTGTTCAAAAGATTAAATTTTGATCTAAGGCTTAAATTCTGAATTTTTCTTTTGGAAAGTGATTCTTACTGTCTAATGTAAGATTAGACAGCAACTAAATTAATTTTAGATGATTACTAAGCCATATGAGATCAAATTAATGAATTTGACTCATAAGGGCAAATTAGTAATTTGGCTAAGTGAAAGTTAAATTTTCTTTCAGATTATTGTTTTTTACTGCCTAAGCTTTCCATAAAATCTAAATTTTCTAAATTCTGATAAGTATTGGCCAAGTTATGGCCAATACAAGATCTAGGGTTTAAAGGGGTTAATTAAGGGATCCTTAATTAAGGGTCAAAATCCTAACTTTGTCAATTAGTGTCCAAATTGAGCAAAATTAGTGGCTATGGTTTACAAATAGTCCACTGATCAAAATGACATGTGGTAGGTTCAATTTGGACCTAATTTGGCTAAGTTATGACCTAATTAAGGTTTAGGATGATTAGTGAGTGATTAACAAAATTAAACACTCAAACACTAATCAAATTTCACAGATAGATTTTAAGTGGTTCTAGGAGTCCTCTAAAACTTAAATCACTCAATTTGGATTACTAGATTTGCTAAAATTCACTAATCAACATTTAGAGTAATTAAGAGTGATTAACAAATCTAACCGTTGGATCCTAAATATTTATACAGATTACTATTATTTAGGTTTTTTTGATCTAAATTGATATTTGGATTACTCGATTTGGAGCTCAATTGACCAAGTTATGGTCAATTGAAGTTCTAGGTCTAATTAGGGTAATTAGGGTTAAGTTCTAAAAGTGATTAGGCAAAAATTAATCCAAATAGCAAAATGAATACTTTGAAATTAATCCTTATGATTTTTTGATCACTTTAAGACCCATATTGGGTATGTTTTGATCAACATACCCAAAGTTATGAGTTAATTAAGATTTATGATTCTTAAATTAAACCCTAAAATTTCATTTTGCTAAATACATATCCAAATGCAAAATTGACAGTGCCAAAATATTCCTCTATTTTTGCTGAATCCAATGACATATAATTTTGCATAATTTGGATGTGTATTTTAGGAGTTATTAAGGTTTAAACTTTAGCATTTAATTAATTATTTAATACAGATTTAATTAAATTACTAATTCTTTTATTATAATATATATATATAATTAATTCAATTATTATTAACTGACATATAATTATAAATATATACGTTTTAATTATTTTCTGCAGGACACGTGGCAGAGCCTCATTGGCTGGGCAGAACGCGGCGGGCCCCACGAGCCAGACGCCTGCAGGACCAGGCCACGTGGCGCGACCATACTGGCTGGCGGATCACGGGCGGGCCCCACAGGTCAGGCAGCTGACCCGTGTGCCACGCGTCGTGCTGCGACTGGCAGCGCGTCGCGAGGTGTGTCCCGCCACGGCAGCCGAAACGCCACTGGTCCGGGCCTCGGGCCGAGCTCGGGCTGACCCGGCCCAACCCGAGAGGTCTTCGTCTTCGCGCGATCGTCCCGACGGCTGGAATTTAGGGCTTCGAAAATGGCGGCAAAATCGCCGGCACCGGAGGGCGTGCCGTGTACCGATCGAAAGGTCTCGAATTGGTACCTACAACGTCGCCGGAGAAGAACTACAGCTCCGACAATAACTAACCCTAGATTCCCTACGCTCGGCGAGAAGATAAGTAACGGTTTCTACTGTTGCATTTTTGTCAAATTCGAGCAAATCAGACCTGATCGACTCGATCGGGTTCGCTAAATATTCAATCAGGACTATGAAATAGGCATTCGAACAAAAAAATTAAGGTTTGGAAGCATAGATTGTAAGGTAGAGTGTACCTCAAATTGGACGGTGGACGAGCACTGGGTTCAATCTAGATGATCTGAGCACTTTCGAAGATGAAGATTACGCAAAGGATTGTATCCAGCCGAAGGCAGAGCTTTATCTGCGTGCGAGAGCGGTGGATCGACGCCTGGCGAGCTCGGGAGCGACGTGTGCGATCCCTGCTGCCACGCGGAGTCTTCCGCGATCCGGACGAAGAAGACGGTCCTCGGATCGTCAGATCTTTTGATCGGACGGATCGTAGGATCCGTCTGATCAAACGGCAGAATTAGAATTAGGTTAACGACGTTACCTTAACTAAGACGGCGCCGTTAATTTTAAATAATTAAATAATTATTTAAATTAAATTATACAAATTCATTAATCAAATTTACCCTATTAAATGCATCCCAAAAATTTCCAATAAATCACCCTTAGCTAATTGAAGGGTGAGGAACGCAACGGCGCACTCAGATTTTTATTTCGACGAGTATTTATTTATTTGATTATTTGGGGTATTTAAATATTATTAAAATATTCGACGAAAAATCAACGACTTCTAAATTCCTCCAAAATTTCACCCTTAGCTAATTTGAGTGTTCTGAACGCAATGACGAAGTCAGATTTTCAATTTGAGGTCTAGATAAAAAGTCAATTCCTAGGGTTTGGAATTTTTTCAAAATTTCTGATTTGACTCAGTTGACTTCTGGTTTGACCTAGATTTCAGAGGCGAGTTCTAAATTACCTAATTAGTGACTTAGAACCTTAATTAAGACTTAGATTAGTCTTAAGTGAGCTAAGTAACAACCTGAGTTATTATAACTATTTTGGATGATTGCTTTACACTATACTTAGTAACCTGTGATCTTGATCTGAGATAAAGAACAGAGCACAAAGTAGATAAGAATAACTCCTTATCTGACACTTTATGGTATTTCTCTGATACCAACTGTAGTGCCCCGCCCCATCGCTGCGCGCAAAGGACAAGAGATACATGTAACTCTTACGGTGGAGCGGTGCGCTACTCGGGAGGACGGGTATACAATCAAAAACCCATCTTCCCGAGTAGGTGGATCTAAGACTGAGCCATGCTGAAGGCTGCTGACTCGATCCTAAGAGTAGGATCAAGAGCCAATACTTAAGATAAGGGTAGAGTACTTTCCTTAAGTATTAGACTAACACGTATATTAGATTTAAAGAATGAGTGAGGATCTAATATACATCATCAATGTATCAGCATTTTCAGTATGCCAGTCACATCATAATACTGAGTATAGTAGTATAACAGAGTACGGAAGCTAAAAGCAATACATCCAAAATACATTTATTACAAGCAGTAGTAAACATTCATCTCAGAAAAAGAAAGTAAAAGATACATTCAGAATTTATTACAGACTATTTTAAATGCAGAAATATATAAAGTCTACTGTAGTACTGAAATAAAGCTGAAAGTAAAGGTAGATGTCCGATCCACTAAGGCTCCATGTACTTCTCCTGGATCTCCTGTGTATCCTCCTACCCTGTCTCTACAAGCTGTTCGGGATCTAGCAAATTGCTGGATCCCAAAAGTACTCCATGTTAGATAAGAAGTCTAATACATCGCAACTAACTATACAGTAATAAAGCTAAATACAAATAACAAGTAAAGTAAAGTACAACTGCAGGAAAACTGGGGAAAAGAAACTAAGTAAGGAAAACCGAACAGCTGAGTAAGTAAGATAATAAAGGCTAAATAAGTAAAACTGTCACACAAAAGGGAACTGAAAGTAAGGGAAACATCGAATATTCCTAAATCAAGATGAAAGAAATGTAAAATGATGTACTGTATGTCACTGGAAAGATGCACCCAAATATGCCACACCATATATGTTACGGATATGTCACTGAACTATCACTGAAAGACTATGATTAGTATGATCCAATGTAAACATACACCCAGTTGGGAATACAGTATGGCGATGCAGATGCACCCCAGAATTCCCCAGTATGTGTATGTAACACTCCGTAACCCATAGTTCATCACTGATGCTCATACGTTATTGCTGAAGTGATACTTCAAGTTCATGCTCATGCTTATGCCCATACTCCTATTATATATGAGTAAAAATCCAGAAAGCCATGAAAACTTGGAATGCAGATAATGAATTCTAAGTCTCTACTGTGCAGAATCTTGCTAAAAGGATTCTGACTCCTAGCTTCTAGAATGATAATTGGTTAGAGTTGCAGATTTACTTTAAAGATTATTAGGTAGAATGATGGTGTACACATACTTAGTGTCTTTGCAAGGAAAGTAATTCTCATCACTTAGTTTGATTAAGCCACCTTAACGAAGCGATCTTCGATAAGAGGCATCACCCGTTGGCGATTTGTATCTTAAGCTAAGTTATTAAGATGCCCCACTCACAATTACACCTAGTGTTTCAAAGGAGGTAACTTTAGTTACTTAGTTTGGTTGAGCCAGACCTATTGAAGCGATCTTCTCTAGGAGGCATTGCCTGTTGGCAAATGGTATTTGAATCAAACTAAGGAATGAATACCCATTTAATACACTCTTAGGTTTGAATGATTTATTCTAACAGGACTGTATTCGTCTAATCCCTCAGGTTAGCACCCGCTCATAAGTCCCTATTAGAGTGAATCAACCAAACCTGAATACTACTGGAAACCTGTAGTATGGGTATACTATACTACATCGCCCAATGATCAAGGTTCAATCAAGTCTACTTAATAAAATAAGGAAGTATCAAGACTATTAAGGCCTAAGCTAGTGGGTAAGTCCTATACAATGTTTCACAAAATGGTGATAAAAGATCACTTAATATAGATTCTACCACAAGGAGAAGTATCTTGCTAATGTCTTAAGTGATTTCTACCACGAGGGGATAAGATCAATCTCTAAGGTTATGGGATCTTCTAAGCTTCTACCTCAAAGAGTCATACAAGGTCTCCTACCTCAAAGTATATGTAATTTTGGTCCTTTAATTATTTCAAGACGATCTTATAAAGAGATGCTTAAGACTCCTCATTTTGACTCCTGATATTAATATATTGGGTTCCATTTCATAATAAGGTTTAGAATGATCAGATCAGATGATCAAGTCACCTGATCATAACTTAATCTAAGATTATGGGATTTAAATCAGAAGATATCATTAAGATTTTAGGTCAATTATTTAATCAAGATGATTTTATTAATCGCTTATGCTAATCCTCTTACTTAAGAGAAAATCAAGGATCTTAAGGTCTTGATGCAGATTAGGAAATCACATAGAGTTATTATCAACCTTATCATGTCTAAGTTGGATGTTTAGAGTTAATATCAAATCAGATGCATTATTGGAAAAATACCAAATTCATTATCTTATAATCAAATCAATTAAGTCAAGTTATTAAGGATTTGGATCTTTTTTAAGTAGATTAGGGTTTGATCCCTTCTCATGCCTTAAGTAAAATCAAGTGCATGCTTAAAGAGCAATGTTAAATTAGTAGATTAATCATGTATTATTGGTGGCAACCTCAGACCTAGATCAAGTCTTAAAAGCTTGATCCAAGTCTTAAGATTTCTTAAGTTAATTAAGGAGGTTAAGATCTCAAATTTTGTTTTGTCCAAATTATACATTATGGATTAATATCTAAAGTTTCCAATATAATTTTCCTATTGTTATGAAGCATTAAAATAGAAAAGTTTATAAAAATAGAAAGTAATTAGTGCTAATCAAACCCTAAGTCCATTCAAATGGATTAGCACTTAATTACACATCCAGCCATTAAAACTAGTTGCAATTTGGCACACAAGTTCTACTTAATAGGTAAATTAATCAGAGCCTAAGTTTGCTAAAATACAGTGAGTATAAACCCTAATTTTTACTAATCATACTTTAACAAAATTAGGGCATAACTAAAATCACAAAACTTAGAAAAATAATCCACCTAGCACATGCATTCTACTCATCATAAATAAACTAATAGCACCCTAATCATGCAATTTGGTTAAATAAAACTACTAAAATACCATAATTAAGGTTCATTGTAATTAAGCAATAATTAAAGATCTAACCATCAGATATTAAATTTTATTTTATATTTTGGTTCCTAATGTTTTGCTGATCATTTTCATATATAATATCATAGGATTTGAATTAGTGGATTAAAAGTTATTCAATTAATATATTCTGTATTTTTCTAATTAAATTTCATATGATTTGATTAATTGGATTATTTTCCTTAAGGAAAATAATTCCAATTAATCGGATATAAAATAAATGAACTCGGCCCATTAACCGAACCGCGCGGGTCGACTGGGGCCAGAAGACCTGGGACTGTCGCACCGCACTGATCACGGGCTGACCCGACCCGCACAGAGTCATCGTCCCCGCCCCGACTCCCCTCGGTAGGAGCCGATCCGGGAAACCCTATATGGTGAAATTCTCTGTCTAGAGCACACATCTTGACCTGGGGTCAATCGGGAATTGATCCCCTGGCTAAGACGCACCGACTGACACCTGAAGCCCCCCGTGAGGTGGTCCGGATCGGCCGAACCTTACTCACCCGAGGGCTCCCTCAATGGAGCTACTGTGGGGAGTCAATTCTCCCCACAGAGGCCATGCCAGACCCCGGGCTTGATCCCTACACAATCAGTGGGGTGAGGCGGATCAAAGCCCTCAGGTCTGAGGGTCTAGGATGGTCTGGATCGATGGGTCATTACTCGACCGAGGCGATCCGAAAAGAACTTAAGCCAATCAATCGATTTGATCGATCGGGGCTAGCCTAGATCTTAATTACGATACTGTTGGGTTCGTAACGACAATACACAACTATACGCATCAAAATGGAGAAGGTTTGAGCCTTATTGACTCGTAGCCGGTAAGTGGGGTACCTGGATTGACAAGGAAGCTCGGGGCGACCAACAGGGGGATCGGCTGGCTCTGGCTGAAGTTCCAGACAATGCAAATGTTCCTGAACACCATGAGAGCCTACTATCAGCAGTTTGAAGCTCCTGGGATCACCTATGCAAGCTTGAGAGTTCGAAAATGGTGGAGGGTGCAAAGAGCTCAATTGATCAGCAAGGATCAGTCGGAGTGAAGCTGAGGCTATTTATAGCCTTGGCCAAGTATTGGGAAGCTTCTGGAGGGCTGGCTAGGGCTGGAGAGGACCCGAGAGGTCGGGCCATGGCTGAGCTCTCAACTTTCCTAATTGAGCTCGGTCAGGCCACGGGGCCCGACCAGGACCGATATGCTGTTGAGGGAAGATCCCCAGCGGCTTGCTGAGGTGAACTAGGTAGTGGGGGACAAAACCTGGCTGCCTGGAATATGCCAGATTCCTTCTGTCGGGCGCGGACGAGAGGAAGACGAAGGTCCACAGTCACGGAACCTTCGGATGTTGTCTGATCTATCGATCAGATGGCAGAATGGCTCGGATCGCTCAGATCCTAACGGCCGATCGCGGGAGCGATCTGGGCCGTAGGATCTGTCGGGTAGATCCAATGGTAGATCCGCAGTTCCACGGGATCACATCTAAACCGTTGAATAAAATGGCGAAACGGCTAGAAGTGCGAGACTCCGCTATCGCGTGCCCCGGGCTCCGTAGCGGATCGCCCGCGGTCCGCACAGGGGATCCCGACCGTTTAATTGGGTAAAATGGTATAATTGAAAATTTGAAATGTTAGGACCCCTTTTATGCAATTAGACCATTTAAATTTAAATTGAATTATGGCCTAAATGATCTCCAAATTGCACCAAATTTTCACCCTTAGCTAATTTGGAGGTGAGAAATTCAAAAATGCAATCAAAATTTAATTCTGACATCAAAATATTTTAGGTCTAATCTAGGATATCTAGACTGATCAAATTATCCTTTTGAACTTAGAGAAGTCCAATAGACTTCAAATTTTCTAGATAGGCTCAGTTTGAGGTTCTATAAGCAATAGTATTTGAAAATTGATTAGGTTACCTATATTTTTGTAAGGTAACAACCTAGGATTGTTACAGACTCCCCCACTTAAGAACGATATCGTCCTCGATATCATCTCAAGAGAGAAGACAAACATGAGAAATTGAAGAACACAAACAAAACTCAGAAGATTAAAGAGTACCTGGAGTTTCAAAGAGACCGGGATATTTCGACCTCATATCCGCCTCCTTCTCCTAAGTAGACTCCTCTAAAGAGCAATTCCTCCACTGAACTTTTACCATTGGGATCGATCGATTCCTCAGCTTCTTTTGATCATTTGCTAAGATCTTAATTGGCTCTTCTGCATAAGATAATCCGGCTGGAGAGATACCGCTGGAAGTTGAATTAAGTGAGAAGGATCACGAAGACATTTTTGTAGAGATGAAATGTGGAAAACATTATGGACTGCAGAGAAATCTTCAGGAAGCTTCAATCGATAAGCTGCAGAACCAACCTTTTCTAATATTTCAAAAGGTCCGACGTAGCGGGGACTTAGCTTCCCGGCTACACCAAAATGATATACACCTTTCATTGGACTGACTTTAAGGTATACAAAATTTTCAACATCAAATTCCAGAGTACGATGATGAGCATCATGATACTTACTCTGGCGATCTTGAGCTGCTTTGATTCTTTGCTGGATCAGCTGAATCTTTTGCTTTATTTCTTCCACTAGATCAGAACCATAAAGTTGAGCACTGCCAGTTTTAGACCATGCTAAGGGAGTACTGCATTTCCTGCCATACAAGGCTTCATATGGAGCCATGTCGATACTCGCCTAAAAACTATTATTGTATGCAAATTGTATAAGAGGAATATGATCTTCCCAAAACCCTCCAAAATTCAGCATACAGAGGCGAAGAAGATCTTCTAAGACTTGATTGACTCTTTTCGTTTGACCATCGGTCTGAGGATGGAAAGCGGTACTCATGGCTAGAGTAGTCCCCAAGTCCTGATGCATTGCTTGCCAAAATTTAGAAGTAAAATGGCTATCTTGATCAGACACGATAGATCTTGGAATTCCATGGAGCCTAACAATTTCCTTGATGTACAACTTTGCCAATTTTTCCACAGAATCAGTCTGCTGCATAGGAATAAAATGCGCTAATTTGGTCAATCGATCGACAATGACCCATATTGAATCAGCACTGGATCTTGCTTTAGGCAATCCCATGACAAAATCCATAAAAATGTCGAACCACTTCTATTCAGGAATTACTAGAGGATGGAGAAGTCCTCCAGGCTTTTGGGCTCAGCCTTGACCAAATTACAAGTGTGACATTTTGCAACAAACTCTACCACGCTTTTCTTCATTCCATGCCACCAGAATGCTTTCTTCAGATCTTGATACATCTTGGTGCTGCCAGGATGTACTTGGTAACCTGAATTGTGACCTTCTACTAGAATCTCTTGCTGCATGGATTTGGGAATCCACAGATGATCCCCTTGATAAATTACATTTTCTCGAAGCTGCAAATCAAAGCGATGACCACTCTCGATGTCAACTTTAAACTTCAGGTAGTCTTCGTCCTTGGTTTGTGAAATGGAGATGTCGTGATGAAATGTGGGTTCAACTGAACTCATGGATATTAATGTGCTTAACATGTCACCATGCGCTGGCCTGATTTTGAGCTTCCGGAATTCTTATTCCAGAGGACTGGATTGTATTAAAGAAGATAGAGTAGCATAACGACTAAGTGCGAATCTGCTATGACATTTGCTTTTCTAGGATGATATTGAATGTTTATATCGTAATCACTTATTAGTTCAAGCCATCTTCACTGTTGGCAATTCAACTCACACTGGGTGAAGATGTACTTCAAGCTCTGATGATCGATGAATATGGAACACTGGATGCTATACAGATAATGATGCCAGATTTTTAGGGCAAAAACCACAGCTGCTAATTTGATGTCGTAGACAGGATAGTACTTTTCATGTGGTCTTAACTGACGAGATGCATAGGCTATAACTCTTTCCTCTTGCATCAAAATACATCCCAATCTTATTCCGGATGCATCAGAATAGACTTGGTAATTCAGGCCTTCTTTAGGTAAGGCAAGAACTGGTGCAGAGGATAAAGCATCTTTCAGAGTTTGGAATGCTTTATCACACTCTGGGCTCCAGGCGAATGATACTACTTTCTGAGTCAACTTAGTGAGAGGATATGCGATTTGCGAGAAGTCATTAATAAACTTTCTGTAGTAGCCTGCCAGTCCTAAGAAACTCCTAATGTCGGTCACAAATTTTGGTTGTGACCAATCTTGGACTGCGCCTACTTTACTTTGATCAACTCGGATTCCCTGAGAATAGACGACATGACCCAAAAAAGAGACTGAGTCCAGCCAGAACTTGTATTTAGAATATTTAGCGTATATCTTATGGATTCTGAGCTCTTCAAGTACTAAGCGCAGGTGATTCTCGTGATCTGTTTTATCCTTTGAATAAATCAATATATCGTCGATGAAGACAATGACAAATTTATCCAAATATGTTTTCAGCACTTGCTGCATTAAGTCCATAAAGATGGAAGGTGCATTTGTTAAGCCAAAGGACATCGCCAAGAATTCGTAATGCCCATAGCGGGTTCTAAATGTTGTCTTCTCAATATCTGAATCCTTAACTCGTAATTAATGATATCCTGATCACAAGTCTATCTTGGAGAAAACCTTAGCTCCGAATAATTGATCGAACAGGTCATCGATATGCGGCAGAGGGTACTTGTTCTTAATGGTTACTTTATTTAATTCTCTGTAATCGATGCACATTCTCATCGATCCATCTTTCTTCTTTATGAACAGCACTGGTGCTCCCCAAGGAGATGAACTTGGACGAATAAGACCCTTCTCCAATAGTTCCTGGAGTTGATTGTTCAACTCTTGGAGCTCTTTTGGTGCCATACGATAGGGAACCTTTGACAGTGGTTGCGTTCCAGGAATTAGTGTTATGGCAAATTCTACTTCTCTCACTGGAGGAAGACCGAGTAGGTCTTCAGGGAACGCATCAGGAAATTCATAAACTATGTAGTTTTTGGAAATAGGTACAGCTTCTCTCTTCTCTCCCAACATTGTCACAAGGTACGCGTTACATCCCTTCCTGACTAGCCTTTCTGATGTCATTGCATTGATCAACGATGATTGAGTGCTAAACCTCCCCACGAATGATTTTGTGTTACTCCCACTGCCCAATGTTATTTTCTTCTTTAGGCAATTTATGGAAGCATCGTGCTGGCTTAGCCAATTCATGCCTAAGATTATATCAAAGTTGGTGATTGGCAATATAATTAACTTGGCTCCGAAGTTTTGTTCCCCAATAGGAATATCTAGTTTGCAGAGTTTTTAATCGGGTAAAAAGGTATAATTGCAAATTTGAAATGTTCCCCAATTTATGGACCCCTTTTGTGCAATTAGACCATTTAAATTTAAATTGAATTATGGCCTAAATGATCTCCAAATTGCACTAAATTTTTATCCTTAGCTAATTTGGGGGTGAGGAATTCAAAAATGCAATCATAATTTAATTCTAAGATCAAAATATTTTAGGTCTAATTTAGGGTATCTAGACTAATCAAATTATCCTTTTGGACTTAGAGAAGTTCAATGGACTTCAAATTTTCTAGATAGGCTCAGTTTGAGGTTTTATAAGCAATGGTATTTGAAAATTGATTATGTTACATATATTTTTGCAAGGTAACAACCTAGGGTTGTTACACTAATTTTCATAAATATTTTGTGCACATCTTTACCCTATCATTGGATTGTGGATCTTACCTAATCTAATGATAGGTGAGGAATTTGCCAAAGTGGCACTCCACTCCTTAGTCTAATGATGGTGGACTTAAGGTGCGAGGCGCCACCGAAATGATAAGGGTGATACTCAAGTTATTGTTTGCCAATAATGATGGATCAAGATCCAAGAGAATGGAGCAAAAGAGTTGATGGAGGCATTCACTTAAAGAGTGCATAATAACTTGACAATACATGTTTTAATGAAGAAGATAAAGAAGTTCCCATATATAGCATTACGAATGTTGCTAGAATGTTTTGCTTGACAATAGAGCTGAAAGGCGGGGTTGTTTTAGAAGGGATAGGATATGACTTGATGTTGTGAGAATCCCTTATTAGTCTAGCTATAATAATTCATAGTTTACCTTATTATGTTGAGAGAAGAGTGAGTAGGAGATTGGTTGGTTGAGTAACCAAGCTTGTGTATAATGTAATTAAAATATAGAAGATTGAAAGTCTGCATAAAAAACACCTAGTTTATAATACCTTAATCAATAACTTTGATCTGAGTTCATTTTGAATGAACCATGAGAAGATTTCACTACATGTATGAAATACGAGGGTTTGAGCTATGGAGGACAACTTTAGAATCTTAAGGGTATTATTTTAATGGATCTAAATTAAATACATAGAGTATAAGTTTATTCATGGTAGAATTCATAATCTCGATCAAATAAATATTGAGGAGCATCTGATAAAAAAGAGTGAGAAGTTCGAATTCCTTGGTTTAGAAATCAAATATTGGTGAATTAGAGATTGATATAATTAATAGGATTCAGACTCATTTGATGAAATGGAGGAGATCTTTTAGAGTATTGTGCAATAAATTAGATTGAACATTATTTAGAGTAGTTATATGATAGGTTATATTATTTCTAGATGCATGTTATAGAGATGATGATGATGCTAAGGTTAATGAGTGGGTATACTCAAAAGGTTAAAATGAGAAATAAGTTCATTCATAACAAGATTGAGTGGCTCCATTTGTGAATAATATTAGAGAATGATATTTTAGATGGTTTAAAGACAAAGCATAAACCATTTAATATCCCTTTTAGAAAAATTGAATATATGAACATTGCCCATGTTAAAAGATGAAGAGGAAGTCCAACAAAGACATGGAAAAAAAACTGATAAAATGGACCTTCCTTTTTTAACAGTTAGGTTAGGGCATCTATTCAATCATACTTAATGGAAGCAAAGGATTCATATAGCTGGAGTTATATAATTATATGTACGAAAGTACAAGTGTGATTTATCAGCCAAAGAGGACCCTACAACTTTGAGGTGGGTCTTATTTTTGGAATGTGGTTTCCTTTTTTTGGGTACACACAATAATTATTTTTTCATAAATATCTTATCAATAGTAGTGCTGCTGCTTATCAGGTGATATGATATGAAATATTTTATCTATTTATTGATACCAAAATATTTTAAATTTTAAATTTATTTCTTATAAGCTACAAATGCTACTTAAACTATCAATGCAAGTACTATATCAATAGAATTTAATTCACTTAATAAAAGGGTCATATGTGATGAATATATATTTGCAATCATAGTATTGGCTATTAAATATTATGATTATATGTTATAAAATAAAATAGTGTGCTTTTATAGTTTCCTCTTTTATGTTCATTTCTTAATCTGATTCTTAGTTGATTAAGAAAGAGTACATAAAAATATCACAAAAGCTACTATCTAAATAAGCTAAACACTAGCTCTCATCCCGAGTCTAGCTATCACGTTCAGAATCAAGACCTCATAAAAAGGGATAAAGTTTTCACCATTGTTTACATTGTTTATTTTGCCTAGTATGGGAGTCTCGCCCAGACTACTAGCTCATAATTATTGCAGGAGTCTAATCCTACTCGTTTTCCTGAGAGTCTAACCCAGTTCATTAACTTAAATTTATGAAGGTTAAATATAATAACTTGCCAGCATTGTTAGCCAGCAATGCCACTATCTGTATAGATCTTGAACATACTACTCTTGAATATCGGATCACAAAATTTATAGAGCGACTAATCCTCATTTAAGAGTTCCAAAACTCAAACGCGTATTCATAAATGTATGGTCGAATCTTGGAGCATGCTAAATGCGATCGGGCATGATTCTATGTGCCCAACTAAGTATAGGTCATCAAATGTAATCAAATGCAACTAACATTATAATATTCTAGTGTTTATTAACATTTACAATTAAAACATTAGTAGACCATAGATAGTGCAAAGAAATTAAAAAATCTAAAATTTTAATGGATCTCATATAAATATGCATTCCTAGCTATTTATAATTAAGAAAAATAATAATTTTTACCTTTGAAAAAATAAAAAAATTGGTAAAAAATTGCCTAACTCATATATAAATGGCTTAAATGTAAATAACAGTCAAAATAATACAAAGCAAAATACCGCTACAATGCAAAAACCGGCGTCTTGGGAGGAAATTTCTAGTCTTCCCGCATCATTTTACTCGCAAATATCGTTGAATACGCCTCTCCTCTTCTTTTAAAAAAGAGGCGCCTACCGCTGTCTCATCATCTTCTTCTGCTTCCTCTAATCACAATCTTCCTCCTCAATCAATGGCTCTTCTAGGTCGACTCCGGCAGACCGTGCGCAAGGTGCGGTTCCTCTTCTCGTTCAGCCTCTGGCAATGGCTTCTCTCTCATCGTCAGCTCAGCCTCAGCAGCCAGCCGTTCCCGCCGGCCGCAGGAGGGCTTCTCGAAAGTTGCTTGCTCGAAGGTGCCTCCATTCCGTCGTCGCCGGAGAGGAATTCGACGTCTTCTCCGTCAACAAGGGCATTATTGAGAGGCGCTTCGGCGGATGATATAAACCTGAGGGCAGAGGATTTTATCCAGAGTTTCTACAGGAAGCTGAGGATGGAGAGGCAGATCTCTCTGGAGCTCAGGTACTGCAGTGGAAAAAAGGGCGCCCCCGGAGCTGCTGATTAGTGTTCGATCAAACGCCTGTTTGTTTTTTATTAGTTTGTAAATTGTATTCTTTTTTTTTTATTTCATGGAGAGTGTGCCGATTTTCCTTGCGTTTGTAAGCTGTCTTTTTTTTTTTTTTTTTTTTTTTTTTTTTAAATGATAGTTTTATTGTACTCGATTTGAACTAGTTGATATATGGAATTTTATTTGTCGTTTAGGGTTTCATCCAAAATTTTATTTGTGGATAGAAACTTGATTAAACGCACAAGTAGGGCTGACAATTTGACCAAAAACTCGAACTCGAAATTTTTTGACTCCGCTCAAACTCAACTTTTAAAATAAGTTTGAAACTCAACTTCGAAAATTTCGAGTTCGTGTCAAACGGTTTGATTCAAACCTATTTAATTTGGCTCGAAATAACTCGAACTCGAGTTTGAGTAGGACTCAACTCAAGAATTTCGAGTTCAAGTGTGAGCTGACTCGACTCAAATTCAACTCGAACTCCACTCGGTGCTGGTTGTACAAGAGATAAATTGAAGTTGGGAGAGGTAATATACATTGTGCAATATTTAGAATTAATGCATTGACTAGTCGAAAGACTTAAATTGGCTTAAAAAGATCAAGAATTTTTCCTCTTGGACAAATTTGATCACACCCTTCATTGGGCTGACACAAACATATATGAAGGTTATTAACATTGAATTCGGCTAAGTAATTGTGAGCATGATAACACTGGTTTGGAGATCTTGTGCAATTTGATTATTGTATGCTATTAAATAGATCATTGTAGTTGTATGTTTTACTAAATTATACACAAGTAGAGGCCTCTGTTCAATGTTATCTCTCATTTAAAGCTTCATGTGACACTATAGTAATGTAGTTTGGTAGTTATTGTTATATGAAATTCCATCATTGAACATGATCCTCCTAAAAATCACCAAAATCTAAATTGTATAGCCTTTGAAGATCCTACAATATTTGATTAATTCCTTAAGACTGGATGCCAGATTGTGGATGGAAGCATTGGTAAAGTGCAATGCAGATAAAAAAATTTTATATTGATTTCGAAAGATCGAAAGTATATTCACCATCATGATTATATATACGTTTAACCTTAGCACATTGTGAAGTCACACTATCTCCTTCACATAAAGCTAGCCCAACTTTTTATGGAATTAACTGCAAAAATAGGTAAGAAGTGTGCAAATTTAATTAGTCGATTCACAACAATACTGTAAAATACCAGAAATTATTTTTCAGTTGTTTATTAATATTTAAATAATTTTGACCTCAAATTGAAAATCTGACTTCTTCATTGCGTTCACCACCCCCGAATTAGCTAGGGGTGAAGTTTTGAATGCATTTGGAAGTCATTAAATTTTTGGCAAATATTTTAATATTATTTAAATATTCTGAAAATTAAGATAAATAAATACTAGCCGGATCGAAAATCTGATTGCACCGTTGTATTCAGAAGCCCTCAATTAGCTTGGAGTGATTTATTGAAATTTTTTGAAATACAATTAACTAACTAAATTTAATTAATAAAATCAAATCAAAATTTATATAATAATAATATATTTAAGATTAATTAAATGCTTTCCGTTAATCTTATACATGCCATCACTCGCGCGTTCCATTTTAGACGGCGAACGTGAGCCGTTCGATCTAAAATCGAACGACCTTCGTTCATCTTCTCGCACGCATTCGATGCGTGGTGCACGCTAGGGTACGCGGCGCTTCTCGCGCTGCCAGGTGTTTCCTCTGCCACTGTAGGAATCCTTTAGGATCGATTCTAGCCTTATATGAAAATCCTACTTTCGTAAAAAAAAAAAAAATCTAAGGGAGAACATCTGGTGATCGCCAAACGTTGAACCTCAGGTACCTTCAAGTTCATTTTATTTTCTTATTCAAACTCTTCCTTAAACACAATTAGAATACTTATCTTGTTCGAATTTACATCCTTAAAGCTCACATCTAATTTAAATAGAGCACAACAATTGTTAATTTTCGCAAAACATATTCAATTTTAGAGCAGATCGTTCGATACTTCCCGTTACTGCCACCCTAGGGCTACCAATTGTCGTTGGCTTCCATCACCTCCGTCGTTGATTTAGGTGTCGTTAGATAGAGCTTGGCATTCCTTACCTGGCACTTTGTAGTTCGACTTCTGGCCGCGATCTTAGGGCCCGTATGGCATGCCATAGATGGATTCCCCCTGATCTTTCTTTCGCTCAAAGTCGGGGACGATTTGCAGTTTCCGGACCGGTCTAGGCCAGACCGGTTCAATCCTGAACCCTGGCGAACCGGGCCGGGTTCTCTTAATTAAAGTATTCCACGTGTCGGCCTCTGCTGCATTTCGGACACGTCAACGCTGCCGTGCAGCGGTGGGTCCCGGCGCAGTCTCAGTCAACTGATGATAGTGGGTCTCACCTGCAGAAAAACATTATTAATAAATAAATAAATAAATATATATATATATATATATATATATATATATATATACTATCATTTACGTTTAAATTGAATAATTAAGCTTAATACATTGATATATGCAGTTAGGTATATACATATGAATACTTGTAATAAATAGAAAATTTATAAACAGAATATTTGATTAATAATATTTGAATATAATAATCATTATAATTAATTTTGTTAATAAATTAGGTAAATAATAAAATATATAAGGATTTAAGTAATTTAAATCTTAAAACTTTGGGCATCCATAATTCACAAAATACTCATCTAAATATTGCAATTAAATATACCATTTTGATCTGCAAAATTAGAGGAATAATATGAAACAGTCAAATTTCTATTTTAACTTATATTTTCCATTGTGACATTTTAGGATATTTGAATATTCACAAATTTGCCACAAAACTCATTTATCTCTAACTTTGCACACACTAATTCAAATATACCAAATATAGGTCTCAAAATACTCAAAAAACCCTAAGAATTATTTTAGAAGTATTAATTTTACTATTTGAATTTAATTTAGACTAATCACAATTAGGACCTAACCCTAATTAAATCCTTTAAACTTAAAACTTCAAATGGTCATAAGTTACTAAATTTAGCTCCAAATTAGGTGATCCAAATATCAATTTAGATCAGAAGAACCTAATTTATAGTAAACTATAAAAATATTTAAAATCCAACAGTTAGATCTCCTAATCAACCCTAATTACTCAAAATCTTGATTAGTGAATATTAATAAAACTAATGATCCAAATTAAATAATTTCAGTTTCACAATACTTATAAAGTAAATTAGAACCTAGCTGTATAATTAGTTTAGTAATTTTATGACTAATTTTACTAATCACTCATTAATCACATTAAACCCTAATTAATTAAACATAAAACTTGTATTGGCTATAACTTAGCCAATACATATCAGAGTTGAATAATTTCAGATTCTATGAAAACATTAGGACATAATCTATAATAAAATAATAGAAATTTTAGATTTCTTTAAGGGTAAAATTACTAATATGCCCTTATAAGGTCAAATTCCCAATTTGACCTTATAAGGCATAAATAATTAAGTAATTTAATAAAATAAATCAAATATTCAAATATTCATTACAAATCTTGTTAAAATCATAAAGCATTAAAATAATGACTTAGACTATTTTTGGCAGATCAAATGAATTGAATTGGTTATAAATTGTATCAAAACAGTCAAGTACGTAAATTTACTTATAAGTTTCATTTCAGTATCTTATTTTGAGTCATTTTCTTTTGAGCACTATTTATTACAAACTGCTTACAGCCTGTAAAAGAATAATATCAAATAGCATGTAACAAAAAGATGAAAAATGATTTATATTATTGTGGTTTGTCTTTGGAGGGTGGAACGTAACATTGAGAATATGTACAAATTGGGCCTGCTGGCAGCCCCTGGGAGTTATATGGATGGATTTAGCCCCTGTAGGAAGTGGGCAAATCCAGAAAAAAGACACACCATCAGTTCTTATTTTGAGTAAGCTACCGACGGGTAGCGAGATAAGCTTCCTACATGTTATGCCTATGGGTTTACCCATTTGGGCTCAGGAGTCTACGGACTTGACTTATTGTTACAAATGCTTTTGATAAAATTTAATTATTTCATGCTTTATAGTTATATTGAATTTCATAGCTAATTTGTAGGGCAATACTTAAATTTGGAAATTTATTTTACTTATGTAGATATTTTAATTACATTCATGTTTGATTTATACCTATTTTAGGATGTTAGAATTAATCTTATTAGAATAATTTGCGTACTCCTACCTGACTGGTAACTGTGTTTTTCTGATTTTGATAATTAAAATTTAGAAGATCTGCCAAATAAAAGAGAAGAATAAAGAAGCAAGAAAATGTGAATATTTCATCTTTATTTTGTAAAAGATAAACTGTTATAAAATTTCATATATATTTTGGCTTTATCTTTATATGTATAATTGGACTTTGGACTTTTATTATTTTATGTTCTTTTGTTTATAAAAATATATTTGTTTACATTTAAGACGAATTATTCTTTAGAGACTCTCGAACTTCGATCCCCGGTCGCCACAGAATTGGTATCAGAGCGAAGTTTGAGATAATTTAAAGAATGATTCATTAAAGAGCCAATAATATGAATACAGTTACTAGATTATTAGTAGTTAGATTTTAAGTTGGAGAGTGTAATAAGTAAAGTTTATTATTTTTCCAAATTATGGAGAGCCATAATCAAAATAACAACAACCAATCTCAGGAAAATGTTCTTCAAAATACCCCAAGTCATAATGAGACTGTTTCACCTAACGTTGAAGCAGTCTACTCTTTTGATCATAGTGGAGCAAATCAGATGCTTCAGTTCATAAATATGATGAGTCAATTCATGAACAGTCAATAAATACAAAACCCAAATCCTATTTCAATCCAGAAAAAAGCAATAAATAAAGATATGCATGTATTTCTTAAACTTTAGCCTCCCAGATTCAATGGAAAGGCAACTCCTTACCAAGCTGAGGAGTGGATCCAAAGGATAGAGAAGGAGTTTAGATGTGCTAAGAGCTCTGAAGATTAGAAGGTTTCACTAGCTACTTATCTTCTGACAAGAGCTGCTGAGAAGTGGTGGAAGACAACCAAGACCATTACATTCCAGAATAGATCAGAAGAAGAAATTCAGTGGGAAGAATTTGTGAAGGCATTCTTAGGCAAATATGTGCCCCAGTCTGCTAGGCAGATAATGAGGAAAGAGCTCCTAAACCTAAAGCAAGGAAGTCACACTGTGATAGAATACGAGGAAGAATTCACCCGTCTAGCAAGTTTTGCTCCAGAAATTGTTACAACTGAAGAAGTCAGGTGTCATTTATTCCTTAATGGATTAAGGAATAATTTTCAGCATATTCTAACACCTCTTCAGATTTCAAACTTTGCTCAATTAGTAGAGAAATTCAAGCTCATGGAAGCTCAAGAAGAGCAGTACTCTTCAAGAATGACTAAGAGGCCAACCTTTTCTCCCCATTTTCAATCAAAGAGGCAGCAATTCTCAAGACTTCAAGGGAGAGTTTACAATGTTCAAAGTAACTCTAGTGGACCTGCTCCAAGAACACCAAACACTTGCAGATTTTGTGGAAGAATACACAGTACAGATAAGTGTTTTACCGGTGAAGGTCAATGCCACCGATGTGGAAGAACAAATCATTCAATAAAGTTCTGACGTACTACTTACACAGTAAATGAGCATCAACTCCCAAATCAAGGCAAGGCAGTTATGAGAAATCAAGGAAGACCACCAACAAACCAAGAAAACAACATTGCATCTTCCAGTAATATAAGGAATAATTCAGCTCAAGCCAAAAATTTCAATTTATCTCAAGAAGAGGCAAGAGATGAACTTGATGTCGTCACAGGTACCATTTTATTATTCCAGCACCATTATTCAATTCTTTTTGATTCTGGAGCTACGCATTCTTTTATTGCATCAAAATTGGTTCAACAATATTCATTACCAGTAGAACAACTTTTTCAGTACTCAAAGTTAATTTACCATCAGGAGAGTTCTTAGAAACAAACATCTTTTATAAATGTAAGTTAGATATAAGTGGAATCTCTTGGGAAGCTAAACTCACTATCATCCCTATAACCACTTTTGATATTATCCTTGGAATGGACTGGATGAGTCAGAATAAAGCATTAATTGATTGTGCAAAGAAGAGAGTATATATTTTTAATGGAAGTAAGAAAATAACCTTTGTTGGTCAAAAGAGTGCAGTTATTAGCCTTATCCCAGCAAATAAGATCAAAAAGTTTATTAGAAAGAAATACCCCATATTCTTAACCTTACTCTCAAGTTCCGATGCTAAATATACAACTCTAGAAGAAACTCCTATAGTGAAAGAATATGCAGATATTTTTCCAGAAGAACTTCCAGGATTACCACCTCAATGAGAAGTAGAATTCAGCATTGATTTAAGTCAAGGAATAAATCCTATATCCAAAGCTCTATACAGAATGGCACCCAAAGAGTTAGAAGAACTTAAGAATCAACTCCAGGAGTTGACTAAAAAAGGATTTATTAGACCTAATAATTCTCCTTGGGGAGCCCCAGTCTTGTTTGTTAAGAAGAAAGATGGGAGTATGCGCTTATGTATTGATTATCGAGAATTGAATAGGGTTAATATTAAAAACAAATACCCATTACCAAGAATTGATGATTTATTTGATCAATTAATCGGTGCTTCAATATTTTCCAAAATTGATTTGAGATCAGGTTATCACCAACTTCGTATCAAAGATAAAGATATTCCTAAATCTGCTTTTAGAACACGTTATGGGCATTATGAATTTTTGGTGATGCCTTTTGGGTTAACCAATGCCCTATCCTATTTTATAGATTTGATGCAGTGAATAATGAAACCTTACTTAGATTCATTTATCATCATCTTCATTGATGATATATTGATTTATTCTAAGAATGCTAAGGAGCATGAAGAGCATCTTAGAATCACCTTAAGCTTATTAAGGCAACATCAATTGTATGCCAAATTCTCAAAATGTGAATTTTGGCTTCAATCAGTAGCCTTCTTAGGGCATGTAATTAGCAAAGATGGAATATCAGTTGATCCAAGCAGAATAAGTGCAATTTAGGATTGACCCCAACCTATTTCAGTAATAGAGATATGCAATTTCTTGGGATTAGTTGGTTATTATTGTAAATTTGTTAAGAACTTTTCCCAGATTGCAGTTCCTCTTACTCATCTTACTCAAAAAAATGTGCCTTATGTATATGATTCATCTTGTGAATCTGTGTTTCAAAAGTTAAAAGAATGTTTAACATTAGCTTCTATTCTAGTTTTGCCAGTTGAAGGAAAAGAATATCAAATTTATTGTGATGCTTCTGGAATTGGATTAGGTTGTTCTTATGCAAGAAGGAAAGGTTATAGCCTTCGCATCTAGACAGCTTATAATTCATGAGAAAAATTATCCAGTTCATGATCTGGAATTAGCTGCAATAGTATTTGCACTTAAGATCTGGAGATACTACTTATATGGAGTAAGATGTGAAGTCTTCACTGATTACCAAAGTTTGAAGTATATCTTTACTCAGAAAGAGATAAATTTAAGATAATGAAGATGGTTAGAGTTAATCAAAGATTATGATTTGTCAATTCAATATCAACTTGGAAAGGCAAATGTAGTAGCAGATGCACTAAGTCAAAAGGAAATCTCACATTTGCATATTTTGACCTCCAACCCTATCTTACTCAAGGAAATAGAAGATCTTCAATTAGAAGTCGTATTACCATCAAATGTTAATCTATTTCAAATGACAGTTGAATGTTCATTAATGGATGAAGTTAAAGAAGCTCAATATCTTGATGAAGAATATAACTCCTTATCTGCATCTATTCAATCAGGAAAGCATCTAGAATTAAATTTGGATTCAAATAAGAACATTTAGTGTGGATCTAGAATATAGATACATAATAAAGCTGAGCTAAGATCTAAAGTATTGAAAGAAGCTCACCATTCCAAATACTCTATTCATCTTGGAAATAACAAGATGTATCAAGATTTGAAATCACACTTTTGGTGGCCATGAATGAAGAGAAGTATAGCTAACCTGGTAAAAGCAGAACATCAGAAACCAGGATGATTACTTCAACCTTTAGCTATTCCTTAATGAAAATGGGAAGACATTTCTATGGATTTCATAACTGGATTTCCTCGTTCAAAATCTAATAATGATTCTATTTGGGTAGTTGTGGGCAGGCTTACAAAATCAGCACACTTTTTACCCATTAAGCAGACAGATTCAGTAGACAAATTGGCAAGGATCTATCTAAAAGAAATAGTAAGATTGCATGGTATTCCAAAAACCATCATTTCTAATAGAGATAGCATATTCACTTCAAAATTCTGGAAAGCAGTTCATCAGGATCTTGGTTTATAGCTCTGTATGAGTATAGCATTTCATCCACAGACTGATGGACAAACTGAAAGAGTGAATCAAACTCTAGAAGATCTTCTTCATCTTTGTGTACTAGATTTTGGAGGAAGTTGGGATGATCACCTTCCATTAATTGAATTCTCTTATAATAACAGTTTTCAAGCAAGCATTGGAATGGCTATTTATGAAGCCCTTTATGGAAGAAAGTGTATCACTCCTTTATCTTGGAATAGTATTGGAAAAAACAAAATATTAAAATCAGATCTGATTCTTCAGGCAACAGAAAATTTAAGTAAATTCAGCATCTAATGAAAGCAGCTCAAGATAAGTAGAAACAGTATTTTGATGCTCATCATTGTCATGTAGAATTTTATGTTGGAGACTTTGTGTATTTGAAAGTAAATCCATTCAGAGGAGTTTTAAGATTTGGAGTTTCTAGGAAATTAAGTCCAAGATTCATTGGACCTTTTGAAGTCTTGAATAGAGTAGGCCAGGTGGAATACAAAATCAAGCTTCCACCACATCTGAGTCTAATGCACGATGTGTTTCATATCTCCTCATTAAGGAAATGTTTATCTGAACCTTCAATGAGAGTGGAAGTAGAAGATATCAATTTGCAACCAAATCTCAACTATGTGATTGAACCAGAAGAAATTCTAGATCAAGATGAGAGGAAATTAAGAAATAAATCCATTCCCATGATAAAGGTTCGATGGAAGAACTATCGCAAATAAGAAGCTACATGGGAAGAAGAATCAAGTATGAAGAAAGTATATCCTCACTTATTCTACTAGTAAGTGATTCTAGATTAGTAAATTTCTTTAAACTTTAGATTGATGTCGGGACGACATCTCTTTTAAGTTGGAGAGAATATAAAATACTAGAAATTATTTTCCAGTTGTTTGTTAATATTTAAATAATTTTGACCTCAAATTGAAAATCTGACTTCGCCATTGCGTTCACCACCCCCAAATTAGCTAGAGATGAAGTTTTGAATGCATTTGGAAGTCGTTAAAATTTTGGCAAATATTTTAATATTATTTAAATATTTTGAAAATTAAGATAAATAAATACTAGCCGGATCGAAAATCCGATTGCACCGTTGTATTCAGAAGCCCTCAATTAGTTAGGAGTGATTTATTGAAAATTTTTGGAATACAATTAACTAACTAAATTTAATTAATAAAATCAAATCAAAATTTATATAATAATAATATATTTAAGATTAATTAAATGCTTTCCGTTAATCTTATACATGCCATCACTCGTGCGTTCCATTTTAGACGGCGAACGTGAGCCGTTCGATCTAAAATCGAACGGCCTTCGTTCATCTTCTCGCACGCATTCGACGCGTGGTGCACGCTAGGGCACGCGACGCTTCTCGCGCTGCTAGGTGTTTCCTCCACCGCTGTAGGAATCCTTTCGGATCTATTCTAGTCTTATATGAAAATCCTACTTTCGTAAAAAAAAAAAAAATCTAAGGGAGAAATCTGGTGATCGCCAAACGTTGAACCTCAGGTACCTTCGAGTTCATTTTTTTTTCTCACTCAAACTCTTCCTTAAACACAATTAAAATACTTATCTTGTTAAATTTTACATCCTTAAAGCTCACATCAAATTTAAATAGAGCACAGTAATTGTTAATTTTCACAAAACATATTCAATTTTAGAGCAGATTGTTCGATACTTCCCGTTACTGCCACCCTAGGGCTACCAATTGTCGTTGGCTTCCATCACCTCCGCCGTTGATTTAGGTGTTGTTAGATAGAGCTTGGCATTCCTTACCTAGCACTTTGTGGTTTGACTTCTGGCCGCGATCTTAGGGCCACCGTATGGCGTGCCCTAGATGGATTCCCCGATCTTTCTTTCTCTCAAAGTTGGGGACGATTTGTAGTTTTCGGACCGGTCTAGGCCAGACCGGTTCAATCCTGAACCCTGGCAAACCGGGCCGAGTTCTCTTAATTAAAGTATTCCACGTGTCGGCCTCTGCTGCATTTCGGACACGTCAATGCTGCCGTGCAGTGGTGGGTCCCGGCGTAGTCTCAGTCAACTGATGATAGTGGGTCTCACCTGCAGAAAAACATTATTAATAAATATATATATATATATATATATATATATATATATTTTTATAAACAGAATATTTGATTAATAATATTTGAATATAATAATCATCATAATTAATTTTGTTAATAAATTAGGTAAATAATAAAATATATAAGGATTTACTTAATTTAAATCTCAAAACTTTGGACATCCATGATTCACAAAATACTCATCCAAATGTTGCAATTAAATATACCATTTTGATCAGCAAAATTAGAGGAATAATATGAAACAGTCAAATTTCTATTTTAACTTATATTTTCCATTGTGACATTTTAGGATATTTGAATATTCACAAATTTGCCACAAAACTCATTTATCTCTAACTTTGCACACACTAATTCAAATATACCAAATATAGGTCTCAAAATACTCAAAAAACCCTAAGAATTATTTTAGAAGTATTAATTTTACTATTTGAATTTAATTTAGACTAATCACAATTAGGACCTAACCCTAATTAAATCCTTTAAACTTAAAACTTCAAATGGTCATAAGTTACTAAATTTAGCTCCAAATTAGGTGATCCAAATATCAATTTAGATCAGAAGAACCTAATTTATAGTAAACTATAAAAATATTTAAAATCCAACAGTTAGATCTCCTAATCAACCCTAATTACTCAAAATCTTGATTAGTGAATATTAATAAAACTAATGATCCAAATTAAATAATTTCAGTTTCACAATACTTATAAAGTAAATTAGAACCTAGCTGTATAATTAGTTTAGTAATTTTATGACTAATTTTACTAATCACTCATTAATCACATTAAACCCTAATTAATTAAACATAAAACTTGTATTGGCTATAACTTAGCCAATACATATCAGAGTTGAATAATTTCAGATTCTATGAAAACATTAGGACATAATCTATAATAAAATAATAGAAATTTTAGATTTCTTTAAGGGTAAAATTACTAATATGCCCTTATAAGGTCAAATTCCCAATTTGACCTTATAAGGCATAAATAATTAAGTAATTTAATAAAATAAATCAAATATTCAAATATTCATTACAAATCATGTTAAAATCATAAAGCATTAAAATAATGACATAAACTATTTTTGGCAGATCAAAGGAATTGAACTGGTTATAAATTGTATCAAAACAGTCAAGTACGTAAATTTACTTATAAGTTTCATTTCAGTATTCTTATTTTGAGCCATTTTCTTTTGAGCACTATTTATTACAAACTACTTATTGCTATTAAACCTGCAAAAGAATGATATCAAATAGCATGTAACAAAAAGATGAAAAATAATTTATATTATTGTGGTGTTTGTCTTTGGAGGGTGGAACACAATATTGAGAATCTGTATAGATTGGACTTGTTTGCAGCCCCTAGGAGTTATATGGAGGGATTTAGCCCCTGTAGGAAGTGGGCAAATCTAGAGGAAAGACACACCATCAGTTTCTATTTTGAGTAAGCTACCGACGGGTAGCGAGATAAGCTTCCTACAGGTTATGCATATGGGTTTACCCATTTGGGCTCAGGAGTGTACGGACTCGACTTATTGTTACAAATGCTTTTGATAAAATTTAATTATTTCATTCTTTGTATTTATATTGAATTTCACAGCTAATTTGCAGGGCAATACTTAAATTTAGAAATTTGCTTTACTTATGCAGATATTTCAGTTACTTTTATATTTGATTTATACCTATTTTAGGATGTTATAATTAATCTTATAAGAATAATTTGCATACTTCTACCTGACTGGTAACTGTGTTTTTCAGGTTTTGATAATTAATGTTTAGAAGATCTGTCAAATAAAAGAGAAGAATAAAGAAGCAAGAAAATGTGAATATTTCATCTTTATTTTGTAAGAGATAAATTGTTATAAAATTTTATATATGTTTTGGCTCTATCTTTAATTATATAATTGGACTTTGAACTTTTTTTATTTTATGTCCCTTTGTTTATAAAAATATATTTGTTTACATTTAAGATGAATTGTTCTTTAGAGACTCTCGAACTTCGATCCCCAGTCGCCACAAATACAAATGGGATCCGGACCCCAGTGGTAGTAGATGAATATCCCCTCTCATTTCCCCATGTAACATAGGTTATTAATGTTTGACCTTGAATTGGCTATAAATGGATCAAGAGTTAACAAATTTGTCCACTAAAATTATTATCTAAAATCATGATACATTTTATATGCACCTAAATGAATAATTTTTCAAGTAGTTTGAACTTCCTTAAGTACGTTAGTTTGAAGATCTGGGATAAAGGATCCCCAATTTTTGTTATCATGGAAGATCATGGTAAATTTGTTTATATATAGATCAACACATTTGCATGTGCACTGTCCCACAATTTAATCATCTTATCAAAATTAGAGTGTTGAATAACAAAAATTAGGTCACATAAATGATTAAGAATTGAAGCCAATTTATATAAGGTAGGAACTGAAGGTCATAAGAGAATCCTAATATTGAGTTTCTCAAAATTTTTGCATAATTAACCATATGATGATAAAGTGGATACATGTGAAGACTTCCTATTATGAGCTTCAACGACAATATTGACCTTTTTCAGATGGTAACATATGCCAAGATCAAAATCGTTTATGAACTATATTCAGTAAATTAATCTCCTTTTGGGAATGATAGGCCTCGCATCTTGACCCAAAATATTAATGCCACCATAATTTAAATACAAAAACTACGTAGCAAGATCTAAATCATGAGAGAATAATTTCTTGGAACACATAAAGGATTGCTACTGTAAATTTGTCTGATACTCATCACTGCCTGAAGGCAATATAAGTAATGAAAAATCCTCAAGAAAATTAAAAATACAATTCAAATTATAGATAATTTTCATGCCTCTCCAAAGTGACTTAAGAAACTAAGCTCCTCCAATTGATCTTGAAACTGGCATATGAAAGGTGTCAGGTTTTGACTACAGTTAATGGTGATCTAAATACATAAAATAATATAGAAAGATTCATTATGTTAAGTGCATGAAGCCTTTAGTTAAACATTTTTCAATTCAACATTGCTCATGATCCATGGGCTTAGATCATATTAGAAACCTTAAAATGAAAAGTAATTATATGAGTTTCAAGATTGATCAACGATGATTCATCAAGATGTTGAAAGATAGTGGAGGTTGGGGTTGAGAATGAGAAGTGTAGTGTATTCGTCATCTATGGAGTTGACAGGAACTAGGGAAACATTTGTGGGACAAAAGGGAAGGTCGGGTGCTATGTTTATATGTGAGTGAGTGGTCAAACATAACACACCATAATAAATGAGTGTTGGATTGATGATACAAAGGGACGAAGTAAAAGAAACATACATTTAAATCTACTATACAAGATAAGGTAGAGTGGAAGATAGATTGTATGGCTTTAAGTATTGGTGTCAACATTTCTTTTTCATTGATCCATCATATCTAGTTGTAAAAGCAATTATTAATGTAATACATTCAATATTCGGAATAATTCCAACAATAAATTGTACAATATGAATGAATTTGTTAGTATATTCAAACCAAGCATGCAATAAAAAGAAT
This sequence comes from Gastrodia elata, assembly GCA_016760335.1. Taxonomy (NCBI): domain Eukaryota; kingdom Viridiplantae; phylum Streptophyta; class Magnoliopsida; order Asparagales; family Orchidaceae; genus Gastrodia; species Gastrodia elata. The sequence continues at coordinate 10,140,955 of CM028685.1, read as the reverse complement.
TAAATAAACTTTAATAATTAGTAAACATTAAAGAATAATATAATAGGACAAGAAGCAAAAATATCTCTTAAACGATTTGCTACCTTCTTTTAGCACACTAATCACTTTTCAGGAAATTTTTCTTTAGAGTTTTTTTGGTTTTTTCTACTCAATTCAACTTCCATGGCCACCGCAGGTATTAACCGCCTTCTTGTCATCCAGTCACCATTCCTTCTCTTCCATGGCCGCTGAGGCTAGAAGCATCCTCATAACTCGCCTTAGCCGCCAAGGTCCCATTTTCGAAGCCCGCAGGCTGTTCGATGAAACTCCCCCAAACAGATCTGACGTCCTGGACTGCCCTTATCGCCGCCTACGCTCGCTCAGGGCATCTCCATGATGTTGAAGCTCTCTTTAATCGCTCAGATTCTCTCCGTAATCTTATTACATGGACGGCCCTTCTCTCTGGCTCTCGCTCAGGTCATTTAAGAGCTGCTGAAGACTTTTTTGAACGCGTAGGCCTGAGAAGAACGTCGTCTGCTGGAACACTATGATATCTGTATATTGTGCAAATGGAATAATTGATAATGCTCTCAAAATGTTCGATGAAATACCTGTTAGAAATATTGTATCTTGGAACATCATCCACACTGGCTCAGTCTGGGAAAATTGACGATGCTCGCAGTCTTTTCTTTTGTATGAAGGATAGATATGTCGTTTCATGGACAACCATTGTAATTGGACTGTCACAAAATGGCAAAGTTGATGAGGCCCGCGACATGTTCGACATAATGCCTCATCGAAATATGATTTCTTGGAATGCACTGATTGCAGGCTACATGCAGAACGGAAGAATTGGTCAAGCTCTCGGCCTTTTGAAGCTATGCCTGAGAGAAATTTCGCTTCCTGGAACTCCTTGATCACTGGTCTTATACAGAATAAGGACCTGAAAGGTGGCCGCAAAATGTTTGATGAAATGCGTATGAGAAATGTGATATCTTGGACGGCAATGATTTCAGGATATGTGCAAGAAGGGGAGAATGAATTGGCGCTCAAAACTCTCATAGAAATGCTGGCTGCTGGAATTAAGCCAAATGAGGGTACAAGCGTTAGCGTTCTTGCCGCCGTTAGCAGCATTGCAGCGTATATCGAAGGCTTGCAAGTCCATCAGATCATAAGCAAAACAAAGTTTTCTGCTCTGCTTAGCATGTACTCAAAGTGCGGCGATATTGGGACAGCCCGAAAGGTATTTGATATATCAAACCAAAAGGATTTGGGAAATTGGAACGGAATGATAGCTGCGTATGCGCATCATGGCTTTGGGACAAAGCCATTCGAATGTTTGAAGATATGCATGGCAGAAATTTGAACCCTAATGATATAACTTACATTACCCTACTTTCAGCTTGCAGCCACTCAGGCTTAGTTGAAGAAGGTCTCAAGTTTTTCAATGCTTTGTTGAAGGATGGCTCTGTTGAAGTAAGAGATGACCGTTATGCTTGTATGGTGGATATTTGTAGCCGGACAGGTCGATTGAACAGGCTTTCCGGGCTTAACAAAAATGAAATATTCTTGAGGTGTGACAGAGGTGAAGAGGCCGGTTTGGAGTGTGGCGAAGACGCGACGAAGAAATAATCATGCTGCGGCACACGACGAAGAACAAATCATGCTGCAGAGGTGCGGTGAAGAAAAAATCATGCTATGAAGGTGTGACAAGGTTCGTCTCTCTAAGGATTTGATGAAGATGTAAAAGAAACACTATTCACTTTATCTTAGAAATCCAACAAACTAAATACTCACAAATATAAATTTTGACGTAAAAGAATTTCTTGACCCTATAAATCTTGCATATGGCTGACTAAAAGTAGAACAAACTAATTTAACAATTTGTATAAAAACATCTATTCCTCGCCAACATATTTTAGCTGTCCATCTACTCTTATAAACATCTCATGTTTCCATAGTTCATCTATTCTACTTTTATATCAAATTGAAGCATCACCTGATGATTTGCTGCCTTGTCCTTGTGCACTTAACATAATGTTGACTCGAAAGAACGATAATCGTGGAGAATTCATCTGGTCAATAGAATAATAAATAAGGCTATCATAAACAATAGGTTTATACTTAAATGACTTTCTTGATCTCATCTTTGTTTAAATAACCTTTTATTATATACTTGCAGAATGGAGATTATCGATTATGTCCTAGCGTAGGTGATGAGCTGAAGATAGTTATAACTTCTATAGCTTTCGTCCTTCTTCATTGAGCACTTGAATCTCTGTTCAAATGACGCTACAATGCAATTGAGGATCTTTTAGCTTTCCAGTGTTGCTAACGGCATTGAAATCAGAGGTCGAACAACGGAGAACAAAGTGTCGAAAATTGACGTGTAGAAAGAAGGCTGCTCATGCAGGCTGGCGTGCGCAGATGCGGGTGCTAGCATGCGTGAGCGCAGCTAGATGGATGCGGGCTGGCCGATTCAGGTGGGCCGGGCTGGTTCTGGTGTACTGGGCCGGTTTGGGTTATGCGGGCTTGAATTGACGGGCCAACGATTCACGAACCGTTGCAATGTGGGTTGCGTCGGTTCAGCGGCAGCAGCTGTTGGTGGTTGGAAAATGTATCCTTGGGGTTTTTGGGGTCAAAACATGGCCAGATAAATTCCAAAAATTACAAAAAAAATATGTAAATTTTCAATACGGAATTCTCTACAATCTTAGCCAAAAAATTTGTCTCTGATACTAAAAATGATGAGGGTTAAGGTGAAAGAATTGTAAATTTGATTTGGAAGACTTCCGAAAGGCTTTTAGTGATTCATATGATGTTGGATTGATAAAAAATTTTACGAGGATGTGTGGTGGATATTAGAAATATGCAGTATATTATGTTGTATTATTTGATGGTTGGTTGGGGGAGTTATGAACAACGAAGTGAGATGACAATGAATTTTACGTATATTTCGTCGGAGGAATGTTTGAAGTCTGAAATAGAAGCAAATTTAGGTGAAACAATTTGAAGATAAAAGCCAACAAAAAGTATTATGATACAAAACAAAAAATAATATAATAAATGATAGATAACTCCAAGATTATTCACGCCTTGGGTTCTTGAAGGCTATGTATCTTCAAGACCTTCGGTTATGCACACCAAAGGGGAGTGATGGTTACCCAAATAAACACAAGATAGATTACCAAGATTATACACACCCCAGTGGCATTGTCATTATGCATATGCACACCAATAATATACGGAATTTAATTTGTCATTTCCTAAGTTCTGAAATATTTCATCTATAGTCTGCTGCAGCGCGCTATCGCGCGCTGGAGCGACCTATTTTGCAAATCACTGTTCAATTAGTTTTATTGGTCATTTTCCTAAATTTTCATGAAATGCCGCTGCAAACCGCTGCAGCGCGCTACAGCACACTGTAGCGGTTCATTTTGCAATTCTACTGTTCAATTAATTTTATTAATGTTTTTCCTAAGTTCCTGCCGAAATGCCGCTGCAGCGCGCTGGAGCGGCAGACGGTGATTTCGCCAGGTGCGAAACCCATGAGGCCCTTCTTTCAAGTTTAATTACTCCTAATGTAGAGCGTTCCATGAGTGGTTCCATATATCAATGAAAAGGTATTTCCGACACCTTTCCATCGACACCAAAATCGACACGAACGGAACATCCTAGCTATACTAAAAATGTAGATGAATGACAGGGTATACGAAATAGATAAAAACAGAGCATATTCCTTTGAAGCTTTTAAGAGCCTTAATGGCTTTCATTCATACATATGGACTTCCAAGGCTGTATTCTAGCATAATAACAACATGTATAAGGCAAAAGGAGAGGAGCAAACGGGTACCTTAGACTTTGCAAGGGAGAAGGAAGGAGGGACCTTTGCCTTTCTTCGAAGCCTTAAAGAGGATCTCCTTCCTCTTCTTCAACACAAATGCAGTAAACAATGGAGGGAGAGATAAAAAATTTCAGCAAGCCAAAGAAGGGGGGTTGAGCTTCTTTTTAAAGAGGGAGGAGAAGGAGATGTGAGGGGATATGCCATCATGACCCTATGGAGCTATGATGTAAGGAGCCATCATGCTTGCTAAGGAGCCTAAGGGGCATGGGGAGGGATGGCCAGCCGCAAATTGCAAGAGGGCTGTCAGCCAAGAATAATAAAGATTGAGAAAATTGTAAATAAGGGATCGGATAATTATCTATTTATTTTCCCTAATTATTTAAATATTCCAATTTTTGGAATGTGCTCCGAAAAATCCCAAAAATTCACCCCTAGCTAATTTGGGGGTGAGGAATTCAACGGCGAAGTCTGAATTTGATTCCGAAGACTATTTAATTATTCTATTTTTTGACGCATTTAATTACATTAAAATATTCTCGAAAATTCGACGACTTCCAAATGCGTCCAAAACATCACCCCTATCTAATTTGGGGGTGACGATTGGAACGACAAAGTCGGATTTCGATTTCGAGGTCAAAATAAATACCTCAATTTTCTAATTAATTAAATATTAAAATAATTCAAAATATTGGATTTAGCTCCGAATTGCTCCAAATCTTCAGGGTTTAGTTCTAACGATTAGATGAACTTGATGGAATGATAATTGCAATACAATTAAGCTAAATTCAAGCAGGGTAACTATAACAACCTGAGTTGTTATCATAGTTGATTAGGACTAATCCTAAGTCTTAAACACAATTATAAGCGCTAATTAGGTCAAGCGGAGTCAAACTGATCGAATCCTGATTTTTGAAAATCCAGAAACCTAGAAATTGACCTATTTAAATTGACTTCCAATCGAAAAACGGACATCGCCATTGCGTTCCTTGACCCCAAATTAGCTTGGGGTGAAGTTTTCGTGTCAATCGGAAGTCATCGAAATTTCGATGAATATTTTAATAATAAAAATATCCTGGAAATCGAGGTATCAAAATACTCATCGGATCAAAAATCCGACTTCGCCATTGAATTTATTGACCCCAAATTAGCTACGAAAAATATGTTCAAAATTTTCTGGAAATTTTTCAAAAAAAAAAAAAAATTATTTAATTAACGGTGCCGTACGGCGCCGTCAACTTAAGTGGACGGCGCTAACGGCGCCGTCCGATCGGACGGATCCATCTGGACCGTCCGATTCGCGCGGATCCCACGGGCCGCGGCCGCGATGCGCGTCGCGCGGTCCGGTCTGATCCAGACCGTCTGCGATTGCGTGGATCCGACGGTCCGGGGACGTCTCCCTCGGCCCCGTCGTCCGCGCGCGACACGCGGCGGGCCACCGCCTTTTCCAGCCAATCCAGGCCTTCCCCGACCTCGGCGAGGTCGCCGGCGGGTCTATAAGACCCCGACCGACCTCTGGGCTCTGAGTTTGCGAAAACCCGAGCCCAGATCGAGCCCAGCAGGGCCCCAAAGTCCAGCCTCCATCCGCCGTCCAATCGAGGTACCCCGATCTCCCTCCTCCTCCGTTGATTTTGCAATTTTCCTTTTGAATATTGTAGATTAGGACTTAGATCGACGATCAACCGGACCTGATCGGCCTCGATCAGGTCCAGCTAGCCCAGATCAAGGCATGAAGCCTCAGGCCCGTTTTCCGCAGCCGCCGAAACCCTAGGAGTTAGGGTTTCGTTTTGCCGGCGATCCCGGCCACCTCCGGTGAAGGTCCGCCCACCGACGTGTAGCCCTCGTCGAGGGCTACCGTCGGCCGTGCGGGCCGAGGTGGTCCGGCGTCGGGAAGGCCGGCGCCCTCGGGCGGTCTCCGCGAGGGAGACGACGTCCGGGTTGGGCCGGGTCGACCCGAGCCCGACCCGCCCGAGCCTGGTCCGCGTCAGCCGGGTGGGGCCCACCAGTGCCACGTGGCGCCTTCTCGGCCTGCCACGTGTCCAGTGGGACACACCAGCCGAAGCCCGCAGCTTCGGCCGTGGGGCCCACAGTGCCACGTGGCAGCCAGCCGGCACGCCACGTGTCACGTGGGGGCCCCCAGCCTGAGCCCGCTCGGCGGTTCGGCTCCCCAGTGGGGCCCACAGCGCCACGTGGCAAGTGGAACCCACTGCCCGATCAACCGCGGCGGTCCGGCTCCCCGTGGGGCCCACAGTGCCACGTGGCAGCCTCTGGCAGTGCCACGTGTCAGGTGGGGGCCCACTGCCCAGTCACACGAGCTGAGACAGCTCTTGTGGGGCCCACAGTGCCACGTGGCAGCTCCTGGCAGTGCCACGTGTTCAGTGGGGCCCACTGTTTGTTAATTAAAATTTAATTAAATTACTGTTTGTATTAATTAATTACTGTTTAGCCTTAATTAATTACAGTTAGTAGTTAATTAAATTAGGATTAGTACTAATTATTTTTGAACACTAACCTTAATTAATTAAGTATAAATAGAGATTAATTAAGGTTAATTAAATGTTAATTAAACCTTAAATAGTAATTAGGTTAATTAATTATCACTGAACAGTAAAACCTAATTAATCATTCTTAATTAAGTATTAACAGATAATTAGGGCTAATTAAATAGTGATTAGTACTAATTATTTTGTTACAGTAAAATATTAATTAAATAATAGATTAATTAGTGTTAATTAATAATTAAGCCTAATTAATCACAGATTAATTAAGGATTAATAATTTTAGAAATTTCATATAAAAATTTTAGGAATGAACAGTAAAATAATACAATTTAAATAAATGAATAGTAAAATAATTTAAATTGTATTTTTGAATAGTAAATCTTAAAAGTTTAATAACTTTTTGTAGGATGATTCAAATATAGCCAATATAGGTCTTAAAATACTCAGAAAAATATAAGGATTCAAATAACGTAATGTAAAAATTTATTTCAGGGTACGTATAACGAGGTAGCATTTTAGGACCTCTTTAAAGCTTCATAATTTTTTACACAGTTATCGAAACATAGTCAATATGGGTCTTAAAATGCTCAAGAGAGCGGCCCCATCACTGTAGTAGTATTAGTTTTCTCATTTGAGCATCAGGATAAAAAGTCTCAACTTTAGAACTTATAGTTGACTTTAGTGAAAAATGACCAAAATGTCCCTAGACTTCAAACAGCCATAACTTAGTCAAATCAACTCCAAATTAGAAAATTCAAGATGCTAACCAGCCTAGAATTTCAATGTCATCAATATAATAAAATAATATTTAGGATCTGAACCTTAGAAATTTAGGTAAATGACCAAATTACCCCTAGCCTTATTTTAGTCATAACTTGACCGTTTCTCGCCCGATTTAGGCGTACTTACTGTCTATCTTCAAGTTAGACAGTAAGGAATCAATTGGATCTAAGAGAAATCAATTCTAACCACTAAGTCAAAAGTTGACTTTTTGACCCTTAAAGTAGGGGCAAAATGGTCATTTTACCTTAAGATTGGATTAAGTACCCTTACCCTTTGGATGACATCCCAAAATGCCAAGACTAATATTATAATCATCTTAGTAATGTTTAAGTATGTGAAATCAACCCTTAAGTCAGATTCTAGTAGTCTTTCTAGGTCTTAAGCACTACACCTTAAGGATCCTTCCTGAGACTAGGACTATATCATAGGTTAGAGTTCATTCATTGGGTAAATTGGGTTACCCAATGGGTGAAACCTTAGTTTTATTAGTTTTTAGACTTTTTTTTATTTTACAACTCGTCCTAATTATTTTGTCTTTTAACTTTAGATTTAAGATAGGAGATTCATCATATTAGTTTGATTATTTAATAGGATTTGCCATAACTAGTAGATCACTTATAGAATAAAACTTAGAACTTAAGTTTTATCCTTCTTATATTATATGATTAAACCTAATTCTCGTAGTGTTTAATCCATAATCTATAGGTTTAGAAGATCTTGATCAGATCTTAATTAGAACGTCTAAATTCACAAAAATTAGGACGTATGATTTATTAATTTAACTCGTAGTCGTCTATCTGATTGAGCTAGATTAGAACATGATGAGTTCTAATCCTTTTTAATTTATAAGGACGAATTTCTGAGTTACACTCGATAGTAGGAAAATGGTGATCCTGAACTTGTGTAACTTGGAATAGTTAGAATGGTTAAGTAGAAAATAAATGATATCACCACATTTAGTAGAGTCCCTTGGTTACTTTGATATTTTGTTGCTATGCATTCATTGTATTTTTGTGCCATATTTCCCTGAACATATCATATAAGACATTTGATGCATGAATAAAATGTTAGGAAAATATGGAGACTCCTTAGATTCTTTGTGAAAATATTAAAGTAATTAATGAGAAGATAATAATTTGATGTGTTTGAGATGCCTCTCAGTGTTCTTTTGCTCATACTGATTATTGCCCTAGCCGTATCGTGCTAGGAACCGCCCTAGCCGTACTGGTGCTAGGATCTTTCGGGTATGACTGTTGGTGACCTAACCGTATCGTGCTAGGAACCGCCCTAGCCGTACTGTGTTAGGGCCTTTTTCGTTGACTGATGTTGCCTTAGCCGTATCGTGCTAGGAACCGCCCTAGCCGTAGTGGTGCTAAGATCTTCAGCCCTGTTTGGTGAGCTAATGTAGCTCTTTTCTGTAAGGCAGATTGTACACGTATGGTTTTATATGCAGTTGTTGTTGTTTACTTTTCAGTATTCTTATTCAGCCAGCTATTTTCTTGTACTACTTTTATATATATTTAAGATGTTAGAATCTTGCTGGTATTTATATGTACCACTGCTGATTTAACTTATTTTAATTGGCATATTTTCTGTTGATCACCAGCATGTTTAGGATGTAGAACTTTTCTTACAGCACATGACAGTTATGTATATTTATACGCCCTTCCTTGTTTAGTTGTATGCAAGGCATGTCTCAGCCTCTTCCCTTTTCTTTGCTTAAGTTATAAATGATAATTTATAGCTTCCCTGTTTCTTTGTATTGCTTGCTGCTCCTTTTCAGTTATATATGTTGCTTAGATGTAGTAAAATGGTGATATTAATTAATATTTATAATAATTCATCAGCTTAAAATGTACTTAGACAATTTTCTAATCAGATTTTTCTTTTCTTTGGCTGGGGCCCTACATTGTGAAACCGACAACGGCAGACTCCTTTCAGTTAGACGAGCAGGAGTTAGGTGTGGAGCCATACCCAGAGGAGGAGCCCGTGGAAGAAGCTGCCGTTTAGCCTTCTTATATTCTTAAGTGAGGATGAGTGGTTTTTCATTCTATTTTTCCTTTAAACATTTTAAATGATGTAATAATACAGGTACTATTGACTGTGTATTTGGATTGTATGCTTATATTATGAGTTCTATATTTCCTATTTGTACTGTGATACTTGGATGGTTTACACTTCCTTAAATCGCTTCCGCACTCTATTTGTTTACTTATACAGTGACTGTTAGTTTGATTCTGTGTTAATCCTTCCCTAATTAGGTGGATTATGGAGTCTATCCTGATCCAATGGTAAGTGAGGGGTTAGCCAAAGTGACACCCCACCCTTAACCTAATCCTTTAGTGGATTAAGGGTGCGGGGCGCTACAGTAACAACCGTGGGTTGTTACAGCCACGCGGCACCCACTAGGTGTGACGAGAGGCAGTGGGGCTTGCCTCCTGTCCCGCGGTTAGCTCGACTGACGAGTGGTGGGGCCCGCGGCCTCTCACATGTCGCGATGTGGCATGGTGGCCCCGCGGCTGCTCTCGTGCCGCCACGTGGCATGCTGGGGCTCGCTGTGCAGTCCGTGGCCTCTCACAACTTGCCACGTGGCAGGTGGGTCCCGCCGCAGGTCTTATACTGTAGAGAAAAAAATGATTAATAAATATAATTATATTACTTAATTATAGGATTAGTATACTAATTGTTATGTTAGTAATTAATTAAAAAGTGATTAGATAATTAATTAAATAATTAATATTAATTTAATATAATTAATAAGTTAATAATAGTAATTAGTGGAATAAATTAATTAGTTAATTTTAATTAGCTACAATAGTAATTATATTAGGCTTAATTAAATTAAATAGTAATCAAATAGTACTATTAATAATAATTAATTAAGATTAATTAATACTAATTAGGATTAGTGTTAATTATTTAACACTAACCTAATTAAATAGCAAATTAATATTTAAATTAAATTGATATATTAAATAGTAGATAATTAAGTAATTAATTTATAAATACAGTAGAATTATTTAATTATAAGCATGAATAGTAAATTAATTCAAATTCATTTATTTATTTAATTTAAATTATTTAATTCAAAAACTTGAAAGTTTAATAATTTTTTATATAATGATCCAAACATAACAAACATGGGTCTCATTTTACTAAGAAAAATAAAAAGAATCAAATGACGTAATTCAAAAATTAGTTTCGGGATACATATAGCGTAGTGATATTTTATGACAAACAAACTCTCACAACTTTTAACCTAGTTGTTCAAATATATGCAATATGGGTCTTAAAATACTCAGGAGAATAGCCACATCACTATAGGAGTATTAGTTTTCCCATTTGGAGCTTAGTTTGAAAAGTAACATTTAGGACCTTACCCTAAAAATGACCTAAATGTCTCTCTTGGTCAATTCAACTCCAAATTCAGAAATTCAAAGTGCTAACTAGCTTAGAATTTTAATATCATCAATAAACTGAAATAATATTTAGGATTTGAAATTTAGAAAATTAGAAATGACTAAAATACTCCTAACCCTAATTAGGTCATAACTTGACTATTCTAAGTCTAAATTGGGTTTGCTCCCTGTCAACACACTCAGTATATTAGAAGGAAGCTATAGAAATTGAGTTTGCTGAAACTGGACCTCAAACAAAAAAGTTCGGTTTTTGTCTCTCGTTGACCGACAAAATTACCGAATTGCTCTTAGAAATTGAATTTGCCATAACTTAATTATTTGACCTCAGAATGCAGTGTTATTGGACTCAATGGAATCTTTGAATAGTAAACTGCATAAAAATTTAGATTCTAATAGGAGTAAATTACTAAAATATCTTTTATGTCAAAAACCTTAGTTTGAACCTTTATGATCCATTTCTTATCCAAATTGGATGTACCCATTTGTCTATCTTCCTGTTAGACAGTAAGGAATCATTTGGCAATAAGAAATTTCAATTTGAAGCTCTAATTCAAAAAGTAGCTTTTCGGACCCCTAAGGTAGGGGCAAAATGGCCATTTTGCCCAAAATTTAAATTAAGCGTCCTTAACCTCTAAATTATCTTCTAAGTCACTAAAACTAATATTAGAACTGTAATGGATTCACTATAAGTGTTAAAATCATATATTAGGTCAAGATAGTTAAATTTTTAAAATTATCTCTAGGTCTTTTCTTAGAACTTTACATCTCACATTAGGACTATTCCTAAGACTAGGACTAGCTCGTAGGTTAGATTTCATTCATTATATATGTGGGTTATTTAATGAATGAATCATTAGTTTTATTAGTTCTTAGATTCTCTAAATTATTTTGATTATTTTATCTTTTAACCGTAGATTCAGGATATGAAGTTCATCCTATTAAGTTTGATTTGCTTAATAGGATTTATCTTAATCAATATATTACTTTTAGACTGAAACCAAGATCTTATGTCTTATCCTTTTTGGATTATGTGATTAAGCCCAATCTCATGGTATTTATTCCTTAATATATAGTTTAGTAGACCTTGATCAGATCTTAGATAGAATGTCTAATTCATCAAATTAGGACATTATAATTTATTAATTAAACCTGTACTCGTACTTGATTGAATTAGATTAGAACCTGATCAGTTCTAATCCTTCTAACTTATAAAGTCATGCTTATAAGCTACACTCGATAGTAGGAATTGGAGATCTTGAACTTATGTAACTTAGGATAGTTAAAATTGTTTAGTTAGACAACAACAGTGTCACCATGAATAGAAGAGTCCCTTGCTTACTTGAATTATTTTGTGCTACACATTCCTTGTATTTTGTGCTTACTTGGACATATCCTGTAAGAAAACTTTGTGCATGAAATGAAAACATAGAATAATTAGGATAACTGTCGCCTTGGGTTCATTATTGTGGCGTCCCGCTCCTGGTCCCACATGATTAGACCTAAAGGGGTGGTGTGCCACTCCTGACAAATCCCTCACTTATCATTGGATTAGGTAAGATCCATAATTCACTAATAAGGGGAGGATGTGCACAGAATGAACATAAGGATCAGTCATTAAGTTTATACATACATACAGAGTGTAGAAGCAATAAGAAGTAAGGATTACATCTATTCACCATGCATTAAGTAAGAAAATTGAAATATAGCTCAGCAAATAATAAAGTATAGAAAGTAAACACAGAACCTATATTATTACATCATTTTAATTAAAGTAAAAAAAAAGCTAAAAATGGAAATTTCACTCGTCCTCACAATAAAGAAACATGTAGCTAAAGATTTGCTGCTCCAAGCTGCTACGCCTCCTCTAAGTAAGGCTCCTCCTCAAGCACAGGATCTTCAAACTGTTAAATATCTGACATTGTCGGTTTCACAATGCTAGGGCCCCAGCCAATAAAGAAAAATCTTATTAGACAAAATATTTAAGTACATTTTAGGCAAGTAATTTATTAGGCATTTGTTAATATCATCATTTTACTCTAAATAAAATAAAGTATTTATCTAGCATGGGAGCAAGTAAGCAAAAAGGAAAACATGATAAGTTATAAATGTAATACTTTTAACTAAGCAGAAAATGAGGCAAAAGCACATCTCAAGTATAATAAGGTAAGGCATACGTACAGTAGGTTAAAATACTAAAAAGAAAAGTCTAAACCTAAATATATTGATGATCATATGACATATGCTAAAATATTAATCTGGAAGTTGGATATATAATAAGCAGTAAAGTCTAGCATCCTATATATGCATCTACTCAAGTAAGCAGATAGAACAGGAAAAACATAGCTAACTGAAATAAAATGTATCATCATCATAATAAACAGTAAGTTGAAAATTGGAAAAAAAAACATATAACTACCATAACAGAAAGAATTGGCCAATCCGACCCAGTATATTCCCATAGCCTTTATGGGCTAGGGTAGACATGTAATAACTCGGGTTGTTATCTTAGTCAATTAAGACTATTCTTAGTTCTAATCTTGATCATAAGTGTTAACCAAGTCATTAAGAGTCAACTTCTAAGACCCTGTAGAAACCCGCCCCGTCACCGCGCGCAAAAGAAAAGTAATAAATTTAGCGGCGGAGTAGTGCACTACTCGGGATGACGAGAACAAGCAAAACTCATTTTCCCGAATAGGCTAGAAGACTAAGCCACACTGAAGGCTGCTGACTTGAACTTGTGAGTAGGATCGAGAGTTAATACCTAAGATAAGAGTAGAATACTTATCTTAAGTATTAGATTAGTACATATATTGGATTTAAAGAAATAAATAAGAATCCAATATACATTATCAATATATCAGCATTTTTAGTATACTGATCACATCACCATACTAAGTATAATAATATAACAGAGTGCGGAAGCTAAAGTAAAACATCCAGAATACTTTCATCACAGAGCAGTATGTAAACATTCGGCTCAGAAAAGAAAAGAAAAATACATCCAGAGTTATTACAAACTGTTTTTAAAATATGAAATGTAAAGTCTATTTAATATACTAAAATAAAGCAGATAGTAAAGGGGTGGTAGACTGATCCTCTAAGGCTCCACGTACTCCTCCTGGATCTCCTGAACGTCGTCCTGCCCTGTCTCCACAAGCTGCTCGGGATCTAGTAAATTGCTGGATCCCAAAAGTACCCCGTGTTAGACAAAAAAGTCTAACACACCGCAACTAGCTATGCAATACTAAAGTAAATGCAGTAGACAGTAAAGTAAGGAAACTAAAGAAAAACTAAGAAAAATGCTAAGTAACTGAAATTATAATGACTAAACAAAGCAAAATTGCATCACAACTGAATACTGAAAGTGGATGAAAATATCAAATGCTCAGAAATCTATGTGAAAGGAAAGTCATATGCTGTGCTATATGTCACTAGAATGATGCACTCAAATATGCTACACCACGGTATGCCATAGATATATAATAGAACTATCACTGAAAGACTATGAATGGTACAGTCCAATGTATACATACACCCAGTTGGGAAGACAGTACGGTGAAACAGATGCACCCTGAAATTCCCTAGTATGTGTATGTGAAACCCATACTTTATCATTGATACTCATGCATCACTGCTGTAATGATGCTTCAAGCTCATGTTCATGCTTATGCCTATGCTTCTGTTTTATATGAGTAAAATCCAGAAATCCATAAAAACTTGGAATGCCAATGATGAATTCTAAGTCTTCACTGTGCAGAATTCTTCTACAAAGATTCTAACTCCTAGCTTCTACAACAATAATTTGTTAATGTTGCAGATTTACTTAAGGATTAATAGATGGGATGATTGTATACACATATTCAGCACATTTGCAAGAAAGATGATTCTTATCACTTTTATTAAGCCATCCTAACGAAACGGTCTTCGATAGGAGACATCGCCCGTTGGCGATTTTGTATCTCAAGCTAAATTGTTAAGATGCCCTACTCACAATCACACTTAGTGTCTTAAAGAAGATGAATCTCATTACTTAGTTTGTTTGAGCCACACTTATTGAAGCGGTCTTCGCTAGGAGGCATTACCCGTTGGCAATTTGTATTCCAATCAAACTAAGGAATGAGTACCCGTTTAATACGCTCTTAAGTTTGAATGATTTATTCTAACAGGACTGTATTCATCTAATCCCATGGGATAGAACTTGCTCATAAGTCCCCATTAAAGTGAATCAACCAATCCCAAATACTACCGAAGAACCAGTAATATGGGTATACTATACTACACCACCCAATAATCGGAGTTCAAACAAGTCTATTTAATGAATCAAGGAATTATTAAGACTACATAGGCCTATGCTAAATAGGTAAGTCTTATACAAGGCTCCAAGAAAATGTGATCAAGGATCACTCAACATAGGTTCTACCACAAGAGAAGGTATCATTCTAGGGTCTTAAGTGCTTTCTACCACGAGGGGTTAAAATCAACTTCTAAGGTCCAGGGATCATCTAAGCTTTTACCTCAATGAGTCATACAAAATTCTCCTACCTCAAAGTTTATTTAAATTAGGTCTTTTAAATATTTCAAAGATGATCTTATGATGAGATACTTAAAATCTTTCATTCTAAATTTTGATATTAACATCTTAGGTCCTGTTTCATAATTAGGTTTAGAATGATCAGATCAGATGATTAAGTCATCTGATCACAACTAAATATGAGATTATGGGATTTAAATCAAGGATATTATTAAAGTTTTAGATCAATTGTTCAATCAATATGATTTTATTAATCTTCTTATGCTAATGATCTTATTTAGGAAAAAATCAAGGATCTAAAGTTTGGAATTAGATTAAGCAATCACATAGGTTTGTTATTAGCTTTAACATGTCTAATTCAATATTTAAGATCAATACCAAATCAGATGCATTATTGGAAAATGTCAAGTTCATTATCTTATAATCAAGTCAATTAACTTAAGGTTTAGGAGTTTGGGTCTTAATTAAGTAGATTAGGGTTTGACCCCTACTCATATCCAATTAAGATCAAGTGTTTGTTTATAGATCAATGTCAAATTAGTGAGTTAAGAGTGTATTATTGGTGGCAATCTCAAACCTAGATCAAGTCTTTAAAAGTTTGATCAAAGTCTTAAGATTTCTTAAGATTAATTATAAGGTTTAAGTTCTCCATTTTTTATTTGTTCAATCTACACATCATAAGTTTACACACATGATTTCAATACATCTAGCTTACTGCTATGAATCAAATAGATAGATAAATTTCAGAAAATAGAGAGTATTTAGTGCTAATCAAACCCTAATCCAATCCAAAAGGATTAGCATATAAATAAAATTCCAACCATCAGAATTTCATAAAATTTGGCACACAAGTTCTACCTTAACATACAATCAATCAAAAATTGAGTTTGCTAAGATCCAATGATTATAAACCCTAATTTTCACTAATCATTGTTTAATAAAATTAGGGCATAAATTGAAATACAGAGATCAAAAAAATAATTCTCTTAGCACAGGCATTCTACTTTGCATAAGGAGACTAATGGCACCCTAAACATGTAATTTGGCTAAGCAAAATTGCTAATTCACCCTAATCAAGATCTGCAATGATTAGGAAAAAATAGAAAATCTAACCATCAGATGTGCAATATTATTTTATATTCAAATCCCTGTTGATTTTTTAATCAATTTCAGATATGATATTATAGGGTTTAAACCAGTGGATTAAAAGTTATTCAAATAATATATTCTGTATTTTTCTAATTAAAATTTCCTATGATTTGATTAATTAGATTATTTTCCTTAAGGAAAATAAATCCAAATAATCGGATTTATTTAAAACAGGCTCGGCCCATTAGCTGATCTGCGCGGGTCGACTGGGGCCCGAAGACCCGGGACTGTCGCACCGCGCGGGTCACAGGCTGACCCGATCCGCACAGGGTCTTCGTCCCCGCCCCGACTCCCCTCGATAGGAGCTGATTCGGGAAACCCTAGACGGTGCAATTTTATGTCTATAGCGCACGCCTTGGCCTCGGGTCAATCCGGAATCGATCCCCTAGCCGAGACGCACTGACCGACACCCGAAGCCCCCTATGAGGTGGTCCAGATCGATCGAACCTTACTCACCCGAGGGTTCCCTCAATGGAGCTACTATGGAGAGACAATTCTCCCCACAGAGGCCATGCCAGGCCCAGGGCTCGATCGCTACACCATCAGGGAGGTGAGGCAGATCGAAGACCCTTGGTCTTAGGGCCTAGGGTGTGCTAGATCGCTGGATCCTTACTCGACCGAGACGTCCTTACGGAACTTATCCCGATCGATCGAATTGATCAATCGGGGCTAGCTTAGGTCCTATCTAGGATCACATTGGGTTCGAAATGACAATACGGATGCAAACGAATCAAAAGGGAAGAGGTCCGAGCCTCATTAGCTTGAAACCAACAAATGGGGGTACCTGGTTCGATGGGAAAGCTTGGGACAAATGACTGAGGAAGTGGCTGGCCTTAGCTGAGCTTCCAATCACTGCAAAGGTTCCTGAACATCAGGAGAGCCTACTATCAGCGGTTCGAAGCTTCTAGGATCGTCTGGAGGAAGCTCGGACAGACGATAATGTCGGAGAGAAGGTAGAGGAGAATTGGGGACAATCGAGTAGCAAAGGGGCATAGGGAGGATTACTGAGGCTATTTATAGCCTCAAACGAGCTCAGGGAAGCTTCTGGAGAGCTTCATTGGGCTGAGGAGGGTCGGACTGACCGGGCTATGGCCGAGCTCTCAATTTTCCACATTAAGCTCGGTCGGGCCACGAGGCCCGATTGGGGTCCTTGCCAAGACAGGGGAGGTCCTAACGACCTTGCTGAGGTGGACACGGGAGTGGGGGGGGAGGGACAGGCTGGGCAGTTGTCGGTACGGGAGATTTCTTCTGTCGGGGACGGGCGCGTTCGGAACGAAGGTCCACAGTGGCGGAGCCATCAGATGCTATCCGATGGATCGAAGGGAATGCGCTACGGTCCATATCTGCTAGATCCTAACGGCCAGATCGGATTGAATCCGAGTCGTAGGATTAACGGGACGCATCTAACGGCAGATCTGTGGTTCCGTGGAACCAGATCCAGACCATGGAATCCAAGGGTTCGACGGTGAGATTAGCGGGACCCCGCTGTCGCGTGACCCGGGCTCCACAGCAGATCGCCCGCGGTCCGCACAGCGGATCCCGGATGTTAATTTAGTTTAAAGGATATTTATGCAAATATGAAATGTTAGAAACCCTTAAATGCAATTGGACCATTTAAATTTAAATTTATTTATGGTCCAAATGATTTCCAAATTGCACCAAATTTTCACCATTAACTAATTTGAGGATGAGAAATTCAAAAATGCAACCAAAATTTTATTTTGAGATCAAAATATTTTGGGTCTAAACTAGGGTAGCTAGACTCATCAAAATATCATTTTGGATCTAGAGAATTCTAATGAACTTCAAATTTTCATGATAAGTTTTATTTGCTATTCTAGAAGCAATGGAATCAAAATAAATGGTTACTTAGACTATAGGTTAGCAGGGTAACAATCTATGGTTGTTATAAACCCAGTTCAAATCAGGAGTCAAATGGATCGAATCCTGATTTCTAGAAAATCCAGATGAAAAATAATCTCAGATCGAAAAATGAACTTCGCCATTGTGCTCATTGCCCCCAAATTAGCTAGGGCGATGTTTTCGTGTCAATCGGAAGTCGTCAAAATTTTGACGAATATTTTAATAATATTTAAATGCCCCATAAATTAGGAAAATAAAATACTCATCGGATCAAAAATCTGACCTCACCGTTGCGCTCCTCGCACCTCAATTAGTTAAGGGCGAATATTTGGGAATTTTTGAAAATCGAATAAATATTTTGGAATTTATTACTAAAATAGGATTTTTATTTTATGAAAATAATTTAAATTAATTAAATTAAATTATTTAAATCGGGTTAACGGGTCGGATCCGACACGTTAATGGTTCAGATTCGTTATCCTAAGGGATCCGAGCCCGCGGATCCGAACAGCGGGGACCGTCCGATCGGGATCAGATGGGACGGCCCGCGATCGTCACCCTCGTCGAGGGTTCCGCCGCGACACGTGGCACGCCCGCCGCGATACAAGCTTATTCATCGCCTCCCGCGCCTCGCCAACTCCGTCCAAGGGTCCATAAGGACCCTCCCTGCACGTAGGGGTCACCCTTTGCTCGGCTTAGGACCTCTGGAGCTCTCAAGCGTCAATCGAATCCTCCTCCTGTGAACCCTAGCCTTCGGACCGTCCATCAGGTTCTGCCTAACCCTTTCTTCCGCTTACTTGATCATTAGGATTTAAGTTTGATTATTGCTATTACGTGTTAGATTAAGCTTCGATTGGACCTGATAGAGTCCGATCGAGTCCGATCGGCGTATCGAGGCCGAGCCTTAGCGCTTATCCCGTCTCACTTCGCATCGAGGCGAAGGCAAAGAGCCTCGGGGTCGGCCTGAGCCCGACCCGTTTCAGCGGGTCTGTCCGTGCGGGCAGTGGGGCCCGCATTCCACGCGGCATGCCCTAGCTCGCCCGCGCGTCGCATGTGGGGCTTGCTGTCCTTCCATGACAGCAGTTGTGTGGCCCACCCGCGGGTCCGTGCTCAGTCCCGGGCTACCACGTGTCTGTGGCGGGCCCCGCCTCCATCATTAACTACAGAATACTAATATACTAATATATATATATATATATATATATATATATGGATATATGCATTATTATTTTATATTAGGTTAATCTGAGTTAATTAGATTAATAATTATAAGTTAAGATAATTAATCCCTCTGTTAATTAGGGTTAAGACACTAATATATATATATATATATATCAGATTAGTTAAATTAATTAATTAGTATTAACCATTAATTAGTGATAAGTGAGTTAGTTTACTTGTAATAATTAAGTTAAATTAATTAGTAGTAAAATGATTTAATTATCACTAACCAATAACATCAAAATAATTAATTAGTTAATTAAATTAATTTAAATAATAATTAACAATAATTAATATAGTATTAGTACTTAATGAATTCATAACCATGGGATTAATAATTTCTCTAATATTAATGATTTAACAAATTAGGATTAATTCAATTAAATAATAGAATAATTATTAATTAATTTATAATTAATGTTAATTAAATACTTATTAGGAATAATTAATTAAGTAATCATAAAATTCATTTTTAACTTTAGGAACAAATAATAAAATAATACAAATTAAATAAACAAATAGTAATTTTCATTATTTAATTTAAATTATTTAATTCAAAATCTTTAAAGTTTAATAAATGATCCAAACATAATCAATATAGGTTTCATTTTACTCAGAAAAATAAAAGGAATCAAATAATGTAATTTTAAAATTAATTTCGAGGTACGTATAATGTGGTGACATTTTAGGACATAAACAAACCCTCACAACTTTTAACATAATTGTCCAAACATAGACAATATGGGTCTTAAAATACTCAAGAGAACAGTCACAATATTATAGAAGTATTAGTTTCCTCAATTGGAGCTTAGTTTGAAAAGTAACGTTTAGGACCCTACCCTAAAAATGACCAAAATGCCCTTAGACTTCAATTGACCATAACTTGGCTAATTCAACTCCAAATTCAGAAATTCAAAGTGCTAACTAGCTTAGACTTTTAATGTCATCAATAAATCAAAAAAATATTTAGGATCTGAACTCTAAAAATTAAAAAATGACCAAAATACCTCAAATCTTAGTTAAGCCATAACTTGACCATTTGAAGTCCAAATTGGGTTTACTTACTGTCAACACACTCAGTATATTATAAGAAAGCTATATAAATTGAGTTTGCTGAAATTGGATTTCAAATGAAAAAATTCAGTTTTTGTCCCTATTAACCGACAAAACTACCGAATTGCCCTTAGAAATTGAAACAACTATAACTTAGTCATTTGACCTCAGAATGTAGTGGTCTTGGTCTCTATGGAAGCCTTCAATAGTAACCACCAGTAAATTACATAAAACTTTAGATTCCATTATGAGTAAATTACTAAAATACCCCTTAGGTCAAAAACCTTAGTTTGGACCTATATGATTCGTTTTTTATCCAAATTGAGAGTACTTACTGTCTATCTTTATGTTAGACACTAAAAAATCATTTGGCAATAAGAAATTCTAATTTGTAGCCCTAAATCAAAAAGTCACTTTTTGGACCCTTAAGTAGGGGCAAAATTGTCATCTTGCCCAAATTTAAGTTAAGCATATTTAAACCCTAGATTATCTTCTAAGTCAATAAAACTAATGTTTTGTCGATAATAGAATCATTCTAAGCGTCCAAATCAATTATTAGGTCAAAATGATAAATTCCTAGATTTTCTCTAAGTCTTTTATTAGGAACTTACACCTCATAGTAAGACTATTCCTAAGACTATGACTAGATCATATATTAGATTTCATTCATTAAAAAATAGAGTTTTTTAATGAATGAATCTTTGGTTTTATTAGTTTCTAGATTTTACAATTTATTTTGATTAGTTTATCTTTTAACCCTAAATTTAGGATAGGAGATTCATCCTATTAAGTTTGATTTGCTTAATAGGATTTACCTTAATCAATCGATCACTTTTAGACTGAAGCCTAGATCTTTTGTCTTATCTTTTTGGATTATGTGATTAAGCTCAATCTTGTGGTGTTTAATTTATAGTTTAGTAGATCTTCATCAGATCTTAGGTAGAACGTCTAAATCCATCTAATTATGACATTATAATTTGTTTCTTAACCCATAGTCGTACTTGATTGAATTAGATTAAAACTTGATTAGTTCTAATCTTTTTTAAACTTACAAGGTCATGCTTCTAAGTTACACTCGATAGTAAGAATTGGAGATTCTGAACTTGTGTGACTTAGAATAGTTAGATTGGTTAGATTAAATAACAAATGATATCACCATGTTTAGTAGAGTCCCTTGCTTACTATTTGACTTTGTGCTATGCAATCCTTGAATTTTGTGATTATTTTTCATTAAACATGTCATATAAAAAAATATTATTGCATAAAAATGAAAACTTAGAATATTAAGAAAACATTTACATTTGGATTCAGTTCATGAGAGATTATAGTGCATATTACTCCAATGGACAGGGGTAAGGAGAGATCAAGATGCTTAACATCACTCATTGAGGAGAGTGTCTTAAGCTTGGGAACAATTTTGCCTTATAGACGTGATTGACTCCTCAGTTGTTTCTGAAATTATCCACAGAAACAAAAGTAAAATAACTAAAAAATATTTACATAGTATTATCTGCCTTTTTAGTCATATAGTATTGTGTTGTTATATTATGTCTGCCCTAGCTCATAAAGGCTATGAGAATATTTTGGGCTGGATTGGCCAATTCTTTCTGATATGGCAGCTATATATTCTCTTTAGTTCAGCTTACTATTTTCTATATTGTTGATACATTTTATTTCAATAGCTGTATTTTTCTTATGTTACATGCTTACTTGAGTAGATGTATATATATATGATGCTAAACTTTACTGCTTATTATATGTAGCACTTCCAAATTAATATTTTAAATTAGCATATGTTATATGATCATCAGCATATTTAGGTTTATACTTTTCTTTTCAGTATTTTTACTTACTGTATTATATATGTATGCCCTACCTTGTTTAGTTTACTTAAGGTATGCTTTTGCCTTAATTCTTTCTTAGTTATAAATATTACATTTATAACTTATCATCATTCCCTTGTACCTATGCTAGATAGATGTTTCATTTGGTATAGAGTAAAATGGTGATATTAACAAATGTTTAATTTAGACATTTTGTCTAACAATATTTTTCTTTGTTGGCTGGGGCCCTGGCATTGTAAAACCGATAATGTTAGATATTGAGCAGTTTGGGGAACCAGCGCCTGAGGAGGAGCCTTACATAGAGGAGGTGCAATAGCTTGGATCAAAAGATATTTAATTTCTTTTATATTCATTGTGAGGATGAGAGTATTTTTATTTCATTTTCTAAACTTAAATTAAAATGTTATAATAATATAGGTACTCATGACTATGTTTACCTTCTGCATATAATTATTTCTTAGGCTATTTCATTTCTTTTCATGTCAGATGTATTGTAAATATATGTAATCTTTTCTTCTTATTGCTTCCACATTCTTTATGCATGTATAGATTTAGTGACTCATTCTCTTATGTATTTTGTGCACATTCTTCCCTTAGCAGTGGATTGTGGATCTTACCTAATCCAATGATAAGTGAGGGATTTGCTAGAGTGATACTCTAGTCCTTAGTCTAATGATTGTGGACTTAAGGATCCGGGCACCACAAGACATAATATAACAAAATAGCACAATATGACTGAAGAGGCAGATGGTACTATGCAAATATCTTTTAATTATTTTACTTTTATTTTTGTGGATAATTTCAGAAATAGCTGAGGAGTTAAGCACATCTGCAAGACTGAACGGGTCCCAAGCTTAACACACAGTCCTCAATAAGTAATGTTAAGCATCCTGTTCCCTCCTTTACCTCTATCTATTGGAATAAATGTGCACCATAATCTACCATGAACTAAACCCAAATACAAATGTTTTCCTAATATTCTAAGTTTTCATTTTTTATGCAACAATATTTTCTTATATGATATGTCCAAGGGAAATAAACACAAAATACAAAGAATGCGTAGCACAATAATAAATAGTAAGCAAGGGACTCTACTAAGTATGGTGATATCATTTGTTATCTTATTTAACTAATCTAACTATTCCAAGTTACACAAGTTCAGGATCTCCAATTCCTACTATCGAGTGTAACTTAGAAGTATGACCTTATAAGTTATAAGAATTATAACGTAATAGGTTCTAATTCAATCAAGTATGACTATAGGTTAAGAAATAAATCACAACTTCCTAATTTGATGATTTCAGACATTCTAACTAAGATCTGATCAAGATCTACTAAACAAGGGATTATGACTTTTAATATCATGAGATTGGAGTTAAGCATATAATCCAAAGGTACGATATAAGAAATCTAAGATTTCAATCTAAATGTGATCTATTAATTAAGGTAAATCTTATTAAGCAAAGTCAAACTTAATATAGGATGGTTCTCCTATCCTAAATTTAAGGTTGAAAGACAAAATAATCAAAATTAAATTGAAAAATCTAGAAACTAATAAAACCAAGGGTTTATTCATTGAATAATCCCATTATTCAATGAATGAAATCTACCATATGATCTAGCCCTATTCTTAAGAATAGCCCTAATGTGAGGTGTAAGGTCCTAAGGAAAGACTTAGAAATAGTTTAGGAATTTTAACCATCATGACCTAATAATTGAGTTTAACACTTAGAATGATTCTATTACATTTCTAATATTAGTTTTAGTGATTTAGAAGATAATTTAGGGTTTAAAAATGCTTAACCTAAATTTTGGGCAAAATAATAATTTTGCCCCTACTTAAGGGTTCGAAAAGCCACTTTTTGAATTAGAGTTCCAAATTTGAATTTTTTATTGCCAAATGATTCTTTACTATCTAACTTGATGATAGATAGTAAGTGTACTCAATTTGGATAAGAAATGAGTCCTATAGGTACAAACTAAGGTTTTTGACTTAAGGGGCAATCTTGTAATTTACACCAATTGGAACTTAAAATTTTTTTTAGTTTACTATTAGTTGCTATTCAAGGATTCCATAAAGTCCAAAAACACTACATTTTGAGGTCAAATGGCTGAGCTATGGTTATTTCAATTTCTAAGGGCAATTCAGTAAATTTGTCGGTCAAAGGGAGACAAAAATTGAACTTTTCCATTGATGTCCAATTTTAACAAACTCAGTTTCTATAGCTTCCTTATAATACACTAAGTGTTTTGACAATGAGTAAACCTAATTTGGACTTCAAATGGTTAAGTTATGGCTCAACTAGGGTTAAGAGTATTTTGGTTATTTTGCCTCACATTTGTATAGTTATAAATATTATATTTATAACTTACCCTATTCTTTGTATGCTTGCTACTCCTACTGTTTTTAGTTTACTTTTCATTATGTTTAAGTATAAAAATGGTGACATTAATTATTCATGTAAAATATTCAGCCTAAAATGTACTTAGACAATTGTCTAATAAGATTTTCTTTTATTGGCTGGGGCCCTGGCATTATGAAACCGATTATGTCAGATTCTGATAGATTTGAGGAGCCGGGTGCTGAAGGAGAGGAGCCTTATTTAGAGGAGGAGCATCAGCCAGGAGAGACAGGTACTGCCTAGATTTCTTTTTAGTTTTCTATAAGGATAAAAGATTTTATTCAGTCTTTTAAATTATGTATTTAAATGTTGTAATACTATAGGTAATGTGACTGTGATTACTTTTTTATACTTAAATATTTATTGAGCAATGTTGTGTTTCTTGCTTGATGTATGGTGAATGGATGTAAGTTTATTCTATTTTGCTTCCGCAATCTATATGTATGTCATATTTAGTAACTGATCTTCTTAGTTATCATGTGCATGTCCTTCCCTTATTGGTGGGTTGTTGATCTTATTTAATCCAATGATAAGTGAGGGGTTTGCTAGAGTGACACTCCACTCCTTAGTATAATGATTGTGGACTTAAGGAGCATGGAACCACAGTTGGTATCAAATAATTCCATAAGGTGTTAGATTGGAAATTGTATCCCACTTTACCTAATGGATGATTATTCTGCTAATCAGTCACTAACTGAATACATGAGTTACATTCAAGTACCATAATCATGAGCTCAAAATAATAACAGTATAAAATGGAAAATACATTCATAAGTAATATAACTTAAGTAAAAATAAACTTTAGTATATCATGTAGCTAACTAATTCGAGTTAAGCCTTCATAAGATTTACAATATCAAGAACTTGAAATATTAGGACTTAACTTTCATACCAAGACATATAAATCCATACAGGATTTCAAATCAATAAATAGGTCTTAAATCACTCTTAAGCAGTTACCTTCCACATTCTAAATTTTTTCCTCCCTAAGAATAATAACATCACAACCTACTTTCAGGAATCACTAAGGCTAATGATATTTCCCTTAGAAGTTTAAAATATACGTTGTTCCCCTAGACGTTCATCTTCCACTCCCCTTGCTTTCCATAGTTTCTCTGGAGAGATTAACACTTTGGGTGAAGCTATTAAAGGCTTTAGTAGATAGTAATCTGAAGTAAAAACACTAAATTGGAAGACCATCCATTATATCAAGTCACCAAAACCTTTCATTAGCGTCTATAACTTCTATTTCACTAATGCCTTCCCATCCTGTAACAACCCAATATTGTTACCTAGCTTAATTTGAGCCTAATCATATCTTGATTATTATTCTGTTAATTTCATATAGCTATTGGAATCAATACCTAAAGATTTGGTGCGATTCGGAGCTAAATTCAATATTTTAGAATATTTTAATACTTAAGTAATTAGAAAATTGAGGTATTTATTTTGACATCGAAATTGAAATCCAACTT
This sequence comes from Gastrodia elata, assembly GCA_016760335.1. Lineage (NCBI taxonomy): Eukaryota > Viridiplantae > Streptophyta > Magnoliopsida > Asparagales > Orchidaceae > Gastrodia > Gastrodia elata. Next base: position 10,114,894 of record CM028685.1, on the reverse strand, counting down.
CGCCGTTGCGATCGTCACCCCCAAATTAGCTATGGGTGATATTTTGGACGCATTTGAAAGTCGTCGGATTTTCACGAATATTTTAATATAATTAAATACCCCGAAAATTAACATAATTAAATAATAGTCGGAATCAAAATACGACTTTGCCGTTGAATTCCTCACCCCCAAATTAGTGATGGGTGAATTTTTTGGGATTTTTCGGAGTACGTTTAATTAATCTGAATTTTTAATAAATTAAAAATTATGAATAATAATTAATTATTCATTAATTTGCATTTAATCCTTCTTTCCTCCCTTAATTTTGGCTGGCCATTTTTCCCTCCTCCATGCAAGTCACTTAAGGCTATCCCTCCCCGCTCCTCTCCTCTTAGCCATGCCCTCCCTAGGCAAGTAGGATGGCTCTTCACATCCTAGCCCCTAGCTCATGATGGAGCCTCACTCTCCTCCTTTAAAAAGAGAGCACAGCCCCTCTTCTCTTGCTTGCTAAAATTTTCTCATCTTCCTCCTCCATTGATCCTTTGTGCTGAAAGAAGGAGCTCATCTCTAAGGCTTTGAAGAAAGGCAAAGGTTCCTTCTTCCTCCACCCCTTGCAAGGCTAAGATACCCATTTGTTCCTCTCCTTATCTCCTTCATGTTACTACAATGCTTGAATGTATCTCTAGAAGTCTATAAACATGTATGGAAGCCATTAAAGCTCATTGAGGTAGCTCATTTATTCGAAAAATGCAAGCTCTGTTTTCGTCCATTTTGTATACCTTATTCTATATCCATGCTTTTTATATAGCTAAGATGCTCTGTTTATGCCGATTTTGGTGTCGATGGAAAGGTATCGAAAAGATCTTTCAATTGATATATAGCACCACTCATGGAATGCTTTGGATTGGGAGTATTTGAGCTTGAAAGTAGGCATTATAGGTTTCGTCCTAGCGAAATCGCCGTCTGGCGCTGCAGCGCCCAAAGTTGCAAAACAGGCCACTGCAGCGGCATTTCGGTAAAAATCTTATAAATCAGTTATTAAGTTAATTAAATAGTAAATCGCAAAATGGACCGCTCCAGCGCGTCGTAGTGCGCTGCAGCGGGCTTTAGCGAAATTTTCGGAAAACTTTAGGAAATCAGAAAATTAAATTAATTGAACAGTATTTTCGCAAGTTTGATCGCTGCAGCGTGTCATAGCGCGCCACAATGCGCCGCAGCGCTAAAAGCGCCACCGCGCGCTGCAGTGCTAAAAACGCCATAGCGCGCTGCAGCAGCCGAAGTGCCACAGCGCGCTCCAGCGCCAAAAGCGCTGCAGCGCGCCACAGCGCACTGTATCACCTAAAATTGCAAAATATCCAGAATTTTCTTAATACTGCCTAGTTTTGGCTGAAATGGCCAAAACTTTACTGTTTTTGCATTTTAAGGTATCGTTATTTGAAAAGGCACCTCGATATTTAAGAGTTTTACTTATTACAATTTAAGTAGGTCTTCACAATCTCCCCAACTAAAGTACCTGATGTTCTCGTCAGTATCCACACAGATCCAAGAACCACCCATTGGGTAGATAAGACTAGATGTGACCCCTATAGGCACAAGAGGTACCCACAACCATATAGTACCTTAACCATCATGGGTTCAAGAGGCTGCTCACATGAAGTGGTACTTTGCCCTGTATGGTACTTAGCTCCTATTTGACACCCTATGGTTTACTCTAATACCATTTGTAACATCCTAAACTCTTAAGCACCAAGGTATTGTCCGCTTTAACCTGAAAGGCCTCATAATTTTTCCCTCAGAAAATAACTTCCCAGTAGGTCACCATCCTGGGAGTGCTCCCACTTGAGCATGCTTAACTTTAGAGTTCTTTTCAGGAACTCCACCATTATTTGAAAAGGCGTCTTGATGTTTAAGAATTTTCTTATTACTACTTAAGTGGGTATTCACAAGGAATATCCCGTCTCCCTGAATAGCTGAAAACCAAACCCCTCTGAAAGGCTGCTGACTCAACCTCAAGGAGGGTTGAGAGCTAATACTTAATATAAGAGTAGTATCATTATCCTAAGTATTAGACAAATACATACATTGGATTTAAATTACAATAGGAGTCCAACATATGTATGAGATATCAACATTTCTAGTATACTGATCACATCACAATACTAAGTATAAATAGTATATAATAGAATGCAGAAGCTTAAAACAAACATCCAGAAACATTTATCACAAAATCTGTATGAAAACATTCGTCTCAGAAAAGAAAAGAAAATACATCCAGAATTATTACAAACATTTACTGAATAATAGACATAGAGCTAAGTACTGAATGGAAAATAAACTAAGCAGAAAAGTAGTGAAACTAGAGGAGAGTCCACTAGTGCTCCACTGGCTCCTCCTGAATATCCTAGGTAGCCTCCTGACCTAGCTCAATATAATGCTCAAGATCTAGCAAATTGCCAGATCCCAAAAGTACCACATGTTAGACAGTAAGTTTAACACATCGAAACTAATCTAAACAGTTCTAATTATTCATTTAACATTTACATAATATAATTAAATATGCAGAAATATTGTAAAGGTAACTTAAAGCATAGAACTGTATAAAATTGTACAAAACTGAAGTAAGGTGAAGTAAAGTAAAACTGAACTATAAGCTAAATACTGAAAGTAAACCAAAAATAGTAATGGATCTGAAATTGAGTAGTTATCTATAAAATTATACTGTATGACATTGAATATGTGCATCTGAATATGCCACAATACTGTATGCCACTAATATGTAACCAAAATATCATTGAATTATTATGAGTCATACGGTCCAATATATACATACATCCAGTTGGGAATTGCGATGCCAATGCATCCTGAAATTCCCCAGTCAATGTATGTAATATTCTGTAACTCATAAATCATCACTGATACTCATATATCATCACTGATACTCAACATCATGCTTATTCTCATGCTCATGCTTCTAATCTACACGAGGTAAATCCAAAAATATACTTAAAAATTTGATAATGAATTCAAGGTCTCCATTATGCAGAATCCTGCTAAAAGGATTCTAACTCTTAAATTATAATTCGATAATTGGTTAAAGTTGAGGATTTATTTAAAAATCATTAAATATGATGATTATATACACATATTTAGCATATTTGCAAGAAAGGTGGTTCTTAACACTTAGTTTGATTAAGCCACCCTAACGAAGCGATCTTCAATAGGAGGCATCACCCGATGGCGATTTGTATCTCAAGCTAAGCTATTAAGATGCCCAACCCACAATTATGCTTAGTATCCTAAATAAGGTGACTCAAATTACTTAGTTTATTTAAGCCACACCTATTGAAGTGATCTTCGCTAGGAGGCATCACCTGATGGCGATTTGTATTTTAATCAAACTAAGGGATGAGTCCCAATTTATAACGCTCTTAGTCTTGGAAGATTTACTCCAACAGGACTGTATTCATCTAATCCCTCGGGATAGCACCTGATCATAAGTCCACATTGGAGTGAATCAACCAATCCTGAATACTACTGAAGAAATTCAATACTATGGGTATACTATACTACACCAACCAATAATCTAGGTTTAGACGATTTTAATTAATCAATAAGGATTTATCAAAGCTATTAATCCTTACTCTACATGGGTGAGTCCTACACAAGGCTCCAAGGGTATGATCAAAAGATCACTCGATGTAGGTTGCTACCACAAGGAATAAGTCCCATTTTAAGTACTTTAGGTGATTCCTAGTACAAGATATCAAGTTCAACTTCTAAAGTTATGAATGATCATCTAAGCTTCTACCTCAAAAAGTTATAAAAGCCCTTCTTACCTCAAAATATCAATAATTAAGGTCTTTAAATATTTCAATAATGATCCTATATCAAGACCCTTCAGATCTCACTTCTCTACTTCTTAAGCTAATATTCAAGTGGTCAGATCAGATGATTAAAATTCATCTGATCCTATTATATTCTATAATTATGGGATAAAATCAAAGATCTTATTAGAGTTAGATCATTTCATAAATCATTACAATTTTATTATCTATTTTATGCTAATGGTCTTATATAAGAGAAAATCAAGGATCTAAGGTTTAGATTCAGATGGTTCAATCACACATATTCAATATTAACCTTAGCACTTCTAATTCAATAATTTAAGATCAATATTAAATCATATGCATTATTGGAACAATGTCAATTAAATTATCTTTCAATCAAATTAATTGAGTAAGTGATTAAGGTTTAAATCTTAATCAAGATAAGTAAGAGTTAAACCCCTAACCTTTCTATCATTAAGACTAAAGGTTAATTTATAGGTCAATGACAAATCAATGTGTTATTAGTATATTATTGATGACAAACTTTGGGTTTAGATTAAGTATCATCTACTTAATCAAATTAGCAAGATTTTTATGTTTAATTGTAGTTTAATATCATTTACACATGATTAGGTGTCCAAATAAATATTTAGAGTTTTCTAATATACATCATAATATTATGAAAGCATCTAAATATAAAGATGACATAGAATAAAAAGGTAATTAAGACTAACCAAATTCTAAATCAAAACAAATGGATTAGCACTTGATTATAATTCTAAATGACTTAAGTTTCATGCCATTTGATTATTAAGATATACTTATTCAATGCAAACACTTAAGCTTCTATTACTTAGCATTTGGCACAAAATACATTTAAGGTACATAGTAGATTATGAGCACTTATTAAAAATAACAAAGTTTCAAACTTAATTTCTATATAGAATTTTATGCAATATTTCATTTTAGCTAAAATAGGTTCAAAGTTTATATAACTTAGTCCCACTAGGGTCTTAGTGTGAAGACCCACTTAAGTGGTAATAAGTGAAACTCTTAAACATCGAGGCACCTTTTCAAATAACGGTGGAGTTCCTGATAAGAACTCCAAAGTTAAGCATGCTTAGGTGGGAGCACTCCTAGGATGGGTGACCTGCTGGGAAGTTATCGTATGTGGGCAAAACTGTGAGGCCTTTCAGGCCAAAGCGGACAATACTTTGGTTCTTAAGAGTTTGGGCTGTTACATTCCTCCCCGAGTGGTGCGCCACTCCACCGCCAAAATTGATTATCACTGTCTCTTTTGTACGCGGCGATGGGGCGGGACGCTACATGTCCACATGTCGAGAAAGAAACTCAACGGAATATATTATTAAGAAGAGAACTTCGTAGCAATACATACACTAACTTTTGTCTCATTTTAGCAGATGGATACCCACTGTGCCTCTTACATCAATCACTTTATTTTGTACGATTAATAAAGTGAAATCAATCTTATTTAATTCTTCGTGGATTCTGAATCCTAGAACATTGCTTCCTCTTTTGAAATCTTTAATAGCTTCTCACTCCTTTATTTTTGTCAGCTGGACAAAGTCTCTCAACTTGTCATTACACCATTTAGCAAAACCCTTAAATGTAGGACTACCGTTCGGAGCTCAACTGCAAGCCAGTCAATTCTGCAAGGTACATAGTCCCGTTGGAGAGATAGAATTTGAAGCCAAGCTTGTAGTCCTGCCAATATCCAACTTCGACATCATTTTGGGCATGAATTGGCTAAGTCAGCATGATGCCATCATAAACTGCCAAAGAAAAAAGATCACCCTGGGTAATGGTAAATGAGCTAAGTCGTTTATTGGGAACTTTAGTACAAGAGCTTCTTTAGTCAATTCTATCAAAGCAAAGAAATTAGTAAGCAAAGGTTACAGCGTCTTCCTAGTAACAATACAAGAAGAAAAGAAGGAGGATGTTCCTATATCTAAGAACCCCATCGTCTGTGAATTCGCCGATGCTTTTCTAGAAGATTTACCCAGTCCTTCTCCTACATGAGAAATATGGCACCTAAGGAATGCAACCATTATCAAAGGTTCCGTATTGTATGGCACCTAAGGAGTTGCAAGAGTTGAACAAGCAACTAGAAGAGCTGCTAGAAAAAGGCTTTATTCGGTTGAGTTCATCTCCTTGGGGAGCGCCAGTTTTATTCGTGAAAAAGAAAGATGGATCAATGAGAATGTGCATCGATTATAGAGAATTGAACAAAGTAACTATCAAGAACAGATATACATTTCCACGAATCAATGATCTATTTGATCAATTATCTGAGCCAAGGTATTTTCCAAGATCGATCTGCGGTTTGGTTGTCACCAGCTAACAGTTAAAGATGCGGAAATAGAAAAGATAGTATTCAAAACTCGTTATGGACATTACGAGTTTCTGGTTATGTCTTTTGGCTTAACAAATGCACCGTCCATCTTTATGGATTTAATGCAGCGAGTACTAAAAACATATTTACATAAATTTATCAGTCTTCTTTGATGATATCCTGATTTATTCAAAAAGTAGTGCTGATCAGGAGAAGTACTTAAGGTTAGTTCTACATGAACTCCAAAACCATGAGCTTTATGCAAAATATTTTAAGTGTGAATTTTGGCTTAACTCAGTCGCCTTTTTGGGCCACGTCATAGATGCGCAAGGAATTAAGATAGACCAAAATAAAGTTAGCACCATTCAGAATTGGTTACAGCCAAACTCTGTGACTGGTATCATAAGCTTTTTGGGTCTCGCAGGGTATTATAGAAAATTCGTCAAAGTCTTTTTGCAGATAGCATCTCCTCTCACAAAGTTGACTCAGAAGGCAGTGCCATTCGACTGGAGTTCAGAATGTGAGAATATCTTTCAAATGTTAAAAGATGTTATTTCTTCTACCCGAGTTCTTACCTTACTTAAAGAAGGTTTAAACTACCAAGTCTATACTAATGCATTTGGGATAGGCTTGGGTTGTGTGCTAATGCAGGAAGGAAAGGTTATTACTTATGCATCTCGTCAGTTAAAACCTCATGAAAAGAATTATCTCATTCATGATCTCGAATTAGCTGCCGTAGTCTTTGCTTTGAAAATTTGGCATCTTTATCTGTATGGTGTCCAATGTTCTATATTTATAGATCATCAGAGCTTAAAGTATATTTTCACTCAGCGTGAACTCAACTGCCGTCAGCGAAGATGGCTTGAGTTAATAAGCGATTATGATTTATCGATCCAGTATCATCCGAGGAAAGCGAATGTTGTAGCCGATGCACTCATTCGTCATGCTACGCTCTCCTCCTTAATAGCATTAAGTACTTTAGAGGAAGAATTCAGAAAACTTGATATCATGCCAACTCACGGTGATATGTTAAATGTATTAATATTTATGAGTACCATTGAACCAACCTTTCACCGTGATATCTCCATCTCCCAAACAAAATATGAGGACTATTTGAAGTTTAAAGGGGAAATCGAAAGTGGTCGTCAATTCGACCTGCAGTTGCGAGGTAATGTAATCTATCAAGAAGATTGCCTATGGATTCCCAAATTCATGCATCAAGAGATTTTAGTGGAATGACACAATTCTGGTTACCAAGTACATCCTAGTAGTACTAAGATGTATCAAGACCTGAAGAAGTCATTCTGCTGGCCGAGAATGAAGAAAAGTGTGGCTAAATTCGTGTCGTAGTGTCATGCCTGTAATCTAGTCAAGGCCGAACATCAGAAGCCTAGAGGACTTCTCCATCCTCTAGCAATTCCTGAATGGAAGTGGTTTGATATTTCTATGGACTTCATAATGGGTTTACCCAAATCAAGATCTGGTACTGATTCAATTGGGTCATTATCGATTGACTGACCAAATCGGCACATTTCATTCCAATACGTCAAACTGATTCTGTAAAGAAATTGGTGAAGCTGTATATCAAGGAAATTGTCAGACTTCATGGTATTCCAAGGTCTATCATATCTGATCGTAATAGTCGATTCACTTCTAAATTCTGGCGAGCTGTGCATCAAGACTTGGGGACTACCCTAGCCATGAGCACCGCTTTTCATCCTCAAATAGATGGTCAAATCGAGCGAGTTAATCAAGTTCTTAAAGATCTTCTTTGTCTCTGTATCTTGGATTTCAGAGGTTTTTGGGAAGATCATATTCCTTTAGTTGAATTTGCTTATAACAACAGTTTCCAATCAAGTATCGGCATGGCTCCGTATGAAGCCTTGTATAGCAGAAAATGCAGTATGCCCTTAGCATGGTATGAAATAGGCATTGTTCAATTGTATGGTTCAGATTTAGTTGAAGAAATGAATAAGAAGGTGCAATTGATCCAGCAGAGGATTAAAGCAGCTTAAGATCGCCAGAGTAAATATCACGATACCCATCATCATTCTTTAGAGTTCAATGTTAGAGATTTTGTGTATCTCAAGGTTAGCCCAATGAAAGGTGTATTTCATTTCGACGTAGCCGGGAAACTCAGTCCTCACTATGTCGGATCGTTCGAATTAATAGAGAAAATTGGTTCTACAGCGTATAGATTAAAACTTCCTGAAGATTTCTCTGCAGTTCATAATGTGTTCCAAATCTCCTCGCTACGGAGGTGTCTTCGTAATCCTTCTCATCTAATCTAACTCCCAGTGGTATCTCTTCAGCCAGATCTTTCTTATATTGAAGAGCCTATCAGAATCGTAGCTCATTATCAGAGGCAGTTAAGAAATTGTTCTATCCCCATGGCAAAGATTTAGTGGAGCAATCGCTCTATTAAAGAATCTACTTGAGAAAAAGAGGCCAATATGCAACAGAAATTTCTAAGTCTCTTTGATAATCTAGGTATCTAAGATTCAAAATTTCCATTCTTAATTTTCTGTGTTTATCTTTACCTTCTTTGTAATGATGTCGAGGACGATATCATTTTTAAGTGGGGGAGTCTTTAACAACCCAATATTGTTATCTAGCTTAATTTAATCATAATCATATCTCAATTATCATTCTGTTAAGCTCATATGGTCATTTGAATCAATCCATGAAGATTTGATTCGATTTAGAGCTAAATCAAATATTTTGGATTACTATAATATTTAATTAATTAGAAAATTAAGATATTTAATTTGACCTCAAAATCGAAATCCGACTTCGTCATTGCAATCGTCATCCCCAAATTAGTTAGGGGTGATGTTTTGGACACATTTGGAAGTCGTTGGGTTTTCGCAAATATTTTAATATAATAAAATGCGTCGAAAAATAGAATATTTAAATAATCGTCAGAATCGAAATCCGACTTCACCATTGAATTCCTCACCCCCAAATTAGTTTTGGGTGAATTTTTTGGATTTTTCGGAGTGCATTTATTTAATCTGAATTTTTAAGCAAATTAAGAAATTTAAAAATAAATAAATGATTATTTAATTAAGAAAAATTATTTTCTTAATTTGTATTACTGGCTACCCATCCCTCTTCTCTTTTTTGGCTGACCCCTCTCCTCCTCCCCTTAATTGCAAATCTTGATGGCAAGGCCATCCCTCTCCCCATGCCTCCTAGCCTCCCTAGTTCTTAATGGCCTCCCCCTTTCTTCTCCCCTTTAAGAAAGAGCTCAGCCCCTCCTTTATTTGCTTGCTGCCAAGCTGTGAGCTCTCCCTCCTTCCTCCATTGTTGCTCCTTGTGCTAAAGAAGAAGAATAAGAAGTTCCTCCTCTAAGAGTTTCGAGTTTTCTTCCTCCTTTCCTTGAAAAGTCAAAGGTACCGCCTTTCCCTCCATTGGTTAATCCAATGGCTATTCCATTTCGTTATTATGCTCATTTGTATGTTTAAGATTCTATGTTACCTTAGTTGTGCATCTATAAAGCTATCTTTAAGATGTAAGAACTCAAAAAAATAAAAATATGTAAGCAATAGGGAATGATATGTAAAGTTGCTAATACGAATTTCTGTATACCCAGTCAATTAACCCCACGATTTGTATTGATAATTTAATCTTTTGGTGCTGATTTAAGTATCAATGGAAAGGCCTTGGAAAGAGCTTTCCAATGGTAAATGACACCGTATGTGAAGTACTCTAGGTTGAGAGTAATTGAGCCCGAAAGTTGACCCGTTGCGGTTTTCGCACAGACGAAATCAGCGTCTGGCGCTACAGCACGTCGTAGCGCCCGGAAATATTGAAATGACCATAACTTTGTCATTTAGACTCCAAATTAGAAAATTTAAAATGCTAGATAACTTAAAATTTCAGTACCAACAATAATCAGAAATAATATTTAGGTTTGGAACCCTAAAAAAATCAAACATAACCAAAATACCCATAATAATAATTAGGTCATAACTTAACAAATTGAAGTCCAATTTGGGTCTACTCCCAGTTAAAGTACTCAGTATGATATATGGAAGTTATAGCCACTGATTTTTCTAAATTTGAACATCAAATGAAAAAGTTAGCTTTTTGACTCCTCTTAGTTTAGAAAATTACCAAATTGCCCTTAGAAATTGAAATAACTATAACTAATTCATTAGACCTCAGAATTTAGTGTTCTTAAACTATATGGAATCCTTTAATAGCAACCAACAGTAAATTACATAAAAATTTAGATTTTATTAGGTGCAGTTTACTAAAATGCCTCTAGGCCAAAAACCTTAGTTTGGACCTATAAGACCCATTTCTTATCCAAATTTAGTGTACTTACTATCTATCTTTATATTAGACACTAAGGAATCATTTGGAAATAAGAAATCTTAATTTGGAGCTCTAAATCAAAAAGTAACTTTTTGGACCCTTTAAGTAGGGGCAAAATGGTCATTTTGCATTTTGCCCAAAATTTAGGTTAAGCGTCCTTAACCTCTAAACTACCTTCTAAATCAATAAAACTAACATTTGAACTATAATAAGATCATTATAAGTGTTAAAAATCTATTTTTAGTTCAAAATATTAAATTTCCTAAAATTTCCTCTAAGTTTTTTCTTAGGACTTTACACTTCACATTAGGACTACTCCTAAAACTATGACTAGTTCATATGTTAGATTTTATTCATTGGAGAAGTGGGTTATTCAATGAATGAATCCTTGGTTTTATTTGTTTCTAGATTTTACAAATTATTTTGATTATTTTGTCTTTCAACCCTAGATTCAGGATAGGAGATTTTTCCTATTAAGTTTGATTTGCTTAATAAGATTTGCCTTAATCAATAAATTACTTTTAGATTGAAACCTATATCTTATGCTTTATTTTTTTGGATTATGTGATTAAAGCTCAATCTTGTGGTGTTTAATTCATAATCTTAGTTTAGTATATCTTGATCAGATCTCAAAAGGAATATCAAAATTTACCAGATTAGGATGTTATGATTTATTAATTAAACCTGTAGTCGTGCTTGATTAGATGAGATTAGAATCTGATCAGTTCTAATCCTTTTAACTTATAAGGCCATGCTTCTATGTTACACTCGATAGTAGGAATTGGAGATCCTGAACTTGTGTAACTTAGAATAATTAGAATGGTTTAAATAGACAATAACAGTGTCACCATGTATAGAAGAGTCCCTTGCTTACTTGAGTTATTTTGTTACTACGCATTTCTTATATTTTGTGCTTAATTCCTTGGACATATCATATAAAAAAACTTTATGCATGAAATGAAAATTTAGAATAATTAGGATAACAGTTTCCTTTGGGTTCAATTTCTGGGTGGATTCTGGTGCACATTTACCCTAATGGACAGGGGTAAAGAGTAATAAGGAGGCTTAATATTACTCATTGATGAGTGTGTGTTAAGCTTGGAACTTGTATAGTCTTACAGACATGCTTGACTCCTCAGCTATTTTTGGATGTGTCCACAAAAACAAAAGTAAAATAACTAAAAGATTCTGTATTTATACTTACTGTCTTATCAGTTCTGCTACTGGTTCTGTCTGCCCTAGCCTAGAACGGCTATGGGAATTTTTGTCTTCCCTAGCCCAGAAAGGCTTTGGGAATTTCTTTGGGCCCGATTAGCTAATTGTCAGATATGGCAGTCTTTACATACTTATTTTAGTTTTAGCTTACTATGTACTGTATTATTGATGCATGTTTCAGTCAGTTGTGTTTTCTTACTTACCTGCTCACTTGTATGTATTTATAGGATGCTAAACTTTACTACTTATTATATGTACCATTTTCAGATTTCTATCTTCAATTAGCATATGTCATATGATCATCAATATGTATAGAATTAGACCTTACTTTCAGTACTCTTACTTACTACACTATATATATATATATATATATATATATATATATATATATATATATATATATATATATATATATATATATGCCCATGCTTTATTTAGTTACTTGAGATGTGCTTTTTGCCTCACTTCTATTTAGTTATAAATGATATATTTATAACTTATCATGTTCCTTGTACGCTTACTGATCCTATACTTTTAGTTCACTTTTATTGTGTTTAAGTATATAATGGTGATATTAATAATTCATGTAAGATATTCAGCCTAAAATATACTTAGATAATTGTCTAATAAGATTTTTTTTTATTGGCTGGGGCCCTGCATTATAAAATCAATAATGTCAGATTCGAATAGATTTGAGGAGCTGGGTGATGAAGGAGAGGAGCCTTATTTAGAGGAGGAGCATTAGCCAGGAGAGACAGGCGCTGCCTAGATTTCTTTTTAGCCTTCTATGAGGATGAGAGATTTTATTCAGTCTTTTAAACTTAGCATTTAAATATTGTAATACTACAGGCACTGTGATTGTGATTACTTTTTTGCATTTTATTATTTATTGAGCTATATTGTGTTTCTTACTTGATGTATGGTGAATGGATATAATATTTATTTTATTTTGCTTCCGCACTCTATATGTATGCTATATTTAGTGACTGTTCTTCTTAGTTATTCTGTGTACGTCCTTCCCTTATTAGTGGGTTGTGGATCTTACTTAATCCAATGATAAGTGAGGGATTTGCCAGAGTGGCACTCCACTCCTTAGTCTAATGATTGTGAACTTAAGGAGTAGGGCGCCACACTTTAGCACTGCCAAAAATTGATTTGGGATAGTACTGATAATCGACTGAAGTAAAATAATGCGGCCTCCAAAAGATAAACATTTAGAAGCCCAACCATTAATTTTCAACTCCATAGCCTCTAGGACCCACTGGAACTGAACCCAGGAAGCAAAACCTTTCACCAGAGGCAGACCCAAATAAGTGATAGGAAAAGATGTCTGAGATAAACTCGACAAGTTTAGGAGAGCAGAACTTCTACTACTATCCACATGCTTACTGAAAACAATACTGGATTTTCCCATATTCACTTTCATGCCTGAGATCTCATTCATGTGATCCAAAATTTTAAGGATTTTCTTAAACGCTTTGATATTAGCTTTACAGAAAATGAGAGTATCATCCGCAAACGCAAGGTGTGAAATAACAATTTTTTTTGGATTGTGGAAACTGATCCCCTTCACCTCAGAAAAAGAAAGGGAGAGCAGTCTAGAGAAGTAGTTGTTTGAAATTATAAAGAGGGCAGGGGAGAGTGGATCCCCTTGCCTAATCCCTCTAGTGGATTTGAAGAAACCACAACTTGATCCATTCAAAAGAATTGAAAACCAAATATTAGAGATAGATTTGTAAATGAACCGGATAAACATGTTTGAGAAGCCAAAAGACCTCAGAATGGAGAAAAGAAACCTCCACTCCAACCTATCATAAGCTTTCATAATATCCAACTTGATGATAGCATTTCCCCCAAAGCAAATCTTATCAATATCATGAGTTAGTTCTTTAGCCAGAAGAAAGTTGTCAGACAATAACCTTCCTTTAACAAAAGCATTTTGATTAGGGGAAATTATTTTTGGGAGGATGGAACTCAGTCTAATAGCTAAAATTTTAGTACAAATTTTATTAAAAAGATTACAAAGACTGATGGGTCTAAAATCAGCCCAAGACTTAGGAGAAACCGCCTTTGGAATAAGAGCAATTGAAGTGGCAGTAACAAATTTATGAATAAAATTTCATTGAAAAAAGTCCAAAGCAGCATCGCACACATCCATTTTGATAATATCCCATCATTGCTTAAAAAATAAAGGGGAGAATCCGTCCGGATCTGCCACCGTATCTTCATCCACATTCTGGATAACATTTTCAACCTCTTTCAAAGAGGGAGGAGAAAGGAGCCAAACATTTTCTTCCTCAGAAATTTTAGGGAAATGAATATCCTTACAAAAGTTTGATAAATCATAGCCCTCACTAGTCCAAAGATTTTCAAAAAATCTGCAAGCAAAATCTCCCAACATATCAACAGGGATAATGTTTCCCTCTACAGATTTTAAGCTCACAAATGCATTAGCCGAGTGCTTTACATTCACCTAGGAATGAAAAAATTTCGTGTTTCTTTCCCCATCCTTGAATCTCTTAAGAGTAGATTTTTTGATCCAAAAAGCTTGTTCCATGTTAAGGACTCTCTTTAAGTGATCATAAGCTTTAGAAAGATTATCTTTTAACTCACTAGAGCTTAAGACATCAACCATTGATTCTAGTTTAGCGACATCTGATTCCGCCTTCCTGACATTATCAAAGATATTGCCAAAGTGGTCTTTGTTCCACGATATAAGACAATATTTTAAACTTTTCAATTTGATATGAAAGCAAAACATGGGAGACATAGTGTGGCGGCCGCCCCTTAATCATCCGAGATTAAGTAGTGGTCGTCACTTAGCACATCCCTCGCTTAACATTAGGTTAGAGGATTAATACTCCAATCCAATCTTAAGGGAAGGATGTGCCCTTTTTAATAGAGCAAATAAGAATAATCACTTAATGAGTATACTACATAATTAGAGTGCAGAAGAAAAGGAACAAGCTATAGTAACATCTATTCATCCATAATGAAATGTCAAACATCCACCTTAGAATATAAAATGTAGGAAAAGAAAAGTACAATTTAAACATGTGTTATTACAAACATTTAAAGTTAAAAGCTCAAATAAAATGTCTCTCATCCTCACGATGCAAAAGTATAAAGAAACTAGAAAATACAATCTAAGGATCTTCAACAATCTAGACCTCCTCCTGGATCTACTCCTCTGAAGGTTCTACTTCCTCAAACAGCTCGGAATCTATCAGTATCAGTTTCATAATGATAGGGCCTCAGCCAACAAAAGAAATATATAGTTAGATAAAATATCTAAGTACATTTTAGGGTAATCATTTTTCTGTGTTTAATGATATCACAAAACTAACTTAAGCATAAAAATAGTGTAAAACAATAGAGAAAGCAAGGCAAGTTATACTAATAAATTATAACTTAAACAAAGTGTGAGGTAAGCACATACCTCAACTCAAGCTGCATAAAAAGGTAAGTAAAGTGCTAATGAATATCCACTAAATACAAGGAAATGTCCTAAGTAATATGACCAAAATAAGCATGCCAATTTGCAATATAAAGTAAAGGTACTATAATGAAAGGGAAACATCTAGCATCCTAATATGCTTTTAATAAAGTAAAGTGACTAAATAAAAGAAGATGACAAAAAATTCTGTAATATAAATGAACTGTAATAAATGAAAGTCTAAAAGAAAGTGTACTAAACTGTAAGGTAAAAGTAAGTCAAAATTGTAAAGTAACTGTAAAGTAACTGTAAAATAACTATAAAGTAAAAGTATAAAGTAAAAGTATAAAGTAAAGTGTGGAGTTACTCCTACTTAGTCATGCCAAAAAGTAAAGTCCATCTGATCATCTAGGAGAGTGTCCCAGATTAAAATATGTCGCACTAGGAAAGTGTCCTATGCGAAAGTAAAATGCATTAGAAAAGTGTCCTAGGCAAAAGTAACACGCACTAGAAAAGTGTCCTAAACAAAAGTTGTCTCAAAAGTAATGTTACACTAAATGGCAAACTAAGTAAGTGTAACAACCCAGGTTGTTACCAATGTCATTTAGGATTAATCTTAGTCTTAATTTTGATCATAAGTGCTATTTAGATCAATAGGAGTCAATCTCTAAGACCTAGGCCAAATCAGGAGTCAAATGTATCGAATCCTAATTTCTAAAAAATTCAGAAACCCTAAAATTTGACCTATCTAAAATGACCTCTGATCGAAAAATGGACTTCGCCATTGCGCTCATTGCCCCCAAATTAGCTAGGGGTGATGTTTTCGTGGCAATCGGAAGTCGTCGAAATTTTGACGAATATTTTAATAATATTTAAATACCCCGAATATTGGGAAATTAAAATACTCGTCTAATCGAAAATCTGACCCCATCATTGTGTTCCTCACCATTTAATTAGCTAGGGGCAGACGTTTAGGAATTTTTGGAAATTAAAATCTATTTGAATTAATTAATTTAAATATTAGGTTTTAAAATAATTAATTATTTAATATATATTTTTTTAATTATAATTAAACGGCGCCATCTATTCCATTTCCGCGCCGTCCACTATGTGTCACGGCGTCAATCTACTCTGTTTGATCGGGCGAGCCAATCGAGACCATCCGATCGATTCGATTGGACGTACTTGGACCCATCTCCCTCGTTGGGATCGCCCACAAGTCAGAGCCCGCCACGCGGCGCCTTGCCGCCGAGACCGCCCAACCGCGACCTCCAGGTCCTCGCAAGCTCTGCTGGTACGCCCTTAAGGACCCCTTCGTGTGACTAAGCTCGCCAATTCGCGCGTTCGAGACCCTGCCGAGCCCCTATGAACCCCGTTCCTCTCGGACCGTCAGACTTCAGGTACGCCGTTCTCCGTTGATCCTCCACGATTTATCAATTGTCACAATGCATCTCTATTTCAATACTTAGATCATCCTAATGGAATGCTTGATTGAGGTATCCACGGCTCGATCGTTTGCAATTTAGGGTTAGTCCACAGTTGTTCTGTTAAACCCGTAGACGTCTGTAGACCTAGGGCTAGGGTAGGCCTTTGCCGGCGACACCGTGCTCCGCCAGTCCGGATCCAAGTGCCATTAGGTAGGCCTCGTTGAGTCCTACCATCGGCCGTGCGGGTCAAGCCTCGCCGGCGTCAGGAGGGCCGGCAAAAGCAGTGCCCTAAGCGTCGACCCTCGGGAGCCCTCGGAGAAGAGGAAAGCTCTCGGGTCGGGCCGGGTCGACCCGGGCCCGACCCGCCTCGCCACAGGTCCGCGTCAGCACTCTGGTGGGTCCCGCATGCCTTCCGCATCCTCTCCGTGTGCGCCACGTGGCGATGGGGCCCTCAGTGCGTCAGCGGGCAGACCCCACCCTCGCCAGCCGATCCTATCGGCTGGCAGGTGGGCCCCGCTCGCGGATCTGCGCCAACCCGGTTGCGCCGCGTGGCCATTGGCGGGTCCCGCGCCATAATTGCTGCAGAAAATAATTAATAATATAAATATTAATTTAATTATAATTAATTAATGTTAATTTTGATTAATTAGTAATTAATTTAGATTAACAAATAGATTAATATTAATTAATTGATAACAAACACCAAACATTAATTAATTAACTAATTAATTATGAATTATTAGGTTAACTATTAATTAATTAATATTATATTATAGTTAAATAACTAGAATTTAATTAAGATTATCATAATTACAACTGAATAGTAAATAATAATTTAATTGTTAACTAATAATATATTAATATTATAGTAACTATAATTAATAATTTAGCCTAATTAAGATTCCTTTAATTAATATGCAGTAATACTAAAATTAATAAGTAATTAAATATGATTAGGACTACTTATATAATTACTAAACAGTATGATAACTAAATCTTAATCTTAATCAAATGATATTATTATTAACCAGTTAATTAATTAATAATTAAATAGTAATTAATCATAATCCTAATTAAATAGTAATAATAATAATATTATATTTAAAATAATTAAATAATGGATTAATTAATAATTAATTACAGATTAGTCAATTAATTATTAAATGTAGAAAAATATAATTTGAACTTTATGAATGAACATTAAATTAATGCAAATTGAATAAATGAATATTGAAATAATACAAATTATATTTTTGAATTAATAAAACTTAAAAGTTTAATAGATTTTTGTAGAATGATCCAAATATAGCCAATATAGATCTCATTTTACTCAGAAAAATAAAATGAATCAAATAACGTAATGTAAAAATTAATTTTATGGTATGCATAACGATGTAGCATTTTAGGACCTCTTTAGGACCCCATAACTTTTGACCTAGTTGACCAAACATAGTCAATATGGGTCTTAAAATGCTTATGACAACGGCCCCATCACTGTAGTAGTATTGTTTTCTCATTTGGACATCAGGACAAAAAGTCAACTCTAGATCTCACTGTTGACTTTAGGTAAAACTGACCAAAATATCCTTAGAATTCAAATTACCATAATTTGGTCAAATCAACTCCAAATTCAAAAATTCAAGATGCTAACGATTATAGAATTTCAATGACATCAATAAACTAAAGTAATATTTAGGATCCGAACCCTAAAAATTTAAAAAATGACCAAAATACCCCTAACCTTAATTAGCTCATAACTTGTCCATTTGAGGTCCAAATTGGGTTTACTCCCTATCAGTGCACTCAGTATGTTATAGAGAAGCTATAGAAACTAAGTTTGCTAAAATTGGACTTCAAATGGAAAAGTTCAGTTTTTGTCACTCGTTGACCGACCAAAAATTACCAAATTGCCCTTCCAACTTAAAACACCCATAACTTAGTCAATTGAACTCAGAATCCAGTATTCTTGGACTCTATGAAATCCTTGAACAGTAACCTATAATAAATTGCATAAAAAGTTAGGTTTCGGTAGAGTGAAAAATTTCTGAATTACCCTTAAGTCAAAAACATTAGTTTGAACCTATAAAACCTGTTTCTTGTCCAAATTGGATGTACTTACTGTTTATCTTCAAGTTAGACAGTAAGAAATCATTTGAAACTAAGAAATTTTTTGGACCCTTAAATCAAAAGTTGACTTTTCAGACCCTTAAGTAGGGGCAAAATGGGCATCTTGTCTAAAATTTAGAATAAATACCCTTAACCTTTATTTAGTCTTATAAAACACTAAAACTAACATCATAACCATATTAGAACCATTTAAGTGAGTAAAACTAATAATTAAGTCAATTTGTCAAATACTTGAAAATCCTTCTAAGTCTTAGGATCTTACACCTCACTTAAGGATCATTCCTAAGACTAGAACTAGATCATAGGTTAGAGTTCATTCATTTAGTAAATGGGTTACTCAACGGATGAAACCTTGGTTTTATTAGTTTCTAGAATTTTACAATTTATTTTGATTATTTTGTCTTTTAATTCTAAATTTAAGGTAGGAAGTTCAGTCTATTAAGTTTGATTACTTAATAGATTTTGCCTTAACTAGTATATCACTTTTAGAATGAAACCTAGATCTTATGTCTTATCCTTCTTGGATTATGTGATTAAGCCCAATCTCATGATGTTTAATCCATAATCTATAGTTTAGTAGTTTTGATTAGAACTTAGTATAGAACGTCTAAAATTATTAATTAGGTCGTGATGATTTATTACTTAACTCTTATAATCAACTTTGATTCACTATATTAGGACCTAGCTAGTCCTAATATTTTGTAATTTATAAGGATGAGTTTCTGAGTTACACTCGATAGTAGGAAAAAGGTAATCCTGAACTTGTGTAACTTAGAATAGTTAGAATGGATAATTAGAAAACAGATGATATCACCATATTAGTAGAGTCCATTACTTATTTTGAAACTTTGTGATACGCATTTCTTGTATATTTGAGCTTACTTTCTTGGACATTTCATATAAGAGAACTTTGTGCATAAAAAATGAAAACTTAGAATAATTAGGATAACAGTTGCCTTTGGGTTCAGTTCATGATGAATTATGGTGCACATTTACCCTGATGGACAGGGGTAAGGTGAGATCAGGATGCTTAACATTCTCATTGAGGAGAGTGTGTTAGGCTTGGGACCCGAATAGTCTTGCAGACGTGCTTGACTCCTCAGTTGTTTCTGAAATTATCCACATAAACAAAAGTAAAACAACTAAAATATGTTGCATAGTATTGCCTGCCTCTTCAGTCACACAGTGTATTCAGTTATGTTTATGAGAACAGATTGATATGTATATATGGGCCAGTTTGGCCAAGTCTTCTGATATGACAGTTAGTATACAGAGATTCATGTGCAATTTGATATTTGGCCATATTTCAGTATGGTATATTCAGTCAGATACTCCTTTGTTCAGCTTATATACAGTAGGATTTTTGCTGCTATTATACGTATCACTGTCGAGTTTACTTATTTAATATGCATGTTTCATTTGATCACCAGCATATTTTAGGATGTAGTATTTTCTTTCAGCACTTATTTAGTTAATTATATTTATATGCCCTACCTTGTTTACTTTGCTTTTGAGACATGTCTTAGCCTCCTTTTGCTTAAGTTATAAATATTATTTATAGCTATTCCATTTCTTATTGTACTGCTAGTCGCTCCTATTTTTATTATTGCTTGGAAAATATAAAGTGGTGATATTATAAAACACATAAAAATGTATCAGCCTAAAATATACTTAGACAATTGTCTAACACAAGATTTTCTTTTTCTTAGCTAGGACCTTACATTGTGAAACCGACAATATCAGGTTTAGAGCAGGTTGAGATTACAGTACCTGAGGAGGAGCCCTACTTGGAGGAGGAGCAGCAGCTTGGACCTGAGGATATTTAGTTGTTTATTTTACATGTGAGCATGAGCGTATTTTCTCTTTTATTTGTTTAAACTTTAAATATTGTAATAATATAGGTACCTATGACTACGTGTTTGGATTATTATATGCTTATATTCTGAGTTATATTTCATACTTATTATATTATGATGCTTAGATATCATTCTTTAATTTGCTTTTGCACTCTGTGTGATTTAGTAGATAGTGACTGTTAGTTGATTCTATGTTATTCCCTCCTTAATCAGGTGGATTATGGATTCCATCATAATCCAATGATAAGTGATGGATTAACCAGAGTGACACTCCACCCTGATCTTAATCTTTGTGGATTAAGGGGTGGCGTGCCACAGTTGGTATCAGAGAATTCCATAAGGTGTCAGATTAGAATTTGCAATTCTAATATACTTAATGGAAGATTCTTTTGCCAAAACAATCACTATGTCAAAAAATATCAGAGTCACATCCAAGATACTGCAATGTTAAACTCAGGATAAGAACTTTAATAATCAAAATACACAAATAATGGTATTAAGCAAAATTCTAAAACATTAACTGCACGACCTAAAAATTCAGTAAACGTATTTAGATACGCCAGAATGACAGTTGAGGGACATTACCAACAATTTAAAGGATGTTGGGAGAGCATTGCGCAATTTTGTCGATAGTATGAGGACTACGTAGATGGAGTGGAAGATCCTGAAATCCAGATGTTGCACCGAAGGCTCTGACAAAGCGCATTTAGAGGGGATGATCACTCTGCGTTAGCCAAGGAATGGATAATAAGAACAGATATTGTGATGGGGCTTTTGGACATCCCAGATAATTTTAGGATTGTCCTCATGGCACGCCTCCTACAGGGTGGAGCTCGAGACTGGTGGAGCGTCACCCTCAGAGCACTGATTCATCAGCGTGAATGGTTATAGAGGGATGTCACCTACGAGGACTTCCGTCGTGCCTTTATGGCCCGATATATCAGTTAGATATCTTAATTTTATTCATATACTATCTGTACTACTTTATGCATCCTTGTAACCTGATTTTTAAAAGCAATTATCTTTACATCACTTGATCTGGATATCTAGGATACTATGCAAGCATGACAGGATGCGACCTTTTTGCCCACTTTAAAGATAGGTGAACGTATAATGTGTTCTTGGCAAAGAGGCATGGGAGAGAAGTTCAAGGAGTCTCCCCAGCAGGGGCCAGCATTCTGGAAAGGATGCTGGAAGACACAGTATTCAGGGGACTAGACTTCTCCATCCTAGCTAGGGAGTGGTTACGAAGAGTAACCAAAAGTGTTCGATGAACTGGAGTGTCCAGATGACGCCCGACTCGACATCCTCGAGATCCTCCTCCAAGATTACGCGGAGGAGTGGTGGGTTCAAGAAGTATGGAAGTTCGAATGATGACATGCTCGTCACCGCCAAGCGCTGACATATGCGTTCTTTACCTAAGCTTTCACGAGAAAGTACATAGGATAGATTTTGTATTTTCACTGTTGCTATCTTTTCTTTTCATGTACTACTTCAAATGATGCATTGCATTTGGTTAATAAAAGAGAGACTGTATTGATCTCCTATTTATTGAGTTCTGAAGAATGCATTGCTCTTAATTCAGGTATTAAAAATCATGAACCCAGGATCAAGCCCATCTCCTGTTCCCTCTAGCACCTCCTCCAATGAGGTGAGCGCATTACTAGAAGCCGTTCAACTGATAGTGGAATCCCACCAACGGCAGGCAGAATTTAGCCAGAAGCAGGCTAGAAATGCCGCAAGGGCCCAAGCAAAATAAGCCGAATGGATGGAGCGGCTTCTGGTATCTCAAATAAACCAGAACCGTGCCACCACGAAAAGTTCCCCAACACCCCTGAACCAATAGCAGAATCAACCTACATACGGGATGCTGCACAGCTTCCTCGGGTTAAGGCCCCCCACCTTTGATGGAACCCCCTCGGCGATCGATACGACCACCTGGATAAATATGGTTGAAAATAACCTAACAAGCATCCAATGCCCAGAATCAGCGGTAGTTCGTATCGCTACCCATCTCTTGCAAAACGAAGCTGAATACTGGTGGGATACCACCCGTAGTACCACATTCATCGGGGTACCATTAGCCGAGATAACTTGGGATGAGTTCGTCGAAGTATTCCAAGCTTGATTCATCCCCCCATCCGCCAAACATCGATTGGGGGAAATGTTACTAAAATTGCAGCAAGGTGATCGATCCGTGTCAGCATGTGAGGCTGAATTCTGTCGCTTTGCTAGATTTTCTACGAGACTGATCCCTATGGAGACAGACCACTGTTTTTGATTTTAGGACGGTCTGCGACCTTCGATCAGTAGTCAAGTGATTCCTTTATGCATAACCCATTTCTCAGAATTACTTGAAACGGTCAAGGTACTGGAACAGGATCAGGCCAGGGAAGGATCCCACTGTTTTTGATTTTATTGATCATACCAAACACCGCCAAGTCTTTGACCTGTACCAGAAGCCTGCGACTGCTCGTCCAGCCCCCTCTCCTACTTCGTTCATGAGGCGTGAGGCACCCAATGCCCCTCTCCCAAATGCGCCTCGACCACCTCCAAAATAAAATTTTAACAACCGGCCTGTCGGTCCTGCACGTGTGTACACCCTCACACCCATTGAGGCTGCAAAAGACAACCATGTGGTGTCAAATACACTAACTTGAACCTACTTACCCTTACTGCTATTACTTACTATGCACAGTTAAGTGATTTATTTCCTATACAATTAGGTTCAATCTATACAAATGATAAACTCTGTAACATCTTATTTGACACTAGGGCTAGTCATTTTGTGTGTCTGAAGGATGGGCAAAGTCACTAAACCTCAATTTGTATTGCTTAGCCAATCCCCTTAAAGTGGGTTACCTTCTGGAGCCCAATTGCTAGCTCGCCAGTTTTGCAAAGTGCAAATTCCAATTTCAAACAAGGAGTATGAAGCTAAGCTAGTTGTTCTTCCAATAGCCAAATTTGATATAATATTAGGCATGAACTAGCTAAGCTAACATAATGCCACTATCAACTGTATCAAGAAAAAGATCACCTTGGGTAGTGGGAGCAAAGCCATATCCTTTGTTGGAAACCAGCATGTGAAGAGGCATTCCAAGCACTTAAAGATGCACTTACTTCGGCCCCTGTATTAGTCCTCCCAAGAGAAGGAGTGAACTATCAAGTATACACAAATACATCTGGCATAGGCCTAGGGGATGTATTAATGCAGGAAGGTAAGGTCATCGCCTATGTGTCATGGCAATTGAAGATCCATGAGAAGAATTATGCTGTACATGACCTCAAGCTCGCCGCAGTAGTGTTTGCTTTAAGAATTTGGTGACACTATCTCTACGGAGTTCAATGCTCGATATTCACCAACCATCAAAGCCTAAAGTATATATTCACTCAGAGAGAGCTGAACTGTAGGCAAAGAAGGTGGCTAGAATTAATTAGTGACTACGATTTGGACATCCAGTATCATCCTAAAAAAGCAAATGTGGTAGCCGATGCGCTGAGCCGTCATTCCACTCTTTATACTCTCGTCTCTACAAGCCCTCTGGAGGAGGAATTTCACAAACTAGATATTCAATTTGCGAGTAGTGATCAAGCGAGTACGATGCTCTCAATGATAAATGTGGAACCCACATTCTACAGAGAGGTGTCCATCACTCAAACTAAAGATGATGAATACCTACACTTTAAGCATGCCATAGAGAGTGGTCGCTGTACTGATCTCCGATTTCATAAGGGTGCTATATATCTGGGAGATCGTTTATGGATTCCTAAATCTATGCAGCGCGAAGTTCTAATTGAGCGCCACAGCTCGGGATATCAGGTGCATCCGGGGAGTACAAAAATGTATTAGGACCTGAAGTCATCATTCTGGTGGCCACAAATGAAAAAGAGCGTAGCAGACTTTGTGGCTAAGTGCCACGCATGTTGCCTAGTAAAGGCAGAACACCAAAAGCCAGGCGATCTGCTCATTCCATTAGAAATTCCATAGTGGAAGTGCTCGAACATATCTATGGATTTTGTTAGGGATTACCTCGTACAAGATCTGGGGCGGATACAATTTGGGTCATAGTTGACCGATTGACCAAGTCCGCACACTTCATCCCAGTCCAGCAAACTGACTTAGTTGAAAGGCTTGCCAAAATCTATATCAAAGAGATAATTCGACTCCATGGTATTCCCAAAACTATTGTGTCAGATAGAGATAGTCGATTCACCTCGAAAGTTTGGCAGGCTGTCCACCAAGATCTGGGTACTACACTAGCATGAGCACAGCCTTCCACCCTCAAACAGATGGACAAATGGAGAGAGTAAATTAATTTCTAAAAGACTTACTCCATCTCTGTATTCTAGACTTTGCAGGATCCTGGGAAGACCATCTTCCTCTAGTAGAATTTGCATATAACAACAGCTTCCAAGCAAGTATTAAGATGGCCCCGTACGAAGCCTTGTATGGTAGGAAGTGTTCTACGCTAATGGCTTGGGCAAAAATGGGAGATGTTCAGCTGTATGGCTCCAAGTTAGTAGAGGGGATGAACAAAAAGGTGAAGCTCATACAGCAAAGGATCAGGACAGCCCAAGATATTTGTTGTTATTATACGTATCACTATTGAGTTTACTTATTTAATCTGCATGTTTCATTTGATTAACAGCATATTTTAGGATGTAGTATTTCTTTTCAGTACTTGTTTAGTTAATTATATTTATGTGCCCTACCTTATTTAATTTGCTTTTGAGACATGTCTTAGCCTCATTTTGCTTAAGTTATAAATATTATTTATAGCTGTTCCATTTTTTATTATACTGCTAGTCACTCCTATTTTTATTGTTTCTTGGAAAATATAAAGTGGTGATATTATAAAATACATAAAAATGTATCAGCCTAAAATGTACTTAGACAATTGTCTAACACAAGATTTTTTTTTCTTTTTGGCTGGGGCCTTACATTGTGAAACCGACAATGTCAGGTTTAGAGCAAGTTGAGGTCACAGTACCTGAGTAGGAGCTCTACTTGGAGGAGGAGCAGCAGCTTGGACCTGAGGATATTTAGTTGTTTATTTTACATGTGAGGATGAGCGTATTTCCTATTTTATTTGTTTAAATTTTAAATATTATAATAATACAGGTACCTATGACTACATATTTGGATTATTATATGCTTATATTCTGAGTTATATTTCATACTTATTATATTGTGATGCTTGGATGTCATTCTTTAATTTACTTTTGCACTCTGTATAATTTAGTAGATAGTGACTGTTAGTTGATTCTGTGTTATTCCCTCCCTAATCAGGTGGATTGTGGATTTCATCCTAATCCAATGATAAATGACGGGTTAACCAGAGTGACACTCCACCCTGGGCTTAATCTTTATGGATTAAAAGGTGGGGCGCCACAGTAAGACATAACCCACAAAGTGTAGTAAAGTTTGTTTCATAAAATGTTCTCCTCAAGTTATGAAAATACCATATGAATGTATTCAAAGTTTAACATAGAATATTCATCAAATATTCTATGTTTAATATAATATATCCAAATATGTAATGAAGCCCAAAATAAGGAAAGCATAGCATTTCAAATTCAAGGTAAATAATAGCACTACACAAACTTCGTGATATCACTTGCTTTTCTAATTTAATCGTTCTAACTACTCTAAGTTACATAAGATTCAGAATCATCAATTTTTATACTTTCTGCAACTTATAATCACGATCCTATGAGTTGAACATAATTAGGACTAGCCAAGTCCTAATTATAACTAAATCAATGTCCTAAATCAATGTCATCTATAAGGTTAAATAACTAAATCAACCGTCCTAATTTGTTGTTATTTTATAATTCTAAATCCCATCTTGATTAGCCAAATCAAAATAAAAGGATTAAGAATTAAACTCTAAATTATGAAAATCAATTACTTAATCACAATATTAACCTAAAGATTAGGGTTTAATCCCATCTCACTTGATTAAATGTTAAGGCAAATCCTATTGAATTAAGTCAAACTCAATACGATAGATCTCTAATCCTACTTCTAAAACTAAAAGATCAAATAGTCATTTAATAAATTATGAAAAATCTATAAACTATTAAAACTAAGATTTCAACTATTTAGTAACCCAATCTACTCAATATATGAATTTTAACTTAAGATCTACTCCTAATCTTAGAAATTTAGGCTCTTAAATACTAAGATTATATCTCAGACACACATCTTAACTAATGTTATAAAACCTATGGGTGAGCTAAGAAGTTCAAAGAAAAGGAAAAGAACTCACATTTTTACTTAGATTTTTACTTAAGACTAAATTAATATTTTATTTGAATTTCTAAATTTGACTTAACCTATCTAAATAAAAGTCTAAATTACTTTAATTACTAATTATAATGTTCTGACAATGATTCTATGGCTAAAAATGATTAACCCTAAATTTGGGCAAAATGACCATTTTGCCCCTACTTAAGGGTCTAAAATTCAACTTTATGAATTAAGGCTCAATTCTAGAATTTATTGAAGTGAAATGATTACTTACTGTCTAATATGAGTTTAGACAGTAAGTACAATTATTTTGATTAAGTATTAAGCCTTATAAGGTCAAATTAAGGAATTTGACCTATAAGGGCAATTTGGTAATTTTTCATAATAAAGTCTAACTTTTTCTGTCAGTTTATTAAAATTTATATTCTAAGGTTTCCATAGAACCTAAAATCATCAAATTCTGATATGTATTGATTAAGTTATAACCAATATAAATTCTAGGGTTAAAATAGTAATTTAAGGGTTCTTAATTAAGGGTCAAAAATCCTAACATTTTCATTTAGTGTCTAAATTGAGCAAAATCAATGGCTATGATTCACAAATGCTCCATTGATTGTATTGACTAGTAGTAGGCTCAATTTAGACTCTAATTAACTAAGTTATGGCCTAATTAAGGTTTAGGATGATTAGTGAGTGATTAGTGAAATTAATCTCCCAATCACTAAACCAATCACACTATTTGGTTCTAATATACTCTAGGAGTTATTTGAAACTTAAATTATTTAATTTGGATCATTAAATTTGTTAATCTTCACTAATCAAGATTTAGGGTAATTAAGATTGATTAAGAAATCTAACCATTTGATCTTAAATAGTCTTAAAGTGATTAAGCTCAAACTAATCCAAACAGCAAAATGAACACTACTAGATTAATTCTTAAGGTTTGCTGATTATCTTGAGACCCATATTGGGTATGTTTGGATTAGTGTGTGCAAAATTATGACTAAATGAAGTTTTGTGATTTTTTTGAAATAATTTAAATATCCTAAAATGCCACTTAGTGAAATACAACTCCTAAGAGAAATTGAACAGTGCCAAAGTGATCCTTTATTTTTGCTGATCACAATGATATATTATTTTGTTATGTTTGGAGTTTAGGATCTTAAGATATGAACGTTTAAAGCTTAGTAAGTTAATAAATATCAAATCTTATTTAAATTCGTATTAATTTAAAATTTCAGTTAATTATTTTAAATCACTCATCAGTGGGACCCGCAGCAAAATTTGACAAAATAGCGCCAAATTCCTGCTCGACAACACATCCCTGGCAGGACCCACCTGCCAGGACTCGACTGCTTGCAGCGGGCCCCACCCCTGATCCTCGGCCACCAAATGCACGACGCATGGCTTAAAAGGGCCCCACTGATGGTGCGATTTTACATGTTCTAGATCCTTCAGCACGCGGGCCGGGTCGACCCGATCCGGCCCGATAAACGTCTTCTTCGCTAAGCTCCACCGATAGGGATTAGGGCATGAGTTCTTGGGTCCAAGCTGGCAACGCCTACAGCCGGACCGCACGGCAACGCGTAGGGGATGGTCTAGCCTTCCAAATGGTAGTCGAACCAATACTTAAAGGAGTCTAAATCAAGCATAATGCCAAACCCTAGTGGCTGTTGACGGAATGAGGGATAAGGGGAGATGACTTCGAATACAGTTTTAAATTGAACCGATCGAACCTATTTTCGTTCAATCGGGAATGATCTATTAATCATCACATACAAACCATTATATCAATATAATAAATTGAATTAATTGTGGGATTAAAACGATAATTGCAACGTACCTTAGGCTGCAAGAACGAGCGTTCAAGCCTCTATGGAATGGGGATTAGGGATTCACAACTTTAGGATAGCATTTAACTAAATCATCCCCAACCTAAAGAAGAGACAAAAAGGCTAAGAAAGGTCGTATAGAGGGCTTCAAAGCGGCTGTAGGCCACTTGGCAGGGAGAGGCTGCCACGTGTGAGGAAGAGGAGACACGCATAGCTCTCTATGCGATCGAATGGAGAAGATGAAGATGGTCAGTCCGATCGCTTGATCGGACGGCCCGATCTTGCCGTCAGATCTTGACGTTAAGTAGGTAACAACAGCTTAGGGAATAACGGTGCCGTTAAATGTTTTAAATAATAATATTATTTGAATTATTTTACACAATTTAATTAATTAAAATTAACTTATTAATTGTATTCTAAAATTTCCAATAAATCACCTCTAGCTAATTGAGGGATAAGGAACGCAATGGCGCGATCGGATTTTCGATTCGATAAGTATTTATTTATTTGATTTTTTGGGGTATTTAAATATTATTAAAATATTCGACGAAAATCTAACGACTTCCAAATGCATCCAAAACTTCACCCCTAGCTAATTTGAGGGTGATGAGCGCAATGACGAAGTTGGATTTTCAATCTGAGATCAAATAAAAAGTCAATTTCTAGAGTTTTGGGATTTTCCAGAAATCAAGATTTGATCTAGTTGATTCCTAATTTGACCTAAATCCTAGAGATGAATTCTAAATGTAACAACCCAAACTCTTAACACCAAGGTATTGTCTGCTTTGGCTAGAAAAGCTTCACAGTTTTGCCCTCAGAAAATAACTTCATAGCAGGTCACCCATCCTAGGAGTGCTCCCACATAAGCACGCTTAACTTTGGAGTTCTTATCAAGAACTCCACTGTTATCTGAAAAGGCGCCTCGATGTTTAAGAGTTTCACTTATTACTACTTAAGTGAGTCTTCACAATCTCCCCAACTTAAGTAACTGACATCCTCGTCAGTATCCACACACAAATCCAAGAACCATCCATTGGGTAGATAGGACTAGAGGTGACCCCGACAGGCACAAGAGGTACCCACAACCATGTAGCACCTTAACCATCATGGGTTCAAGAGGCTGCTCACATGAAGTGGTACTTTTCCCTGTATGACACTTAGCTCCTATCTGATACCAATTTCTGTGGCGACCGGGGATCGAAGTTCAAGAGTCTTTAAAGAACAATTCATCTCAATTGAAAATATATATATTTTTATAATACAAAAAGGACATAATAAAATAAAATAATATGATCCACAGTCCTTTTATACATAGATCCAAAACATATAAGAAAAGTTATAACAATTTAAATTTTACAAAATATGAAATAAAATATCTACATTCTTCTGCTTCTTTTATTCTTCTTCTTTTAATTTGGCAGATCTTCTAAGTTCTTTTTAATTATCAAAACCTGAAAAATTCAGATTACCAATCAGGTAGAAGTACGCAAATTGTTCTTATAAGAATAAATCTAGCATCTTATAAGAGGTATGAATCACATATGAAAATGACTGAAAATCTGCATGTAAATAAAGTAATTGCTAAATTCAATTTCTGCCCTGCAAAATAGCTGTGAAAATCAACATATATGAAATAAATTTTATCAAAAGCATTTGTAACAATAAGTCGAGTCTGGAGACCCCTAAGCCCAAATGGGTAAACCCATAGGCATAATCTGTAGGAAGCTTTCTCGCCACCCGTCGGTAGCTTACTCAAATTAGGAACTGATGGTGTGTCTTTCCTCTGGATTTGCTTACTTCCTACAAGAGGCTAAACCCTCCATATAACTCCCAGGGGCTTGCTAGCTAGCCCAATCTGTACATATTCCATTTTTGCATTCTACCCTCCAAAGACAAACACCACAAAATATATATAAATTCTTTTTGTTACATGCTTTTTGATATAATTCTCTTGCAGATTAAAATGCTGTAAGCAGTGCAAATAATACTCAAATGGAAAATGACTCAAATAAGAATACTGAAATAAGACTTATAAGTAAATTTGCGTACCTGACTTATTTTGATAAAATCAACCAAATTTAATTTTTTTGATCTGTCAAAATAATGAAATTTATTAATTTAATGTTTTTATCATGATTTGTAGTATTATAACTATTTTGATTTATTTGAATTTATTTTTATTAAATTTTATAATTATTTATGCCTTATAAGGTCAAATTGGGAATTTGACCTTATAAGGGTATTTTAGTAATTTTACCCTGAGTGGAATATAAATTTTCTTTTATTTTAATATAGATTATATCCTAAAGTTTCTATAGAGTCCAAAATTATTAAATTCTGATGTGAATTGGCTAAGTTATAGCTAATCTAATTTCTAGGGTTAATAATTAGGGTTTATTATAATTAGAGAGTGATTAGTGATTTTATTCACAAAATTATTAAAATAATTATACATTTAGGTTCTAATATACTTTATGAGTTATTTAAAACTAAAATTACTTAATTTGAATTATTATATTTGTTAATATTTACTAATCAATTTTTAGAGTAATTAGGGTTAATTAGGAGATCTATCTGTTGGATCCTAAATATTTTTACTATTTACTAAAATTTAGGTTCTTCTGATTTAAATAGATATTTGGATCACCTTATTTAGAGCTAAATTGACTAATTTATGGCTATTTGAAGTTCTAAGTTAAATTAGGTTAATTAGGATTAGGTCCTATTTATGATTAGTTAAATTTTAATCCAAACAGAAAAACTAATACTTCTAAATTATTCCTTAGGCTTTTCTGAATATTTTAAGACCCATATTTAATTTGTAATAGCACAAACTCTTAACACCAAGTTATTGTCCGCTTTGGCCTTAAAGGCCTCACAATTTTGCCCTCAGAAGATAACTTCCCAATAAATAGGTCACCCATCCTGGGAGTGCTCCCACCTGAGCACGCTTAACTTTGGAGTTATTATCAGGAACTCCACCATTATCTGAAAAGGCGCCACGATGTTTAAGAGTTTCACTTATTACTACTTAAGTGAGTCTTCACAATCTCCCCAACTTAAGTAACTGACGTCCTCGTCAGTATCCACACACAGATCCAAGAACCATCCATTTGGTAGATAGGACTAGAGGTGACCCCTACAAGCGCAAGAGGTACCCACAACCATGTAGCACCTTAACCATCATGGGTTCAAGTGGCTGCTCACATGAATGGTACTTTACCCTGTATGGCACTTAGCTCCTATCTGACACCCTATGATTTGCTCTGATAGCATTTGTAATAACCCAAACTCTTAACACCAAGGTATTGTCCACTTTGGCCTGAAAGGCCTCATGATTTTGCCCTCAGAAGATAACTTCCCAGTAGCACCTTAACCATCATGGGTTCAAGTGGCTGCTCACATGAATGGTACTTTACCCTGTATGGCACTTAGCTCCTATCTGACACCCTATGGTTTGCTCTGATAGCATTTGTAATAACCCAAACTCTTAACACCAAGGTATTGTCCACTTTGGCCTGAAAGGCCTCATGATTTTGCCCTCAGAAGATAACTTCCCAGTAGGTCACCCATCCTGGGAGTGCTCCCACCTGAGCATGCTTAACTTTGGAGTTCTTATCAGAAACTCTATCGTTATCTGAAAAGGCGCCTCGATATTTAAGAGTTTCACTTATTACTACTTAAGTGAGTCTTCACACTAAATGACTTAGTTAATGAACTAGATCTATAATTAAGACATAGATTAATCTTAATTGGCCTATGTAACAACCTAAATTATTACACATAGACTGATCCTTTGGAAGATTCCAAACCAAGCTTACATTTTTAGAAAGTCAGGGTGGTGAACCCACATATTCTGAAATCTGAATATGCCTTTTACAAACGAAGATGATTCCAACAGGAGCAGGGGAGCATGATCAGAGCCTAATCTACCAAGATGGGATATACTAAGGTTATTAAACAAATCAACACGGTTTAGACTAATTAGAATTCTGTCAATTTTGGAAACTGTGGACTTATTAGTCCATGTAAACAGGGATCCTGAGAAATTTAAATCTATGATACCAGATTTATAAATAATTTCATTAAATTCTCTCGAAGCAAGGATAGAATGTTTCCTCCTACCAATACGTTCTGAGCTTCTACGCACCACATTAAAATCCCCACCTACAATGCAAGGAGAATCTTCCACATTGCACCAATGCTCAATAGATGTTCATAACCCATGCCTCAAAATATATGAACAATTGGCTTAAGCAATGGATAATTTCCAACATAAATCTTTCCACTCACAAACACCATGAATACATTGATCTTCGTTTGCCACAACATTAATATATTTATATATATATATATATTATTTTTTTATTTATTAAATTTTTTTGTATGATCTGACTTCTGTGGGACCCTTCAGAACACGTGGCACGCTCTGACTGGTCGAGTCAGAGCGGCGAGTCCCACTACTTACAATGGACGGGGTTGTGGGCCCCACTAGGGCCACGCAGCAGCATCTGGATGGCTGCCGCATAGCGGGCGGGCCCCAAGCGGCAGACCGCGGTCAGGAGGCGGGCCCACTGCCACACGACGCACCCGATAAGAGCTGCGGGGGGCCGCGGACCCCGCTCGGGACACGCGTCCGCACCGCGGACAGACCCGCGAAACCTGGGTCAGGCCCGGGTCGACAAGGACCGACCCCGCGCCTCTTCGTCTAATCTGCCTCGCACCGAGGCGAGGGGGGTTTAGGCGCGGCATTTTCTGGCCCTCCCGGTGATGCCGGGACCCGGTTCGAGTACCGTCGGGTAGAGCTCGCCAAGCTCTACCTTCTGATGGCTGGATCGGCGGCAGAGGCAGCTCGATGACTAACTATCCCTAACCCTAAATCTACCCTTATGAGATGAAGATGACTCTGGGTTGCGCTCGAACGATAGCCGGACGACAATCACACATACAACAACAATTGCAAATGTTGGATCGATATGGAAGTAATTGTAACAAAGGAGGGAGGAGAATACTTGGACTAAACGTCGTAAGGATTTAGGGTTTGGATGAGGCAACCTCTGTAGCTCTGCGAACCTGCGTGACACGGCCTGGCTCCAAAATCCCGAGGCTTATGGAGCTCGTGACGAAACCTACGAGGCTGCCGAGGGAGCTCGTTGGATAGCCGGGGCGGCACCCGGGCACTGCTCGCCACACAGCGGGGTTCCTTGCGGACTGCGGGAACGAAAGAGGTGGGTCGAACATCTCACAGCTACCGTTTGATCAGACGATAGCCATGACGGAGCATGGCGGATCTGACGGCGCTGGCTGACGGCGTCGTTTAAATTTTAAATTAAATATTATTTACTTAATTTAATTTAATTAATTTCTTATCTAAATTAAAATAATCAAATTATATTTAAAAAATTTTTAAAAATTCACTCATAGCTAATTGAGGGGTGAGAAACGCAACAGCGATGTCAGATTTTTGATTTGATGAGTATTTTAATTTCCCAATTTTTTGGGTATTTAAATATTATTAAAATATTTGTCAAAATTTTGACAACTTCTGATTAGCACGAAAACATCACCCCTAGCAAATTTGGGGGCAATGAGCACACTGGCGAGGTCCGTTTTCCAATCTGAGGTCTATTTAGATATGTCAAATTTTAGGGTTTTTGAATTTTTTAAGAATTAGGATTCGATCTATTTGACTCCTGATTTGAACTAGGTCTTAGAGTTTAACTCTTAATGACTTGATTAGTACTTATGATCAAGATTGTTACTGAGATAAGTCTTAATTGACTAAAATAATAACTTGGGTTATTACAAATATATTTTGGTAGGTTCTAGTGCACATTTACCCTAATTGATAGGGGTAAGGAGTAATAAGGATGCTTAACATTACTCATTGAGGAGTGTGTGTTAAGCTTGAAACCCGCATAGTCTTGTAGATGTGCTCGACTCCTCAGATATTTTTGAACGTGTTCACAGAAACAAAAGTAAAATAACTAAAAGATTTTGCATTTGTATTTACTGCATCCTTAGTTCTACCCTGCTGTTCTGTCTGCCCTAACCCAGAAAGGCTATGAGAATTTTTGTCTGTGCTCGATTGGCCACTTTTCTGATATGGTAGTCTTTACATGTCTGTTTCAATTTTAGTTTACTGTGTACTGTATTATTGATGCATGTTTCAGTTAATTTTATTTTTTTATTTACCTGCTCACTTGTACATATTTATAGGATGCTAGACTTTACTGCTTACTATATGTACCATGTTCAGACTTACCATTTTTAATCAGCATATGGCATATGATCATCAGCATGTTTAGAATTAGATTTTATTTTCAGTACTTTTACTTACTGCATTATATATGTATATGCCCATTCCTTGCTTAGCTTGCTGAGGTGTGCTTTTGCCTCACTTTTTATTTAGTTATAAATATTATATTTATAACTTATCCTGCTCCTTCTATGCTTACTGCTCCTATGCTTTTAGTTCACTTTGTGTTGTGTTAAGTATAAATGATGACATTAAATATTCATTTAAAATATTCAGCCTAAAATATACTTAGATAATTGTCTAATAAGATTTTTCTTTTATTGGCTGAGGCTCTAACATTGAGAAATTGATAATGTCAAATTCATATAAGTTTAAGGAGCTAGGTGCTGAAAAAGAGGAGACATTCATAAAGGAGGAGCACCAGCTAGGAGAGCCAGACGTTGTCTAGTTTCTTTTTAGCCTTCTGTGAGAATGAGATATTTTATTTCAGTCTTTTAAACTATTTATTAAATGTTGTAATAATATAGGTACTGTGACTATGATTACTTTTCTGTACTTTATTATTTACTGAGCTATAGTACTATTTCTTACTTGATGTATGGTGAATAGATGTAATGTTCATTTCATTTTTCTTCCACGCTCTGTATGTAGTTAAATTTAGTGACTGATATTCTTAGTTATTTTATGCATGTTCTTCCCTTATTAGTGGATTATGGATCTTACATAATCCAATGATAAGTGATGAATTTGCCAGAGTGGCACACCACCCCTTGGGTCTAATCCTGCGGATCAGGGGGTGGGGTGCCACAAGATCACAGTCCCTATAACACCACAGCAAAATGGTGTTGCAGAACGGATGAACATAACAATTACAGAAAGAGCCAAGAGCATGAGATTGTATGTGGGTCTCTCAATGCAGTTATGGGCTGAAGCCATTAACATGATTGTATATCTAATCAATAGGGGACCTTCCGTACCCTTGAATCAAGGGATCCCTGAGGAAGCTTGGAGCAGAATGAAGATGAAATTGAACCACCTCAAGGTATTTTGCTTCTCATCATATGTGCATATTAATATAGGATCCAGGCGCAAACTTGATGTTAATACGATTAAGAGCATATTTGTTGGATATAGTGTGGGTGAGTTCGGTTATAAATTCTAGGATAATCAGAACCACAAAGTCATCAGAAGCAGGGATGTCACTTTCAATGAAAGTGAGATGCACAAGGATTGTATGGGAGTCAAGACTGATTCCAATAATATTTCAAATAGAGAACCCCGGTACATAGAGATTGATGACAGTATTGAGCTAGTGTTAGGGAACATGAAGAAGCTCAGAAGGGTGTAAATGTTGA
Source organism: Gastrodia elata (assembly GCA_016760335.1). Classification (NCBI taxonomy): domain Eukaryota; kingdom Viridiplantae; phylum Streptophyta; class Magnoliopsida; order Asparagales; family Orchidaceae; genus Gastrodia; species Gastrodia elata. Next base: position 10,078,652 of record CM028685.1, on the reverse strand, counting down.
ACCACAAACACCCATGTTAAGAAGATCCACAAAGAGTTATAAGACCGCCACAGAGATATTCTCCTTCTTTGTTTTATTTGTTGCTAATAGATGGAGGTGAACCAGAAAGCTTGGAAGATGTACTTCAGGTTGAATATTCAATCAAGTGAGAGGCTACCATGAATGATGAAATGGCATCACTTGTGTTAAATGGGACATGGGAGTTGGCACCCTTACCCGCTGAGAAGAAAGAGCTTCAGAACAAGTGGGTTTATCGGGTGAAGGAAGAGCCAAATGGGAGCAAGCGCTACAAGGCAAGACTTGCAGTTAAAGGTTTCCAGCAAAGGCATGGGTTCAACTATAGTGAGATCTTTGCCCCAGTTGTGAAGATGACAACCATCAGGATTATGCTAAATATTGTTGTAGTTGAGGATTTATATCTATAGCAAATGGATGTTAAAACTATATTCCTTCACGGAGAACTAGAAGAGGAGCTATACATGCAACAGCCTGAAGGGTACATGGCTCAAGAGATAGGAAAGTTTGAAGTGCAAGCTCAAGAAGAGCATCTATGGCTTGAAGCAGGCGCCAAGACAGTGGTACAAAAGGTTTGACTAGTTCATGTCAGAATCAGAATACAAGAGATGACAGGCGGATCATTGCTGTTACATAAAGCAGTGTAAGTCCTCCTATATCATTCTATTATTGTATGTGGATGATATGTTAATCGTAGGATCGGACATGGAGGAGATAAGGATGCTGAAAGAAATGATGTCAAGGGAGTTTGACATGAAGGACTTGGGTCGGCCAAGCAGATTCTTAGAATGAGAATCAATAGGGAGAGAAGTGCAAGAATATATTGAAAAAGTGCTGAAAAGAGTCAGCGTGAGTGAAGTGAAGCCAGTGGGCACCCCTCTAGCAAGTCACTTCAACTTATCAAAGGAACAGATGCCAAAGTCTGAAGAAGAGAAGAAGCATATGCTGAAGGTTCCTTATGCTTCAGCAATTGGGAGCTTGATGTACGCAATGATGTGTACGATACCGGATATTGTTGTTATCAAACAACTTCAGCAGTTGGGAGCTTTCGGTCTTACTTCTTATTGTTTGATCTTTTAGTTGGACTAAGTCTTTCTGCCTGTAAGCTGAGGTACAGATGTTGATGACAAAGTGTCACATGGATTTGTTCTTTCGAAGCTGATTGCTGGGATTGACGGATTTACCTAAGCGTTTTCCTTTTATAAATATTACAAAAATATTGAATTTTAAAATTAATTTACCAAAGGGGTTTAAATATAATTAAATTATTATGGATTTGTTCTTTGGAAGTTGTATGCTTTTACCGTTTTGCAAATGTTCTCTTATTTATTAAATATTTTATTTGATATTTAAGATTCAATTAGTTTATCTTATTTATTATATATTTTATTTATTAAATATTTTCGTGGCATGTACGTAACATTTATTCATTTATTAAGGCTTAAATTCCTTAAAAAAAACGTGTAAATTAATATGATAGAGAAAACATTGAAAAAATTGTTAAATAATCACTAAGAATTATATTTGATTAATTATGACTATATGACTGCTAATTTCTTATAACCAAGTCAAATATAAAGTCATCGCTCGAGTTGTGGTTATGAGTTGTAATTGCGATCATGAGTTCCAATAGGTTTAAGAAATTGTTAAATAAGTTAGACCGTATGTTACTATGTTATTTTTTCAGTAATCAACTAAATGTAAGTTGTCATTTTTTCAATAATCAATCAAATGTAAGTGTATATTGATTTCATACAATCAACCAAACATCAATATGAATTTAGCTCGAAGTAATGCTAAGCAGCAATACAATACATATAAGTGCAATAAGTAATATATATATATATATATATATGATGTTGCAGCCTAGTGGTTAAGGCTCAGGATTTATTAACTCAAGTCATGAGTTCAAATCTCACTTGCCCACACATAAAAAAAATTAATAATAAATAAATAAATATTTAATGTTAATAATAATAGTAATAATAGTAGTAGTAGTAATAATTATAATAATAGATAGAAAATGACATAATTAAAATCAATTGAATTGAAATTACTGAAAATAATAATAATAATAATAATAATAATAATGACAGAATTTGATCGAATTGAAAATGACAGAAAATAATAATAATAATAGTAAAAAAAATAGTAATAATAATAATACACAATAATAGTAATATTAATAATAATAATAATAATAATAGAAATGAAACACCAAAATTGAAATTGACTAAATTGAAAATTGTAGAAAATTAAAATAATAATAATATTAATAATAATAATAATAATAATAACAATAATAATGGAAAGGAAATGATAGAATTGAAATAATTGAAATAATATAAATTAAATTGCATAAATTAAAAATAATAATAATAGTAATAACATTAAATAAATTATAATATTAATAATAATAATAATTACTATATTTTTATTATTATTAATGAAAATAAATAATGTCTTTAATAATAATAACTTTATTATTATTATTAAAATGAATAATAATAATAGTAATATAACATTAGTAATAATAATAACTATGTTATTATTATTATTAATGAAAATAATAATAACATTAATAATAATAATATCATTATTATTATTAATGAAAATAATAATAATAATAATAAATTTATTATTATTATTATTATTATTATTTTTATTAAAAGAGAAATAAAAAATATTTTTTTTTTTTAGAATAGAAAATAGAAAGAAAAAAAAAATCTTCTTCTCCACCTCTCCCACACAAGGAAGCTTGTCGGCGGTTGAAGAAGGGGCTAAATGGATTGGGGGAGGTCGATTGTGCAAGTGTGGAGGTTGTCAGAGGTGGAACAAGTTGAGGTCGGTGGTGGGAGAAGGGGAGGGAGAGGGATATGTGTATGTGTGAGGGGAGAGGGTATGGTTGTGTAAATAAGGAAAGGAGATTATGGGGAGGTGCAATGGGGCAAGTTGGTCAGATTGTCGGTTGTCGTGGGGACCTCCGGCCACCCTCGGCCAAATGGGGTGGAGGCTTGCACCGTACAACTCCCAAGCAACATCTAGCACGCGCCCTAGGGCGTACGCCTATGTGCGTACGGGCGTGTGGGAGAAGAGGAGGGGGAAAATCCAAATAATTTTTTAAATAATAGTTTCAAATAAATTATTTGCATTTTTTCGTCATTTGAATTACAAATTAATGAAACTTAATCTGGAGGTGCATTTCAAAGGGACGAATACACCCATACCAAAATTTCTCTATTTGGAGCTATATTTTATTTTTTATTAATTTTTACAATTTAATACTTCAAAAATTAATTATGGTCAATCTGAAATTCCAAATTCGATGAAATTTTTTATGTTACTTTTTTATAATATTTTTAATCCAATGACACTAAAACTGTTGAATTTGTACTTGTATTTAATTTTCTTAATTTACTAAATTTAAATAATTCAAAAATTAATTTATGAGTATCTGTTATCCAGACTGCTCCCAAACCTGGGCATTATGATCATGAAAATATGTTATATCCAACAGTATTTTTAGTTTGACCTAATTTTGAAGTTGCCCAAAATCATAATTTTTGAGTCAAGTTTAATCTTAATTTGCATAATAATGACACCGAGACAATTCTACTTTTAAGATTTTTTCCACTTTGCACATTGATGGGATGTGATATTTGATAAGTTGGTGTTGCATTCATACTTGAACTTCTTCAACTCAAAATATAATGAGTATACTACTCATGACTTCAAAATTCTTCCACTTTCCTTTTGTTATGATGCCTCTGAATAACATGGAGGTGTAACTCTACACATTTGGCATTTTCTACCAATTGAGAAATCTTGAATTTTTTAATGTACTAAGGGATGTTTATTAGAATCCTTGAGCTCATCTAGAAATATATTATATTTATTAACTCCTCCAAACTTATCATGGTTCTGACTAGACACCATTGTTCTGCTTCTCCATGAAGTATATGAGTAAATAAGCCCACATTCCTATCCTTAGAGCATCGCATACAATATAGGAAGTTTTATATCTCCCCGAGCCAATCTTCTACTTCCATAAGTTGTGTGGCACCCAAAAAATGCATTGGTAGTAGATTTTGAAGTATTTTTAAATATTTATCCAATGCACCATTAATGTTGGGTTCATTAATTATTTATTGGACCATTTGCATCATTTGATTCATTATGTCCATCTTTTGTATAAATGCTTATGCACTGATAGTTATAGAGCCTTCATTAACATTGAAAGTTTATTAACTCAGACCTAAGGCATGAGCAGTTTCCTCTAAAGTCATCTCGTCGACAACTATATATATGATAATTAAATAACTAGAAGATAAGGGAGTTTGTCAAGCTTAATGAAATAATGATAAAGATTCATTCTAAAGAAAAGAATATGATTGATTGACATTATTGCTCTATCTTATTAAATTTCATCAAACTTTAGCTCTAATACCACATTTGTCATGACCTAGCCTGAAAGTTGGCGGAAATAGAGGTTGGGCAACACAAAATATGGACTTGACATTTTAATCTTTTTGATCAATCAAATTAATGGCATTACAAACAAAAGAAAGAGCCACTATTTATCCAAATGATTATTGTTATTCATGTGAGGAAAATTCATGTATATCCTTCAATTGCTAAGCCTCTGAGTATATCCCATTCTAAATGAACTCATATTCATGAGTTACAATGTAAGCCTCTGAGTATATCCCATTCTAAATCAAACTATTGTAGGCCAAAAAGGCAATATGCATGTTACTTCTTATATTATTTAAAGTCTTGTGGCTTTATAATTTTACATAAATTTTATGCAACATAAATTTAAAAATTAGATTTCTTTCACACACACAACCTTTAATCATGGACTTTACTATTGCTACTACTTACATAAGAGTTTGTTAAGATAGTTATTTGATAAATATATAGCATTGAGCACTGAGATTGGCATAATAATATTGTTTAATTTCTATCATATGTTAATATCTTTATTATTAGTGCTTTTTTAGTAGGCTTTAGCTTCAAAATCTTCTGTAGTTCAAAACTTATCGCAGTTATTTAATTTGTATATTTGTAGTTTTTAAATCCTACTGTCTGCTTAACATGATAATTTATATAATATATGATTTTATTAGATTTTTATGTTTAGTATATCTATTTGATGATTAACGGTAGCCTACAAAGGTCAGTAGTTATAGTTGATGATTCTTGTTTGTTGCATCTTGGTGAGGTATAATTTATTGATAATGTGTTAGATGTAGGGTGAGCAAGTTGACTCGAAACTCGAAACATTTTGATTCAGTTTGAAATTTTTGAGTAGATTTCGAGTCAAACAGCTTGACTCGAAATGACTAGAACTCTAACGAGTTAGAGTTGGACTAAACTCAAAAATTTTGAAATTAAGTCTAGGCTGACTTGACTCGAACTTGACTCAGAGCTTTTATGCTATTCAGTGACCATTGTATTTGCGATGTGAAAAGATACATGGAAGGTACCTTTAGTGAGTCGCTTAGGGTTTGGGCAGTATGGAGAAGATGAATAATAATACTATTTTTTACTCCATTTGAGTTAAGTGCACTCTTGCGAGAATGACGATCTTATGCGATATACATAAGAGTAAGGTCATTAGGGTGTGCATACTCGTTCTAGTTTTATTTGTGTTTTGTATTTTTATTAATACATTAGATGGCATACAATGCATAATTGTTATTTCTTTATCAAGCGGTCAACTTTAAAATAAGTTTATATTTATTTTTTATTTTTTTATAATTTTGAGATTAACTTAAAATATCTTTTAATTATATAATCATTTTCTTAACGATATTTAAGCGACAGTTGTGTATAATATTTACATTGCTTTCAAACGCTTTTAATATTGAAATACGCTTAACTGTTCTAATTATAGTTAATTTTCTATAGATTATAATCTGAAATTAAGATTTGCAATTATCCATTTAAAAATGTCAATATGTTTGAACTGATCTTGGCGATCTGAAAAAGGCATATAATATATATATTATATGTATAAAAGTCAATAACAACTCAATCGGGATCATGAGGATTAAAGAACAACAAAAATCTATTACGTGATTAGTATCTCGCAAGCGATGAACAAAAATAGCACGAGGAAAATCTAACATGAAAGCAAGGTGATCTACATGTCGTTCTCCGCTTCCTAAACGGAGAATCCTCTCTCAATATTGTCGTAATCTGTGAACTGCACTGAGATAGTCACTCTCAACAAGTAAACCTTTCAAGTATGCCTCGCAGAACTAAAGGGCCTATGCACCACATGCAGAAATCAACTGACCACAGTCATCCTTAATCATAGCTCCTACAAAGGAAAATTGCTCACCAAATCTATACGAAGCATCAATGTTGGCTTCAGCTAACGGGTCGGGGGGCACCATCTCAAGGAGATAGAGGGGCCATGGTGGGTCATGGAGTCCCAGGAAGTCGTATTGTCGTACAGACTGGCTCCAACAAGCGCTGCAAGAATCAAAACCGCACAAACCATTGGAGTCGATAAGAATGCTCTGAAACCGTTCCGTCTTGCTCCTCCAAGTCCGGTAGAGAGTGGAAGTGATAATTTGCCGAAAAAAATTGTGGCGTCCGGAAGCCCAGAAGCCGAAAACAGCTCAGTAAGGTGCTCCCAAGAAGACAAAATTATCGAAAGTAAACCCCAACAGACGAAAATATACTGGATCGCCCGAGAGAAATGACAGTGCACAACAAAGTGCTCCATATCCTCCCCAGTCTCACAGCCCCAGACACACCCAGGAGACTTTGCACGATCTCGTCAGTAGAGCTAGGTTCCTATCGAAATGGCATCTTAGTGCAGTATCTACATGAAGCAAGCCTCCCTCGGTCCCAATAACATCTCCTAGAGGGAGGTAAAGGCCCACCTCTGATCCTCCTTCTCGGCACAGCATAGTTGACCGACAAGATTCTCAAAAAAAGCATCCACTCGCCACTGCAAAGCATCCTACTCCAACCGCGTGTGCTTCTGAACAATTAGCCCGATGGAGCGAGAAGTCCTCACCTATGTGGCAGCAGCGAAACTCCGTCACTAGGACATATGTTATTCCTTACTCACCTTAATTATAATTAAAATCCATGGGATTAATTTACCCAATATACGCAAATTAATTTTTATCACAAGCTTTGGTATACGTACTTCTTGTATGACCACATTTCCTTAATTTCAAATTTGTTCACCCTATGAGTTATGGTTGTTGTAAGCTTGTGGTTTCTTACTTAATTTTCTTACTTAATTTTTAATTCTGAATATCTCAAACAGCTCCCAAAAATTCAAAACATTTTTGAGTTTCCATGTATGAAATTTTAAATATTCTTAATATTCTTAATTTAATGATATTAAAATTACTGAATTTAAATTTTTATTTGATTTTCTCAATTTTCTGAATTTCACATATTAAAAAATTAATTCAAGAGAATTTGTTATCCAAATTGCTCTCAAAATTTTGAGCATTATGATCACAAAAATATATTCTATCCAGCTTAAGTTTTTAAATACATAATCATCAACGGGGAAGGGGTGGACCACCGAGAGTCTAAATAAGGCTCAGGAACTGTGCCACATTGTACATTTCTGAGCTTATCGAGCCTCAATTGAGCTCGATAATCATCAAATCGAAGAAACTCAATAAACTAAATGACAAAATGAGAATTCGCATGGTAATTAGCACGGGAGATGGGTACCTTGCGTTTGTCCATTGTCGATTCGTCGCGCCTTTAGGGTTGCAATGGAGAGTCAAGAGGTTCAACAACACCTTCTAATCCTTATAGCAAAGTGAAATGGAGCGAGTGGAATCTTCGGCTAGGTTTTAGGCGGGGGATTACACAGGGAAAGGACGGTTATTAGGTACGGTCGCCTACACCGGCTGGCGATCGTGGTAGAGTTGGACAAAGCACAGTGCTCAACCAAATCTTGATCGCCCAATCGATCGAATAGCTTCGGTCCGATCCCACGGGCTATTAAACCACAGGGTTGATCTCAGTCGTTGGATCTGATCTCAAATTCAGCAGATCTTATCTCAGATTCAACGATTGAGCTCAAACCAGGCAGCGTATTAGACACGAACCATCTGATCTGATCCAAGGAAACAGCAGGACGACCCAGATTACGAGATCTGGCTATTATGTGTGATGTGGATTACGGCGGATTGCCCCCGAAATGGTTAAGCCATTGGATGTGACTATAAAATATAAATAATAAAATATAATTAATATTAATTAATACAATTTATATTAATTGATATATCTCGATCAAATGAGCTCTAAAAATTCCCAAAATTCACTTTTATTTAATTTGGGTGTGAGGAACTCAAAATATAATCATATTTTTTATTGGATGTTAAACTAATCAAACTAATTCTTAGGGAATTTAAAGTGAATAAAATAATTAAGAAAATATTTATTGGCTATTTTAACTCCAAATTTTTAGTAAATGCCTTAATGATATTTAGAACCTAATAATGACATACATAATTAGACTTCTAATTAGCGTAAATTAGATAGGGTAACAACTTAGGATTATTATTCTTCTCTTGTATGTATGTGAATATGCTTGTAAGCATATGTATATTTATGTCCTTACACCTTCATATACATTGTGCATATTAACTTATGTATGTCTATACATATGTAAGGTTGAATTTTTTCTTTCATGTCCATCGCCTAGCATATTCTATGCCGTAAGTGCATAGTCATGTTCACACTTAGGATAATATTAGATACTTCATGATCAAGGGAGTGTTATGATATTCTAATGCTTGTAGTTAAGCTCTTTACACTATTTGAACTTAGAATTATCATCACTAAATTCACATCACTTGATTCCATATATATATATATATATATATATATATATATATATATATATATATACTCATCATTTAAATAAGAATAAAAAAAATAATATATAAATTATCATTTGGTAGATCAACTAATCAAGGAATAAGATAGAGTTCAAACCTTAGAAGCATGCCATCTTATCTTCTATACAAACTCACCATGAAAAGCTTAATGAAAGTTATATTATCAATGTACCATTTGGGGTTTATATTAGGCTATAGACTCATATAAAAGATAAGATAGTTACCTCTCTTAGGCTCCTAGGATTTAGGCATAAGGGACATCATGTCTTTAAACATGCTTCAGAAAGGATTATCACATATATGCATACATGAATTATAGTTTATTAAGCATGTTTGATATTCTCCATTCCTTGTAAAGATCACAAAAAAATCTTGCAATATGGAATCAACTAGTGAGTGATAGTTTGCCTAAACCTACAGAGGTCATAAGGGAGATTGAATGGAGTCTTCGTATGGTTTGACTAACTTTTTGCTTGCAATGGACTAGCTTGAGTTAGCATAACTTAAGATATCTAGTTTAGAGAGTAAAGGGATAACCCAACTGCTATGGATCCTCTTATGTAGGTTTTGAAACTTCTCCGAAGTTCAGAGAAGTTAGAGATGCCCTTAGCCAGTGGTTAGAATACGGTGGCGGATGACGGGAGGCTCTGGAGCAACCGGCTGTGAGGTGGCTAAAAGAAAAGGGGGTTCTCGGGTGTGTGATGTGACTTGGGGAGAGATTCTAGAGGTTGGGTCGGCTTTAATGGAGGCTTATATAATGCAACCCTGACCCTATTAGTCATTGGGCTTTCTAAATCGAATTAGAGTTGATTTAGTCCGATAACAACCTATGGCCATTAGATCAACATCGCCAGCGGGGGAACTTGTAACAACCCTAAATATATACCTTTTATACAAATAATAGAACTTGATCCTACATCTCCTTCTCCTTGATGTCTTCATGGCTTTTTGATCTGACTCATCCAAAATCTTGGCATTATCTTATGATCAAGCGCTTTCTCATAAAGGTTTAAATGCAGTTAAATATCATTTGTTTTTACAATGGTGCAAGCAGTAGCAATAGCTTACCATAATTTAGTATACTTATGTCTGAACAGACGTTAACAAAGAGCTATCATAGATTTAGTATACTTATTTTTCATCAACTCCATTACTTTTTGAAAATTTTTTAGAAAAAATTGGAATAATGTAGCCATGTTCAAACTAATTTAATCTTAAATAGTGAGATGTCAATGCCTAGCATTATCAAAGCAGATCACACAAAGGCTGATATTTGAATGCAGTTAAAATTTGAAAGAGAAATGCTCCGAATCTTACAGCTTGGCGCTTCTCTCGCCGCAAGCCGGCCCTCCATCAGCTCGCTCAGCCCTTCCGCTCTCCCAGGACGGCGCATGAGGCGGGCATCCTCAGCCGCACCGGCAATCTCGTCCACAGCCAACTTCGTGTTGAAGCTCTGCTCGGCGATAATGGGGAACGCAAGCAGCGCGACGGCCTCCAGCAACGAGATCGTCTCCGTATCGAAGGGCTTCGTCCCAGAGCGAAGGATCGGCCTTCGTATCAGAGAGATCGGTTGCTACGATCCATCAGAAGCATTCTTCTCATAACGTCTTACCAGATTTTGAACCAACAATTCACCAACCAGCTCTGTACGAGTACAAAACCTAAAAAATCAAACTCAAAAATTAATAAAAATTTAGAGAAATATATAATAAAATTTGTACATCATTTTATTATATTAATATTTATTTATTTATATTAAAATAATATAAATATTATTTTTTAAATTTATATTGAAATAATATCTAAACTTTATTAGATGAATTTTTTTAAGTGACACATCCATCAATAATAAGTCTAAACAATTTGGAGGAGAAATGAGATATTTTAAAAAAATATTATTTTTCAGGAAATAATTTAAATTTAGAAGTTTCTACAATACCTTCAAATATACTTTCTTCAATATCTCACGATCATTAATGAACTTAAAATTATTAATTAACTCATAATAAATAAGATTAATTAGCTAAAATTAAGATTAAAAATTTATTAAAAACTAATAATAACTTAGAATAAAAATGTGCTGGAGCATTTATTATTAGGATATTAAAATATTTTCATTTTTTTATACCAAAAATAAAAAAATAGTTCAAGAATTTAGTCAAATATTTAAATGATGAACAGACATACACTATAATTTACACACAAAAATACAATTTCATCAGCTCTCGTTTTCCCTTTGGCCAAAATTAGGCGAGACTCTCCTTCAATCATCGAGGCTTAAATTATGAAAAATATTATTTAATTCTCAAATAATTCTTTAAGAATTTATATTTAAAATAAATATTTTTTTAGTAAACTATGCACTTTAAATTTATATCATTGTGAGGTGAATATTGAGTTCTTGAGTTTGAACTTCGTACAGATGAAGAGTTCAAATTCTACGGATCATATATTTGTGCATACCATTCCATAAATAATGTATAAAAAATGCATAAGAAAGGATATGGAATTTACCTAACATTCTTAGATTCTCCCTAACTTGTGCCTATGGAGGCGTGTGATTCACTTCTACTCTCTAAAACAGTACTTATTTGATTTCTGGAGTGACTCAAACCGAATATGATTTAAGTTGGTGCTATGCATTGGATTGAAAGGACCCTTCTGCTATTATTGTTTGATTAATAAAAATCTCTTTTAAATAATATTTTCAATTTTAATAAAATATAAAGATTTGTTTGATGATATAATAATATTAAATTTTAATAGTTAAATATTAATCAAATCAATATTACATATTAGTATACATCAAAATATATAGATATGTGTGAATTCAATGTTTAAGTAGATTATTAGTTTATGAGAATATTATATAAACCCGCTCACATGTCACATATAAAAGCTCATCTAATTAGATTTGGACATATTTAAAAAATAAATTAAAAATAATATTTATATTATTTTAATATAAATAAAATAAAATACTAATGAAATGATTTCAAATTCTACTGAATGAGTTTTTTTTGTGATATTTATATATAAAAATTAAGAAAAAAAATTATTACTCATAAATATTTTTTAATATATATTTTTATATATAATATTTTTCTAATCAAACTGCAACTTTAATGAACCGTTCAACAGATTTTTATCGATTGCACCGATTTTTATCGGTTTAACGATACTGGATTGAACCGATTAGACCGGCCGGCTATTCGGTCCCTAACATTCATTGACCGCTTTTTTTTTATCGTTTTTTTTTCGACCTTTCTATAGGAGAGAGACTTTGGAGCATGCATTTTTTTTCAAAATTTTGTAACTACCTCACCGCACTTTAAATACCACTCACAACGCCATAATATATATATATATATATATATATATATATATATATATATATATTTAAATGTTATTATTTGAATATCTCTCAAATAATAAAAAAGAAAAAGAAAAAGTATTAATGATTAAGATTTTAATTTAAATTAAATATTTTATTGCGAATTTTTATTTTTTTTGGGAGTTATTTTGAAACCGTATTATTAAATTATATTTAAAATTATGATTTGAAAATAATGATACTATTTATAAAATACATAAATATGGTATTGTAAATAATTTATAAATAATATATATTGAAATTCTCACTTATACAAAATATGTAAAGTAGAATTGTATTCTTAGTGAAATAAAAAAAAATAGTTGGTTGGTAGTTCAATAATTTATATGCAAGAAGAAAAGAAGAGTTAGGGTTAGGAATGTAAATAAGAAAGCTTAGGGCGGTGGGAATGAAAATCCCCATAGATCCCTTTGAGATTAGTGCGAATCTACAGGCGAAGGGCACATAGTAAGGGATCACTGCCGTCTCAAGATTAGTGCAGTGTCCTGAAGCAATTCTTTCTTTTCATCTTTTTGCAGGCGTAAAAGGCCAAATGTCATCCACAAGTCCATAAGAATATAAAAAGGCTAATATTGCAAATAATATTGGATTATTGCCCGAGGCTCATTTTCCTCTTCGCTCGTGGGCGTTGGCGGAGGGTGATCGAAAAAGAGGAGATGCGCTCCCTCTTGTAATGCTAAGATTGTCGGAAAGAGATCGCGCCGCCATGGATCCTCCTTTCTCAGGTGTGTTTCCGCTTTTCTCTCGTGATTTTCGCTGCTTGTTTTTTATTTTTTCTTTTTTATGATTTTTTTACCGTTCCTTATTTTGTTTTTGCGCGGGATGCGCTGGATCTGCTCGCGCCATCAAATTTGATGGGAAATCATTCCGGGTGAGGTCAAACTTGGATGTTTTGGGGGTTTTTGAGGGATTTCTTGCCCATTTGTGTAAATTTTTGGCATGTACTTTTGGTGTGGTTTTAGGCATTGCTGGGGACTATAGTTTTGCTAGGGTACACTTTTAAGTTCCTCTTCCTCTTTCTGGAAGGGCAAAGAATCTTTTCATTGGAAGGTATATGTATGGCTTGTGTAAGATTCTACTTTCTTTCTTCTCTCTTGGTTTGCTAGGATTTAAATGGTTGGCCAGTATCATGTCTCCTCAGAGGCTTCCCCTTTTAATAACTCTGAAATCGTTGTGATGCTTTGATTTGATATTGAAGTTATGTAAGGCTATTGTACTAACTGAATAAGAATCTTTCTGATGGTGTACAGTTGCAACCTCAGGCATCATGTTGCAAAAAGTTTGGATAATATCGAGCTTCTATTTATTATTTATATTTTTATGTTTTGCGGCTACTTTTTTGGATCGGAATTCAAGCATTCCAAGTCTCACCCGAGTATTATTCTTTTTTCTTCTTATTTTATTATGATTGAACTGTATTCTGCAACAGGATATTTACTTGGTGCTTCAAAATGCCAAAAGTTGAACATCAAGGAAAAGAGGGAGATTGTTTGGCAATTGCTCAAATGGCCTGAGACTGCGCATGAAAAGCTTCAGACATGGAGCCGCCGGGATCTTGTAGAGATTCTTTGTGTGGAGATGGGGAAGGAGAGGAAGTACACCGGACTGACTAAGCAGAAACTGATTGAAAATCTTTTTAAAATTCTGTCCGAAAAGAAATTGGGCAAATATGCAGAGGATACAGGCTCAACTCAGTATCCTTGTAGGCCGGAACCTCAAACTCCAGCAAAAAGGCAGCGGAAAAACGATCACCCTTTGCGCCTGCCAATTGAAACAAACAATCTCCGTCTTACTTATGATGCTGATGCTTCAAAGATTACTCGTTTCTGCCTCAATTTAGCTTGTCGGGCGATCTTAAGCCAGGAGGCCTTGTTTTGCAAGAGATGCTCTTGCTGTATCTGTCACAAGTATGATGATAATAAAGACCCGAGCCTTTGGCTGTTTTGCAGCTCTGAAGAATCGAGCCAAGGGGAATTATGCCGCTATTCTTGCCACGTAGATTGTGCCTTGACGGATGATAGGACTGGCATTGCAAATAATGGACAGCGTTCAAAGCTTGATGGAAGCTATTATTGTGTTCACTGTGGTAGAGTGAACAGCTTGCTGGGGTAAAATCTTTGATTTTTTCTACGCTGGATTTTTTTTCCAATGGTTTTATTAGTTCACCACGATGAAATTATTTTGCATACCTTAAATTTCTATACCTATTATGATATGTTTGTTCATCTTATGATTTTAGGAATAGCTTTTATATGTTTGCTACTCTTATGCATGCATATTTAACTTTTATATGTTGATCAATTATTACTTTTTTCTAGATATTCATAACTTTGAATGACCCATTTTGTATATGTATGTCTGTTAGGATCAATTATATGTATATATGTATGCCTTTCCAAAAGTGTCGTAATAAAGCCATTATATAAATTATGTACCCTATGATTGATATGCTTTCATACTTGCATCCATATAAATTATATTCATTAGTACACATTATTGAGAGATTGTTTTTCTTTGCATGCTAAAGTGTGCACATGTCTTGCTGTGTTTGCGTCTTTCCTTGTAGTTATGTAGATCTTAGTAAACTATTTAAAGAAATAAAGCTTTCATTGTATTACCACGTTAGCTATTTTTAGGCCTCTACATTTTTTCACTATCCAGATTTTAGTCAAACATTGGATCTTTCGGCATTCTGCTATACATTGTTAACTTCATTTTCGTTTGTATTGATGTGTTTTTTGGGTTATTACTAAAATAACTGATTGTCTAGCAACTTTAGATTGAACATATAAGTTGTCCTATTGAACTATATAATGGCTTTTCACAACTATTATGTTACTTTGTAATATCATAATATGTTATCCACAAAGATTAGCACATCCTATTGATTTTTTCAGCAAGTTTCTTTCTTTCAGACTGGGATACTGTAAACTTTTGGTTTATGCTTGTGCATTACTTTGCAGTCATTACAATTGCATGTCCAAACAATGATTCTTCAGTTCATTAAACGCAACCTTTTGAATAGTGTGAGTTTAAAATTGATAGATTGAAGCTTTTTATATTAAATTGACATACTAGTTTGTTAAATTACTTTATTTGAATTTCACAATTGGGATAATATCTTATGATGAATTTCTACTATCAATACAAGACTTATCCCAACTAATTTTTATTTTCTGTCATGCAACACTAAGAAATTAGCCTCAATTATATTATATTGACTATTTTTTGTGCTAAATTTCTCTTATATATTATCTTGCCAATGTACGGTCCACTTATTATACTTGACTATATGACAGTCGCTTGTGTTTTTTTAATATATTTATGGAACTGTTAAAACGTGATTGAAAGATAATAAACAGAAAAAAAAAGTGACAGTTTCTAGTGGTTTTTGGACAATGTCTATGCTGGGAAAAATCAAGGCAGATTCTGGTGGCCATATTGGGGCAGCATATTGAGTAAAATTTGATCAAGAGGCTCAATGATTTATTAAAAACATGAATTTAAATTCGTAGTGCATACATAAATACACAAAATTTGTGTATCATGCACATAATTGTCTCAAACAAATTTAACTTTAAAATTTAGTGCTTTTAATATTTACCTTCGTACATTAATTTCTATGCATGTACATTTCCGGTGATAATGATATCAATGTAATTTTTTATTTTGTTATAATATGAATCATTTTGATGCATGGAAGGTAATGAAGATATTAGGGATGGATTTAGAATGAAATTTTTAAAAAAAATTATTTATCAGTATCTATATATATATGTATATATATAAAGAGGTAAGTGAGTATTATTTAAAACATTTTTTTCTTGCATGCATACCTATCAGCATCCATTTGGTTTGTGGTTAAATGAGAGATTGAAAGTTAAAATGCTTCTTTTTGTGTATTTTGACAGTGGATCTCATCCTTTTTTTTTATTTGGATGGATGGTGAGATATGCAAGAAAAGTTACTCTATTTATTTAGAAATTATAATACCTTTCTTTTTTTGTATGTATGTATGTATATATATATATTATGCTCATAGGTAAATATATATATTTTGCATATAATGTTGTATTGATTTATAGGTGACATCGATGGCATTGGTGTGTTGCTTGAGCATCATGATTTTTGTGCTTA
Source organism: Gastrodia elata (assembly GCA_016760335.1). Taxonomy (NCBI): domain Eukaryota; kingdom Viridiplantae; phylum Streptophyta; class Magnoliopsida; order Asparagales; family Orchidaceae; genus Gastrodia; species Gastrodia elata. Next base: position 10,062,212 of record CM028685.1, on the reverse strand, counting down.
ATACACTGTTATGTGTTAAAAAAATGGAGGGAAAAGATGTCAGTGCGACAAAGCTTCCACAAATTTTTTATGCGTTCTTACCCTTTTATGGCAAACTTCACTCTTCACTTCCAGCTCACAAAATATGTGAATGTTTTACTTTTAAGGCAGTTTATTTTGTCTTGGGTAATTAAAACCTCAAGCTTTGGCATTAATAACGTAGATGTTTCCGCATCCTTTGTCATATTAATTTTCTTCACGCATTTTACTATATTTTATTCATTATAATCTAAATATATGTCATACTTGTGGGAAATGCTTTTAATCAAAATTTGCTTTGGCCTGAAGGGCTCTGTGGTCTAAAAAACCCACCCAAACACTTCATGCCAGTTCATGCTTCGGCCGATTATTACGAATTATGCACAACTTGTTCATCATGTAAAAATAAGAAATTTTTGGGAAAGTCAGTTGTTTAGAGTATTTCCTTCATTCTAAAATTAAACAAATTTGAATTTTCTGAGATTTGTCTTCTTTGTTTCAGATAATTTCGCTGTATTTTAAATGCTCTAATTTGTTTGCATTTAGTAATATTTATACATAATGTCAAAGGAAACTCCAATAAACCTTTAGCCAATTTTTTTCATAGTTAATTCTTGTTAACCAGATCATAGAATGATTATCAAAAAATTGTGCGCTGATTGTTTAGTGGCCCACAGTTGATAACTTGTGGTAATAATTTTAGCCGTGAGTTAATAATTACCAACCATTTGAGCTTATGCACAAAAGTTTTTTACTTGTTTGTGCAAAAAAAAATACCGTTTTGCATTTGAATTCAAGTTCCTTTTCATTTAAAGGTTTCCCGGGCATGCTGAAAACTTGGTACTCCGACCCAAATGCATTCTCTCAGTTTAACACATGATAGGCGACGTTAATCCATTCTCCAATCCAGAAATATTTGACATTTGGTGATCTTGAAACCTAACTTTGCTAGAAATAATTATGCTTTGTATATATTCTTCTTCATTGTGTTTAATTTGAATGCTAATTCATTTATAGGTTTTCAATGCAACTTTAATCTGCTCACGAGCTTCGATTATCAAACCGTCATTGATAATTCTATATTCATTTTTCTTATTTTTGTGAAACAAAAATGCATTCACGACTATACAGGAATCATAGTATATAAATTTCTTCCCATCTATTTTCTTACAGATGCTGGAGGAAGCAACTCACAGTAGCCAAGGATGCCAGGAGGGTTGATGTCCTTTGCCATCGAGTTTCCTTAAGCCATAGGCTCCTCATTGGAAGCCAAAAATATGAAAGTTTGCATGAAATAGTGGAGGAGGCAATGAAGAAGCTGGAAGCTGAGGTCGGCCCTCTGCTTAACCCGCAAAACATGGGCCGCGGGATTGTGAATAGGCTCTCGGTTGGTGCTGAAGTCCAAAGACTCTGTGCCCAAGCTGTTGAGGCTCTTGATACCCTTCTGTCACAGAATGCCCATCCCGCTCCTCAAAGCCGTTCTCCTCTCTCTGCTCTAACCAATTTCATAAAATTCGAAGATAAGTCGTCATCATCCCTCGTCGTAGTTTTGGATTGCGAAACCGTTCACTCTCTATCCGAAGAGGCGCTCGGATTCACAATCTGGCATCGTGAGGCTGATTCTGCAGACTATCCTTGCGAGCCAACGGGCACACTTTATAAGCCAAACAGAAGGCTTGTAGTAACGGGACTGTCTCCAGGCAGTCCTTACATCTTCAAAGCTGTTGCATTTAATGGGGAAGGAACAACAGAGTTGGAGAAGTGGGAAGCAGGAGTAACAACCACGGATGACAAAATAAGAGAGCAGGCGTCGCCGAAGACCAACAGCAGCGGCCTCTCCAACCCTTCGTCCGAGGCAGACGAATCTCGTAACACTGGCCTGTATGCTGACCTGAACGAATCCCCGAAGTCGTCCGACCAAATCTACTGCTGCAAGGAAGAGGACCAGGAAGAGCTGCCGGGCCTCTCTGAGTCTGCCCTGGACGAGGAGCCAAACTCCGCCACGCTGAACACGGACTCCCATCGGGACTCGAACAACTCGACGGAGGTCAACCTGTTGCTGGATGCCCCGAAGCTGGAAAACGCGTCAAAGATTCCCACCGGGAACGAGATAGTCGTCGCCCCGGCGAAGCCCAGCTTCAATACCCAGCTAGAATGCAGCGCTCAGAAGGACACGCCCGGGAGCTCATCGAAGAAGAGGAGCGGCAAATGCGAAGAATTCCGAGCCTCCAAGGACGGATGTTTGGAAGGGGACTACGAGTACTGCGTCAAGACGATTCGTTGGCTGGAGTGCCAAGGCTACATTGAAAGCAACTTCAGGGTCAAGTTTCTGACTTGGTTCAGCCTGAGGGCAACGCCGCAGGAGAGGAGAGTTGTGAGCGTTTATGTGGATACCCTCATTGATGACCCTGGAAGCCTCGCCGGTCAGCTGGTTGACACTTTCTCGGACGCTATCTGCAGCAAGAGGCTGCTGCCTCTTGTGCCCAATGGCTTCTGCATGAGGCTCTGGCACTGAAGAAGGCTGGATGGAGGTGGGTATTATTGTTATTTCCTGAATGAAATGATATTCATTGGATAGAAATTGGTGCATTTGATTCTTATTTTTGAAAAAAAAAGAAGCAACTTTTTTTTTCCCTATTGATCAATGATTTCAGGATAAGGCATTTCAGTTTAAATTTGTAAGTTGTAAGTTATACCAAAGCTCATTTGTCATTGAACCTTTGATTTATATTTATTGTTACAGTAGTCTTTTCTGTTTTTTGTCTTCTTTTTTATTATTATTTGTTCTTTGGATGAAAGTCTTTAATTATTCATTAGAGTGCAAAGAGTTGCTAATTATCATTCAACTTTTGACCTTTTTTAAATTATTCATTTGTTTCTCAATCAATGATATTGTTTTTGAGTGCTTTACCTTTCATTTTCAGGATAATGCTATTATTCTATTCCTATGCGCGGATAAGATGCATATCTCTGCCAAAAATGAATTATATTTAAATATTAATATTTATTCTTGTTAAAAAGAATTATAATTGTCTGCATATTTGCAAGTTGGCAGTAATTCGTGTTAGCTGATGTGCATTTCAAGGCTTTTTGCCATCTCAAACTATGGTTTGCTTGCATGTGTTGGCATAGCAGTAATCTTTTTTTTGCTTTAATTTTCATAAAAATATAATCTTGTGAAGACTACCTAACGATTCTTCTTGGAATTTCAAATTACGGGTGTTTGGCTCGCGGTTCTTTGGATGCAGGATCATCAGATTCTGAGGCAGGAATCAAAATCATCCTGCTTTGCAGTCGACACCGCGGCTCGCTTCTTCGTCGATACCATTCTGTCATCGTCATGCTATTCTATCGTCACAGGCGCTGCTTCGTTGTCTCGCCTCATCATTGTCATTAACGCCAGCCAGCTCGTCGGCCGCCACCCGGAGGTACACAGAGAAGATTTTTATTTAAAATAGACAATAAGCTCAAAATATACCCATCCAAACATCAAATTGTAAATCTCGGAAAAAGCTTCTTACCTCAATCCAAAGACTAGCATTTGAATTACAATGCATTTATTTTATGTGAAAGAACTTTAGAGTGTAATATTTTTACTAGTAATTTTCTTAACCCAAATCAATGAGGACCTAAAGTAGGACATACATTTAATTATCATACCAATTTTTATTAAACAACGGTTTAAATTTGTGAAAACAAGGATGAGTTCTCAACTCAAATCCTCTGCAAATTATTTTAAAACAATTTATATGCAAGTAATTACTTCAAATCACAATTGCTCCAAATTAATTTTTCATCAACTATTCAACAAGTGGAGCTCGTTTGAAGGTTACCATTGGTTTTTCCAAACTTGATAACAAATATAGATGCAAAACACAATCACTAACCTCCCAAAGAAATTTAAATTAATAAACTATTAATTTTAAGAAAAAAAAATACATCAAACAAAATAAAAAATACATACAAACATAAAATAAACAGGAAATACAATGAGTATTTTCTGTAATCGACGAAAAATTATGGCGGGATTTCAAAACCGATGAAAAATTAAGGCGGGATTTCATAACTGATGAAAAATTATTTGACGAAGAGCGTGGAGAATTATCTCCACATGAAAAGGAGACTCTATTGGTTTCAAATGAGAAAATGAATTTTTATTGATTAGTATATCAACGAGTTTGCAAAATTATTGGCTGATTTATTGAATCTGGGTGAGCCCTCAAAGCATTGCTTTTGTTAAACTTATTTCCAGATGAGTTTGAAAATTTCACCATATTGTGATTCATGGGAAGGATGCTTTTAGATATGATGAGGTGATTGCATCCCTATTGAACTACGAGTTCAAAAGAAGGGATAAGGAGTCAACCAAATCAGAGATGGCAGAGACACCTATACTCCAGAGGGGAAGACCATAAAAGAAGAAGCAATGGCCTAAGAAGAATGCTAACTCCTAGAAAAGAGGCGAATTCAGAGGTCGTAGCATTGGGCACAATCAATGCACATTCTGTTTGGAGACAGGACACTGAAAGATGGGTTTCCAAAAATTAACAGAAAGAATGGTCAATGGATTCTCAGAGGCATAGGACAATATGACTCAGAATGTGGTGGAGGGTCAAACTCAGAGGTATCACTTGTTACTATTTTCATGTGACTACTATCGAGCAGCTCTAGTTGGATTATAGACACGGGTGCACATATCATATATGCTCCCAGAATGATTGGTTTTGTTCGTATATAGACAAACAACAGTGAAATCATGATGGGAAGTGATGTCACCTGTCGTATTGCTGGTGTTGGCAGTGTGTTGATTATAACACATGTGGGGATAGTACAAGAGTTGAAGAAGTCAAGCTCGTACCTTAGATCAAGAAGAATTTATTATCTGCTTGAGCCCTAGAAGCCAATAACTTTAAAGTAGCAATTGAGCCAGGGGTCTTAAAGATCAACAAGGGTGTGGTGACTTGCTTGAGATGAGTCAGGCAACATAACATTTACCATCCTTGTGGGAACACACTAACAGGATCAGTAGCGGTGAATCACTGAGAGCATTGGAGAAAGATGGGCTTATCAAAGATATCGATTCTTGCAAATTATAATTTTGTGAATATTGTATTTTTAGCAAGAAGATAAACACAAACCCTTTGATGTTAGTGTAACAATCCAAATCTTGATTAAAGCAATTTTGATGAAATTGATGACTCAATTAGGATAAAATCAAGATCCCATACAAGTTTAAAGTTAGACTGAACTAAATATACTATTTGAAAGAATATATTTTTGTGATTGTAATGCTCAAATTTGAGACAATATGACCAATAGATACTCTTGTATTAATTTTTTAATTTTTTAAATATTAAAAATTAAGAAAATAAAATATATGTTCTAAGTTCAAAAAATTTAGGGCTTATAACATCACTAACCTGCTAACTACTAATTATTATTTTTGCTCATAACATTTATTTTATTACTGACTTTTAAATTTTTGCTACTAATATTTTAATCTGCTCCTAACATTTCATTTATGCAATGTTTATTCTTTATTTTCATCTCTCTTTATTTATTATTATTATCATATATATATATATATATATTAATATACATTATAATATATTATATAATAATAATAATAATAATAGCATTAATATGGTATTATTATAATCATAGTCATTATTATTATTATTATTATAAGTATCATTATTATCATTAGATAATAATAATGACAATATAATATTTATTATTATCACCAAAATGATAATAACAAATCATAATAATAATAATAAGTATATAAATTATATTTATATATATAATAATAATAATATCAATAATATTATTATTATACTATCTCTTATATTATTATATTATTATATCTCTTCATTATCATCTCCTAATAATAATAATAATAATAATAATAATAAGTATACAATATTACTTGTTATTATTATTATCATTATATATTAAACATAATACTAATAATATTATAATATTTTCTCTCTCCATTTTGATCTATAATAATAATAATAATAATAATAATAATAATAATAATAATAATAATTATAAGTATAATATTATACCTATTATTATTATTATTGTATAAAATAATAATGATAATAGTATAAGATAATAATAATAAGAATGCTTTCAATTTTTTTGATGTTTTCATATTTCTTATAACTCTTGAAATGAAATAATATATATGTACTCATTTTTGTCATTTGTTATTATTTTTTTAAGTAGATGAGGATGATGATATATCGTCTATTACATTTATTGTTGATACTCATTTTTAAGAAGAGAGTTTAGTATTATTATTTGTTTTCACATTTTTCTATATTATTAGATTAAGTTTGTCTTATTAATTTATAACATTAAAATTTTGCTTTTCATTGTATCTTATATATCATTTATATGACGTTATCGCTTATTCAGACAATTGAACAATGCAATTTTGCTTTTTCTTTTTTTTTGCTATCACGTTTGCAATTGTGCGTCTTTCGTGATATTATCTTCTGTGTTTTATTTTCTTTCAGTATGTTGTTTTCCTGCATATTGTACGGGTTTCATGCTTAGTGTGTGTGTGTGTGTGTGTGAATATAGGAGATAGAGTTAACCACAAGCAAAAGACCTGCATTTTCTCTTAAAATTGACTGCAGGCGTGGCTTAGAAGGGACGAGAGAGAGAGGGGGCAATGACCTTGTTCTCTGCCGATTCAAGAGCCGACCAAGGGAAACGAGTGAGCAGTCAGGCGAAGGAAGTATCTCCACTGACATTGATTTGAGTTTTGAACAAACAGTTTATTTCATTAATAATAATTAATCACTAAATTTTATTTCTTAAAATATTCATAAATGCAATATTTCTTAAGTCGAAATATTGTGACTGTTATTTTTTCTTAATAGTTAATTAGTTAATTACATTTCTTGTAAAATTCAAAAATATTTTGACAAATTATTTTAATAATAAATAATTTAATTTAAAAATAGATTACTTTAAATAATTTAAAATATTTAAATTTTAAAATTAAATTTAATAAATAATAATAACTGATTAATAATTCTAAGAATTAGAATATAACACCTATTTATTTATTTATTTGTAAATATATTTCTTATTAAATTATATTATTTTTAATTTTGATTAATCTTAATTATTATCAAATTATTTCATATTATTCTAAAAAATTAAAAATTATGACCACATTGCATAATCTGTAAAACGATTTAAGCATACATATATATAAGTTATATATGTATATGGGTAAGAAAATAAAATCGTAATTAGAGAAAAAAGAAAATGAATAAGAAAATCTTGCGATAAATTTTTCTCATATCTATATAAAAATTTGTGTTTTTTCTATGTAGTGGGCTTTATATATTTTTTAAATAAGAAAATAAAAAAAAATTGAGAATTAAATGATATATTATATAATTATAATTTTATTAATCAATGCAATGTACTTTAAAATAGATTTAATCACTCTTAGTCGTTGAACAAATTTGAGGGCAACTGCAGCATCAGATTCAGTTCGCCAGAATTGTAATTAAATACAAAAAAAAATGCTCTTAGGCACACAAATAATTAATCAATATAATTTTTAATAGTGCATTTAATTTTAAATAAAAAAATATTTGATATTTTTCTTAGAGCAAATTATTTAAACTCTTGCTTCAACTCTTTTATATATATATTATTTTTCTGACTAGATCATATAATAGTATAATGCCTATTTTTTAATTTTTAAAAATAATAATATAGGAAAATTATAAGCTTCTTATATAAATAATTTTTTTCTTATTATGAGTTAAATATTAAGATTATATATTTTAATAATACTATGATAATAATGATGAATATAGAGAAATACTATTTAGATTCATTGATGTTGCATCTAAAAAAATACATCTAATAAAATTTGGATATTATTTCATTAGTGTTTATTTAATTATATTAAAATATACTAATATTATTCTTAAATTTGTATTAAAATAATATTCAAATCTCATTGGATGAGTCTTATTAAGAAAATATTTTTAATTTTTGGAAAAACAACTAAAATAGAAAATAGAAATACATGAGTACAAAAATACAAATGAAACGAAAGAAGCTAAAAGTATAAACTAAAGAATACAATTACAAATACAACATACAAACCAGAAAAAGACATACAAATATATTTAACAAACTAATGAAGGAAAACATAAAAAACTAGGCTGAAAACAACTATAATCTAAAATTATGATACTCAGACTCGTGATCGAGAAAATAATTCCGAGCGCGGGAAGTTTCTTCCAAACAATATATTTTTTCATTGCAATATCTCGTTCTTTTAGGGCTGGTATTGATTTGAGTTCGAACGAGTCAAGCTTAACTTGAACTTAAAAATTTTGAGTTAAGCTCGATTAAAACTCGAATCGAATTCGAGTAAAGTCAAATTCGACTCATTCAAATTCGAGTTCGAGCTAATTCCAACTTAATTCGAGACAACTCAAAATATCATTTCGATTCAAAATTTTCTAGTTCGTGTTGACTCGAAGAAATAATAACATATTTATTTTAATAGTCTATAGATTTTAAAAATAAAAAAATAAATAAACAATATATAACATATTATATAAATTTCAAAATTCAGCAAATTAAATTAGAGTTAAAACAATCATTCATAATTTCATACACACATTTGCAATAATTTACAAACTAAATATAGTAAAACTATACATTAATTTAATATAAGCCAGAAGCAACAATGATCCAACTCAAGTCACTTAACATTCAACAATCATTTAATAGATGTGCAAGATAGCTATGACTGTAACTCTGCAAGTGAACTCTTAGCATTCCAGCAAGGCAGAAACAGTCCCCAAGCAAATGTAACAACCCAAAGTTGTTACCCTTGTCAATCGGAACTAAATCAAGCTCAAATTTTTGTTCCAGTAATATTAATAAGTAATTAGGAGCAAACTTTAAAGTTTTGGTCCAAATCAGGAACCAATCGAATCAAACCCTAATTCTATAAAAATCAAAATAATCAAAAAAATGGGATAATTTATTTGGCCTTAGATCGAAAATCAAACTTCGCCATTGCGCTTATCACCTCAAAATTAACTAGGGTGATGTTTTGGAAGGGTTTGAAAGTCGTCGAAATTTCCCTAAATATTTTAATATATTTAAAATGCCCCGAAAAATAAAATAATTAAATTGTCATCAAAATCAAAATCTGACATCACGTTTGCGTTCTTCACCTATTAATTAGCTAGGGGTAAAAGTTTTGAATTTTTCGGAGCCTATTTAATAGTTCAATTTTAATGAGTTTTGTATAATTAGATTAAATTAATAGTTAAATAATTGGAATCATAAGGCCCACTTTATGCTTATCGTGTCGAGTCCGCCTCCCTTAATAGGCTGGACCTGCTTTTTTCTTATCAGGTCGGGCCCGATGACCCTGATCGGCTCAATCTAAGCCGATCAATCGGGCCATTCTGATCAGATGGCTCGGGGATTTCGTTCCCGCGTTGCTCATAGAAGCTTCGTCCCGACTGAACCCTTGCTCTCGATCATCAATTAAGGTACATCTTGATCCCTCATTTCTTGCATTCAATCATTGTAATTCTGATTTGATAGTTGATCGCATGTGGCGCCCCACCACTTAATCCCCAAGATTAAACTAAGGGGTAGTGTGTCACTTTGACAAATCCGTCCCTTAATATTGAATTAAGTGTAAACCCTAATCTACTAATAAGAAAGAGATGAGCCATTGCATTCATGTTATATAATCAATCACTAAGCAAATATAGAATCAGAGTGCAGAAATAGAGTAAAATAAACATACATCTAATTTACCACAATATGGAGAAAATGTAACATACAACCAGAATAAATAGTACAGTAAAGAAAAATATATTTAAAGATACATGTATTATTATAATATTAATTAAGTTTAAATGAATTGAAAGAAAAATACTCATCCTCATAATAAGCTGAAAAGACTAAAATGCTTCAGCTCCTTCCTAATGCTCCTCCTCAAGATATGGATCTCTGCTCCTCCTTAGGAGCAAGCTCTTCAAATCTATCTGATTCTGACATTGTCAGTTTCACAATGTCATGAGCCCAGCCAACAAAAGAAAAATCTTATTAGACAATTGTCTAAGTACATTTTAGATTAAATATTTTTCATATGTTATTAATGTCACCATTTCACGTAAACAAAACTAAAATCCTAACTAGCATAGGAGCAGTAAGCATACAAAGCTAAGGATAAGTTATAAATATAACATTTATAATTAAATAAGATTTGAGTCAAAAAGAGCACACCTCAAAGTAAGGTAAGCAAGGATAGCCATACATGTATAATACAGTAAGTAAAAGTATTGAAAAAAAGTTTAATTCTAAATATACTTATGATTATATGATATATGCCAATTAAAGTAAAGAATCTGATTGTGATACATACATAATAAATAATAGCAAAGTCTAGCATTCTATAATATACAAGCAAGCATATAAAGGAACGCTAAATGAAGTAACATGCATCATTAAAATAGTAAGCAGTAAACTGAAGTAGAAAATAGGTATGTATGATTATCATATAAAAAAATTGGTCAATCGGGCCCAGCATAATTTCCAAAGCCTTTATGGGCTAGGGCAGAACAGAACAGTATAGCAGAATTGAGGAGGTAGTAAATACAGATACAGTAAATTTTAATTAGTTTACTTTTGCTTATGTGGACATGTCCAGAAGCCACTGAGGAGTCAATTATATTTGTAAGACTATATAGGTTCCAAGCTTAATACACACTCCTCAATGAGAATTTTAAGCATCCTTATTACTCCTTACCCCTATCCATTAGGGTAAATGTGCACCTGGAACCTACCAGAATATGACTGAACTCAAGGCAACTATTGTTCTAATTATTCTAAATTTTCATTTCATGCATAAAGTTCTCTTACATGATATATTCAAGGAATTAAGTACAAAATACAAGGAATACGTAGCAGAAATAACCAAGTAGTAAGTAAGGGACTCTACCACACATGGTAACACCGTTGTTATATATTAAACCATTCTTACTATTCTAAGTTACACAAGTTCAGGATCTCCAATTCCTACTATCGAGTGCAACTTCGAAGCACATCCATATAAGTTAAAAGCAATTAGAACTGACCAAGTTCTAATTTAATTTAATGAGAATTGTCTACTAATTAAATAATAAATCATCACACCCTAAGTAATAAATTTAGGCATTCTATACTAAGAGCTAATCAAACTTACTAAACTAGGGATTATGATTTTAGTACCACGAGTTAGAGTTAAATACATAATTCAAGGGTCAATCATAAGATCTAAGGTTTTTAAGTCTAAAAGTGAACTAAGATTAAGGCTAAAATCTATTAAGCATAATCAAACTTAATATAAATAGTCTTATAATATTATTCTAGGGTTGAAAGATAAAATAATCAAAATTAAGTTATAAAAATATAAAATTATTAAAATTAAGTGTTCATTTATTAAATAACCCTATTATTCAATGAATGAAATCTAACCTAATATATATCATTATTCCTAAGGAACAGATCCTAAGGTGAAGTGAATATTCCTAATAAGCTCATAATGAAAAGAGTTAGAGAGATTCTAAGAGTTGATTGAATTTATTTCCATTTAACATAATTTGCTATTTTTGTTTATTTAAGAGAGATAAGAATGAATTCTAGCTAAGTCAGTGGTATTTTCCTTAAAATTGGGATTTTAATTAGATTGCTCAATTTATGAGTTTTAATACTTAAATAAATTCTAAATTAGTTTTATTACTAATTTTAATGATTTAAAAGATATTTTAAGGTTTTACGACACTTAACTTAAATTTTTGGCAAAATGATCATTTTGCCCCTATTTAAGGTTCCAAAAAGCTACTTTTTTATTTAAGGCTCTAAATTGAATTTTATTGATGCCAAATAGTTCCTCACTATCTAATATGAAGATAGACAGTAAGTTTACTTAATTTGGATCATATAAGTCCAAACTAAAGTTTTTAATTTAAGGGGCAATTCAATAATTTCTACTTAATAAAATCTAAGACTTTATGCAGTTTATTGTTGCTTGCTATTCAAGGATTACATAGAATCTAAGAATATTAAATTTTGAGATATATTGGGTTAGTTATGATGATTTTAAGTCTAAGGGCATTTATGGAATTTTCTAAGGTTAAGAGGGGTCAAAAGCCTAAATTTTTCCATTTGTGATCTAAATTCAACAAACTCAGTGCCTATAGCTTTCCTATATCACACTGAATAACTATGAGTAGATCCAAATTGGATCTCATTTGGCCAAGATATGACCTAACTAGAATTAGGGGTATTTCAGTGAACTTAGAGTTTCTAAGAGTCAAAACCTAAATTTTATTTCAGTTTACTATTGGTACTGATTTTATAACCTAGTTAACACCTTGAATTTCCTAATTTGGAGTTTAATTGACTAAGATATATCCTAATCAATATCTAAAGTTTTAGGGGTCATTAGTGAGGGTCCTAAAAGTCATTAGCCACCCTAATGATCAAATAGCAAAATTAATACTATCATGACATTTTTATGATTCTCCTAATTACTTTAAGACCCATATTGGCTAGATTTGAGTTACTAGGTACAAAATTATGAGGGTTCAAAGTTTTGGGGCATTTAGGTCAAATGAGGGGTCCTAAATGTTACTAGGTTAAATAAGTATCCTATGGGAAAACTAATACTACTAGATTAGTCCTCTCATTTTTTTAAGCAAAATGAGATATATATTTACTATATTTGAACTTATGGATTAGGATTTATTAATTATTAAAGTTTCTGTATTTAATAATTAAATTAACTTAATTAAATTATTAATACTAACTGATTAAATTAACTAACATAACTAATTTCTTAAAATAACTTTATTTCTCTGTAGGTGGAACCTGCGGCCGCAGACGATGAGACTGGCAGACTAGACAGCTAGCGGGCCCACTAGCTCATCAGTCGGCATGACACGCGTCGGCTCACCCGCGCGACAGCGCACGAGGTGGGCCCCGCATTCTGGCACCCACGCAGGCCGCGCGTTTCGGGCCATATGCGAGTCGGGTCAGGCCCAACCCGACCGAAGATGGAGGGCTTCGTTCTCCGCTGAGGCACCATAGGGCACGACTGAACGGGGCCTCCCAACGAGATAATGTAACAACCCTAGTTGTTACCATAGCTAAGTTTAGATTAATTAAGCTAAACCAAATGTTAGTTCTATTAGATTCAATGGATCATTTAAATATAACCTTAGAAGTTTGAAATTAATCGGAGCTAAATTGAGCATTATTGTATTTTTGACTATTTTTGATCTTTGAAAAATTCATAAACTAAATTGATCTTCAAATTAAAATCTGATTTTATTTTTGAGTTCCTTAAGCCCTAATTAGCTAAAAGTAATTTTTTGGGAATCTTTGGAGCTCATTTGATCCTAAAGTGGATTTAAAAAAAATTATTAGAATTTAAGATAATTATTATTTGAATTAATATTAATTAAATTATATATATATACATATATATATATATATATATAATTTTTGGGATTCACTGTCGGGACCACAGCAGATCCACTGCGGGGTCCCGACAGTGGGGCAGCGTAAGCATCGAACAGATGCGTTAGCACGCATCTCCATACCTCCATCTAATGGCTCGTATCACCCGTGCCGAGATTAAATCATAAGCGTTAGATCAATCGAGAGCATCCTACGGCTAATATCTTATCCGCGGTTAATCGTTCAAGTAATCCATCTCAGCCTTTTAATCCTAACGGCTCGGCGATCAGATGACCCCCAGCACCTCGAGCACTGTGGATCTTCATCCAGCTCTCGCCCGTCGCTCGCTGGTCCCCCCCCCCCCCCCGACAGCTAGATCTCTTTCCAGACCCCGTGGCAGTATGAGAAGATGCCGAAATTCCTCTCCTACCCTCGGCGCGACCTCCTGCCGGCAGTAACTTCCCTGAATTTCCCCTAACTGTTAAACTGAGCCATACCTTCGAACAGAGCCAACGCCATGGCACCCGAGCTCTGGAAGCCACCCATAGTGATCCTAGTGCCTATAATTACCCCTAGGACCTCACAGTGAGTCCATTTGCTCACCGTGAATCCTCAATTGCCCAATCGAAGTCCTTTGGAGCTCCCATCATCTCGATAATTTCCCGGCATTCCCGAAGCTTAGAACCACTGATAGAGGGTCTATCTGGTGTTCAGACTCCCTGCGAACGTGCATCTGCTGCTTGGGAAACTCCAGCTCACCTCAATTCCTCTCGGCCGAACCTGCAACCTCATCTATAGGTACAACATTCTCCCACTGAATTTCTTAAGTTCAGTTCTTCATTCTGCCTCTGGGTTGAGCCTCTGGATGTCGCCTAACTAGCCTTAGCCACTTAGAAAACCAGTTGTGATTGTCGCTAGGGTTTGAGCTAGCTCTGATCAATCGTATCGATCGATCGAGCTAGCTGCCAAGACACAGCTGAGTCCGAGTAAGGACCCAGCGGTCGGCTGCACCCCAGGTTATGAAACATTGGGGGTTCGACTTGCCTCACCTCACTGATAGTATAGAGATTGAGCCCCGTCCTTTTAGTGGTTTTTGTGAGGAGAATTATCCCCTCATAGTAAATCCTAATTGTCTGTAAGGGGACGCTTCGGTGGAGTAGCCATCCAGCGTTCGAGCCCGTCCCAGTTAGGGCTTCCAGGTTCAATCAACGTGCCTTGACCTCCTGAAGGTGTGGCGATTGAATACTGGTCACGGCGTGGCTACGATGATGAATTTAGTGGTCCAAGGTGCCCTTCCCGCTGCTGTGAGCGAAGGGGGGGTATCGGGGATGACACATTGGCACTTTGGGCCGGGTCAGACCCCGACCTGTGCGATTTCAAATTTGGGCCGTGGCTTAATAAACGAATTATTGGAATTAAATATCTTATGTTTAATAATATATAAATAGATATCCTATGATCCTAATTTAAATAAACATTCAGAATAAATTATTGAAATAACTTTGATTATACTTATCTAAATTGTATGATCCAATATACCATTTTAATTAGAAAAATACAAGGAATAATAATATAAAATAAAATCATTGATCCAATGATTAGATTTTTAATAATTGCTTAATTTTTTTCTGTTTTTATTTAAATTATAATAAATTTATTTATTATCCAAAAGTATTGATTAAGGTCTCTGATTACTCATGAGACCATATAGAATCTATATAGACCCTTAAAAGTAATTTAAGTTCTTTAATTTTGTTAATTACTCCTTAATTACCCTAAAATGAGATTAGTAAATTAAGTCTTGATTTAACCTCTAATTTTAAAGAACTAAGTTCCTAATGCCTTATTAAGGATAGTAGAATCTATAAATGCAAATGGATCACTCTAGGAGGCCCTAATTTCTTTAATCACCTTAATTGGCCTTAATTTGAGATTAATGCTAATTAAGCTAAATTAAATATTCAAAACCTAAGTTAAGTGTTTTATCCACATCATTAATCAATATGAAGCTCATTAAAATAGATTTGAATCAATTTGGATGATTAAATCCTAAAATCCCATTTTTAGCCTTAAGAGGGGTATTTTGGTCATTTTGACCAAAATGTGCTTAAGTACCCCAAAACCCTAAGAATCTCAAGTAAAATGATTTTAATCAGTAATGAAATGTATTAACATCAATTATTAAGTGGTATCACCTCATGATTGCATCTTAGTATTTAAATCTAAAAAATCCTTAAGTAAGCTCTTAAGATCTTAAGTGATCTTAAGACCCTTCCTAAATGTCTTAGTTTAATCAATATTAATGTTAAAGTTTATAATCCTAGTTATCTTACCTAAGTTTATTTATGAATTATAGTCTTAAAGAAGTAAAAGTAAAAGCTCCTGTAAAACTCCTAAAGTCTAGTTTTAACTTAAAATCTAAAGTGATCAAACAGTAGATCTTAGATCTTAGATCTTAACCCTTTAGATCTTCAAATTGAATTGAATTATCTACTTTGGAATTCCTTAAGTGATTTATTATTTAACCCTTTTGAAACCTCCATGTGAGTGTATGATTGATTCAATCTATATGATAATATAATTATCCTAAGGATTGAATATAGATCTTAGATTCATAATTCTTAATTGATTATTTTATCTTATAATATAATAAGGACCTTTCACTAAGATCATAGTTTCTAAATCTTTCAACTTATAAGATTCCTTATCCTTAATCTGGGTTAAGTGTAAACCCTAGATCCTTATTAAGATTTTACTATGGATTTAGGATTTGAACACCAAAATGGAGTTTAAGTCCGGAATCCTTAATCTTGATTTACTTAAATCAAGATTTAGGTTAAGAGAGGAAAATAATAACAATTAATTCATTGACTTATTTGCTTTGAATCTTTATAATCATCATATGACTATGAATTAGAACTTGTTAAGTTCTAATGTTAACATTAAGGTCGTGAATCTGGGATTATACTCGATAGCTGAATATTGGAGATCCTAAACTTGTATCTTCTCAGAATATTTAATTGAAAAATTAGGCAATAACATATATCACATAAGTCTAGATTAAGTATCTTGCTTAATTTGAATTTGATTGCTTTGCACACCTTGAATATTGAGCCTCATTCATTGAGCATAATAGATAAACTTAGGATATGGAAGATACATCCTAAGTTAGTTTTTGAAAAGCATATTATTCATTCAGTTCTTTCAGTGCTTTCAGTTAGTAGAGTATGTCCTTGCTTAGTCTGCCTCTTCAGTTTTAGTTTTATTATAGAATAGACTTGGACCTAGCTCTGCGAATGTCTAAGATGGATACATGTCTTATTCTATAAGTTCAACTCGGACCTATCTCTGCGGATGCCTAGGATGGATACATGTTGAACTTTCAGTTCAGAGGTCCTGTATGGCCTATTTCTATTATGACAGTACTATATCTTAGGCTTACTTTTACTTTAATTTAGTTTTCAGTATTTGTTTTGCCTTGCCACATGTTTTAGTGGCCTTACTTTAGTGCTTGGCTTGCTTTACCACATGTTTCAGTGGTTTTACTTTTTGCTCATTCATATACTTAGCTTGCTTTTGCCACATATCTCAGTGGCCTATTTACATCTTAATTTGTATGCTTGTATATATGCTCTTATTGATTAGTATTAAATATTGCATGTTTAGGATGCTAAAATGGTATGTTTATTTCAGCACTTGTGTTCTTTATATACTTAGCATATATTCAAGTGATCATAAGCATGTTAAGATTTGAATTATTACAGTAGTTGCAATTATTTTACTTATAGCCTCACCATATTTAGTTACTATTTTGTATGTTATTTTTACATACTTGTTGATTAGCTATAAATGATTAGTTATAGCTATCCCGTTCTTTATAGCTTATAGCACCTTATAATGCTTGCATGTTTAAAACCTTTAAATGTGATATCTTAAATATTCAGTTCACTTAAATAGCCTAAAATATACTTAGACAATTGTCTAACTGTAACTTTTTTCTTTCGTTAGCTGGGGCCCTAGCATTTGTGATACCGACAAATGTCAGATTTGGAGCTGTTTCTAGGCAGTACAGCAGGAGAGGAGTTGGTGCAAGAGGAGGATCTCTGTAATAACCCTAAGTTATTACCCTAGCTAGACTTGGATTAATTAAGCTAAATCAAGGCTTGATTTTGATTCCATTGGATTCAATGGGTCATTTAAACCTAACCCTAGAAGTTTGGAATCAATCGGGGTTAAATTGAAAAATATGGTATTTTTGGCTATTTTTAAGCCCTGAAAAATACCTAAGATAATTTGATCTCCAAACCAAAATTTGATTTCATTTTTGAATTCCTCACACCCAAATTAGCTAAGGGTGAATTTTTAGGAATTTTTGGGGCTCATTTGGTCCTAAATTGGATTTGAATTAATTAAGAAAAATTATATATTATTTAAATGGATTTATTTAATTTAATTTAATTTAATCAATTATTTTTAATTAAGTAGGATTTGCTGTCGGGACCGCGGCAGATCCGCTGCGGGGTCCTGAAAAGCGGGGCACCTTACTCGTTGAATGGATGATCTGGGACGCATCTCAGTGCGTTTAATCCAATGGCTCGCATACCGCGCGCCGTGATCTAATCCTATCCGCCCGATCGGCATCTCAGATCCGATGCTCGGGATTTAATCTGCGGTTCGGTTAAGTAGAAGCCGCATCAAGCCATCTATCCCCAACGGTCGCTCCATCAGACGGCGGAGACGAACCAGAGCACTGTGGATGTCTCCCTCGCCTCGCCCATCTACGTTTGGTCCCCCCTGACAGCCAGGATCCTCCCTGTCGCGTGGCAGTACGAGAAAATCACCGAATTTCCTCTCCTGCCCTCGGCGCATTCGTCTGGCCATCTGCCTTCTCCCCAAATTGCCCATAGCCGTTGGCCCGAGCCATTCCCTTCGGCCCGAGCCTCTCGCCATTGCCCGAGCTCTAGAAACCACCCCCGTAGCCCCCTTGGCCTATAAATACCCCCGGTGATTCACAGTGAGTCCCTTTGCTCACTGTGCACCCTCAATTTCCTAAGCTGAAGCCTCTGGAGCTCCCGTCTTCCTCGGCGAATTTTGGCATCTCCAGAGCTTAGAACCACTGATAGAGGGCCCGTATGGTGTTCAAACCCCCTGTGAAGCTTCGTCTGCTGTCCAGGAAGCTTCAGCGCACCTCAATTCCCCTCGGCTAAGCCTGCAGCCCGACTTCAGGTACAACCTTCCCCCATTAGAATTTCTTCAGCTCATATCCATTCTGTCTTCTAAATTGAGCCCTGGATGTCGTCTAGAGATCCTTAGCCAACTAGGAAACCCGTGATGATTGTATCCTGGGGCTAGGCTAGCTCGAGTCGATCATATCAATCGACTGAGCTAGCAGCCGAGCCAATGGCTGAGTCCGGGTAAGGACCCAACAATTGGCTGCACCTCCGGTTAAGATAGGTTGGGGGTTCGATGCGTCTCGACTCCCTGAACGTGTAGGGATCGAATCCCGGTCGAATTGAGGCCTCTGTGAGGAGAATTACCCATCACAGTCGGCCTGAGACGCCCGTATCGAAGGTGCTCAGTCGAGTAGTACCCCGTCGATCCAGAGGGACCCAGATGGGGACTCTTGGTCCAATCGATGTGTCTTGACTCTGGGAACGTGTAAGGATCAAGCCAAGCCATCGTCGTCATTTGTGCGTTGAGAATTTCAGCGCCGAAGTTCAGCTGGGTCGGGACCCGTCGAGAGGAAGAAGACGAAGTCGCGGGTTCTGGGCCGGGCCGACCCGTGACCAGTGCGGTTTTGATTTTGGGCCGCGCATAATTAATAATTATTGGATAACATTTTTAATGATTGTGAATTAAATTAATTAAAGCATATAGTTTTAATTTAAATAAACATTCAGATTAAATTAATTGAATAACTTTAGTTATATGAATCCAAATGGTATGATCCAATATACTATTTGAATCAAAGAAATTCAAGGAGTCTAAATATAAAATAAAATCTCAAATCTAATGGTTGGATTAAAATTTATTTGCCAAACTCCTTGCTGTCATTAATTAAATCATATAAAATTATTTAAGTATTCAATTTATGAGATTAAAGGCTCTGATTGCTCATTGTACCCTAACGAACAATGTCAGACCCTTAAATTTAATTTTGGATAATTATTTTTCTTAATCACTCCTTAATCACCTTAAATAAAGATTTGTGAAATTAACCCTAATTAAGCCTCTAATTTGGATGGGGGTTGTTTCTAAAGTCTTATTAGGTCTATATTAACCTAAGTATAAGGTTGGATTGCCCTAAGAATACCTATATTCACTAATCACTATAATTGGCTTAAATAAGTGATTAGTGCTAATTAAGATTAATTAGGTCATCAAAACCTAATATAAGTGTGTTTCTCACTTCACTAATCAATATGAAACTCATTAAAGTAGATTAGATCTAACTTGGATAACTAAACCCTAAAATCCTAATTTTACCCTTAAGAGGGGGCATTTTGGTCATTTTGACCAATATATGCTTAAATGCTCCGTAAAAGCTTGGAAATTTTAGTAAACTATCCTAAGGTAGATTAGAAATGTTCTCTAAACTCTTAGACTAATAGTAATGTTAATGTGATCGTCAATTCAAGAAATCTCCAATTAATCCTTAATTAGGACTCTTAGATCTTAAGTGATCTTATAATAGTCAATTGGCATTAATCCTTGAATCTAATAATTGAGATGATTAAATAGCACCTTAATAAGTTCAGTGAAGTCAACCTAAGAGCTAAAACTTAAAAGAAATGTAATTGGTAAAGTCTAAGTTAAAGTCTAACTTAAAGTCTAAAGTGATCAAACCTCAGACCCTTAGATCGTAAGTAGCCCTAAAAAGATCAATATGAGTTTGATGTTTAATCTAATACTTAAAATAGTCAATTTCAACCTTAATAAGCTCCATATAATTTAACTATGAACTTAGATTCTAAAAGAATCACAAATGGAAGCTCTTGAGATAAAACCCTAATTTAGAGATCTAAAGTGATCAAATCTCAGATCTTTAGATCTTAGATCTTAGACTTAGATCTTCAATTTGAAATTGAACTATCTCCAATTGAAATTCTTTAATGATTGATTATTTAATCTCTTGAAACCTTCCATGTGGGTATAGGATGATTCAACCAATAAGATAATGAAATTATCCTAAAGATTGAATATAGATCTTAGATTCTCAAGTTCTTAATTGATTATTTTATCTTATAATCAGTAGAATAGCCTTTCACTAAGTTCTTAATTCTTGAATCTTTTAGCTTATAGGATCTTTTACCTTTAATTTGGGCAATAAGTGTGAACCCTAGATCCTAGTTAGAACATTACCTTGGATTTGGGATTTGAACTCAATATAGGGTTTAAGTTCTAAATCCTTAAATCTTGATCTACTTAATCAAGATTTGGGTAATAGAGTAAAATATAAATTAATTAGGTCGTTGGTTTACTTAAACCATATAGTCATCACATGATTTTGGATTAGAACTTGTTAAGTTCTAATGTTAACTTTAAGGATGTAAATCTGAGATTCTACTCGATAGATGGATATTGGAGATTCTAAACTTGTACCTTCTCAGAATAGTTTGATTGGGTAATTAGATAACACCAGATATCACATAGTCTAGATTGAGTCTTTTGCTTACTTTGACTAGATTGCTTGGCATCCCTTGGTTATTGAGCATTATTCCTTGAGCATAATAAGAAAACTTAGGATATGGAGGATACATCCTAAGTTAGTATTTGAATTGCATATCATTTAGTTGTACCTTGATTGCAGTTGGTTAAATATGTCCTAGCTTAGTCTGCCTCTTTAGTAGTAGTATTGTATAGACTGGACCCAGACCTAGCATATTTGGATGGCTAGGCTAGGGATTGATTGATTGATATTGGAGGCCCTGTATGGCCTATTGGCTGGTATGACAGTACTATGTCTTAGGCTTATTGCTACTTTAGCTGGATTGTATTATTTTCTGATTTGCTTTGGCACATGCTTCAGTGGCCTTATTTTCAGTATTTGCTCGCTTTGCCACATGTCTCAGTGGGTTCATGTTTCATAAATTGCTTTGCTTTTATCACATGTCTCAGTGGCATTTATGTTCTTTTCCTGTTCTTAAATAGCATGTTGTATGTATACTCCTATGGCTTACTTACATATATTCGCATATTTAGGATGCTAGAATTGCACATTTTCAATACTTATGTTTCTTTTATATACTCAACATATGTTAACAAGATTATATGCATGTTAGATTTAGAATTGTAATGTAGTTGTTGTTTCTTTTAGCTTTTAGCCTCACCTTATTCATTTTGCATTATATGCTGGCTATAAATGGATAGTTTATAGTTACCCTTTCTTTCATAGCTTGTTGCACCCTTTTTACTGCTTGCATGTGTAGTTAAGTTAAAATGTGATATCTTTAAATGTTCAGTTCATTAAAATAGCCTAAAATGTACTTAGACAATTGTCTAACTGTAATCTTTTTATTTTGTTGACTGGGGCCCTAGCATTTGTGATACCGACAAATATTAGATTCAGAAGTGTTCATGGGCAGTGTCGCGGAGGAGGAGCAGGTTCAGTAGGAGGACTGTGCTGCTGCTGTTTAGTTAGATATTGCCTTTTTATTTCAGTGAGATTGAGAGACATTTTTCATTCTCTTTAAACTTCAGTTTGTAATAATTAATTCTGGATGTATTTCATTTTTATATTATGATGAGTTACTCTATTGCATTCTCTTTTCTACTGTGTATGCTTGTGGATGTTACTCTATTATTTATTGCTTCTGCCACTTTGATATTTATATATTGATGAATGTTACAGCACTTTGTGACAAGTCCTTGGCTTAAGATAGGTTGAGTTTACCTAACTTTACTTAAGTTGGGGATTTACCACAGTTGGAGCACCGTACTTCCTTGTTGTCAGTACGGGGGCCCCACAGTTGGTATCTAAGAACACCATAAGGTGTCAGAATGGGATCTATGATTCGTTTCTACCTAATTGACCGTTCTTCTTAAATACAAGCATCAATATAAGTGACATCCATAACATAGTAGTGTCAGTAACTCTATGCAAAATATAGGAGGAGAATACTCCCATCTTAATAATTTAGTCATTTGGAGTCTAACACAAATGTAATAAAATTCTATCCTCAGAGTCAAATGGATTTTGAAGAGTCTGATATAGACTATTATCAGTGTGCCTTCAAGAGAGTTTGGAGCTGTAGCTTCAAATAGAGGCAGGAAAGCAACTAGCAGATTGAAAGAGTTTCAGCAAGAGGAATTTTGGTCCTGGAAAAGCTTATACAGCAAGCTGTATATCGAGGGCTCAACTTTCCCATATACGCACAAGAATGGTTGAGCCGAGTAAAGTCCATTCTGATACACATAGAGTGTCATGAGTCACTTTATGTAGATATTGTGACAGACCTGATGGTGGACTACGCTGGAGTTTGGTGATATGAGACCATGGTAAGACTCGAGAAGAAACGTAATAGGAAGCATCAGGAAGTCACTTTTGAGAACTTTTGTGTAGCCTTAAGGGTAGAGTATATTGATAATATTTGAATGATAGTTAGGAAAAATATTATTTCATTTTCAAAGCAACTCCATCTGATTTACAGTTTTGGCATTGTAACCCCTTATTTCTATAATTAATGAAAAATTTTGATTTCCCTTCCTTAAAGTAAATTATGAGTTTATCTCCTTTTCTTAATTAACTAGAATGGATTCCAGATCACCACCCACAGTTACTCCTATCAAGAACACTATTGCCTCCAGTAGTTCTAACGATGAGGTGGCTCATCTGAGAGCCATGGTGGCAACTCTATTGGAAAACCAAGCTCAACAGGCACTCGTTATGCAGAAACTACAGAATGATCGTACAACTCCAGTCACTGTCGCTGCTTCGACAGTTCATGCTCCACAAATTGCTTCTTCTTCATATTACTCGGCAGATAACCTCCTTCATAATTTTCTGAGGTTAAGACCTCCAACCTTTGGTGGGAACCTGTCCCCAATGGATACAACCGACTGGCTAAAAGCTGTGGAAAGGAATCTCGTTAGTCTTAAGGTCCCGAATTCGGAAGCTGTCCGTCTCGCCACCCGTCTGTTTCATGCGGAAGCAGAATATTGGTGGGAAGAGATCCGAAACACCAAGTTCGCTGACTATGAGTTAGAAGACATCCCCTGGGATGAGTTCGTCGAGTCCTTCAAGACTGAATTCATTCCCCCATCCGCACAAAACATTATTGCGGATACAATCATGAGGTTGGCTCAAGGAAGTCATTCAACGGTGGAATACGAAAGACAGTTCCGTAGATTGATTTGTTTCGCACCAGAAGTCACCCATTATGAGTCAGCAAAGTGCCACCACTTTCTTTGTGGACTCCGAAGTTCACTGAAGAACTAGATTGTGCCGCTCTGTCTGACTAGTTCTTCAAACTAGTGAAAATGACTAAGGTAATTGAGCATCACCAATTTGAAGAGGATCTTAAGCGAAAAGTGCAAACAACTTTGAACCCGCGAGGAAACTTCAAGAGATTCGGATCCAACCTCGCGAAAGTATATCAGCTGGAAGCAGCACATACTGCCGAACAAGCTCAAAACTGTACTAAGCCACATCCGTATGGCAAGTGTTACCACTTTGGCCAGAGGTATTTTAATTGTGGGCATACAGGCCACTGGTACTATCAATGTGACCACATGGAAATGGTAGATGGAGTTCAAATGAAGCCGTACCATAAGAAACAAGTGTTCCGAGCAACTCCACTGAACCGAAGGGAACCAAATTTGGCTATAATGCCAGCCCCTGCTTCTAAAGTTGCTCACACACAACCACCAATCCCCAATTCTCAGAACTATCAACAACGGCAGTCTAACAATCATCATGCTGGACTTGCACGATTAACTCCTATCGAAGCTGCCAAAGATAACAATGTGGTTTTAGGTACACATTCCTAAACCTCTCCTGTTAAAATTGTATTTCTGTATTCTTTTCAAGTTGTTAATATGAAACTGTGTAAATCTAGGCACACTTTATTTCGATATCCAACCTGGTAACGTATTGTTCGATACTGGTGCCAGTCACTCATTTATCTCTGAACGATTTGCGAATAACCTTAAACTTCACGCATGCAACCTAGCACAAAAGTTGAGTGTCGGACTTCCATCTGGAATCCAACTAAGTGCCCATAGATTTTGTAATATCAAAGTCCCAATAAATGATCAGAAATTTCAGGCCAAACTAATCATCCTGCTGATTGCTAACTTTGATATCATCCTCGGGATGAATTGGCTCAGTGTCAATAATGCTGTGATAAACTATCATAAATAGAGAGTCACTCTCTATTCTCAGGGCAAGCCTGAAGTATTTGTAGGAAAAACCAGCACGCAGTTATCTTTAATAAATGCCATTAGAGCCGAACAACTGACTGTCAAGGGTTGTAGTGCCTACCTAGTCACCATGATGGGCGAAACAAAAGAAAATATCTGTCTTGCTGATTGTAAGGTAGTCAAAGAATTCACCGATGTATTTCTAGAAGATTTGCCTGGTGTACCTCCTTTCAAAGAAGTAGAATTCTCTATTGAATTAATCCCTGGTACCCAGCCGATATCCAAAGCACCTTATAGGATGCACCTAAGGAGCTTCAAGAGCCCAACAAGCAATTGCAAGAGCTCTTAAATAAAGGCTTCATCAGGCCAAGCATGTCTCCTTGGAGAGCGCCAGTCTTATTTGTGAAAAAGAAGGATGTATCTATGCGTATGTGTATAGATTATCGTGAATTAAATAAGGTCACCATAAAGAACAAATACCCACTACCTAGAATTGATGATTGTTTGATCAGTTATCCAGAGCAGTGATATTTTCCAAAATCGATCTAAGGTCTGGATACCATCAACTGTGAGGAAAAAAAGATGATGTAAGGAAGACTGCTTTCCGTACCCGCTATGGCCACTTCGAGTTTTTGGTGATGTCATTCAGACTCATGAATGCACCATCAAGCTTTATAGATTTGATGCAGCGCATGCTAAAACCGTATCTGGACAAGTTTGTAATCATCTTTATTGACGATATCCTCATTTATTCTAAAACTCTGAGAGATCATGAAGAACATCTGAGGTTAGTGTTGGAAACTTTGCGTGAGCATCAACTTTATGCCAAGTTCTCCAAATGCGAGTTCTGGCTAAACTCTGTTGCATTTTTGGAGCACGTAGTTGATGCCCAGGGTATTCGGATAGATCAGAGTAAAGTAAGAGCTATTCAAGACTGGGCTCAACCTAAGTCTGTCACCGACATTAGAAGTTTCCTGGGATTAGCAGGATACTATAGGAAGTTTGTTAAGGGCTTTTCCTAGATTGCTTCGCTGTTGACAAAACTGACTCAAAAGGCCGTTCCGTTCATTTGGAGTCCAGAGTGCGAAGGAGCATTTCAAACTCTAAAGGATGCTCTTTCTATCACTCCAGTTCTGGTTCTACCGAAAGAAGGTTTGAACTACCAGGTGAATACAGATGCCTCTAGAATCAGTCTAGGTTGTGTTTTAATGCAAGAGGGTAAGGTAATTGCCTATGCCTCTCGTCAATTAAAACCCCACGAGCAAAATTATCCAGTTCATGATCTTGAACTTGCAGCCGTAATATTTGCCTTGAAAATATGGCGTCACTATCTGTACGGAGTGCAATGTTCAATTTTCACTGATCATCAAAGTTTGAAGTATATTTTCACCCAGAGAGAGTTGAATTGCCACCAGAGGAGATGGTTGGAGCTCATCAGTGATTATGATCTCAGTATCCAATATCATCCAAGAAAAGCTAATGTAGTGGCCGATGCTCTTAGTCATCGTACTACTTTAACTTCTATGATTGCCTCCAGTTTCTTAGAACCTGAATTTCGTAAGCTCGAGATTTCTCCGATAAGTGGAGATATGTTGAGTTCGCTATTAGCAAATATTAATATGGAACCCACTTTCCACCAAGATGTCTCTATCTCGCAAACTAAAGATGATGAATATTTGAAATTTAAAGCAGATATTAAAGGTGGTCTTCATCAGGATTTACAGTTGTGGAATGGTGTAGTTTATCAAGGTAATCGATTATGGATTCCTAAGTCCATGCAACAAGAAATTTTAGTCGAAGGCCATAATTCTGGGTATCATATTCACCCAAGCAGTACTAAGATGTACCAAGATTTGAAGCAATCGTTTTGGTGGCCAGGTTTGAAGAAAGATGTAGCTGACTTTGTGGCCAAATGTCACGCCTGTAATTTAGTGAAGACCGAACACTAAAGACCTGGTGGTCTTCTGCATCCATTAGATATCTCGGATTGGAAATGGTTTGATATATCCATGGACTTTGTCATGGGATTTCCTCGTGCAAAATCAGATGCCGATGCAATCTGGGTGATAGTAGACCGCTTAACTAAATTAGTGCACTTTCTTCTTATCCGTCAAACTGATTCTGTAGAGAATCTAGCGAAACTCTACATCAAAGAAATTGTCAGATTGCATGGGATCCCAAAGTCAATTGTATCGGATAGAGATAGCAGGTTTACTTCCAAATTTTGGCAAGCTGTGCATCAAGATTTGTGTATAACTCTAGCCATGAGTACAAGTTTTCATCTTCAAATGAATGGTCAAACTGAAAGAGTGAACCAAGTTTTGGAAGATCTGCTTAGGCTATGTATTCTTGATTTTGCTAGTTCCTGGGAAGATCATATCCCATTAGTGGAGTTTGCCTACAATAACAATTTTCAAGCTAGTATTAAGATGGCCCCTTATGAAGTGTTGTATGGTAGAAGATGTAGTACTCCGTTAGCTTGGTCAAAAATAGGAAGCGTTCAGCTTTTTGGTTCAGAATTGGTCGAAGAAACCAGTAATAAGATCAAATTGATTCAGTAGAGAATTCGTTCAGCTCAAGATCGTCAAAGCAAGTATCATGATTCTCACCACCGTCTCATAGAATTCAACGTGGGAGATTCTGCTTATCTAAAAGTCAGTCCAATGAAAGGTGTCTTCATATTTAGCATAGCTAGGAAACTTAGTCCCCGCTATATTTGACCTTCAAAGTTTTGGCCAAAGTAGGATCATCTGCCTACCGGTTAAGCCTTCCTGATGGCTTTGCAGCTGTTCACAACATATTTCATGTATCATCTTTGAGAAGATGTCTTCGAGACCCTTCTCACCTCGTTCAACTTCCAGCAGTAGAGATTCAACCCGATCTTTCGTATGCCGATGAACCTATCAGAATCTTTGCCCATGATCAGAAATAGCTAAGGAATTATTCAATTCCTATGGTCAAAATTCAGTGGAAGAATCGATCGTTAGAAGAATCTACTTGGGAGAAAGAGGCGGACATGCGAAATAAATATCCTCAACTCTTTACAAACTCAGGTACTATTCTTTTCTCCACTATCAATTATATTTAAACTCGTATTGTCTCAGTAGAATATTCTTCACTTAGGTGATGTCAGGGATGACATTGTTCTTAAGTGGGGGAGTTTGTAACAACCCTAAGTTATTACCATAGCTAGACCTAGATTAATTAAGCTAAACCAAGGCTTGATTTTGATTCCATTAGATTCAATGGGTCATTTAAACCTAACCCTAGAAGTTTGGAATCAATCGGGGCTAAATTGGAAAATTTGGTATTTTTGGTTATTTTTAAGCTTTGAAAAATACCTAAAATAATTTGATCTCCAAATCAAAATCTGATTTTATTTTTGAATTTCTCACACCCAAATTAGCTAAGGGTTAATTTTTGGGAATTTTTGGGGCTCATTTAGTCCTAAATTGGATTTAAATTAATTAAGAATAATTATATATTATTTAAATGGATTTAATTTATTTTATTTAATTAAATTAATTATTTTTAATTAAGTAGGATTTGCTGTCAGGACCGCAGCAGATCTGCTGCGGGGTCCTGACAGCGGGGCACCTTACTCATCGAATGGATGATCTGGCACGCATCTCAGCGCGTTTAATCCAACGGCTCGCATACCGCGCGCAGTGATCTAATCCCATCCGCCCGATCGGCATCTCAGATCTGACGCTCGGGATTTAATCCACGGTTCGGTTAAGTAGAAGCCACATCAGGCCATCTATCCCCAACGATCGCTCCATCAGACGGCAGAGACGAACCCGAGCACTGTGGATCGTCTCCCTCGCGTCGCCCGTCTGCTTCTGGCCCCCCCTCCTCGACAGCCATGATCCTCCTTGTCGCATGGCAATACTAGAAAATCACCGAATTTCCTCTCCTGCCCTCGGCGCGTTGGTCTGGCCGGCTGCCTTCTCCCCAAATTGCCCATAGTCGTTGGCCTGAGCCATTCGCTTCAGCCCGAGCCTCTCGCCATTGCCCGAGCTCTGGAAACCACCCTCGTAGCCCCCTTGGCCTATAAATACCCTAGGTGATTCACAGTGAGTCCCTTTGCTCGTAGTAAACCCTCAATTTCTCCAGCTGAAGCCTCTGGAGCTCCCGTCTTCCTTGGCAAATTTTGGCATTTCCAGAGCATAGAACCACTGATAGAGGGCCCGTATGGTGTTCAGACCCCCTGTGAAGCTTCGTCTACTGTCCAGGAAGCTTCAGCGCACCTCAATTCCCCTCGGCTAAGCCTGCAGCCCGACTTCAAGTACAGCCTTCCCCCATTGAAATTTCTTCAGCTCCTTTCCATTCTGTCTTCTGGATTGAGCTCTGGATGTCGTCTAGAGATCCTTAGCCAACTAGGAAACCCGTGATGATTATCGCCTGGGGCTAAGCTAGCTCGAGTCGATCGTATTGATTGACTGAGCTAGCAGCCGAGCCAATGGCTGAGTCTGAGTAAGGACCAAGCGATTGGCTGCACCTCCGGTTAAGATAGGTTGGGTTTTCGACGCGTCTTGACTCCCTGAACGTGTAGGGATCGAATCCCGGTCGAATTGAGGCCTCTGTGAGGAGAATTGCCCCCTCACAGTCGGCCTGAGACGCCCGTATCGAAGGCGCTCGGTCGAGTAGTACCCTGTCGATCCTGAGGGACCCAGATGGGGGCTCTTGGTCCAATCGACGCATCTTGACTCAGGGAATGTGTAGGGATCAAGCCGAGCCACCGTCATCGTCTGTGCGCCGAGAATTTCAGCGCCGAAGTTCGGCTGGGTCGGGACCCGTCGAGAGGAAGAAGACGAAGTCACGGGTTCTGGGCCGGGCCGACCCGTGACCCCCGCAGTTTTGATTTTGGGCTGCGCCTAATTAATAATTATTGGATAACATTTTTAATGATTGTGAAATAAATTAATTAAAGCCTATAGTTTTAATTTAAATAAACATTCAGATTAAATTAATTGAATAACTTTAGTTATACGAATCCAAATGGTATGATCCAATATACCATTTGAATCAGAAAAATTCAAGGAGTCTAAATATAAAATAAAATCTCAAATCTAATGGTTGGATTAAAATTCAATTGCCAAACTCCTTGCTGTCATTAAGTAAATCATATAAATTTATTTAAGTATTCAATTTATGAGATTAAGTGTTTTGATTGCTCCTTGTACCCTAAGGAACAATATCAGACCTTTAAATTTAATTTTGGATAATTATTTTTCTTAATCACTTCTTAATCAACTTAAATAAGGATTAGTGAAATTAACCCTAATTAAGCCTCTAATTTGGATGGGGTTATTCCTAAAGTCATATTAGGTCTATATTAACATAAGTATAAGGTTGGATTGGCCTAAGAATATCTATATTTACTAATCACCCTAATTGGCTTAAATAAGTGATTATTTCTAATTAAGATTAATTAGGTCTTCAAAACCTAATATAAGTGTGTTTCTTACTTCACTAATCAATATGAAACTCATTAAAGCAGATTAGATCTAACTTGGGTAACTAAACCCTAAAATTCTAATTTTACCCTTAAGAGGGGGCATTTTGGTCATTTTGACCAAAATATGCTTAAATGCTCCGTAAAAGCTTGGAAATTTTAGTAAACTATACTAAGGTAGATTAGAAATGTTCTCTAAACTCTTATACTAATAGTAATGTTAATGTGATCATCAATTCAAGAAATCTCCACTTAATCCCTAATTAGGACACTTAGATCTTAAATGATCTTATAAGAGTCAATTGGCATTAATCCTTGAATCTAATAATTGAAATGATTAAATAACACCTTAATAAGTTCAGTGAAGTCAACCTAAGAGCTAAAACTTAAAAGAAATGTAATTGGTAAAGTCTAAGTTAAAGTCTAACTTAAAGTCTAAAGTGATCAAACCTCAGACCCTTAGATCGTAAGTAGCCCTAAAAAGATCAATATGAGTTTGATGTTTAATCTAATACTTAAAATAGTCAATTTCAACCTTAATAAGCTCCATATAGTTTAACTATGAACTTAGATTCTAAAAGAATCACAAATGGAAGCTCTTGAGATAAAACCCTAGTTTAGAAATCTAAAGTGATAAAATCTCAGATCTTTAGATCTTAGATCTTATCAATTTGAAATTGAACTATCTCCAATTGAAATTCATTAATGATTGATTATTTAATCTTTTGAAACCTTTCATGTGGGTATAGGATGATTCAACCAATAAGATAATGAAATTATCTTAAAGATTGAATATAGATCTTAGATTCTCAAGTTTTTAATTGATTATTTTATCTTATAATCAGTAGAATAGCCTTTCACTAAGTTCTTAATTCTTAAATCTTTTAGCTTATAGGATCTTTTACCTTTAATTTGGGCAATAAGTGTGAACCCTAGATCCTAGTTAGAACATTACCTTGGATTTGGAATTTGAACTCAACATACGGTTTAAGTTCTAAATCCTTAAATCTTGATCTACTTAATCAAGATTTGGGTAATAGAGTAAAATATAAATTAATTAGGTC
Source organism: Gastrodia elata (assembly GCA_016760335.1). Classification (NCBI taxonomy): domain Eukaryota; kingdom Viridiplantae; phylum Streptophyta; class Magnoliopsida; order Asparagales; family Orchidaceae; genus Gastrodia; species Gastrodia elata. The sequence goes on along the minus strand of CM028685.1, from coordinate 10,030,790 downwards.
GTTGATTTACTTAAACCATATAGTCATCACATGATTTTAGATTAGAATTTGTTATGTTCTAATATTAACTTTAAGGATGTAAATCTGAGATTCTACTCGATAGTTGGATATTGGAGATCCTAAACTTGTATTTTCTCAGAATAGTTTGATTGGGTAATTAGATAATACCAGATATCACATAGTCTAGATTGAGTCTTTTGCTTACTTTGACTAGATTGCTTGGCATCCCTTGGTTATTGAGCCTTATTCCTTGAGCATAATAAGAAAACTTAGGATATAGAGGATACATCCTAAGTTAGTATTTAAATTGTATATCATTTAGTTTTACCTTGATTGCAGTTAGTAGAATATGTCCTAGCTTAGCCTGCCTCTTTAGTAGTAGTATTGTATAGACTGGACTCAGACCTAGCATATTGGGATGGCTAGGCTAGAGATTGATTGATTGATATTGGAGGCCCTGTATGGCCTATTGGCTGGTATGACAGTACTATATCTTAGGCTTATTGCTACTTTAGCTAGATCGTATTGTTTTCTGATTTGCTTTGCCACATGTTTCAGTGGCCTTATTTTCAGTATTTGCTCGCTTTGCCACATGTCTCAGTGGCTTAATATTTCATAAATTGCTTTGCTTTTGTCACATGCTCAGTGGCTTTTATGCTCTTTTCCTATTCTTAACTAGCATGTTGTATGTACACTCCTATGTCTTACTTACATATATTGGCATGTTTAGGATGCTAGAATTGCATGTTTTTAATACTTATGTTTCTTTTATATACTCAGCATATGTTAACATGATCATAAGCATGTTAGGTTTAGAATTGTATTGTAGTTGTTATTTCTTTTAGCTTTTAGCCTCACCTTGTTCATTTTGTATTTTATGCTGGCTATAAATGGATAATTTATAGTTACCCATTTCTTTCATAGCTTGTTGCACCCTTTTTACTACTTGCATGTGTAGTTAAGTTAAAATGTGATATCTTTAAATGTTCAGTTCATTAAAATATTTTAAAATGTACTTAGACAATTGTCTAACTGTAACATTTTTATTTTGTTGGCTGGTGCCCTAGCATTTGTGATACCGACAAATGTCAGATTCAGACGTGTTCCTGGGCAGTGTCGCGGAGGAGGAGCAGGTTCAGGAGGAGGACTGTGCTGTTGCTGTTTAGTTAGATATTGGCTTTTTATTTCAGTGAGATTGAGAGACATTTTTCATTCTCTTTAAATTTTAGTTTGTAATAATTAATTCTGGATGTATTTCATTTCTACATTGTGATGAGTTACTCTATTGCATTCTCTTTTCTACTGTGTATGCTTGTGGATGTTACTCTATTATTTATTGCTTCGGCCACTTTGATATCTATATATTGATGAATATTATAGCACTTGGTGACAAGTCCTTGGCATAAGGCAGGTTGGGCTTACCTAACTTTACTTAAGTTGGGGATTTGCCACAGTTGGAGCACCGTACTTCCTTGTTGTCAGTACGGGGGCCCCATAATCTTCCTAATGCTATTTAGTTTGATTTACTTTCTTGCAATGAGGTTTTGAGAGATCTTTACTTTTATTTAATTCAGTTTATAATAATTAAATTTTGGATATATTTACTTTTCTGCATTTGATCTGAGTTACTGTTTCTTTTAATCTCTTATACTATATTATGATGTGGATATTATATTATAATATTTCTTGCTTCCACCACTTTGATTTGTATTGATGTATGTTCATAGTTCTAGGTGACAAGTCCTTGGCTTAAGGCAGGTTGGGTCCTACCTGACTTTACTTAAGTTGGGGATTTGCCACAGCTATAGCACCGTACTCTCCGCAATGATGCTAATATCAATATTAGCGCCACCACGAGAAAGTACGGGGCTCCACAGTTGATATCAGAGAACACCATAAGGTTTCAGAATGGGATCTGTGATTCCTTTCTACCTAATGGATCATTCTTCTGAAGTACAAACATCAAGATATAACATCCATAATATAGTACTATCAATAACTCTTTAAAAAATGTAGAATAAAAATACTCATATCCTAAATACTTAGTCATCTATAGCTATCAAAAACCAATACATTCTACTATTAGGATCAAATGGATTATGAAGAGTCTGATTTGGAATATTATCTGCATGCCTTCGAGTTGGCTTGGAGTTATAGTTTCAAATGGAGACAAGAAAGCAAATGGAAAATTAAAGGAGTTTCAATAATAGGAACCTTAGTCTTGGACAAACTTCTACATCAGACGATGTACCAAGGGCTTGACTTTCTCATTTACGCACAAGAGTGGTTGAACCGAGTAGAGTCAGTCCTGAGGCACATAGAGTGCCCAGAGTCCCTCTGGCTTGATATAGTGACGGATCTGATGCTAGTCTATGCGGGAGTCTGGTGGTACGATACCATCAAGAAGCTCGAATAGAAATGCAAGAGAAAGCATCAGAATTGATCTTTGAAGAATTTTGTGTTGCATTTAGGACTAAGTACATTAAGGAAATCTGAGCACTAGTTAGAGAAATTATCATTTCTTGATTTTAGTAGTGTTGTGCTTTTTTAGCATTTTCTAAATCTTAAGTAATCCTTCATTTCATAAGTAATAAGAACTTTTGGCATATATTAGAAATTTTAATTTCTGTCTTCCTTAGAATAATTCTGAAATCTAGATTTGTACTGCTTACTTAGAATGAATTCTGGATCACCTCCTGTTGCTACTCCAATCAATAATGCTGTCACTTCAAGCAGTTCTTCTGATGAAGTAGCTTATCTGCGAGCAATGGTGGTAACCTTGTTGGAGAGTCAGGCTCAATAAGCACTGGTAATGCAAAAGATGATGTCTGATCATCCAGTACCAGCTGTTGCTACTGCTCCCCTATTCCGCAACATACTTTTACTTCCCATCACTCTATGGATAGTCTTCTCCATAACTTCTTAAGGCTAAGGCCTTCCATCTTCGGTAGAAACTTATCACCAATGGATACAACAGACTGGCTGAAATCAATAGAGAAGGATTTTATTAGTTTAAGGATCCCAAACTCAGAAGCCGTCCATCTCACTACACACATGTTTCATGCTGAAGCATAATACTGGTGGGAGGAGGCCCGGAATACAAAGTTCATTGACTATAAATTGAAAGACATCCCTTAGGATGAATTCGTTGAAGCATTCAAAGCTGAATTCATTCTTCCATCTGCAAAGAACATCATTGCAGACATGATTATAAGGTTGACTCAAGGAAGTCATTCTATTGCTGACTACAAAAGGGATTTTTGTAGGTTGATTTGTTTTGCTCCAGAGATTACCCATTCCGAATTAACTAAGTGCCATCGCTTTCTCAGTGGACTCTGAGTTTCACTGAAAGATTACATTGTTCCACTTCGCCTGACTAGCTTCTTTGAGCTAGTAGATACAGCTAAGGTGATTGAGCATCATCACTCAGAACGAGATCTCAAGCGAAAGGCGCTATCAACTCCTAACCAGCATGAAGCCTTCAAGAGGCACAGACCTAAGTCTACAAAGGTCTATCAACTTGAAGCTGCACCCCCTGCTGAACAAATTCAAAGCTGTAATAGGCCTCACCCATATGGCAAGTGTTACCACTTCAGCCATAAGTGCTACAATTGTTCGCAACCAGGCCACAAGTTCTATCACTATACACATACAAAAATAGTGAATGGAGTTCCGATGAAGCCATCTCAAAAGAACCAAGTATTTAGAGCAACTCTGGTGAACAGTAGAGAACCAAATTTGGCAATAATGCCAGCACATGCACCTGAAATTGCTCCAGAACAGCCCTCTGCTTCCAAGTCCCAGAATAATCCCTGGAGGCAGGTAAGCAACCGTCCTACCGGTCCTACGCGAGTGTATGATTTAACACCTCTAGAAGCCACAGAAGGCAATAATGTGGTTTCAGGTACACATCTCTGAACTTTTTCTTTGTTAATTGTATTCCTGTACCTTAATTATTGCAACTTGTTAATGCGATTCGTATGAATAAATTAGGCACACTTTATTTTAATAACCAACCCTGCAATATGTTATTTGACACTGGTGCTAGTCATTCGTTTATTTCTGGACATTTTGCCAATATCCTTAAACTACACTCATACAACTTAGCAATACCTTTGAGTGTTGGACTTCCATCTGGAGCCCAACTAAGTGCTCATAAGTTTTGTAATGTTAAAATTCCATTAAATGGTCAGGAATTTAACTCCAAATTAATCATCCTGCCATTAGCAAACTTTGATATCATTCTTGGGATGAACTGGCTTAGTGACAATAATGTCGTGATAAACTTCCTGAAAAATAAGGTCACTCTCCATTCCCAGGGCAAGTCTAAAACCTTTATAGGAAAAGTCAGTACACAATTATCGTTGACCAATGCTATTAAAGCTGAATAATTGATCAGTAAGGATTGTGATGCTTTTCTGGTCACTATGATGGGTGAAGCAAAGGAAAGTATCCATCTCTCTGATTGTAAAGTAGTTTAGGAATTTGCTGACATATTCCCAGAAGATCTGCATGGTGTACCTCCTTCTAGAGAAGTTGAGTTCTTTATTGAATTAGCTCCGGGTACCCAGCCTATATCTAAAGCACCATACAGAATGGTGCCTAAAGAACTTCAAGAACTCAATGAACAATTACAAGAGCTCTTGAATAAAGGCTTTATTAGGACAAGTATGTCTCCTTGGGGAGCGCCCGCCCTATTTGTAAAGAAAAAGGATGGATCTATACGAATGTGCATAGATTATTGCGAACTAAATAAAGTCACCATAAATAATTAATACCCATTACATAGAATTGATGATTTATTCGACTAGTTATCTGGAGCTATCATATTCTCTAAGATTGACTTGAGATCTAAATATCATCAATTGCGAGTAAAAGAAGATGATGTAGGAAAGAATGCTTTCCGTACTCGCTATGGTCATTTTAAATTCTTAGTGATGTCCTCCAGACTCACCAATGCACCGTCAATCTTTATGGATTTGATGCAGCGAGTTCTGAAGCTATATTTAGACAAATTTGTAATCGTCTTTATCGATGATATCCTCATTTATTCTCGAACCTTAAACGATCATGATGAACATCTGAGGTTAGTATTAGAAGCTCTGCGTGAACATCAATTGTATGCCAAGTTCTCTAAGTGTGAGTTTTGGCTTAAGTCCATTGCATCCTCATTTATTCGTGAACTAATTAATTAAAATAGAAAGACTATTTATATAAGTTCAAATAGTAAATTAATTCAAATTGTATTTTTGAATAGTAAAATTTATTAAATTTAAATTATTTAATTCAAAACTTTAAAGTTTAATTTCTTTGTGTACAATGATCAAAACATAGAAAATATAGGTTTCATTTTACTCAGAAAAATAAAAGGAATCAAATGACACAATTCAAAAATTCATTTTGGGGTACGTATAACGTAGTGACATTTTAGGACCTAAATAAACTATCACAACTTTTAACCTAGTTATCCAAACATAGGCAATATGAGCTTTAAAATACTCAGAAGAATAGCTATAACCTTATAAAAGTATTAGTTTCCCTATTTGGAGCTTAGTTTGAAAAGTAACATTTAGGACCCTACCCTAAAAAGTGATCAAAATGCCCCTAGTATTCAATTGATCATAGCTTGGTCAATTCAACTCCAAATTCAAAAATTCAAAGTACTAACTAGCTTAGAATTTTAGTGTCATCAATAAACTGAAATAATACTTAGGATTTGAAATCTAGAAAATTAGAAATCACCAAAATACCCATAACCCTAGTTAGGCCATAACTTAACCATTTGAAATCCAAATTAGGTTTACTCCTTGTCAACACACTCAGTATATTATAGGGAAGCTATAAAAACTGAGTTTGTTGAAATTAGACCTCAAACGGAAAGTTCAATTTTTGTCTCCCGTTGACCGACAAAATTACCGAATTGCCCTTAAAAATTGAAATAGCTATAACTTAGTCATTTGACCTCAGAATACAGTGTTCTTAGACTTTAAGGGACCCTTGAACAGTAACTAATAAATTATATAAAAATTTAGATTCCATTAGGAGTAAATTACTAAAATGCCCATTATGTTCAAATCCATAGTTTGGACCTATAGGACCTATTTCTCATCCAAATTGAGTGTACTTACTATCTATATTCATATTAGATAGTAAGGAATCATTTGGCAGTAAGAAATCACATTTGGAACCCTAATCTCAAACCCTTAAGTAAGAGGCAAAATGGTCATTTTACCCAAAATTTAGGTTAAGCATCTATAAATCCTGGATTATCTTCTAAGTCAATAAAAGTTATGTTAGAACTGTAATAGAATCATTCTAAGCATTAAAATCAGTTATTAGATCAAAATAGTTAAATTTATTAAATTATCTTTAAGTATTTTCTTAGGACATTACACCTTCACATTAGGACTATTCCTAAGACTAGGACTAGCTCATAGTCTAGATTTTAGCCATTAGATAAGTGGGTTATTCAATGAATGAATAATTGATTTTATTAGTTTCTAAATTTTACACATTATTTTGATTATTTTGTCTTTTAACTTTAGATTCAAGATAGGAGATTCATCTTATTAAGTTGATTTACTTAATAGGATTTGCCTTAATTGATAGATCATTTTTAGACTGAAACTTAGATCTTATGCCTTATCCATTTTTGAATATGAGATTAAGCCTAATCTCACGGTATTTAATCCATAATCTATAGTTTAGTAGATATTGATCAGATCTTAAATAGAACGTCTAAATTCATCAAATTATGACGTTATGATTTATTGATTAAACCTATAGCCGTACTTGATTGAATTAGATTAGAACCTGATCAGTTATAATCCTTTTAACTTATAAGGTCGTGCTTCTAAGTTGCACTCGATAGTAGAAATTGGAGATCCTGAAATTGTGTTACTTAGAATAGTTAGAATGATTTAATTAGACAACAATAGTGTCACGATGTATAGAAGAGTCCCTTGCTTAATTGATTTATTTATGCTACGCATTTCTTATTTTTGTGCTTAATTCCTTAGACATATCATATAAAAAAACTTTGTGCATAAAATGAAAACTTAGAATAATTAGGATAATAATTTCCTTGGGTTCAGTTATGTTCTGTAAGTTATGGTGCATATTTACCATAATGGACAGGGGCAGGTAATAAAAATACTTAACATTACTCATTGAGGAGTGTGTGTTAAGTTGGAGCCCATATAATCTTGCAAATATGCTTAACTTTTCAGCTATTTCTGGACGTATTCACAGAAACAAAAGTAAAATAACTAAAAGATTATGCATTTGTATTTACTGCCTCCTCAGTGCTGCTGTTCTGTCTGGCCTAGCCCAGAAAGGCTTTGGGAATTTTACTGGGCCTGATTGACCAATTTTTTGATATGACAGTCTTTACATACCTGTTTCAATTTTATCTTACTGTGTACTGTATTATTGATGCATATTTCAGTCAGCTATGTTTCTTTACTTACTTGCTCACTTGTATGTATTTATAGGATGCTAGACTTTACTGCTTACTATATATACTATTTTTAGATTTTTATCTTCAATTAGCATATGTTATATGATCATCAGCATGTATAAGATTAGACCTTACTTTCAGTAATTTTGCTTACTACACTATATATATATATATGCCCATTCTTTACTTAGTTGCTTGAGGTGTGCTTTTTGCCTCACTTCTGTTTAGTTATAAATGATATATTTATAACTTATCTTGTTCCTTATACGCTTACTGCTCCTATTCTTTTAGCTTACTTTTGTTGTGTTTAAGTATACAATGGTGATATTAATAATTCATTTAAATATTCAGCCTAAAATATATTTAGATAATTGTCTAATAAGATTTTCTTTTATTGGCTAGGGCCCTAGCATTATGAAATTGATAATGTCAGATTCAGATAGATTTGAAGAGCTAGGTGCTGAGGAAGAGGAGTTATTTATAGAGGAGGAGCACCAGCTAGGAGAGCCAGACGCTGCCTAGTTTCTTTTTTAGCCTTTTTTGAGAATGAGAGATTTTATTTCAGTCTTTTAAACTATTTATTTAAATTTTATAATAATACAGGTACTGTGATTGTGATCACTTTTCTGCACTTTTTTATTTGCTGAGCTATAGTACTATTTCTTACTTGATGTATGGTGAATGGATATAATGTTTATTTCATTTTTGCTTCTGCACTCTGTATGTATGTCAGATTTAGCGACTAATCTTCTTAATTATTATGTACACGTCCTTCCCTTATTAGTGGAATGTGGATCTTATATAATCCAATGATAAGTGATGAATTTATCAGAGTAGCACACCACCCCTTGGGTATAATCCTACGGATCAGGGGGTGGGGCGCCACAAGATCACAGTCCCTAGAACACCACAGCAAAATGGTGCTGTAGAACGGATGAACATAATAATTACAAAAAGAGCCAAGAGCATGAGATTGTATGTGGGTCTCCCAAAGCAGTTATGGGCTGAAGCCGTTAACATGACTATATATCTAATCAATAAGGGACTTTCCGTACCCTTAAATGAAGGGATCCTCGAGGATACTTGGAGCGAAAAGGAGATGAAATTGAATCACCTCAAGGTATTTGGCTTCTCATCATGTGTGCATATTGATAAAGGATCTAGAAGCAAACTTGATGCTAATGCGATCAAGTGCACATTTGTTAGATATGATGTGGGTGAGTTTGGTTATAAATTCTGGGACAATCAGAACCACAAAATCATCAGAAGCAGGGATGTCACTTTCAATGAAAGTGAGATGTACAAGGATTATATGGAAGTTAAGACTAATTCCAATGATGTTTCAAATGGAAAATCCCGGTACATAGAGATTGATTACAGCATTGAGCCAGATGTTAGGAAACATGAAGAAGCTCAGGAGGGTATCAATGTTGAACCACAAACACCCATGTTAAGAAGATCCACAAGAGTTATAAGACCGCCATAGTGGTACTCTCATTCTTTGTTTTATTTGTTGCTAATGGATGGAGGTGAACCAGAAAGCTTGGAAGATGCACTTCAGGTTGAAGATTCAATCAAGTGTGAGGCTGCCATGAATGATGAAATAGCATCACCTGTGTCAAATGGGACATGGGAGTTAGCACCCTTACCTGCTGGGAAGAAAGCTCTTCAGAACAAGTGAGTTTATTGGGTGAAGGAAGAGCAAAATGGGAGCAAGCGCTACAAAGCGAAACTTGTAGTATAAGATTTCCAGCAAAGGCATGGGGTCAACTATAGTGAGATCTTCGCCCCAGTTGTGAAGATGACAACCATCAGGGTTGTGCTAAACATTGTTGTAGTTGAGAATTTATATCTGGAGCAAATGGATGCTAAAACTGTATTTCTTTACGGAGAACTGGAAGAGGAGCTATACATGCAACAACCTGAAGGGTACATGGCTAAAGAGATAGGAAAGTTTGACATAGTGTGCAAGCGCAAGAAGAGCATCTATGGCTTGAAGCAGGCGCCAAAATAATGGTACAAAAGGTTTGACAAGTTCATGTCAGAATCAGAATACAAGAGATGACAGGCAGATCATTGCTGTTACATAAAACAGTGTAAGTCCTCCTATATCATTTTATTGTTCTATGTGGATGATATGTTAATCGCAGGATCAGACATGGAGAAGATAAGGAAGCTGAAAGAAATGTTGCAAAGGAGTTTGACATGAAGGACTTGGGGTCGGCCAAGCAGATACTTGGAATGAGAATCAATAGGGAGAGAAGCGCATGAATTCTAAAGCTGTCGCAGAAAGAATATGTTGAAAAAGTGCTGAAAATAGTCAACATGAGTGAAGCGAAGCTCATATTTTGCGTTACTATTAGATGAGTTTTGCAAATGCCAGCAGTTGGATGATGGCTCGATTTTTTGTGGGCTTTCGTTATTGTCTAAAGTTTGTTATGATGGCATCAGGTGGATTGAAAAGTTTTCACTCACACTTGGTGGTGGTTATTCGATCATTTACTGTTGTCTAATATTTAGTGCCGACTTCCGTATCTGCAGGTTTCCTCGTTGCTTTTTTATAAAATGCTGTTTTTGGAGCTTAATTTATTTGGTCAGAATTGATATATATTTGCCTTTGAGAGATATCATATGTTTATGCGGGTATCGTGCTCTCCATCTTGATCATTAGCCAAGAGCAAATACCTCCTTCTGATACTACTGTAGTAGAAGCTCGGTTGAGTCAGGGGCTCTTACGTGCTACTGAGTCCTAAGTCTCTTATTCTCATTTTGTTGCTTTATGAGTTATAATACTAATACCGACATGTCAGGGGACGAGTGCGAGCGCGACACGCAGTGCGAGCGCAACATGCAGTGCGAGCAAGTGAAGACAGATGAGGGCATCACGAGAGCTAAAATTGGGCTCAGCATAAAGTGTAAAATAGGATAAAATAAGTTAATAATTAGGGCAAAATTGAAAAATAAATTTTAATAAACTAATTATATGAAAAAAATTAGGAGAAATTTGAGAATGGATTAAAATCAATTCTTAGGAAAATTTTATTTAAAATTAGGTGCAGGAAAAATTGGGATGCATATTGAATCCCGTGGGGTCGTGTTGGGCAGAGCACGGGTTCACATCACAATTTAATTATGAGAAATGTTATATAGATTAAAAAAATACATCAAATCAGATTTAGATATTATTTTATTAATATTTATTTATTTATATTAAAATAATAAAAATATTATTTTTAAAATCTGTATTGAAATAATATTCAAATATAATTAAATATATTTTTTTAAGTGCTATATTAAAAAATTATTTCTCTTTAGTTATTATATATATTTTTAATATTATAGGTTTAAAATTATTGCAAAATATTATATTTGTGATTAAAATTTGTATATTTTAGAGTTAATCATGTTTCTTAAGAATATGTAAATTAAAATTAATTTAATCACTTCATATGAATCTATATATATTATTAAACGAAAGATTAGATGGCACACCTTAGCAAATTTTCCTTACTTTTTTGAAAAAAAAAAATGTGGAGAAAATCGAAGAGATAAATGAATTAAAAAAAAAAACTTAAGAATAAAGTTAAGAAAAATAAGGCTAAATTTGAGGGAAGGGTGATTGCAATTTGAGCTCGAGTTGAGTCAGCTCAGACTCAAACTCGATTCAAAATATTTTGAGTCAAGTTAAAATATTTCAAATTCGAGTCAAATTGCTAGTCATAATTTGAAGGAGATACCATAGTAAGAACATAAAAACACAAGAATAATATAGAATTATGCTGAAATAAATATATGTTATTTAGATATAAAATAATTTTATATATTTTGAATAATTTATTAGGTAGCATAATATATTTCCTGCAATCCATAAAATAAATAGTACATCCTAAAGACCAAAAGAAAAGAAAAAAAAAGTCGTCCATCATTCTCACCAATTTGCCAACTCCCCCTTCCCTGCCTCCACAAATTCTTTCATAAAAGAAGCAAGACCTCACTAGTCTCTTAACAGATGTAGAAATGCCGGCCCTTTGTTTTTTAATTTCAAATAACATAGCTAGTAATCTCACTTGCTTCATTCTACTCATTCGGCTTGAACTATTAGTCCCTTTATTGATTCTTCTACCAAGCCGCTCTCCACATCCTACCCTCATCAAACTTCGTGTTTGAGATCCCCCTTCAGATTTCCTCCCGCAGCCTAAACTTGTATCCAGAGCTTCAGTGAGTTGGGAGAATGAAACAGTTATATCTGAGGAGCAGAAGCATAAAGCGCCTCTTCTCCTCTTCGCTGTCAAAGAAGCCCTTTTCCATTGACTCCGGCAAGGCTGGCACAGCACAGCCTCCAGCTCAAAATTCCACCTTGAAGTGTTTCTCCTATGAGGAGATGCACAAAGCAACCAACGGTTTTCATCAAGGTAAAACTGATCCCTGCCCATGCCTCATGCTCACAACCTATTTGCTGAATTGCTCACAAAGATCCAATCTTTATAGATAACTTAGTAGGATCAGGAGGGCATGCCGAAGTTTACAGAGGAGAACTAGAGAATGGGCAGTTGATCGCCGTGAAGCGCTTAACAGGTGCAGCAACTGATGAACAAAAGGAGAAGGAGTTCTTAACAGAGCTTGGGACTGTTGGTCATGCTAAGCACCCCAATGTGACCACATTGTTAGGCTGCTGCATTGATCAAGACCTGCATCTTATCTTCGACTTCTCTTCTCGTGGCTCCGTTTCATCCAATCTCCATAGTAACAGACTGATTGATGAATGAGAAACCTGTTGCTTTTCTCCTCTGCGAATAACTGATCAAGCTGCATTGTGCTAAATTGTCAATCCTGCAGATTCAAATTTGCCGCCAATGGAATGGAAACTCAGGTACAGGATTGCGGTTGGAGCGGCTCGGGGACTGCATTATCTGCACAAGGGATGCCAGAGAAGGATTATTCATAGGGATATTAAGGCGTCTAATATTTTGCTGTCAACTAGCTTTGAGCCTAAGGTGAATATTGAATGTGCATGATGAATAAAGTTCTCAACTTTGGCAAGTTTAGCATTTGCTTGATGTATTGTAATGCTGAAATTTGAAATTCCTTTCTTCAGATTTCGGACTTTGGGCTTGCGAAATGGCTCCCTTCAGAGTGGAATCACCGTGCCGTCGCGCCGATTGAGGGCACATTTGGGTTGTTCTTATTTCAAGACATTGTTTTGTGTCTCAACATTACATGACTAATTATTTGCAACTGTTTTGTTATGATGATTAATTAGGTGCTTAGCTCCCGAGTACTTTACACATGGGATTGTTGATGAAAAGACAGATGTTTTTGCATTTGGGGTTTTTTTATTGGAGATTATTTCAGGGAGAAAACCAGTGGATGGATCCCACAAAAATCTGCTTAGCTGGGTATTTTTGTTATTTGAATTTAGATTCAATTATCTCTCTTCTGACATCTATATGTATATAATCTCTCTTGGTTAAGATGAATTATTATAGTTCATAAAAAGTTAAGATAATTTATCACAGGCAAAGCCATATTTAAATGAGGGAAGATTAGAAATGCTTGCAGATGAAAGATTAGGAGAGGATTATGATATTAACCAATTGAAGAGCCTTTCATTTATAGCCTCTCTATGCATAAGGGCAAATGCAGCATGGCGCCCTTCCATGACAGAGGTAATCTATTTATATGAATTGTAGGTTTGATTATTCTATTTATGGTTCCACAAAATCATCTTTGTTGAGCTTTACAAAATTATATAAGCGACAAACTACTAAAATTCATATGTAGTGGTTCTGAGCTCTAAGCCTTCCCAGCTAATGTATTCAGGGAATAATTGTGAATTTAGTGGATTAGGTGAAGAAGGTTAGTTTCTAGATGATGAACTAAAGAAATTTAGCATTGATAAAAATAATCTTCATAAAAATATTTGTTCAGTGTTTGGTGATCTGCAGCTTTACATGCTCATTTAATATCCTCCTTTCATTATCATGGCTTCCTTCAGTGAACTTGAAGATTGCTGCTGCTTTTATTTAGGACCTCTCCCTATTATTATGTTCTCTTAAATTGAAAATGTTTTATTATTTTTTTCTTCAAGTCTTACAGAATATATAGGATTGGCCTTACTCTCTCGTCTTTTAGTTGGATAAAAATACTGCCTACTTTTTAAGAAATCCACAACTATTAAATATGTTTCTACAATTTTGGAAATTAAAAGACCCAGAAAGCCTTACCCATACTAAAGAAAATGACAAGATCACGCATCAGATTAATGCATTGCTGCAAGTAAAATAATACCTTTATCTTTATTCTTGTTTTCATTACTTTCATGCACCTGAAAAAGCTTAACATGACAGATAGGATGCAGTTAGGAGCACATAGTTACCTTAATAAAATGTTATTCAAATAAAATGTTGATGAGATTATGTTGCTATTGTGATTGTAGCTGGTATTAGTTTAGAATTTTTATCCATCTTAATTGATATTTTTTTATTTTCAATTTCATACTATTGATAATGTTGCTGCAAGAAAAGGAAACAATAAAAAAAAAATGAAGGTTTCTACGCACAATGATTTGTTAAAATCTCATAAAGATGTAGGTGACAAATTACTCTCGTAAAAGTCGCCTTTATCAGAGTTCAGGAGGTGATCTTAGGGATATGATGTTATCTAAATGTTGCTCATTTGGGTACTATTCAAATAACATCAAGTGGTAGCAAAACTGTAAATAAACTCTAAATCAAGTAGCATACTTTCTAACCATACAATAACTATCTTCCTAATATTAGGAGATTAACATTGCATGTAGCCCTCCTATTTCTCGTCTATCACATAAAGGTCCATTCATACCTATTTTTCATAAAATACTCATGCAAGCAATAAAATAATTGATATTAAGGTTGGAAACCTTTTTCACATAAAAGTGTATAAAAATGCCATAACTATTTATCATATTTATAACAAGAGAACTGTGCAAGTCCTATTTGATAGGAGATGCCAACAAATCAAAGCTCAAGCTCTTTTGAGAATGACTTTTTGAGCATGATAGCATTGCTTATTATGGAGCTCTACTAAGATGTCTTGAGTTTTATCAAGTTCAATAATGAATTGGTGCATTACACTATCTATATCTAATTTCTTTTTCTACTGTTTTGCTCATTATATGTGCTATATGTATTGTTTTTTAAGGGCACTTCTTTATTAAATATATTTTACTTTAGGTACTGGAACTTTTAGATAATGGCGATATCTCGCCAGAGCGATGGAAGATGCCAGAGTCTGAGGAGGATGAGGATTTTGAATACTGGATTTTTGATGATCTTGATGGCTGTGATTTGCCCACCTCACCATCATTATCATCAACGGGCAGCTCCTAACCATCACTTGTTTATTAAATGTAACTTAGCTAATCCAAGTATTTAATATGTATAAAGGGAACCATATGTAGATGAGTAGATGAATGAGTAACCTAACCTCATTGGAAAAATATATAAAGAGGGTGTGGGATGTATATAATTAACCACTGATTTGTAGCACTGGCGGTGGCTTTTTTATTTATTTTTTTTCATTTTGGTCTCTAAAGGTTTGTTTTTTTGAATGGTCAATGAACTAGCTAGCAAGATAAAAAATTATATTAATAATCTATACTTATGGCTGAATTGTTTTGCAATTGGAGCATATTGATGACAGGTGGGACTCTTGGCTTTATTGGGTGCAAAGTTGCTGTGAAAATCAGCTTGGAATTTTGCTTTAAGTGTGTTCTTTAATTATGTGGGAGTTCATGTAATAAGGGAAATTATATATGCTTGTAAAACAAAGTTACTGTGTGATTCGTTTGTTTCTAGTAAAAAGGCATGTGCACTAAGTGCATTTGATTAAAGGGAAATGCAAGATCTCATGTGTAGCCCAAAACGCATATAAAATAAGTGTTCTAGCTCTCAGATTTATCCCATCACATGTGTTAAGGTGCAATCGCAGTTTAGGGATGTGGTTTGGTTCACATGTTGGGCACTGTAGCAAATCTCTTGATTAAAATATTTTTAAAGAATGTGCTTGTTTTATTTGCTAACTTGAATAAATGTTTAAAATAAGTCGCTTGACGGGAATTTGGCATATTTTTTTCATTTAATTTTCTTGTTTCGGTGTAGTGATTTCTTGTTCTTTCCCATGGTTTTTCACATCAGTATTTTTCCTAGTAAAATCATGTATTCTATGATGTGATTATTTTTGTGTGGTGTTTTTACTATGTTAATTGCTCATCATTAACATAATTTTGAATAAACTTTCAATGATAAATCATATGGGTGAAAGTTTTGTTGACATGATGGTAATCTAGAATTGGCAATTGGTGTTTAGAGCATGCAAGCCTCTTTATTTGGCTTTTGGATTTTTCACTTTTTGGCTCAATAGCTATTAAATTGTGAATGCTGTAAATAAGCTCAACGGTCCACAACAGTTCACTCAATCGATATAAATTAGGGTTAGTCTAACTGGTAACCTTTGGCATACAAAGAGTTTTCTTAAAATATGTTATGTTCATTAAATTATTTCTATCATTTATTATGAACATCTTGTGCATTTCATTTCACTCTTAACTTTTAAATTTATATGAACTTTAAGTGAGACATAGTATACTCATCTTGTTGTCCATTTGTATTCAAGTGGTTACCCAATGAAGACCTAAATTCAAGGGGCAATCTTTCAAGAATGCTTCATATTATAGAATAATCAAGCACACCATGGACAATTGATTTAGATTGCATTTGTAGCTCTAGCCTGCCCATCATTGTTATGTTCATGGTGATGAGGTCAAGTAAACTTACAATAAGTTACAAATAGTGTGCATGAGCGCTCCCCTATTTAAACTTTCCTGCCTCTTTTCATGTTGTGTAGCAGTTTGGGTAGGTCCTTAGATGAGGACTCTTCCTATCAATTCTAAGTTATGGTAATCTAGGAATTAAGATCGAGAAAAAATTGAGGGAAGAATTAAACTATAAAATTTAAATCCAAATTCACTATTAATTGCATTAAATATCTTATTTCATCAACACATAGAAAACTAACCACAAAGCTATATTTAAGAATACAATAAAAGTTTTATGCCCATCATATAAAATATAACTAAATTACCCAAAAAAATTTCAAAATATAATATAATATAACAAAATAATATCTCTATATGTATCTCTAATTGTTGAGCACATTTCAAGTCTAGCTATCAAACTCGAGATCAACACCTAAAAAGATATATACGAAAATACATATTAATAAAGATTATAAGCAAAATCTAATTTAATTTCATTTTACTCTCCTGTTAATTTTTGTATAAAGAGTCAAACAAAAAAACAATGTTATAATAGCATATACAAATTCTCAAGAAGGTGAGATAAATTAAGATTACAAAATAACATAAACAAAATAATGTTTTCATGTTTCTCAATATAAAACTAGAGTGAATTAATAAAAATATAATAATGATATTGATTGACTAAGTAATAAGGATGTAAGATAATACTCTTTTACAAAGTTTATGCAAGTATACTTTGTAGTAAGATAAAATGTTATAATAGCTAACTTTGATCGCATACCATATATTAATGAATGAAATTGTATCAATCCATGTTTTTCACCCTGTAATAACCTAGGTTGTTACCATCATCAATTAGGATTAAACTAAGTTTTGATTTTGATTCTAGTACTATAATTAAGTCAATAGGAGTTCATCACAAAGATCTAGTCTAAATCAGGAGTCAAAAAGATCAAATCATAATTTTTTGGGAATTTCAGGAACTCTAGAATTTGATATACTTAAATTTATCTCAAATTAAAAATTCAACTTGTCATTGAGCTCATTACCCCCAAATTAGCTAAGAGTGATATTTTGGAAGCATTTGGAAGTTGTTGGATTTTCGATGAATATTTTAATATATTTTAAATATCTCGGAAAACGAGAAAATAAATATTTGTTGAAATCAAAATTCGTCTTCGCCGTTGCGTAATGAAATAAAATAATATATATATATATATATATATATATATATATATATATATATATATATTTAAATATACGTAATGACGCTGTTTGCGCCGCCTCTCCTTCCTTAACCATGCCGTCAGATCTGACGGTAATTGCTGTCCGTTGGATCGGTCGATCGAACGGTCCGCGTGCGTCTCTCCCACGCCTCCTGCGCGTAGCTCTCCGCCGTGCGTCTCCCCCGTGCGTCAATCTGGCGCCGCTCGCAGATGGCAGAACCACCGCTTAGAGGCCTCTTACCCAAAATAAATGCCATTTGAAGAGCTAAAGCCTTGATTTTATTGTATCTTAAGTAAGAGATACTCTCTGTTATCCCTCTCCCATCCCTGTCAGAGCTCAAAGGATCGCAGGTACCCTACTTTCCTTTCAATTTCCTTTTTAAATCTTCAATACATTGCTTTGTATACTCAATTAATGCAATTTCGGAGGCTGAGTGTTGTCGATCGAGCTCTCGGGCTCTCGATTTGAGTCGTTTTTCATAACCCTAGATTGCGGTCTTGCCGGCTCGTCAAGGAAGGCGAAGGGGTTCCGAATCGGGCCGTCTCAGGTTGGACCCGACCAGCTTTTGCGTGGTGGGTCGGTCTGTCGCAGGTCGGATTGATGCATGTCGATTCACTGCGGAACCATAGAGGCGAGTCCCGTCGCCTCTATCGTATGAGACGAACGTTGTCCCACCTCTGTTGATCGACCACTCCCGAGCCGTCGCGTGGCCTCGGGGACCCACTTGCGTGATCCGTCGTCTGCCGCGTCCGCCTCCTGTGGGTCTCGCGCGTCTTTTCAACCGTTTATATATATATATATATATTATATTAGTTCAAACGAAAATTTAATTTAATGAAATTCATTAAATTAAATAATTGCTAACTTCAATTTCTCATAATTTATAATCCAATAATTCAAATATATCAAATTTATATATCATTTTGATCAGTAAAATTAGAGGATCATTATGACAATGTTAATTTTCTAGTACGATGAGTATTTCACATAGTGATATTTAGGATCCCTAATTAATACTTTAATTGTCCCTAAACTTCAGAGGTCCATAACTTTGCACCCACTAATTCAAATGTGGGGCTCGCCGCTAAGTCAGCATAGCTAATCCAGCGTCAGGTGCTCACTTTCCATGATCATATCGAGATTTAGTATTGTAATGTATTTAGAGGCGTATAAAATACACACTTTCATATTCATTGCAACATTCAGAAATACCAGAATAATAAAGGAAACATAGTTATTACAAAAATAATAATTGTTTTATAAAATAACTTTTATATTACACTAAGCAAAAATATAAAACTTAAAGAAAATTAGCATCTAAGTTGCTCAATCATGTATCAGCTCCTCTTCAAAGACTTGATCCAGAGATTGTTTTAGATTTGCCATATATATATATATATATATATATATATATGAGAGAGGGCGAACCAAAAAAAAAGAAAAGAAGAAAATATATTTAATTAGACACAAAGGTCTAAGAAAGGTTTATAGGATATCAAAATTTGCATTTAAGTGGCATGATTCTGCATGAGAAGCATACACAAATAAGACGAGAAATTAAAGTATGATATGCTTACGATTATTAATGTAATATATATATTTAAGATATATGCTCATTTTGAAAGAAAATACAGCAATGTATAATATTTATTTTATTGGACAAAGTTACTGAATAATTGAGGAGTTAGATACGTCTATCTAACTATTTGAGATGTGAGTTCCTGACTATCTACACATTCCCCCTCAAAAGCTATGTGCAGTCTCCTAATTTTTCTAGATATCAGCTTGTCCTAGCCTAACATATTGTCTGTATATACCTGAGATCAGCCCGAATGAACTCATGATACTGATTTCTGATCATTTATTTCAAGTTCTGAGCATAAAATCTCATATAAATATATCAAAGTGGGTCAAATCTTAATAATAATATAAATACTACAAATGAAATAATTAAATAAAAAAAATAATATTCTTCATATTATTTTAATAAAAATATCAATATTAATATTATCTTGATTATTTATTTTTATATATTAAAAATAACAATTTTTATTATTATAAGTAATATATATATATATATATATATATATATATACATATATAAAGAAAATGACAGAATTGAAAGTTGCAAAAATTAGGAAATATATGCATATATAGAAAAAAAAAATAACAGAAATAAAAATTACCAAAATTAGAATATATATATATATATATATATAAAAGAAAATGATAGAAATGAAAGTTATAGAAATTATAAAACATGTACATATATAAAAAAAAATGACAGAAATTAGAAAATAGATACATATATTGAAAAAAAGAAAATGACAAAAATAAAAGTTACAAAAATTAAGAAATATATACATATATAAAAAAATAGAAAATGACAAAAATGAAAGTTACAAAAATTAAAAAATATATACATATATAGAAAAAAGGAAAATGATAAAAATAAAAGTTGTAGAAATTAGGAAATGTATATATATATAGAAAAAAAATAAAATGACAGAAATGAAAGTTGTAGAAATTAGGAAATATATACATATATAGGAAAAAAAAGAAAATAACAGAAATGAAAGTTTCAGAAATTAAGAAATACATACATATATAAAAAAAAGAAAATGACAGAGATAAAAATATAATAATCATAGTAATAATATTAATATTATTAATTATAATAATATTATTATTATTTTTAAAAGAAGAAGAAAAAGAAATGAAAGAATAGAAAATATTTCATTTCTTTATCATTTCTTACTCTATATTAGCATTGAAGAGGGTTTGCTGGAGGTCGGTGGGGAAAACTAGTAATGAATAAGAAAGAAGAGGGTGAGATAGGAGGAGAAGAGAGGTGGGAGAAGAGAGGAGTGGGGGGAGGAGAGGAGGAATGGAGGAGGGGATGTGGAAATGGAGGGGGGTGAGGGTGTATTTATAACCTTTTTTTTAATTAATTAATTAATTATTTTCTTTCTCATCCATTATTTGTATGAGATGCATGAGAGAAAATTTGTCATAATTGTTAGAGTGTACAATTTGATCTTCACTTCCTCCTTATTATCCCTTCATTCTCTCTATACTTTCTCTCTCTTCCATTTCTTTTCCAAAAAATAATGAAACTTTACACGGAGGTGTATCTTGATGAGAAAAATATACTCGCATAATTTTTTTTTCAATTTAGAGCAATATTTTATTTTTTAACCCTAGATATCATAATGACTTTTTAGCCATAATTAGGTGTCCCAAAAATCCTAAAATCTCAATATTGTCTAATTTCAACCTAGTTAGTGTCATTTTACTCTTTATATTATAAAGATTGCATATTAATGTATATTTTTTCATTTGGACAATATTTAGTGATTATAGGTTCTTGGCTCTTAATTAGAATAATTTTGATAATTTTTCAAATTTCATAATTTCATATTTTAGGTATTGGAATTTTAGGGTAGCTAACATGTCACATTAAATTTCTTGAATAGAGCTTAGTTCTCTTATTTTAGATACTTGATTTCCATAGCAAATTATTTGATTCCTCTTTCAACCTTTAGGAAAGAAGCTATAGGATTGATTCATAGCTTAAATTGTAGGTGATATTTAGAGCTAATTATTGTATCCATTAAGTGTAGTGAACCTAAATATTTGTGTAATTATTGAAATCAAATCAATTAGGACTAGCCCTAAGTAAATTGATTAAATCCTAGCTCACTTCAACCTTAGTCCTTAACCCTTAGTTAAGTCCCTTAAAGAATTGAATTAGGAGTCCTAAATTTATTAGTATAGTTTAAATATCCTATTGATTTCATTAACCCTTAAATTATAGAAATTAAAGAGCTTATAGCTTACAATCCCTTCTTCTCCTATACACTTAGATCTTCCTCAAACTATTTCAATCTAACAAGATTAGTAATATATTTGATTAGATCCTTCCAACATAATATATTTATATGAGTCAAGCTTGTAGAACCTTAACATCCACCTTTTCCTAGTAGGATGATTCCATAACCATATGTGGCGCCCCACCCCCTAACCCGCAGGACCAGACCTAAGGGGTGGTGTGCCACTCTGGCAAATCCCTCACTTATCATTGGATTATGTAAGATACACAATCCACTAATAAGGGAAGGATGTGCACAGAATGGATGTAAATTATCAGTCATTAAATCTATATAAGTACAGAGTGCATAAGCATACACAGTAAACATCACATCCATTTCACCATACATTAATAAGAAATAAGAATGAAGAGTAGCTCAGAAAATAACAGTGCAAGAAAGTAAACACAGTCAAGTGTACCTGCATTATTACAATATTTAATTAAAGTTCAAAATAGAATAAAAGCATCACTCATCCTCACAAAATATAAAAGAGTCTAAGGATCTTTTGCTCAAATCTGCTGCACCTTTTCTGGATAAGGCTCCTCCTCGGGTGCTGGATCTTCGAGAAGCTTAAATTCTGACATTGTCGGTTTTACAATGCCAAGGCCCCAGCCAATAAAAGAAAAATCTTATAAGACAATTATCTAAGTACATTTTAGGCTGACATACAAAAAATAGGATAAATTATAAATACAATATTTATAACTAAGCAGGAATTGAGGCAAAAGCACACCTCAATCAAACTAAATAAGGAATAGGCATACATATATAATGTAGTAAGTAAAAGTATTGAAAGTAAAGTCTAATCCTAAACATACTGATGATCACATAATATATGCTGATTTAAAATAGTAATCTGAAAGTGGTACATATAGCATGCAGTAAAATCTAGCATTCTATAAATATATATACAAGTGAGCAGGAAGAAAAAAAATACAGCTGACTAAAATAACACGCATTAATAACACATAAATAGTAAACTGAAACTGAACTAAGTATGTATAACTGTCATATTAGAAGGATATGGCCAATCAGACCCAGTATAATTCCCAAAGCTTTTTTGGGCTAGGGCAGATAGAAATTGTAATAGCCTTTCTGGGCCAGGGCAGACAGAACAGAGCAGAAGAATTGAAGATGCAGTAAATATATTGTATAATCTTTAAGTTATTTTACTTTTATTTCTGTGGACACATCTAGAAACAGCTGAGGAGTCAAGCACGTCTACAAGACTAAACGGGTTCCAAGCTTAACATACACTCCTCAATGAGTAATGTTAAGTATCCTTATTTTTCCTTACCCATATCCATTATGGTAAAATGCACCATATCAAGTAATAACTGAACCCAATGCAAATATTATCCTAATATTCTACAGTTTCATTTACATACAATAATGTTTTCTTATATGACATGTCCAAAGAAAATAAATACAAAATTTAAAGAATGCATAGCACAAAATTAAGTAATAAGCAAGGGACTCTACTAAAATATGGTGATATTATTTATTTTTTAATTAAACCATTCTATCGATTCTAAGTTACACAAGTTCAGGATCTTCAATTCTTACTACTTAGAAGCATAACCTTATAGGTTACAAAATATTAGGACTAGCTAGGTCCTAATATGATCAATCAATGTCAACTATATAAGTTAAATAATAAATCAATACGACCTAATTAATGAATTTAGACGTTTTAGACTAAAAACTAACTAAATCTACTAAGCTAGAGATTATGGATTAAATATCATGAGCTTGGGCTTAATCACATGATTCAAAAGGTAAAACTTAAGATATAGGTTTCAATCTAAATATGATATATTGATTAAAGCAAATCCTATTAAGCAAAGCCAAACTTAATAGGATGATTCTCCTATCCTGAATCTAATGTTGAAATACAAAATAATCAAAATTAAGTTGAAAATATATAGAAACTAATAAAACTAAGGATTCATTCATTGAATAATCCCGTTATTCAATGAATGAAATCTATCCTAGGATCTAGTCATAGTCTTAGGAATAATTCTAATGTGATATAAAAGATCTTAAGAAAAAGACTTAGATAAATTTTAGGAATTTAATAAATTTTATTAAAAAATTGATTTTATTCACTTTAAAAGATTCTAATACAGTTCTAACACAGATTTTAGTAATTTAAGAGATAAATTATGGCTTAAGAGCGCTTAACCTAAAATTTGGGCTAAATGACCATTTTGCCCCTACTTAAGGGTCCGAAAAGCTACTTTTTGAATTAGGCCAAATGATTTCTTACTATCTAACATGAAGATAGATAGTAAGTACACTCAATTTGAATAAGAAACGGGTTCTATAGGTCCAAACTAAGGATTTTGACCTAAGGGATAATTTAGTAATTTACACTTAATGGAATCTAAATTTTTATGCAATTTACTGTTAGTTATTGTTCAAGAATTTCATAAAGTCCAAGAATACTAAATTTTGAGGTGAATTTGTTAAGTTATAGAGGTTATAAAATTCAGGAGCAATTTAGTAATTTTTTAAGGGTGAAAGGGGGCAAAAACCTAACTTTTCTGTTTGAGGTCTAAATTCAGCAAACTTAGTTTCTATAGCTTTTCTATAACACACTGAGTACTTTAACTAAGAGTAGACATAATTTGGGCTTCAATTGGTCAAGTTATGGCCTAACTAGGGTTAGGAGTATTTTTGTCATTTCTAATTTTTTAGGATTATACAAATATTTAAACCTTAATATCTTGCAAATTATACATCCAAATTATGCAAAATTATATATCATTAGATTCAGCAAAAATAGAGGAATAATTTGGCACTATCAATTTTGCATTTGAACCTATATTTAGCAAAGTAATATTTTAGGGTATTAATTAAATTCAAATAATATTACAAAATTTCATTTGATCCTAATTTTGAACCCAATGATCCAAACCTATTGAATATGGGTCTTAAAGTGATCAGAAAACCCTAAGGATTAATTTGATAGTGTTCATCTTGCTGTTTGGATTAGTTTTTGCCTAATCACTTTTAGGACTTAACCCTAATTACTCTATTTAACCCTAGAACTTCAATTGACCATAACTTGGTCAATTGAGCTCCAAATTGGATGATCCAAATATCCATTTAGATCAAAAAAACCTAATTAACAGTAATCTATAAAAATATTTTAGATCCAACGGTTAGATTTGCTAATCACTCTTAATTACCCTAAATATTGATTAGTGAATATTAGCAAATTTAGTAATCCAAATTGAGTGATTTAAGTTTCAGAGGACTCCTAGAACCACTTAAAATCTATTTGTGAGGTTTGATTAGTATTTAAGTGCTTAATTTTGCTAATCACTCACTAATCACTCTTAGCCCTAATTAGGTCATAACTTAGTCAAATTAGATCCAAATTAAGCCTACCACATGTCATTGCGATCAGTGGGCTATTTGTAAACCATAGCCACTGATTTTACTCAATTTGGACACTAATTGGCAAAGTTAGGTTTTGACCCATAATTAAGGATCCCTAATTACCCTTTTAACCCTAAATCTTGTATTGGCCATAACTTGGCCAATACTTATCAGAATTTAGCAAATCTGGATTCTATGGAAAGCTTAGACAGTAAAGAACAATAATCTGAAATTTAACTTTCATTTAGCCAAATTACTAATTTGCTCTTATGATTCAAATTCATTAATTTGATTTCATATGGCTTAATAATCACCCAAAATTAATTTAGTTGCTGTCTAATCTTACATTAGACAGTAAGAAATACATTCTAAAAGAAAATTTCAGAATTTAAGCTCTAGATCAAAATTTGATCTTTTGAACCCTTAAGTAGGGGCAAAATGGTCATTTTGCCCAAATTTAGGGTTTAGCCTTTAAAAGCCCTAAATTCAGTTTCTAATCACTAAAATCAGTAAATAGAATGATTTAGAACTGAAATTAATCAAATCCAAGTCTAAATTAGATTTTGATTAAAATCTAAAAATTTGCCCCATAATGAAAATTTTCTAAGTCTTAAGTGAGTGATTTCTCCTTCTTTAATCATTCTTAGATCTTTTCTTAGGTCTTTATAACATTAGTTAGGATGTGTTTCTTGAGAGATACTCTTAGTAATTAAGAGCCTTATTTCCTAAGATTAGGAATAGATTTTAAGTTAGAATTCATCTATTGAGTAAATTGGGTTACTCAATTAGATAAAATCTTGAATTTACTAGTTTCTAGATTTTTTTCAATTTATTAAATGATTATTTGATCTTTAAACCTTAAAACTAAGAATAGAGATCTATCCTAATGAATTTGATTTATCATTAGGATTTGCCTTAACCTAATCCATGAGTTTTTGGTTCTAAACTTAGACCCTTAGATTATACCTTTAGATTAAGTGATTAGACCCCATCATCTGGAGTCTAATTCTTAATCTTTTCATCTTGATTTGGCTAATCAAGATGAGGTTGGGATGAATTAAATTACAAAACTAGGTCGATGATTTATTCACTTTAACCAAATAGTCGTCTTTTGATTAAGTTATAATTAGGATGTGGCCAGTCCTAATTATCTTCAACTAGTAGGATTCATGATTCTAAGTTACAAACTGTGTAAGAATTGATGATTCTAAAACTTATGTAACTTAGAGTAGATAGAACGAATAAAGTAGACAACAACGGATATCACTTGTGTTTTAGATAGAGTTTCTTGCTCATTTTGATTTTGATGCTTCGCATTCCTTGATTTTGAGCCTTATACCTTGAACATATATTATGTACTTAAGATATTTGATAAATATCTTATGTCAACTTTGAACATTCATAAGCAGCATTATGTTTTCTTTTCAGAAGTGGTTTGTAAGGTGTAGCTTGATTAGTATACCTCTTCGATCAACTCGTTCGGGTCGGCAACCTTTCGAGGGTTTAATGTCCGACAGTCTATGGCCATGCCTAGTCCAAGAGATAGGATGGATAGACTCTTGCCATACTGACTATAGAGTCCGGATTCTGATATGGTTATACTAATTCAAGTACACTTACATTTGGTTCTGTCTTAGCTCATTAGGCTAAGAGTTTCAGTGATACTCAGTTCAGAGCTTATTTCTTAGCCCATCAGGCTAAAATTTGCTGAGTATGCTTTCAGTTGAGTGGCTTGGTCAGTCACTACAGTTTTCAGTTTTCAGTTATTACTTTTACTTGTATATTTTGCATTTCAGCACTGTTTTACTTATAGTTTTCCTATACTATATAGGATGCTAGTTTTACTTATTGTTTTTATATATACACCTAGGATGTTAGTTGCTTTCAGTTTTATACTGTTCGATTTCTGTATGACACCTAGCATAATCTCTTTGATCATAAGCATATTTAGGTTGTATTTTCTTTACAGTTTTATATAGTTTTGCTTTTGCTTACCTGTCTTTGTTGCAGTTGCTTGGAGGAGGTATGTACTTACTTCCTATTTTGCTTAGTTACAAATTGTAGTTTATAACTTATTACTGTTCTTTTATACGCTTTCTACACCTACTTGCTTCAGTTCTGTTCATGGTGATATCTAATTAACATAATATATTATTTACCATAAAATGTGCTTAGACAATTGTCTAATCAATTTTTCTTTTGTTGGCTGGGGCCCTACCATTATGAAACCGATAATGGTAGGTTCTGAGTTTGTTAGAGCAGCTGATCCAGTGGAGTGCTTACCATTAGAGGAGGAGCCCGTTCCTGAAGATTTATAGCTTTAGCTTTCTTTCTTTTAGTGAGATTGAGAGTTCTTTTCAGTTCTCATTAAACTATTTTAAATTATTATAATAATACAGGTTTAACTTTTCTTTTCAGTACTTTGCTTATTCTATATTTTTTGTATTTATACTGTATGGATGGATGTTATATTTCTATTGCTTTCGCACTCTGAGTTCATGTATAGTCATTTAGTGATAGTATTTTGGGATGAATGGCAAAGTCCTTATTTAAGTTGGATTAGAACATGTGTCTAATTCAATTCTAAGTGGGGATCTTGTCATCTGGGGACCCCTCCACCGTAATCATGTTAACTTAAGAGTTAACAGGACCACGGTGGGGTAGGGCCGCCACAGTTGGTATCACAGTTGGTATAGGTCTAAGAAGCTAGTTAGCACTTTGATTTTTTTGATTTGGAGTATTATTGACTAAGATATGGCTAAAATAAGATCTAGGGTTTAGGGGTAATTAGTGAGGGTCCTAAAAGTTATTAAGTAAACTAAGCACTCAAGGGCAAAACTAATAATATCATGGTATTCCTAATGTTCTCTTGATTACCTTAAGACCTATATTGACTATGTTTGAGTAACTAGGTACAAAATTACAAGGGTTTAAAGTTTTGGTTTAAAAGAGAGGATGTCATAAAATGTCACTATATTATTTAGGTGTTCTATGGAAAATCGGATACTACCATTAAATTTCTCTCATTTTTCTGATCACAATGACATGTAATATCACTATATTTGGATATCAGGTTTGAAATTTATGGATGATTAAAGATTTGCATTTCTTCTATTTTAATTAAACACTATCTAATTAATTCAGCTTTTAATAATCCTAGTTAATCCAGAGTGGTACGGTGCGTGTGGGACCCACCGAGGCTGATGAGGCAAATGGGGGGGATAGCATGGAGGGGGACCAGCGGGACCCACGATCCAATAGAGGGTCCCACCACTGCTGCGATCCTCTGCGGATGACATGACGGCGCGCGGTACAGTAGTCGACACGTGTCGACTCAGTTCAGAAGTTCGGGTCAGGCTTGACACGACCCAACCCAGGTAACGGGACCCGTGGATGGCTGAATGGGTTGGGCACGACCCGGCCCTAACCCAAACTCGGAAGGTGCTTCACCTTCTTCTCCTTAAGGTCGACGAAGGGGAAGTTTAGGGTTTGCAAACGGGGAGTCAATCAGAGGATCGAGCCCCATTAAACACAATTGGGAGCATACAACAAGCATGCCATCACATTCAAACCAAAATCAAAGAAAAATAACAGCATAGGTTCGATCAATAGGGTAAATGAGGATACCTGGTTAGGGTTCTTCGAGGGCTTGCGTGCGGACGGGACGTAGCCAGCGATCACTCGGCCTGAAAAATTTTACTAACCTTATTCGCATGGAGCTTTATAGAGCAAAGGGTGGAGCTTGCGAAGCCATACGGTGGCAGCGATTGGCCAACCAGGGAGGAGGGCTTCGGGGATGGTCGATCAGGGTCGTTCGATCGAATGGCCCGATCGAACGGCGGATGATATGCCGTTTGGATCCGCAATGGATCCGACCCGATAGGGTATGCAGATTCTACCCGTTAGCCTTAGATGGCGGGTCCCACCCACCGATTAATAATTAATATAATAAATTAATAATATGTAATTTCTTAATTTAAATGTAACTAAATACATGGTTTCCAGAAAAATTCCAAATATTCACCTTTAGCTAATTGAGGGGTAATGAACGTAACGACGAGGTTGGATTTTCATGTTGATGAGTGTTTTATTTTCCCAATTTTCAGGGTATTTAAATATTATTAAAATATTCGACAAAATTTTGACAACTTCCGATTGCCACCAAATCATCACTCCTAGCTAATTTGGAGGCAATGAGCACAATAACAAAGTTCCATTTTTGATTTGAGGTCAATTTATAAGATTTTTGGATTTTCCCAAAATCAGGATTTGATCCATTTGACTCCTAATTTGGACTAGGTCTTAGTGGCAAACTCCTAATGACTTGCTTAGTGCATTGGGATTAAGATTAGGACTAAGATTAGTCCTAATTGACTATGGTAACAGCTTAGGTTGTTACACCATACACTTTCTTAACTAGTTTCCTAAGTTATAATTTAGTTAACTAATCTCAATACTTTGGTTTAGGATAAGAATATAACTAGTTTCATTTAATATTATTACTTATAAATAACTTTTCCATCTTATAAAATGAAACCAAATTATTATTTTCTAAAACCCCAGCTACTTATGTTACTTACAATTGACTTGAGATCAATATCTCTAAGTCAATTGGGAGCTCAATTAGCTCAAATCATTAGAAGATCATTAAAATTAGATAACTTTGAATATCTCCTAGTTTGTAATTATTGAATTTCCTTGACTGCTTGCTTAGCTTTGAGCCTATTTCATTTAATACATTCATATAAGATATTGTGCATAAATAAAACTTTCACATATAAAAAAATATTAGTTTATTAATGATGGTAGCCAAGGGCAGGCTAATTAGGAGGAATATGGAGACCTCATATTCTCAGAGGATGAATATGAGTGTATATTGTATTTGAAACCCCGCTTTCCTTTACCAGTTAGGCAGAAGTGCTTAACTCATCGCTTCATTCTATAAGTCCCTGCAGAATGAATACTTTCATAAAATAACTTCAATTAAATAAATTATGATATCTTATATAATCTAATTGATTGTGAAGTCTCATAATAACTTTTTAGCTATGTTACTTTATATAGTTCTAGACTATGTGAATCTTAAACTAATAGTCTAAGATCTTTCTTCAATTACTATGCTATGTATTTTTCATAATTTTAATGCTGTACTTTACTTGTTTATAGTTCATTTATATTACAGTGAATATTATTATAATTCTAATTAAATGCTTCACTGTTTACTTTTCTTACTTAGCATAATTCAATTGAATATATACATATTTCATTTTATTTACTTTCATATGCATAGTAGTATTTTTCTAGCCTATTTAGGATATTTTACCCTTACTTTATTGCAGGCTAGAATATCTATGCTTGTGAGTATTCTTACTCACTCTTTATTTCAATTGTCCTTCTTTACACTTGTCTATTTCCTTCCATATTCATATGCTTTCATTTGCTCCATTGCTTTTGCTCATATTGTAGAGTAGTTGTGAAATCTAAGATAAATATTCTTAAATGTGCTTAGAATGTTTAATCTAACTATACTTTTATTTTTGTTGGCTTGGCCCTATCATATTTAAATGCCAAAATATGATAGATCAGGTGCATTTGGAGGCTAGTTGTTGCGGCCGCCCCCAAATCACCCGGATTAGGAGGTGGTCGTCACTTAGCAAATCCTCACTTAACATTCAGATTAAGGAATGGTCCTTCTTAATCAAATGTCAAGGGAGGATATGCCTTAATAAGCAAAGAGTAGCAATAGAAACAATCACTTAATGAGTATACTATAATTTATCAGAGTGCGGAAGAAAAACAAGAGTAACATCCATACAAGCCAGATAAAAACTGTATAACTCAGAATACATAAGCATGAAAAGTAAAACAGTTAGATCATGTATTATTACAAAATACTAATAAAGTTTATGAAGTAAAAAGAGTAAAGTCTCTCATATCATCACAATATTAGATAGAAACTACTGATCTTCTCCTGTATGCTCCACCTCCTGTACCGGATCTTCAGAAGGTCCCACAACCTCGAACAGCTCCGAATCTACCATTGTCGGTTTCACAATGGTAGGGCCCCAGCCAACAAAAGAAAAATCTAGTTAGACAAAACGTCTAAGTACATTTTAGGCTATAAATTATTAATTTTTAATGATATCACAATACTAAGCAATATAGGAGCAGTAAGCAGTAAGGAAAGGTAACAAAGTTATAATTAACATAATTATAACTTAACAAGATGTGACGTAAGCACATACCTCAATTCAAGCTGCAGAAAAGGTCAAGTAATACATAAAGAAATATACTAAACAGAAGTGAAACTTCTAAGTATATGATCAATATAAAACATACTGCTTTTATAATTAATCTGAAAGTACGGAGCTGTAAGTAAAGATCTAGCATCCTAACATGCCAAAAGTAAAAGTGACTGCTGAAAGGTAAAAATGAATATTTCAAAGCTGTGAGTACAAAGGAACTGTAGAAAATGAAAATATAGCAAAATGCGTACTGAACTATGAGACAAATAAGAACTACAGATAATGAAAATGTAGGAGAAGACATACTAAACTATAAGACAAGTAAGAACTGCAGAAAATGAAAATGTAACAAGAAGTGAACTGAACTGTAAGGTAAAAGTGAGCCAAAACTATAAAGTAAACAAAAGGCAATTGTAAAGTGACTGTAATACAAATGAAGTAACTGAAAAGTAACTGCCAAAAATGAGATATTCCTACTTAGTCCTGCCGCAAGTAAAATCCATCTGCTCATCTGGAAAAGTAGTCCCAGATTAAAGTTAATTCCATCAGAAAGTATTGCAAACCATCTGGAAAAGTAGTCCCAGATTCACTAGGAAAGTAGTCCTAGTCAAAAACACCAGTATCTGGAAAAGTAGTCCCATATATACTAGGAAAGTAGTCCTAGTCAAAAACAGCAGGCACTAGGAAAGTAGTCCTAGTTCAGAATCACAGGCACTAGGAAAGTAGTCCTAGTCCAAAACACAGGCACTAGGAAAGTAGTCCTAGTCCAAAACACAGGCACTAGGAAAGTAGTCCTAGCCCCAAAAGCTATCCTACAGGCACTAGGAACGTAGTCTTAGCCCAAAACCACTCTGAAGTAAAGTCATACTACATGGCAGACTAAAAAGACACATCTCCTCAAGTTTAATAAAACTGTTTTCCACCAAATATCCTTCTAATAATATGAAATGCCATCAAAATCAACATAGAAATGCTCATCCAATATTCTATGTTTAATACAATGTATCCAAATGTAAAGAAAGTCCAAAGCAAAAAGGAAAGCATAGCATACAATTTTTAGCACTAAACAACAGTTGTGATATCACTTTGTTTTCTTTTTAAGATGTTCTAACTACTTTAAGTTACATAAGATTCAGAATCCTCAATTCCTACACTGTCTGTAACTTAGAATCACGAGCCTACAAGTCAAAAGAATGTTAGAACTAATAAAGTTCTAACACTTATAAATCACATATCGCTTAATTAAGTTAAAAGAATAAATCAAACATCCTAAGTTATTATTTTATAAATCCCAAACTAAATCTTGATTAGCCAAATCAAGATTTAAAGGATTAAGAATCAAATTTCAAAGAATGAAGTTTAATTCTTAATCACAAGGCCATACTAAAGGGCTAAGGTTTAATCCCATCTCTCAAACTAAGTGTTAAGGCAAATCATATTAAATTAAAGCAAGTTCAATAGGATAGATTTCTAATCCTAATTCTAATGTTAAAAGATCAACTAATCATTTAATAAACTATGAAAAATCTAATAAACTAGTAAGATCAAGGTTTCACCTTAATGAGTAACCCATTTTACCCATTAGATGAATTCTAACCTATGATCTATTCCTAATCTTAGGAATTAAAGCTCTTAGATACTAAGAGTATTACTCAGACACACATCCTAACTAAGATTATAAGATCTAAAGGATGATCTAAAAATTTCAAAGGAATGGAGAAGAATTCATCTTTACTTAAGATTTTCACCTAAGGTTAAATTTAGGGTTTTCCTTCTAATATCTAATTTAAGGCTTAGAATTATTTAAATTATAGTTTAAATTACTTTAATTACTATTTGATATGATTTAGAGATGAAATTAGGTCTTAATTTCATTAAACCCTAATTTTGGGAAAAAAGACCATTTTGCCCCTCCTTAAGGGTCTAAATCTCATCTTTATGAATTGGCACTAAATTCTGAATTTAATGATGTGAAATGATTACTTACTATCTATTATGAGCTTAGACAGTAAATTCGTTAAATTTGGTTAAGTATTAAGCCTTATAAGGTCAAATTAAGGAATTTGACCTATAAGGGTATTTTGGTAAATTTACCCTAATAACATCAAATTTTTCTGTTAGTTTATTAAAGGTTATGTCCTAAGGTTTCTATAGAATCTTAAACTATTGAATTCTGATATATATTGGCTAAGTTATAGCCAAAACAAGTTTTAGGGTTTAAAGTGTAATTAAGGATTCTTAATTAGGGGTCAAAAATCCTAACTTCTCCGATTGGTGTCCAAATCGATTAAAATCAGTGGCTATGAATCACAATTGATTCACTGATTCCATTGACTGGTAGTGGGTTCAATTTGGACCTTAATTGGCTTAGTTATGGCCTAATTAGGGTTTAGGGTGATTAGTGAGTGATTAGAAAATCTAACCATTAGATCTTAAATATTTTTATAGATCTATGTAGATTAGGTTTTGCTGATCTAAATAGGTGTTTGTATTACCTAATTTGGAGTTAAGATGACCAACTTATGGTCATTTGAAGTTCTAGGTCAAATTAGCCTAATTAAGGTTAGGTCCTAAATGTGATTAGTCTCAAATTAATCAAAACAGTAAATTTAACATTACTAAAATGTTCCTTAGGCTTTTCTGAATATTTTGAGACCCATATTGAGTATGTTTGGATTAAGCGTTGCAAAGTTATGACTAATTGAAGATTTGTGATATTTTGGAATTTAATTAATACCCCTAAATGTCACTAGGTGATATATTAGTCCTACAGCAAAATTAATATTATCATTAAATTCCCTATATTTTTTTTGATAAATTTAGTATATTTATTTGTAAAATTTGGACTTGTATTTTATAAGATATGTTTGCCTAAAGTTAAGGGTTTAATTGAATTAATTAAGTCAATTAATCCTTATTAAAATTAATGTTTAGTTATCTTTTTCCTCTATTTTTAATTAAATAATCTAATATTATTATTTATAATTTAGTAAATTTATTATTTATTATTTATTAATTTTTTTAATTATGCAGGCGGCGGGCCCATGCCAGACACATGCCAAGCCCAGGTTGGTCAGGGCAGACGGGCGGGTCCCACCTTAAGGCAGAGAAGCCTCAGTGGGATGCGACGCATACGTGGGCCCCACAGAGTTTACCTCAGCGCTGGCGCCATGCGGCCCAAAATCCAGTTCCCGGGTTGGACTGGCCCGACTCGGCCTGGGAAGATCTTCTTCCCGACAGCAGGCGCGAGAGGAGGGATTAGGGCATAATTTTTAGGGATTTTCCAGCGACGACCGGCCTCGACTCGCACGACACCAGGATGAGGATGTCGAGGGCCATCCTTTAATATGCTGATTAACCCTTGAAATGGTCTAAGGTGTCGATGGGAGTTAACCCTAAAAACTAGGGTTCGAAGCCGATGATATTAACGGTATATACTGTGGATAGTTATCTAAATTCAAAGATTTTCGCTAAACCCAATTTGATCAGAAGTATCAATATATCAATCTGTAACATGAAATAACAATTTGAATTGGAATGAACATAAAAGAATAAGAGATAGAGGAAAGATCGGTACCTTATTTTTGACGGTCTGAAATTGCTTAGGGTTCCATCGATCAGTCCCCAGAAATTTCCTCCCCCGTCGAGTGAAAACATAAAAGGAGTTTAATTACATTTTACGAATGGAGAATAGCAGTGAGGAAGGGCTCGACACGCAGCGAGCGGCTGCCACACTCACTTGCAGAGGCCACATGCTGCTGGATCCTTCGCATGCGCGACACGCGCCTACTGCGGGGACGAAGGCACGAGGGCCATTCGATAAAATTGATCGAACGGTCCAGATCTGTCAAGGGATCAGACGGCGGTAAGCAAACAGGGTTAGGAAATATGGACGGAAGTTAATATATTGACAACGCTGGTTAAGTATTTAATAAATTAATATTTATTACTTAATTAATTTATATCTATTTTATTAATACAATAGAATTAATTATTTATGCTTAGAAAAATCCCGATAAATCACACCTAGCTAAATTAGAGGTGGGCAACGCAACGGCGCGATCAGATTTTTGTTTCGACGAGTATTTAATTATCTCAATTTTCGGGGTATTTAAATAATATTAAAATATTCGACGAAAGTCCCACGACTTCCAAATGCCTCCAAAACTTCACCCTAGCTAATTTGGGGGGGGGGGTGAACGCAATGGTGAAGTCAGATTTTAAGTTCGAGGTCTAAATAAAAAATCAATTTCTAAGGTTTTGGAATTTTCCAGAAATCAAGATTTATTCCATTTGATTCCTGATTTGATCCAGATCTTGGAAGTAGGTTCTAAATGACTTAATTAAAATACTAGAATCATAATTATGACTTCGATTAGTCCTAATTGACCAAAGTAATAACCTGGGTTATTACACTAGTGGAGCTGGACCAAGTGCTTAAGCTTAAAGTTATTAAATTTCCTCTGATATTAATGTTAAATTACTTGCCTTTATTAAATTTATTATGAGAGAGAGACTTTACTTTCTTGTTCTCTATTTTAATTTAGCTTATAATAATTAAAGTTAATTATTTTTTTCTTTATTACTCTTATTTTGGAATTAGAACTTTTACTTAAATGCTTAGTTTAGATAAATAAATAGATGAATTGCATAATTATATCATGTTCATATAACTATTGCTGCATGTAATTAGTTGCATCTATCCCTATTTGTAGCATACTTGTACACTCATCTCAAACTTGCAAATTCTTATTGTGAATCTAACTATTGTATGTAATTAGTTGCATATATTCCTACTTGTAGCATAATCGTTCTTGCATCTCATATTCATAATGTCAACTTATATTGCTTCATGTAAATTGCAAGTGTTTTCCATTCACATATTTCATTTCTTCTATGTATGTTTGCATCTATACTTTCATATTCAAGTGATTATAGTTGTTCTTTTGTAACATGATTTTTTGCCTTGCATATCTATACAATTATGCATTCTTCTTACTTGTAACCTATCATTGATGTATGTTACTCTTTCCTTTCCTACGCATATTAATTTCAATTACTTTTATCAATATGCGATTACTTTCATCCGCATATTTATATATTGTTATTATTTTCACACATATAATTATAACTACTTTGATCACATGCATTTGATTTCATATGTATCTCATGCATTTTCATCTGCCATTCTCTCATCTTAACTTAAGACCCTCTTCAAAATCCTTAGCCAAATATAACATCTAGTGATTTGGGTTAGCTTCCTTCTAATCTAGTATTAGATGTTGTGGTGGTGCACCAATGTTGGGTTTAATCTACTACCCGATGTTGGGGTCGTCACATATAAGCGATGTCTCTAATTTTGGTGATTATTTCGAAGGGTCCAACGTATCTTGGGCTTAACTTCCATGCTATGCCAAACCTATGAACTCCTCTTATCTGGCTTACCCTTAGATATGCATGATCTCATACTTGAAATTCTAGTGTTTGATATTTATCATCATGATATTTCTTTTATCGATCTTGAGATGAAGCAATCCTGCTCTTTATCAGATGAATTTTCTTATTAGTCTCATCAACTATATCAGATCCATATAACTGAACATCTTTTGCTTCAGTCCAAGCCAATGGCGTGCTACACTTTCTTCCATATTGAGCTTCATATGGGGCCATTCCAATACATAATTGATAGCTATTGTTGTATGCAAACTCCACTAATGGAAGGTGATCTGCCTAACTACCGCCGAAGTCTAATATGCTTAATTGAAGAATATCTTCAAGTACTTGGTTTACTCTCTCAGTCTGACCATCTATTTGATGGTGAAATGCTGTACTCATAGCCAATATTGTCCTCAAATCTTAATGTACTACTTTCCAAAAATAGGAGGTAAATCTACCGTCATGATCCGAGACAATGATTTTAGGGATTCTGTAAAGTTTGATTTTTTCTTTAATATATAACTTGGCCAACTTTTCCACTGAATCTGTTTTCTTAATTAGAAGGAAGTGTGCTGATTTTGTTAGACGATCCATGCTTACCCAAATCGCATTTACTCTATTACAGCTTCTGGGCAATCCCATCACAAAGTCCATAGAAATATCTGACCATTTTCACTCTGGGATATCTAATGGATGCAATAGTCCACCTGGTTTTTGATGTTATGCTTTTACCAAACTGCAGATATGACATTTAGCAACATATTTAGCTACGTCTTTCTTTAGTCCAGGGCACTAAAAGGTCTCTTTCAGATCCTATACATTTTATTATTTCCAAGATGAATTGTATATTCTGAGTTGTGAACTTCAGTTAGATATTGATTTTGAATGTATGAATTATTTGGAATCCAAATTCTTTTTCCATGATAAATATAAACTCTTTTTTGCAAATGTAAGTTTGTTATGCGACCATTTTCGATGTCTGCTTTTAGCTTGGAATATCCCTTATCATTCTCTTGGGCAATTATTATACGCTACATGAATGTAGGCTCTATAGTATTATTTTTAAGTAAATTATTTAACTGCTTTCCATTAATAGGTTTTATGCCTTACTTTCTAAATTCCTCCATTAATAAACTTGCCATTATAGCATTTAGATCTATTTTCTGCTGAGGGCATTAGCTATAACATTAGCTTTACCAGGATGATATTGTATGTATAAATCGTAGTTGTTGATTAATTCCAACCACCTCCTTTGTCGACAGTTTAACTATTAATGAGTGAAAATATATTTTAAACTTTGATGATCGGTAAAAATTTCATATCTCACTCCATATAGGTAGTGCATCCATATTTTTAAAGCAAACACTATCGCTGCTAGTTCTAAGTCATACACTGGGTAGTTCCTTTCATAAATCCTTAATTACCTAGATGCATATGCTACTACCTTCTTCTATTACATGAGAACACATCCAAGCCCTACTATGGATGTATCAGTATAAACTTGATAATTTCTTATCTCTTATTGTAGAGTTAATACTGGGGCAGTTGTTAATTCTTATTTTAACTATTGAAAAGGTTCCTCTGATTGCTGACTCCAAATGAATGAAACTACTTTCCATGTTAATTTGGTTAAAGGTACAACTATTTACAAAAGTCCCTTAATAAATTTTAGATAATATCCTGCCAAATTGAGAAAACTGTGAATATCTATCTCGGTCTTTGGTTGGGGCAATTCTTGAATGGCGCTTATCTTGTTCTAATCGACCTTGATTCCTTTGGCATCCACTACATGGCCTAAGAAAGCTACATAATCTAGCCAAAATGCACATTTAGAATATTTAGCATAAAGCTGATGATGCCTTGGAGTTTACAGAATGGTTCTTAGATAATTTTCATGTTCTTTCTTGCTCTCAGAATAAATTAAAATATTATCAATGATTATTATTACAAACTTATCTAAATATGGTCTAAGAATTCTTTACATTAAATTCATAAAGATAGATGGAGCATTAGTTAGACCAAAAGACATGACCATGAACTCATAATTCTCATAGCAAATTCTAGATATTGTTTTCGAAATATCTTCTTCTTTAACTCTTAATTGATGATAGCATAATCTTAGATCTATCTAGAAAAATATCTTAGCTCCAGCTAATTAGTCAAAGAGATCATCAATATGTGGTAGAGGGTACTTATTTTTAATAGTTACCTTATTAAGTTCACGATAATCGATGCACATTCTCATCAAACCGTCTTTCTTCTCTGCAAAGAGCACTGGGGCTCCCCATGGTGACATGCTTTATCAAATAAAGCCTTTGTTCATCGGCTCTTGCAGCTTTTCACTTAGCTCTTGTAGTTCTTTGGGTGCCATGCAATAAGGTGCTTTTGTTATTGGTTGAGTGCCATGAATTAACTCAATTGAAAATTTGATTTCTCTTACTAGTGGTAATCTAGACAATTCATCAGGGAATACATCTTCAAACTCCTTTACAATTTGAGTGTTTGCTAAAGGAATTTCTCCCATCTTTTCTCCCATCATCGTTACTAAATATGCATTACACCGCTTTCGAATTAATTTCTCTGCTTGTGAAAGATTGATTAAAGATGTTGAAATACCTAATTTTCTTATAAATACTTCAGGCTTTCTCCCACTTTTGATAATAACTTTATTTCTTTGATAATCAATCATAACTTTATGCTTGCTGAGATAATTCATTCATAGAATGATGTCAAATTATACTATAGGCAGTACTACTAGGTTTGCTTCATATGTCTTGCCATTAATTGGTATGCTAGAGCAACA
Source organism: Gastrodia elata (assembly GCA_016760335.1). Taxonomy (NCBI): domain Eukaryota; kingdom Viridiplantae; phylum Streptophyta; class Magnoliopsida; order Asparagales; family Orchidaceae; genus Gastrodia; species Gastrodia elata. Next base: position 9,991,564 of record CM028685.1, on the reverse strand, counting down.
TTTTTGTGCACTCATAAGGGCACCAGATGGTAATTCGACATTCAAGGATTTAGCTAAGTTATAGTAGGTAGTTCAAGAATTTTAGAAAATCTTTTTGAAATAAATGAGTAGCTTGCACCAGTATCAAATACTGTATCACAAGATTTTTCATTAAAATATAAGGTGCTTAGAGTTTAAAATGAAAGATAATTCATATTATATTTAAATATAATAAGAAAGATATTTAAAAAAGGAAAGGATATGGTACATGATGCCACTTCATCATCTTCTAGGGCTAAAATTGGGGTGAGGGTATAAATTCTTGCATGAGCAGCTTGTTGGGAAGCAATAAGTCTTCCCCTTTGATTAACAGCTGGTTCTTTAGGAGCAACGGATGGACCTCTCCTTTGTATTGGAGAAGTTGTATGAACATGAGTTGGTCTGGTTGTCGGTGTGAGTTCTTGCCTTCCATGTGGTATGGATGCTTGTTGTTGCATATGAGAAGGATGAGTGATCCACTAATTATCCACTGTATGGGTTGCTTGACATTGCCAAAAGTTACTAGGTCGTCTACACATATAACATATTCCGCTCCTGTGATAACATTTACCGTAAGAATGCGGTCGGTTGTATTTCCCAGTAGGTGTTTGCTGAGATATTTGATAAACCCTAGCTTAAGGAGGTCTCAACCTTTTGTATCCAATTTGTTGTATATGTGCAGATGAGTGTCTTTTTCTTTACTCTTTAACTTCTTCTTGTTCCCCATGTTTTAATATATTTTCACTTTCAAGCATGTCTGAGAATTTGGAGATTCGAAGAGCCATAAACATTTTCTTGATAGAAGGTTTTAATCCTTTTAAAAATCGACTGCATCGAGTAGACTCAGTGCTCACTAGTAGTGGTGCATAACGGGATAGTATTTGAAATTCAATTTCATATTCAACGACACTACGGTTGTTTTGACATAACTTCATGAACATATCTTCCATGATGTCTTGAGAAGAAGGAGGTATATATTTGGCTCTGAAAGTTTTGAAAAATTGTTCCCATTGGATATTTTCAGTATCTAAGCCTACAAATTGTAAGTTTATAGTGGTTTCCCACCAGCATTCCATTTCTCCTTCTAACTTAAAGATAATTAATCTAATTATATTTGTAGGTGGGCATTTCATGCTAGTTAGTATTTTTCTTATTTTTTGTACCCAATCTTCAGCATCCATTGGGTTAACACTTCCATTGAATACTGGTGGTTGGAGTCTTAAAAAGGCTTGAAGTAATCCATCTATCTGGATGTTTGGGAAATTGGTAGCTGATAGTATAGAAGTATGACTATTTATATGGGGTGTTTATTGTGTTTGAAGCTTTAAGAATGTTTGATTTTGTGTATCAACACACTCTAATAGAGCATTCACAATATCAAACAGTTGTCGACATATTCCAAGGAAGTTTTGGCAGATATCAGATCTTTTAAGTGTGTTTCGATAATCAAAGGAAAATCTTCATAATCCATCTGAAAAATAAATTTTTTATTATTATACTTTTATTGGAGTAGATTTACATAAGTATCAAAATATTAAATGAAAACAAAAGTATCCTTATTAGCTAGAAAATAAAATAAAATAAAAATAACTAAGAGTATAATATTTTACTTAGGTCTTATATCTATTCTTTTATTCTTATTTTGATTTATATAGCTTTTTAAAATCTTACTTTATATATTTTTCTTTTATTTACTCTAATATTCTAATTGCAAGAATAATAGTTTATACACTTTTATACTAATTTTCTCCTAATCCTGCTATGATACCAACTGTGGCGACCCACCGCTGAGTCAGCATAGCTAATCCAGCGTCAAGTGCTTACTTCCCAAAATCATATCGGGATTTAGTATAATAGTGTATTTAGAGGCTTATAAAATACACACTTCCACATTCATTGCAATATTCACAAATACTAAAATAATAAAGGAAATATATTTATTACAAAGATAATAATTATTTTATAAAATATGTTACACACTAAGCAAAATGTAAAACCTTAAGAAAATTAGCATCTAAGTTGCTCCATAATATATCAGCTCCTCCTCAAAGGCTTGATCTAGAGATTATTCCAGAACTATTATATATATATATATATATATATATATATATATATATATGTATGTATATGACAAGGCAAACCAAAAAAAAGAAAAGAAAAGAAAATATTTAATTAAATACAAACATCTAAGTAAGGTTTGTAGGATATTAAAATTTGTATTTAAGCAGCATGATTTTGCATGAGAAGTATATACAAATAAAATATAATATTTAAGTATGATATGCTTACGATTATTAATACAATATACATATTTAAGAAATATGCTCATTCTGAAAGAAAATATAATAATATATAATATTTATTATATTAGACAAAATTACAGAATAATTGAGTTAGATATGTCTATCTAACTATTTGAGATGTTGGTTCCTGACTAACTACACAATCCCCTTCAAAGGCTATGTGAAGTTTCCTAATTTTTTAGATATCAGCATGTCCTGGCCTAATGTATTGTCTGTACATATATGAGATCAACATGAATGAACCTATGATACTGATTTTTAATAATTTATTTCAAATTATGAGCATAAAATCTCATATAAATATATCAAAATGGGTCAAAGCTTAATAGTGATGCAAATGCTGCAAATAAAATAATTAAATGAAAAAGAATAATATTCTTCTTTTTATTTTAATAAAAATATTAATATTAATATTATCTTGATTATTTATTTTTATATATTAAAAATAATAATTTTTATTATTATAAGTAATATATATATATATATATATATATATAGAAAATGACAGAATTGAAAATTGCAGAAATTATGAAATATATACATACATAAAAAAAATGACAGAAATAAAAGTTGCAGAATTTAAAAATATATACATATATAGAAAAAAAGAAAGTGACAGAAACAAAAGTTGTAGAAATTAAAAAATATATACATATATAGAAAACAAAAAAATGATAGAAATAAAAGTTACATAAATTAAGAAATATATACATATATAGAAAAAAAGAAAATGACAGAAATGAAAGTTGTAAAAATTAGAAAGTATATACATAAATAGAAAAAAAAATGACAAAAATGAAAGTTGCAAGAATTAGGAAATATATATATATAGAAAAAAATGATAGAAATTAGGAAATGTATATATATATATATATAGAATAAAAAGAAAATGACAGAAATGAAAGTTGTAGAAATTAGAAAATATATACATATATAAAAATAAAAAAATAACCGAAATGAAAATATAATAATAATAGTAATAATATTAAAATTAATAATAATACTAATAATATTATTATTATTAAAAGAAGAAAAAAAAATGAAAGAATAGAAAATATTCATTTCTTTCTCATTTCTTACTCTATATTGGCATTGATGAGGCTTTACTGGAGGTAGGTAAGGGAAACTAATAGTGGATGAAAAAAAAGAAGGGTAAATAGGAGAAGAGAGGTGGGGGAAGAGAGAGAGTGGGGAAGGGAGTGGGGGAGGAGAGGAGGAATTGGGAGGGGATGTGGAAATGGAGGGGGTGGGGATATATTTATAAACTATTTTTTAATTAATTAAATAATTATTTTCTATCTCATCCATTATTTGGATGAGATGATGAGATAAAATTTGTCATAATTGTTGGAATGTTCAATTTGATCTTCACTTCCTCTATCTTATCCTTTTGTTCTCCCTCCTCTTTCTCTCTCTTCCATTTTCATTTCTTTTCTAGAAAATAATGAAACTTGACATGAATGTGTATCTTATTGAGAAAAACACACTCACACAAAGTTTTTCAATTTGGAGCAATATTTTACTTTTTATTAATTTCTGAAGATAAAAACTTTAAAAATTAATTCAGGAATATTCATTATCCAGATTGCTCCCAAACTTGGGCATTACAATCACAAAAATATACTCTATCCAACGATTTTTTTATTTTGCCCTAATTTTGAAGTAACTTGGGATCTATATTTTTGAGTTGGGTTTAATCCTAATTATCTTAGTAATGGCTTGGGCCGTTATACCAAACCTAGCCAATATGGGTCTCATTTTAATCAGGAGATCCTCAAGAATGTTCTGGTAGTATTAATTTCTATGTTGGAATTATGATTAACCTAATCACTTTTAGGACCATACCCTAATTACCCACACTTAACTTAAAAATTCAATTGATCATAACTTAATCAATTGAACTCCAAATTAAGACTTTTATACTATTCTGATTAAGAGAATATGTAGAATAGTAAATGGCAAAACTATCTAGAATTTGGTGATTAGATTCCTTAATTATACCTAATCAACCTAAATATTAATTAGTGACTATTAGCATAATTAGTAATTCAAATTGAGTGATTCAAGTTTCTGTTAGCTCCTAGAGTATATTAGAACTTAGTGGTGTAATTGGTTTTATGATTTTATGATTAATTTCACTAATCACTCACTAATCATCATTAACCCTAATTAGATCATAACTTAACCAAATAGAGTCCAAATTAGGTCTAAACCTAGTTAAAGTACTCAGTGTATTATAGGGAAGCTATAGCCACTGAGTTTGCTAAATTTGAACTTCAAATGAAAAAGTTAAGTTTTGACCCCTTTTAAAAAATCCTAAATTTGCATATTTAAACCCTAGATTTGTTTTGGCCAAAACTTGGCAATTTGATATCAGAATTTAGTAATTTTTGATTTTATAGAATCCTTAAAAAATAATCAATAATAAAATAACTATTTTTTTAGATTTCACTTAGTAAAATTACTAAATTGCCCCTAATAAGGTAAATTATTAATTTGAGCTCATTAGGCTTAATCCTTATCTGATTGGGTTTACTTACTATCTATCTTCATATTAGATGGTAAGTAATCATTTGCCATCAATAAATATCAATTTGAAACCCTAAATCTTAAAATTAAATTTTAAACCCTTAAGTAGGGGCAAAATAATCATTTGCCCAAAATTAAGGTTTAAATATCCTTAAGCCTTAAAATTATACTCTAATCACCAAAATCAGTATTATAGCTGATTTAGAATTAATTTAGGATGTTTAGACTCATTAAATTGTCATCTTAAGAAAAACCTTAAAATTCACTTAAAATCTCTTAAGTCCTAAATTAAGCTTTATAAGGTGAATTTAGTTCACCTTATGCCTTCCATAAGATAATCATATCAGAATAGTCTATAATTAAGATTAATATCAATGCATAAACCTTCTCTTTATCCTAAATCTTAATTTCTTAGGAGTTCTCTTAAATCTTTAGAATCTTCTTCCTTAGGAATTAGTCTTAAAAATTTAGGCTATAGTTCATACATTGAGTAAATGAGTTACTCAATGGATGAAACCTTGATTTTATAGTTTTCTAGAATTTCATCCTTTATTTATAATTATTTTTGTATTTTAACTTTAGTATAAGTTTAGAGATACATCTTATTAAGCTTGATGTAATAAGATAATCTTAATTTATAGTTCGTGAGAGTTAAGTTTTACCTCATATCATTATTCTTAGAACCTATTGGATTAAGATGTTAAATCCCAATATTTGGAGTTTAACTCTTAATCTCCTAATCTTGAATTGTATAAATCAAGATTGGCTTGGGATTTAATTAAATTCATGAATTATGATGTATGATTTATTTTCAAACTTAAAGAAGCGTTATTGATTGAATTATACTGATATCACAAAATTTTGTGTAGTGTCATTTACACATTATTTTGAATGCTTTGCTTCCTTATATTAGACCTTTATATTTGTGACATATTAGATGAAATATAGGACATGTGATGATTATTCTATGTTAACTTTAAGAATTTCAGAAAGGCATATTCATGAATAGTCAAATGAATGAATTAAAGTTGAATCAATAAAATATTTAACATTTGAAATGGAATTTGTTCTACTTAGTCTGTCTCTAGAGTATTATTTCATATCGAGATTCAGATGTAGTTTAGTACCCAAGTGTTTGATCCTGGCAAATATATATAGATATATATATATATATATATATATATATTTAAAATATTGATATTTTCCCATGTGTTTGATCATGGAAGTTGATATTTAAAATGGACCTGTTAATTTATCATGTTTGATCTTAGATCCTTTAAGAGATTATTTTAGTGGTTAGATAAGCCACCATTTTTTATTCTGACAGGCCTAAGTAGGCATGTGTCTATATGAGATTGCATATTTTCATTATATGTTCAGTTTGATTTTCTTCAGTATTTTATACAGCACTTATATATTTGCATTACTTTTTTAGCAAGTTTAAATATTTATATGTTGAGTAGAAATTGATTTCATATGAAAGTATGTTAGGATGCTAATCTTTTATTTTAGTTCAATTATTTTCATTTTATATTTATAAAACTAGCATATATGGAATTGATCATATTTACTTATGATGTTTCTTATACTTAGCAATTTTCATATATACATTTCTTAACCCTTTTCTGCATATTTGAGTTGAGGTATGTGCTTACCTCACATCTTGCTTAAGTTATAATTATATGATTATAACTTTTACCACTTTCTTTTGTTGCTTTATTGCTCCTAGAATGCTTAAAGTATTTGTGATATCATTTAATATATAAATTTCTTAACCTAAAATGCACTTATATGTTTTATCTAATCAAATTTTATTTTCTTTTGGCTGGGGCCCTGTGTGACAACCCCAATATTAGGTAGGTGATTAGCCCAACATCGGAGCGTCACCACAGCATCTAATACTAAATTAAAGGGAAGCTAACCCAATTACTAGATGTTGTTTTTGGCCAAGGATCATGAAGAGGGTCTTAAGTTAAGATGAGAAAATAGAAAAAGAAAAATGCATATGATGAATGTGATTACAAATACATGAAAATAAATAGTAGTCACAATCAAGATAATAGGAATGGAAAGAGTAACATGAGTCAATAATAGGCTACAAGTAAGAGGAATGCATAAATGAAAGTGATTATAATTATGAGTAAAGTGAAAATGTAGTTGCAATTATAAATGAAAGAAAGTGAGATATGTGAATGAAAGTGCTTGTAAATAATATGAATTAATTAGTAGTTATAATGAAAATCAACAATAAGGATTTAAAGTGATTGCAACACATATATGAAAGTAACATTTGTAAGTAGGAATAAGAATAAACATTCACATATAGCATTGTAAGTTTATAATTATGAAATGCATGAATAATATTGCTATATGTAGGGATAGATGCAATTAATCACATATGACAATTAGATTTATAAACATGAAGTATTTATGCAATTCATTCATTTATCCATTTATCCAAACCAAGAAATTTAAGTAAGAAAAGATCTAGTTCCAACATAAAATAAGTAAAGGCAAAGCATTTTAATTAAGTTATTACATACCAATTAATTTAAAGAGCATATAAAAGACTCTCTCTCACAAAAGTAAAAGCAAGAAAATAACATTTTTAAGCAGAAGCAATTAAAAGCTTAAGCACTTGATCTAGCTCCACTTGCATCCAAATGAACATGATCTATCATATTTTAGCATTTAAATATGATAGGGCAAAATCAATAAAAAGAAAAGTGTAGTTAGACTAAACTGTCTAAGCATATTTTAAGATTGACTAAATAATTCAATAATTTTGATTGGATATCACATGCTAGTTTACAATATGAAAGTAAGCAGTGGAGCAATTAAAAGCATTTAAATAGAGAAAAGAAAGTAAGAAAAGTTAGAAATACTAATGAAAAGCAAAGTGAGTAAGAATACTAACAAGTTTAGATATTGTAGCCTACAAGTAAAGCAAGGGTAAGAGCATCCTAGATAGACTAGAAAAATACTAAAATGCATATGAAGAAATGAAATGAAGCATGTATATGTTTAATGAACTTATGCTAAGTAAAGGAAAGAAAATAGTGAAATATTTAAATGAAATTATAATAACATTCACTGCATATAAATGGATTGTAAATAAGTAAAGTACAGTACTAAAAATATAGAAAGTGCAAAGTATAGTATTTGAAGGAAGATCTTAGACTATTAGTCTAAGATTTGCATAGGCTAAAACTATGAAAGGTAAATATAGCTTGAAAGTTATAATGAGATATCACAATCAATAAGATTGTGAAAGAATTCCTATGTTATTAAATTGAAGTTATTTTATGAAAGTACTAATTCTGTGGGCAAATATAAAATGAAGCGAGGAGTTAAGCATGTCTGCCTAATAGGTAAAGGAAAGCGTGGTTCAAAACAAATAATACTCACATTCACCCTCTGAGAATGTGAGGTCTCCTTATTACTCCTAATTAGCCTGCCCTTGACTTAACCAACAATGTAAACCCCTAAAATTTTAAATGTGAAAGTTTTATTTATGTACAATGTCTTATATGAATGTGTCAAATGAATTAGGCTCAAAGCCAAGCAAGCATTCAAGAAAAAATTCAATAATTGCAAACTATGTGGTATCCAAAGTTATCTAATTTTATTGATCTACTTAATGATTAGAGTTAATTGAGCTTCTAATTGACTTAGAGATATTGATCTCAAGTTAATTATAATCAATATAAATAGTTGGGGGTTTGGAAAATAGTAGTTTATTTTCATGCTATGAGATGATAAAATAATTTCTAAGTATAATAATGCTAAATGAAATTAATCCTATCTTTTTCCTAAACCATAAGATTGAAATAAGTTAACTAAATCAAAGCTTAGGGAACTAGTTATAAAATATTTAAAGGAACATGAAAGAAAGGATTTGGGAGTTACAAACTCTACACTTTACTAAAGGTTTTAAGTTAATGAAATCTATAGGATTTCTAAACTATACTAAAGAACTGAGGACTCTTAATTCAAAAATCTTAGGAATTAAATGAGGGTTCAAGAGCTAAAGGTGAGTTGAGTTAAGATTCAAACAAGTTACTTATGGCTAGTACTAAAAGATTCACAATCTATAATTACACAATCAATAAGGTTATACACACTTTGTGGGTACAATAACTAGCTCTAAAGATCACCTACAATTCAAGTTAAGAAATAATCCTTTAGCTTCTCTCCTAAGGTTGAAAGATAAATCAAACAATTTGCTAAGCATTCAAGCATCTAATTTAAGAGAACTAAGCTCAAATTAAGCAATTAAAATTGATATGGGAAGTAATTAATATGACATATTTGCTGTCCTAAGGTTAAAATACCTAAAACATGTAATTTATGAAACTAGAAAATTATCAAAATAACCCTAATTTAGGAGCCATTAACTTAGAATCACTAAAAATTATCCAAATGAAATAATATACATTAATATAAGATCCTTATAGTATAAGGAGTAAAATAACACTAACTAGGTCGAAATCGGATAATATTGAGATTTTAGGGTTTTCAGGACACCTAATTAGGGTTAAAAATATCATTAAGAGATTTATGGTTTAAAACTTAAATTAGATCTCACATTATTGTTCCTCACATTTTTGTGAGTGAAATAGACTATTTAAATATCCAATTTGGATAACTAAAAATCAAGTTATGATATAAACAATAGTTGATGGACCAATAAATTTAGTTAATTATTTAAATTAGGAATTAATGAAATTAATTGTGAAATGAAACTCTAACATCATATTATCAATCTCCAAATTTTTATAGATGAAATAATATATATATATTCTTGTAAAGCTTAATTTAGTAATTTCTAACTTTATGTGACAAATAAAAATTGTAATAATATTAAGAATATGATGTCATTAAAATTTAATAGTCTATTGAAATAAAGGTCAACAGCAGAATTTATATTGATTTATCATATTCATGAAACTTGTAAAATTTAAGTTTTATTAAGGGAACTTTCACAAAATAAATGGAGAACAAATTCACTTAATATTAACTAAACTTTCAAAATTAAGAAATTCTTCTTTGTATCTTAATAAGCCTGCAAAAGGATTTAATTTATCTGATGCCAAAAAAAAAAAGTAGTTCTGAAATGGGCCAGAATTTGGGCCGAAAAATCGGCCCAAAACGCATGCAAGAGAAGTAGCCCAAATGAAGGCGGATTCTTATGTGGGCCACGTCAATGGGCTTAGACTATCTTCTTCCCATCTCCTTTAGGATTCAGGCGACAAAGCAAATAGAATCTTTTTTTTTGTTAAATGGAGAGCTAATACCAGAAATCGACAGATCAAACATGAAATCGCATAATACTAAGTTTGTCCCTTCTAATTACGTAGTAAATCTTGTAACTCGATTCAACTGTAATGATTAATCGCATAATATAGGGAAGAAATTTGCAAGATTTGTGATTTAATGAAGTAGCAAGTAAAGATGAGGATAATACCTTCGTCTTTGCCGAGAAAAGTGGGGAAGCGAAGAATCAAAGCGGAGCATAAGTTGACGATCGCTGAAAACACTCAGCATGTTCGCATCAGTCTCTTCGTCCCTCCAGCTTTTAGAGTGCTCTTAGGTGAAGTATTAGCCAAAAATGTGAGAGGTAGGGAGCGACAATGCAGAGAAGGGCGTGGCTTGGACAACTGTAGGTCCGTACGTCCACCTCCCATCGGCAGAGTACGACTGCGGGCAAAAAGAAGAAGAAGGAGTACAGTTCTTGGATCTCGACCGTTCGATCGGAATCCAGATCCGACAGTCCAATGACGGGATCAAATAAGAACCACATGATCTACTTAAAATTAGACGCAACAGTCCTGATTAAGTCGTATTAGAGGATCTATACAACGAATCGCGCAGTGAATTTCCATGGTAAAGAATAAAGCAGCCATGAATTATTATATATATATATATATATATATATATATATATATATATATATATATATATATATATGTTATTTAAATATTAAAACTAATCAATTTATTTAATCAATTTTAAATAATCATACGCACTCCGAAAATCCAAAAATTCACCCTTACCTAATTGAGGGGTGATGAACTCAAAAATGCAATCGGATTTTTGATCAGAGGTCAATTTAATTACCTTAATTTTTGAGTATTAAAATATTATTAGAATATTCGGGGAAAACTCGACAACTTCCAAACACTTCCAAAATATCATCTCTAACTAATTTGAGGGTGATAAGTCCAATGGAAGACTCCGATTTTAACTATGAGGTATAAATAAAATAGGCATTTTCAGAATTACTAGAAAACTAAGAAATACTAGAAATTGTCAAACAGTCTCCAAATTGCATAAAAATTAAAATAAAGGTGTTTAATATTAATATAAGAGTAATGGAAGAGAAAAAAGTTGATTAGAATACTAATTAATGGGTAACAACACTAAGATTGTTACACCCTGTTATTGTGAAATCGACAATAACAGATTCTGAGTTGTTTGAGGTTGTTAGGCCTTCTGAAAAGCTTATTCATGAGGAGAAGTGTGCTGGTGAAGATCATTAGTTTCTTTTTATTTCTGCTTGTGATGCTGAGTGTTTAGCTTTTCTTTCATTAAACTTTTAATATTTTTCTAATAATACATATTATATTTGTATTTTATTTTCATGCATATTTACTTTGAGTTGGATATTTCTCTATCTTAATATGAATGTATGGATGTTAATATATTATATTTCTTCTTTTGCACTCTGATATTCTAGTATACTCATTTAGTGAACGTTTAATTTGCACTACTTAGGGCATATCCTTCTCTTATCAATGAATTATGAATACTTATTTATAATATAATGCTCAGTGAGGGATTGCCCAATGACGACCACCACTTAATTCTAGTTGATTAAAGGGCGGCCGTCACAGTTGGTATCAAAGAACTCCATAAGGTGTCAGATGGGAACTTGCATTCCTATCTACCTAATTGATTGTTCTTCTTTTATACTGTCACTAAATGAATACTTGAAAACATACATACTATCATAATCAAATACTCAGAATGAAAGGCATGAAATGGAAAATACTTCCATAAATAATTTAATTAGATGCAAAAATTTTAAATTATCTATTTGACATCCAAATAAAATGAAATCAGTGGCAATGGATTCCTTATAGTATAAGGAGAAAAATGACAGTTAGTAGGGTCAATTTAGACTTCAAATGGCTTAATTAGGTCTAAAATATACTTAATAAGAATTAAGAGGTGATTAACAAAATCAATTATCAAAATTAAAATTTTTGTCAAAAAATTTTCTTCTCATTTTTCTGATCATTTTGGCATATAATTTAATACATTTGGATAAATAATTTAAAAGTTATTTAATAAATTAAAATGGAATTAAAATAAAATAAGCAATATTTTGAATATTCCTTATTTAATTTTATTCCCAATGACGCTTTAACAATTGGCTTAGGAGCCGAGCCGTTAGGCACACGCAGGGTCCATTAATAATGCAGAATGGGCTGGGGTCGACCCACCCAACACTGTTCTTCTCATCGATGGGGTATTCACAGCTAGGATCTAGGGCATCAAAACGCTCCCAGCACAGTGCAATCTAACCCGCTTCCATATATCCAAATGATGCCGACGTTGAAACCTTCCAAAAGCACCTAAAAAGCCTTTATAAACTTAACTTAATAACTTTAATGCAGCTTGAACATGTCAGCCTCTTAAGGTTAACTGTGGAGGGAAATTACACAGTCCATAGTAAACCTCGTGGCTTGGGCTAGGTCCCAATAAAATCCTTGGATTGTGGATGACTTAAGGAATTCACATTGGGGCAATGAGAGTAGTTGGATGCCCAAACCATCTCAAATAAGTCTTGGGCAATGTACAACACTGTATATGCCTGAGCTCGTTTGATTCAGCCATACCTGATCAAGTGCAGATGAGCATAATAAGAGATGCTACGATCGTTGCAATGCTTAAACAAAATGCAAATAAAGTATAAGGAACTTAGCTAGTTAGGTGATCTGGCATACCTAGTGTTTGCTTGCTCACTGGTTCGTCCAGCTCCACCGTCACCTCGAGAGTTCAGAATCTTCATATGAAGTTTCGTTTCGCCTTAATTTAATGAGATGAAAAAATTGTGAGGCTCAAATGAGTGAATTAGGAAGAAAATGGTCATGGGAAGAGGTTCATAGCATGGTAGCTGTAACAGCCCAAACTCTTAAGCACCAAGGTATTGTCCGCTTTGGCCTAAAAGGCCTCTTGGTTTTGCCCTCAGAAGATAACTTCCCAGCAGGTCACCCATCCTGGGAGTGCTCCCACATGAGCACGCATAACTTTAGAGTTCTTATCAGGAATTCCACTGTTATCTGAAAAGGCGCCTCGATTTTTAAGAGTTTCACTTATTACTATTTAAGTGGGTCATCACAGTCTCCCCAACTTAAGTAACTGACGTCCTCTTCAGTATCCACACATAGATCCAAGAAGCATCCATTGGGTAGATAGGACTAGATGTGACCCCTACAGGCGCAAGAGGTACCCACAACTATGTAGCACCTTAACCATCATGGGTTCAAGAGGCTGCTCACATGAAGTGGTACTTTGCCCTGTATGGCACTTTGCTCATATCTGACATCCTATGCTTTGCTCTGATACTATTTGTAACAGCCCAAACTCTTAAGCACCAAGATATTGTCCGCTTTGGCATGAAAGGCCTCACGGTTTTGCCCTCAGAAGATAATTTCCCAGTAGGTCACCCATCCTGGGAGTTCTCCCACATGAGCACGCTTAACTTTGGATTTCTTATCAGGAACTCCATCATTATCTGAAAAGGCACATCAATTTTTAAGAGTTTTACTTATTACTACTTAAGTGGGTCATCACAATGGTTATAATCTTATCAAATCAATGTCAGACTATACAAGTTAAATAATAAGTCAAATGTCCTATTTTAATATTTTATCATAATCTCAACCCATCTTGATTGATCAAATCAAGATGAAAGAATTAAGAATTAAACTCCAAATATGAGGTTTAATCACTTAATCCAAAGGTTCATCTAAAGATCTAAGGTTTAATACCCATACTCACAAATTTAGATTAAGGCAAGTCCTAATGAGAAATCGACTCATTAAGATAGATCTCTATCCTTAGTTCTAAGATTCAAAGATAAAATAATCATTAAATAAACTAATAAATATCCATATTTACATTCAAAGCCATTCATATTAATATTTATAATAAAGATTTAAACATTCTCATTTGCTCACATCTCTATCTCTTCTCTCATTTATTATTTAGGTAGATCTTCAAAATTTTAATTATCCAAACCTGAAAAACACAGTTACTAGTCAGGTAGGAGTATGCTAGTCATTCTTATAAGAGTAATTCTAGCATCCTATAATAAGCATAAATCAAATATAGAAATGACTGAAATATTTGCATATGAAAGAAAAGCAAATTTTTAGATTTAATTATTGCCCTGCATGTCAGCTTTGAAATTTAATATATATGAAAAGCATGAAATAAATTTTATCAAAAGCATGTGTAACATAAAGTCAAGTCCGTAAACTCCTGAGCCAAAATGGGTAAACTCATAAGCATAACCTTTAGGAATCTTTTCTCACTACCCGTCGGTAGTTTAATCTCAAATTTAAAACTGATTGTGTGTCCTTCCTCTGGATTTGCCCACTTCCTAATAAGGGCTAAATCCCTCCATATGACTCCCAGGAGCTGTCAGCAGGCCCAATCTGTACAGATTCTCAGTATTGCTTTCCATCCTCCAAAGATAAACACCACAATAATATATACCATATTTCATCTTTTTGTTACATGCTTATTTGATAAAATTCTTTTGCAACTTTATAAGCGGTAAGCAGTTTTGGATAAATAATGCTCAAATAAAAATGGTTCAAAATAAGAATACTGAAATAAAACTTATAAGTAGATTTATGTACCTGACTATTTTGATAAAATCACAACCAAGTCAATTTCTTGGATCTGCCAAAAATAATTTTAATTCATTAATTTAATATTTTATGTTATAACACAATTTGTAATATTAGGTTTCCATTAATTTATTTATTAATTTTGAGTGATTATTAAGCCTTATAAGGTCAAATTAGGAATTTGACCTTATAAGGGTATTTTAGTAATTTTACCCTTATTAAAATCTAAAATTTCTGTTAGTTTATTGTAGATTATGTCCTAAGGTTTCCATAGAATCTAAAATCATCAAATTCTAATATATATTGGCTGTTATAGCCAATACAAATTATAGGGTTAATAATTATGGTTAATATGATTAGTGAGTGATTAGTGAAATAAATCATAAAATTACTAAACTAATCATGCAGTTAGGTTCTAATTTACTTTGAGCTCTCTGAAACTTAAATTACTCACTTTAGATCCTTAAATTTGCTAATATTTACTAATCAAGATTTAGAGTAATTAGGGTTGATTAAAAAATCTAACCATTAAATCCTAAGTATTTTTGTAGATTACTGTAAATTAGGTTTTTCTAATCTAAATTAATATTTGGATCATATAATTTAGAGCTAATATGACAAACTTATGGCCAATCAAAATTTTAGGGTTAAAGGGCTTAATTAGGGTTAGGTCCTAATTGTGATTAGTCTAAATTTAATTCAAACAGTAAAATTAACACAACTAAAATATTTCTTAGGGTTTTTTGAGTATTTGGAGACCCATATTGAGTATGTTTAGATTAATGGATTAAAAGTTATGATCAATTGATTATTTGTAACATATTTTAAATTATTTAATAACCTAAAATGTCACTATACAAAATATTAATCTTACTGAAATTTGGATGGCACTAAAATATTCCTTAATTTTTTTTGATTAATTTAATATATTTAATTTTATAATTTGGATAAATATTTTAGGAGTTATGATCAAATAAATTTATGTGACATATTTTAATTAATATCTCTAAATATCACTATATGAAATATTCATCAAAATGAAAAATTAATAGATTCATAATATTCCTCTAATTTTATTGATCACAGTGGTATATTTATTTGTTAAATTTTGAGTTATATTTTGCTAGTTATTAATATTTAAAGTTTAAGTATATTTGATTTATTTTAATTCATTTATAATGCATATGTAGATATATAAATATATACATTTATATTATATAATTTTTATTTTAATGAATTATGCAGGTTAATCACAGCGCGCAGGACCCACCAGCCACATGGACGACGGCGATTGGTTCTGGTGTCTGCTGGGTCAGGCGGTGGGACCCACAATATCAAACAGCCGCGGTTCTCACGGACCGGCGGGTTCGATTAGTGCGAACCGGTCCACAAAAATGGTCGGGACATATCGTTCAATCGACGAACGGGATTAATCTCATCTTGATCCGTCGGTTGGATTCGCACTTTTGAATCCAACGGCGGATCGTTGAGAGATGCTTCATCTTCTTCAGCAAAAATCGCGATAAGGGTTAGGGTTTTTCGGTGAGACGATCGATCAATTCGATGGATCGTATCACAATATTAGGTATAAATGAAAACATAAGGATGCATAAGTAAGGATTCAGGACGAATGGAGAGTATGTACCTTCTCTGAACGGACGCAGATAGTTCTAGGTTCGATCTCAAATTTGCTCAACCTCTTAATGATTTGGTTATATAAATTTTTTTTTTAAACAAGGAAAATGGGTCGATTACAATATTTAAATGGGGTCTAAGGCGGCAGCTAACAAGGCGGTGGAGGCTGCATGCGAGATTCCTTACGGCCGCGTGTCGCGCGATTGACACGCGCAGCTCTCGGCAGTCAAGCGAGGAAGACGGTCTCGGGACCGTCTGATCCCTTGATCGGATGGTCCGTGAGGACCGTCAGATTAAACAACACCATTAATTTTAAACTAACCGCATTATACTTCATTTGACTGCGCCGTTAATAACTAATAAATTAATAATGTTATTTAATTAATTATAATGATTTTATTAATTTGATTTAGATAATTAAACTCATCCTAAATTTTTCCAATAAATCACCCATAGCTAATTGAGGAGTGAGGAATGCAACGGCGTAATCGGATTTTTAATTTGACGAATATTTAATTATTTGAATTTTCAGGTAATTAAATAATATTAAAATATTTGCCAAAAATTCAACGACTTCCAAATGCATTCAAAATTTCACCCATAGCTAATTTGGGGGTGGTGAACGTAATGGCGAAGTCAGATTTTCAATCTGAGTTAAAAATTTTTTAAATATTAATAAACAATTTAAAAAGAAGATTTGGTAGTTTACATTCTCTCCAACTTAAACGGATGTCGTCTCGACATCAATTTAAAGAAATTTAATAGATCTTGAATCACTTACTAGTGGAATAAGTGAGGATATGATTTCTTTATACTTGATTCTTCTTCCCATGTAGCTTCTTCTTTACGACAGTTCTTCCATATAATCTTTATCATGGGAATAGATTTATTTCTTAATTTTCTTTCATCTCGAGCTAGAATTTCTTCTGGTTCGATCACATAGTTGAGATTTGGTTACAATTATATCTTCTACTTCCACTCTCATTGAAGGTTCTGATAAGCATTTCCTTAATGAGGAGATGTGAAATATATCGTGCATCAGACTCAAATGTGGTGGAAGTTTGATTTGATAAGCTACCTGGCCCACTCTTTTTAAGACTTCGAAAGGTCCAATGAATCTTGGACTTAATTTCCCAGAAACTCCGAATCTTGAAATTCCTCTGAATGGATTAACTTTCAAACATATGAAGTCTTCAACAGAAAATTCCACATGACGATGATGAGCATCAAAATACTGCTTCTGCCTATCTTGAGCTGCTTTCATTCGATGCTAAATTAACTTAATCTTTTCTGTTGCTTGAAGAATTAAATCTGATTTTAATATTCTATTTTCTCCAACATTATTCCAAGATAGAGGAGTGATACACTTTCTTCCATAAAGGGCTTCATAAAGAGTCATTCCAATGCTTGCTTGAAAACTATTATTATAATAAAATTCAATTAATGAAAGGTGATCATCCCAACTTCCTCTAAAATCTAATACACAAAGATGAAGAAGATCTTCTAGAGTTTGATTCACTCTTTCAGTTTGTCAATTAGTTTGCGGATGAAATGCTGTGCTCAAATAGAGTTGGGAACCAAGGTCTTGATGAACTGTTTTCCATAATTTTGAAGTGAACCTGCTGTCTCTATCAGAAACAATAATTTTTGGAATACCATGCAATCTTACTATCTCTTTTAGATAAATCTTTGCCAATTTGTCTACTTGATGGGTAAGAAGTGTGCTGATTTTGTAAGCCTATTAACAATTACTCAAATAGAATCATTATTAAATTTTTAGCAAGGAAACCCATATATGAAATCCATAGAAATGTCTTCCCATTTCCATTGAGGAATAACTAGAGGTTGAATTAATCCTCCTGGTTTTTGATGTTCTGCTTTTACTAAGTTACATGCTTCACACTTGGATATAAATTCAACTATACTTTTCTTCATTCCTGACCATCAAAAGTGTGATTTCAAATCTTGATACATTTTATTATTTTCTGGATGAATTAAGTATCTAGACTGGTGAGCTTCTTTCAATACTTTTGATCTTATCTCAGTTTTATTAGGTATCCAATTTCTAGATCCACACCAAATGTTCTTATTTGAATCTAAATTTAGTTCTAGGTGCTTTCCTGAATGAATAGATGCAACCAAGAAGTTATATTCTTCATCAATATGCTGAGCTTCTTTAATTTCATCCATTAACGAGCATTCTATAACTATTTGAAATAGATTAACATTCGATGGTAATACGACTTTTAATTGAAGATCTTCTATTTCCTTGAGTAAGATAGGGTTAGAGGTCAAAATATACAAATGAGAAGTTACCTTTCGACTAAGTACATCTGCTACTACATTTGACTTTCCAGGATGATATTGAATCGATAAATCATAATCTTTGATTAACTCTAACTGTCTTCATTGTCTAAAACTTATCTCTTTTTGAGTAAAGATATATTTCAAACTTTGGTGATCAGAGAAGACTTCATATCTTACTTCATATAAGTAGTGTCTCCAGATCTTAAGTGCAAATACTATTGCAGCTAATTCTAAATCATGAACTGGATGATTTTTTTCATGAACTTTAAGCTGTCTAGATGCAAAGGCTATTACTTTTTCTTTTTGCATAAGAACACAACCTAATCCAATTCCAGATTCATCACAATAAATTTGATATTCTTTTCCTTCAATTAGTAGAACTAAAATAGGAGCCGATGTTAGACATTCCTTTAACTTTTGAAATGTTGATTCGCAAGATGAATCCCATACGTAAGGCACATCTTTTTGAGTAAGATGAGTAAGAGGGACTGCAATCTGTGAAAAGTTCTTAACAAATTTACGATAATAACCAGCTAATCCCAAGAAATTGCGTATTTCTATTACTGAAGTAGGTTGGGGTTATTCTTGAATTGCACTAACTTTGCTTGGATCAACTGATATTCCATCTTTGCTAATTACATGGCCTAAGAAGGCTACTAATTGAAGCCAAAATTTATATTTTGAGAATTTAGCATACAATTGATGTTGCCTTAATAAGCTCAAGGTAATTCTAAGATGCTCTTCATGCTCCTTAGCATTCTTAGAATAAATCAATATATCATCAATAAAGATGATGATAAATGAATCTAAGTAAGGTTTCATTATTCGATGCATCAAATCCATAAAGTAAGATGGGGCGTTGGTTAACCCAAAAGGCATCACCAAAAATTCTTAATGTCCATAACGCGTTCTAAAAGCAGATTTAGGAATATCCTCTTCTTTAATACGGAGTTGGTGATAACCATACCTCAAATCAATTTTGGAAAATATTGAAGCACCAATTAATTGATCAAATAAATCATCAATTCTTGGTAACAGGTATTTGTTTTTAGTGGTAACTTTATTCAATTCTCGACAATCGATACATAGGCGCATACTCCCATCTTTCTTTTTAACAAATAAGACTGGAGCTCCCCATGGGGAACTACTTGGTCTAATAAACCCTTTTTCAGTCAACTCTTGAAGTTGATTCTTAAGTTTTTCTAATTCTGATGCTAAATCTACGCCTGAAAGAGTGAATCAAACTCTAGAAGATCTTCTTCATCTTGTGTATTAGATTTTAGAGGAAGTTGGGATGATCACCTTTCATTAATTGAATTTTCTTATAATAATAGTTTTCAAACAAGCATTGGAATGGCTCATTATGAAGCCCTTTATGGAAGAAAGTGTATCACTCCTCTATCTTGGAATAATGTTGGAGAAAATAGAATATTAAAATTAGATTTAATTCTTTAAGCAATAGAAAAGATTAAGTTAATTCAGCATCGAATGAAAGAAGCTCAAGATAGGCAGAAGCAGTATTTTGATGCTCATCATTATCATGTGAAATTTTCTGTTAGAGACTTCATATGTTTGAAAGTTAATCCATTCAGAGGAACTTCAAGATTTGAAGTTTCTGGGAAATTAAGTCCAAGATTCATTGGACCTTTCGAAGTCTTAAAAAGAGTGGGCCAAGTAGCATATCAAATCAAACTTCCACCACATTTGAGTCTGATGCATGATGTATTTCACATCTCCTTATTAAGGAAATGCTTATCAGAACCTTCAATGAGAGTGGAAGTAGAAGACATTAATTTGTAACCAAATCTCAGTTATGTGATCGAACCAGAAGAAATTCTAGATCGAGATGAAAGAAAATTAAGAAATAAATCTATTCCCACGATAAAGGTTCGATGGAAGAACTGTCGCAAAGAAGAAGCTACATGGGAAGAAGAATCAACTATGAAGAAATCATATCCTCACTTATTCCACTAGTAAGTGATTCAAGATCTATTAAATTTCTTTAAATTGATGTCGAGACGACATCCTTTTAAGTTGGAGAGAATGTAAAATACTAAATCTTTTTTTTAAATTGTTTATTAATATTTAAATAGTTTTGATCTCAGATTGAAAATCCAACTTCATCATTGCGTTCACCACCCCCAAATTAGCTAGGGGTGAAGTTTTGAATGCATTTGGAAGTTGTTGAATTTTTGGCAAATATTTTAATATTATTTAATTACCTGAAAATTCAAATAATTAAATACTCGTCAAATTAAAAATCTGATTATGCCGTTGCATTCCTCAACCCTCAATTAGCTAGGGGTGATTTATTGGAAAAGTTTAGGATGAGTTTAATTATCTAAATCAAATTAATAAAATCATTATAATTAATTAAATAATATTATTAATTTATTAATTATTAACTGTGCAGTCAAATGAAGTATAACGCCGTTAGTTTAAAATTAATGGTGCTGTTTAATCTGATGGTCCTCACGAAGGGATCGGACGGTCCCGAGACCGTCTTCCTCGCTTGACTGCCGAGAGCTCCGCGTGTCAATCGCGTGACACGAGGCCGTAAGGAATCTCGCACGCAGCCTCCACCGCCTTGTTAGCTGCCGCCTTAGACCCCATTTAAATCCTGTAATCGACCCATTTTCCTGGCTTAAAAAAAAATTATATAACCAAATCATTAAGAGGTTGAGCGAATTTGAGATCGAACCTAGAACTATCTGCGTCCGTTCAGAGAAGGTACGTACTCTCCATTCGTCCTGAATCTTTACTTATGCATCCTTATGTTTTCATTTATACCTAATATTGTGATATGATCAATCAAATCGATCGATCGTATCACCGAAAAACCCTAACCCTAATCACGATTTTTGTTGAAGAAGACGAAGCGTCTCTCAGCGATCCGCCGTTGGATTCAAAAGTGCGAATCCAACCGACGGATCAAAATGGGATTAATCTCGTTCGTTGATTGAATGGTCTATCCTGACCGTTTTTGTGGACCGGTTCGCACTAATCGAACCCGCCGGTCCGCGTGAACCGCGGCTGTCTGATGCTGTGGGTCCCACCGCCTGACCCAGCAGACGCCAGAACCAATCGTCGTCGTCCACGTGGTTGGTGGGTCCCGCGTGCCGTGATTAACCTGCAGAATTTATTAAAATAAAAATTATATAATATAAATGTATATATATATATATATATATACACATATGCATTATAAATAAATTAAAATAAATCAAATATACTTAAACTTTAAACATTGATAACTAGCAAAATATAACTCCAATTTTAACAAATAAATATACCACTGTAATCAATAAAATTAGAGGAATATTATGGATCTATCAAATTTCCATTTTGATGAATATTTCATATAGTGATATTTAGAGATATTAATTAAATTCATATATGTCACATAAATTCATTTGATCATAACTCCTAAAATATTTATCCAAATTATAAAATTAAATATATTAAATTAATCAGCAAAAATTAAGAAATATTTTGGTACCAACCAAATTTTAGTAAAATTAATATTTTGTATATTGATATTTTAGGTTATTAAATAATTCAAAATATGTTTCAAATAATCAATTGATCATAACTTTTAATCTATTAATCCAAACATACCCAATATGGGTCTTAAAATACTCAAAAAACCCTAAGGAATATTTTAGTAGTGTTAATTTTGCTATTTGAATTAAATTTAGACTAATCACAATTAGGACCTAACCCTAATTAAGCCTTTTAACCCTAAAATTTTGATTGGCCATAAGTTATTCAAATTAGCTCCAAATTAGATGATCCAAATATCAAAAAAATCTAATTTACAGTAATCTACAAAAATATTTAAGATCCAACGGTTGGATTTCCTAATAAACCCTAATTACTCTAAATCTTGATTAGTGAATATTAGCAAATCTAATAATCCAAATTAAGTGATTTTAGTTTCAGAGAACTCATAAAGTAAATTAGAACCTAGTTGTGTGATTAGTTTAATAATTTTATGATTTATTTCACTAATCACTCACTAATCACATTAAACCATAATTATTAACCCTAGAATTTGTATTGGCTATAACTTAGCCAATATATATCAGAATTTGATGATTTTAGGTTCTATAAAAACTTTAGGACATAATCTACAATAAACTAACAGAAATTGTAGATTTTATTAAGGGTAAAATTACTAAAATGCCCTTATAAGGTCAAATTCCTAATTTAACCTTATAAGGCTTAATAATCACTCAAAATTAATAAATAAATTAATAGAAACCTAATATTACAAATTATGTTAAAACATAAAATATTAAATTAATTAATTATGATTATTTTTGGCTGATCAAAGAAATTGACTTGGTTGCAATTTTATCAAAACAATCAGGTACGTAAATCTACTTATAAGTTTTATTTCAGTATTCTTATTTTGAGCCATTTTCATTTGAGCATTATTTTTCCAAAACTGCTTACTGCTTATAAACTTGCAAAATAATATTATCAAATAGGCATGTAACAAAAAGAAAAAATATGATATATATTATTATGGTATTTGTCTTTAGAGGATGGAAAGCAACACTGAGAATCTGTACAGATTGGGCCTACTGGAAGCCCCTGGGAGTCATATGGAGGGATTTAGCCCTTATTAGGAAGTGGGCAAATCCAGAGGAAAGACACACCATCAATTTCAAATTTGAGATTAAACTACCGACGGGTAGTGAGAAAAGCTTCCTAAAGGTTATGCATATGGGTTTACCCATTTGGGCTCAGGAGTATACGGACTCAACTTTATGTTACACATGCTTTTGATAAAATTTATTTCATACTTTTCATATATATTGAATTTCAAAGCTGACATTCAAGGCAATAATTATTTCAGTCATTTCTATATTTGATTTATGCCTGTTATAGTATGCTAGAATTACTCTTATAAGAATAATTTGTGTACTCCTACCTGACTGATAACTGTATTTTTCAAATTTTGATAATTAAAGTCTTGAAGATCTGCCTAAATAATAAAGGAGAGAAGAGATAGAGATATGAGAAAATGAGAATATTTAAATCTTTATTGTAAATATTAAATTATGGTAAATTCATATATGAATGGCTCTAAATGTAAATATGGATATTTATGTATTTTATTTTACTTTCATGAATATATATTTTCAATGTATGAATCATTCTTTTGAGACTCTCGAACTTCGATCCCCAGTCGCCACAAAATTGCTGTTACAAGTATGCAATTATTTTGAGAACCTAACATCCTAGTTGTTTAGACATGCATGCCTGTCTCCTCACTCATTCTGCACATGTCCATAGAGAAAGACAACAAAATAAGATAACTCAAATACACTAACGTAACAACCCATTGATGTTTATCATCATTTATTAGCCTAATTAGTTTAAAAACATCACTATTAAACTCCAAATATCATTAGAAACCAAGTCCTAAATTTTGGTTCAATTTGGAGGTTATTTGAATTTTGGGAATATTTTAATTAAATTAAATTAATCAAAAAATAAGAATATTAAATTGACCTCTCATCAAAACTTTAATTTTATTTTTGAGTTCATCACCCCCAAATTAACTAGGGGTGAATTTTTGGAGGTCTTTTGATAGCTTAATTTTAATTAATTATGTTGATATAAATGTAATTAATTAATTAACTAATTCAGTATTTAATGGCTGTTTCAGTCATCTAGTCGAATGGCAAGTGATATGCATTGTTCGACCAGGCTTTTCATCTAGATTGGATGACCATCCAATCTGGTCACTGATCTGACCATTGGATCTGTCGATCCAACGACCATAACACAACATGGTACTATTCCATATCGTGTTCCTCTACATGCCACGATCGCTGATGTGGCACAGCTACTGTGATGACCCACTTAAATAGTAATAAGTGAAACTCTTAAACATCGAGGTGCCTTTTCAGATAATGGTGGAGTTCTTGATAAGAACTCCAAAGTTAAGCGTGCTTAGATGGGAGCACTCCCAGGATGGGTGACTTGTTGGGAAGTTATCTTCTGAGGGTAAAACCGTGAGGCCTTTTAGGCCAAAGCGGATAATACCTTGGTGCTTAAGAGTTTGGGCTGTTATAAATAGTATCAGAGTAAACCATAGGGGGTCAGATAGGAGCTAAGTGTCATACAAGGCAAAGTATCACTTCATGTGAGCAGCCACTTGAACCCATGATGGTTAAGGTGCTACATGGTTGTGGGTACCTCTTGTGCCTGTAGGGGTCACCTCTAGTCCTATCTACCCAATGGATGGTTCTTGGATCTGTGTGTTGATACTAACAAGGATGTCAGTTACTTAAGTTGGGGAGATTGTGATGACCCACTTAAGTATTAATAAGTGAAACTCTTAAACATCGAGGTGCCTTTTCAGATAATGGTAGAGTTCCTGATAATAATTCCAAAGTTTTCTCAGGTGGGAGCACTCCCAGGATGGTTGACCTGCTGGAAAGTTATCTTCTGAGGGCAAAACTGTGAGGCCTTTCAGGCCAAAGCGGACAATACCTTGGTGCTTAAGAGTTTGGGTTGTTACAATACTCCTCCTCAAGAATGTGCACAATTTTCTTGTTCTTCCAAAAGGCCTTCCCTAGCTATAAGTTATTTGATGCCAAGATCAACTTGAGTTAACCCATTGAAATTCATTTTCCTATTCAATTTTATTTATGCACAATTCTTTCTGAATTTTCAAATGAATTCAAGCTCAAAAGTAATGTAGCAAAAATGAAATAAAATAAACTAAATGTTCATGTGATATCCTTTTATTATATACTTATTAAGTTATCATGAACTTATTGAACTTGTTTGATAATGTATTTCCATTCTGATTCAACTATTCTATTGAAATATCAAAGTTAGTGTTTCTTCAATACACTAATGTATTTTTATTCAACATTTTGATATATTATCATGATTCATTATTTTGAAGTATTGCTTATTCTAAGCTATTATGATATAATAGTTCATATTCATAAATTTATATACATATATACTATCGTGCCTCTCTTAGTAAAGTATGTATCCAAAGTAGAAAAAATATACTTGGATTCTTTAAACTGTACTTATCCTCACACATGAAAGATAAGAAGATGTTCTCTTTTTTAGCTTCATTAAAGCTAAGCCATCAGCTCCTAAAATATGACAAATTATAAAGATAACTTTCTTGTATTTTACTATGCTTATCCCTGTGCACAAAATATAAGAGGATGTCCCATTTTATAATTTCCTACTAACCAAATCATCTAATCATAATATAACAAGTTATAATATAATATAGACACTAGCCATATATCTAATTTTACTTACCTCTACACACAAAGCATAATAGGTAATCCTTTTTACAGTTACAATAAAGCCAATTTGTCTATTTCTAATGGAAATTCAAAAATGGTGATTATATGTGTTTATCTATTATTTATGAAAGTGTCTTACTCAAATGTTTGATTCATATGTCTTTTTGAAACTTAACTTAGCTGTATTATTCTACTAAATTGTTTTAAGATTTCATCCTATGGTTTTGATATGGATAATACAAGTATTAAGCTTTTGATTCAGAGAATCCTTAAGTTAAGTTCTATAAGATATTTATGATGTGCATCTTAATAGTAAGATATTTCCTTATTATTACTAATAAAATCTTTCCTTCAAGTAAAAATAAGTATACTATAATCTGCTTTAAGGTTGTTAATGCATTTCATTCAGCAACAACTTACTATTCATTTTACCATTCATTATCTTGCCATTTATATTCAACTATAGATTGATATAGCCTAATAGAACATGAAATTAGAGTTGTTTGGTCATAATAGAGATCCTAATTCTAATATATTTCCAAGAATCATATTGTTAAGATTTGTAAGTAATTATTTGGCTGCTCATTTATTGCTTTTCAGATCTATCAAATGGAATTCAAATTCAATCTTTATTGATGTCTACATTTAAAATTATCAATTATCCCCACTTGAACAACCATTTGTGAGTTTTAGAATACTAAAAATAATCTTCTTTTATTCATGAATTTAGACATGAAAGATGAGTCATTATAAGTGAAACTAAATATGTTATAACATGTTAAAATTACCAAAAATTTATGCTAAACTTCAATAATAATGCAATAGTTCTTAATGCATATTTGAACTTGGAATTTATTAAGTACAACAATTTAAATTCTCAGTTTTCAAGTCAACAATTCTAATTACAATAGTATTTCATGTATCGATAGAAGAACATAAAGTTGATGAGTACATAACTATAGTAGTAAAATCAGGTGGCTCATTCTATATTTATAGTATTTATATCCTAGGGTATCACTCATTAGAAATGATATTTACCAAGTACAGAAATTTCTACTTACAAAGTAATGTAATTTTGGTTTCATATCTCAAATAGTGTGAGTGAACCTAAGCTAATATTTTTAGTTACATATATTATTGAAAGTAAGGATTTTCTTTCCTATTTAAGTATATAGCTCTAACTACAAGTAGTGGATTGATCAATGAATTGAAAACCTAAGGAAAGCCAATGGACTTAAATTCAGCTTGATTATTTTAGCTCATGAAGATATTAAATCCATCTTACATACATTCAAAATCTTCTTCAAGTATTGTTAAAGTTATCCAACTCTATAAGAATTAATGATCTTTTTTCTTTAAACCATTTAATCATAGAAAACATCATAATTTCTGCAACACTGAAGTGAATGTATCTACAATTGCAATTCGAAATGGTTGCTTATTGAAATCAGATATGTTATCATTGATTTATCCATATGTTGGTACACAAATCTACCATTTTGTATTTCAAAAACTAGTTTATTATAAATAAATTTAAGTACTTCAAGACATTTAATTCATGACCATGTCCAATGACTTGATTTTAAGGATTAAATTTATTAATAATTTTAGGTAAATTCATATTTAAATTTAAAATTTAGATCAGTCTCCATACTTCACAAAGTAGTTAAATCACATATTTTTAGATCTAGTTTAAGGATCAAATTAATGATATTATTGCCATTAAGTGATCCCTGAAACAAGTAAAAGATTTCCATATGTACTTTCATGAACATATGACAATATAATAATGAATATTATTAGATAAATAGTTTATGAGTTCCTTATTTGTATTATCAATTTCAAACATCAGAGTTCCACTAGAAAGTTACTAGAATTGCAAATCAGCTATTGGAGAATTGAAACTATTAAGTAACTTTAAAAAAGAACTTTAAAAGCAGTAGATTTCAAATCTCAGATTTCATAATTTAATTTGGAAATTTGAGCAATAGTAGACTCAAAATTTAAATTGCATTTTAGGTTTCTGAATGTTCTTAGATTCTTAGATTAAAACATTACATTTTAATCCTAGAATTCTTTCTAATATTTTTGTTAAGATTCACTAAACTTGAAAGTATCATTCATCAGGATTAACTCAATTACACAGATCCATGGATTTATTAAATCACCAATGATTTGGCTAAAGATTAATTGGCATAGTGGTCTTAAAAGGGAATTTTACTTGCTTAGCATCATCAAAAAAAAAGAGTACCTTAAAATGGCTTTGTGAAAGCCTTAAATTGTTGGAACTGCTTAAAATTGAGATCAATTTTCAAGTGTAGATGTATAAGTGAAACTTAAAGTCAAACTATTAATGAGAATGACCTAAATATGTAGCTAAATTTTTTCAGACCAACAACTTGTGATTAATTAAAACAATTGATGCAAAAGTGTCGCAGTAGTGTACCAATAGTACTGATATAATCAGATCCATTCTATTATAGTTAGAAATCTTTTAGATGATCTTAGAATGGGATTTAAATTAATCAAGATATGACTTTTTTTTTTAGGAATTGATTCAAGAACATAAATTTTGAAATAGGTGAATTTAACCAAGACTAATTTCATGTGTAGATTAGTACCTGAGATAGTTTTAAAATGAGCTGAATCCTTGGACTTAACTACAATTAATCCCAAGATCTCTTTTAGAATTCTAGCATTGTTTCTCAACTTTGTAGAGCAACTCAGTTCTCAGCTCAAGAAGCCACAATGACCGGGGTAGGGTTTTGAGCTCAGGTGCTTGAGGTTTATAAAGTAAGGGGTGCTGGATCGGATCGACCTATTTATAAGCGTTCTCTAGACAAGCTGTGCCCAACACCTAACGATATTCCCAACTGATTTTCTCGACCATTTCTTGTTAGGATGGTAGGGATTGACTTGGTCAAATCAAGTTTGTTAGGATTCATACCTTCTAAAAGATGCTAGGTCTTCTATTAACCAAGGGGAGATTGAAACAAAAAATGTGAGCGACTGACGTTGTCCTCTTTCAAGAGAGACCTCCTTTCAAATTATTTGCATAAGCATATGAACTTGTTGAAATTAAAGTTTAATTAATTAATGTGTATTTTCTCTTACCAAATTTAAGAATGGATTATGGAATTTAATAATGTAAGATTAGTCCAATAACGACTAGGGTCGTTACATCTTGGGTGTGTAAGGTTCTCATCAAGGAGTCAAAGGGGTTTATATATAGGTGGTTCAATTCTTTGAGGTGGTATGCACAAGATGGACCACATTAGGTTAGGTTTCAGCTCAAAGGATTGGGTAGCCGACACCTACTTTCTGATTTAGCCCAAATTGGCTTAACCAACGATTACTACCATGCTTAGGAACGAGTTTACCTCTTTCTTGGTTAAAGGAGGTGGCTTAGACATGATTGGATGGAGCCATGGGAGTCGGGCCACCGGAATAAAAAATTCCGTAGTTGGTTTCGGAAGAAAACTTTCAACTCCTACCGTATTTCGAGGTTCCAAAGGTAGCTTAGCATCGAGCGGTGGTGTCTGGCTCAAATTGGAGTGGATTTGGCGTGCCGATAGTGAGATAGTTGGTGATTTGGGTTTTCGGAAAGAAGCAAAATTTGGCATATATACAGGGTATCAAGCGGTAGGTCTTATGTCTTTACTCTCCAAATAGATCGGCGCATATACAACTTGCTCAATGGATTCTTACTTGCTTTTAATTTTCCCTAACTCGTATGCCATCAAAGAACCCAATAACTTTTTGATTGACATAGTGTTTAAATCTTTCACTTTTTCTATAATTATTACTACATATTAAAAACTATCATTCAAAAAACACAAGCTTCTCAATTACTCAAATGCCTTCAAAGCTTTCTCCATACTTTCATAATTGGTTGACCACTCTTAGCAATCTTGTAAAGCAATCATCCACCTTTTTTTTGCTTCTCATATGGAGTGTTTCAAATTTTCCTAATAGAATTTTAAGTCAAACCTTTTTTTACTTTTTTGATTCTCTTATAAGCAAATTGGAGTATTTCGCATACTTGTTTGGATGTAGATGCACATATAATTTTCTCAAAATTGGCTTCATCTAAGGCTTGTACATAAAAAAATGCCTTCTTGTCTTTCTCTTGATTCTCCTTCAACAAATTCCTTTGTGTCATTGTTAATGTTGCACCCTTCAAATGCTTAACATAACTTTCTTCTACCATCTCCCAACTATCATAAGGGCAAAATAATACTTTCATTTGAATACTATATCATCATATTCACATTTTTGAGACCAAGTACTACAATATTCATCATGCTCACCAATTTTCATGCAACCTCACTCTGGTACACTACTTTGACTGAAGACTTATGCGTGGAGAATGAAGAAATGAGCAAAAAAATTATGAAGGAATGAAGAATATATTCTCGAAATCACTTTGATTCATCTTAAAATTTACTTAATTACAATAAAGATCCATAACCTATTTATAGTAAAGAAATTTTCATGAATTCTAGTAATTACTTAAATCTAAACTATTCTAAAAAAATTCACAAAAAAAAATCCAAAGTGAAAACTTCTACAAACAAAAAAATTGCCTATAAATAATATTAATCATTTAATTTACATTTTCGTTCTGTTTATTCTAAAATGTTAAAAAAAATTGTGATGAACCAATGAGTGCACGCAAAACAAATAAAAAGAGGGAGAAAGCATTGAGAACAAAGTTATTGAGCATATATATATATATATATAACATAACGCACACACAGTAAGCAAGTACTTTACAAATAACAATAATCTTTGAATGAATGAATGAATGTTTTAATAACAAAGGATTTCACTCTCAAAAAAATAGTAATGCCCTCAATGAAGCAAAATCATGATGCAATTTACAATTCTCAGATCAAAACAGAAGAGAAGGAAAAAACATACAAATGTTGACACGAACTCATACAGAAACGCTTTCAGTGGGAAAAAACAATGCAAATGCTGTTTCAATTGACTGGAAACATTTAATTATTCTTTTTTTCCCCTATTCAGACGCCCCAAAAAAAACATTCAATCTTCTCTACACCTAACCTCTTCAAACAGCTTTTGTATCTCCAAGAACATCTTTGTAGGCAAACTTCAGAGTTAAAGTGGCATTCTAAGATCTGTAGTATAAAGAAACAGTATGCAGTGCTTCAGCTAAAATGCCCCCTCTTTCTTCTGAAATCCGGCTCCACCATTACCGGTGATTCTACGAGGCCCCGTAAATGAAGGAAGAAGCGCATGAAGAAGTCAATGTGTAAGGAATGCTAGATGCGGGCCGCTGCTCTTGAGCCAGTTCATGGATGTCCTTCACAAGGTCAAAGACAGCCTCCGGCTGCGCCAATTTCCGGGCGCACTCTGACATCTTTTTGAGCTCGGCAGAGTCTGTTCCAAACCAACGGGCAACCAGCTTTGCAGTCTGTTGGGAGCTTTTGCAGTACACCCCAGCGCCATTGTCCACCACATAAGGGACATTTCCAACTTCCTAAAAGCACGTAGCAATGTTAATGATGGCAAGCTTCTATTAAAAATCTGATTTTTAGTAATGCAACCACTTCATAGTACAAGGAATGGCAGATCAATTGATGTACCCCCCCCACAATTAAATACGTTCATAGCATTTTATGAAGCACTACTTTTGCATCTAAGTAATATAAGTATGATCACTTTTGTACAAACCTGTCCAGGAATGAAGTCATTGAGAATAATAGGAAGTCCCCTAATTAAAGCCTCAGCAATGGTTCCAGGTCCAGCCTAATACAAGGAAAAACATTAGTAAACCAGGTAAAACTCAAGAATATAATGACCCTCAATTTATAATGCTTAACACCTAATAAAAAACATACCAACCACAAAACAGTCGTGTTATTTTTGACCTAAACAATAGATGTCTATAACACAAATACTCTTAGAGGTCTTAGCTATATGCGCATGAATACATATAATGCTTACCTTGGTTATGATGCAGTCGCAAGCACCCATCCACTTTTCCATTTGGGTTTCAAATCCTCTTATCTGCAGGAAATTCAATCCGATAGACTTTAGCAAGCAATGCCTTGGAATCTTCTAAGCTACAGATTTGTTGAGCAGAACATTTAAGCTACTGGCTTCACCAACAAAATTTGGTACCTTCACAGGAATTTTCCACTGAAGAGATTGAAGGGAGGAGCTTAGAGCATGGTTCCTTCCACAGATAACAACAAGCTGCCCTATAGGTTTTCCTTCAGAGGAGTCATATAATGATTCTCCAAGGGCTTTTGCAGTCTTCTTTACAGGACCCATCCCCTCACCACCACCCATCAGCAATACAGCTGGAAGATCAGGGTTCATCTCAAGTTCCACCCTCAAGTCATCCTAACATATAATTTAAGAATTTAACCATCCCCACACCGAAAAAATGACACAAATATAATTCAAGTGAATTACAGAAATTCACAGACCTTAGAGAGGACTGCCCGGCAAAATGAAGGCCTGATCGGCAGGCCAAATACACGAATCTGGGAGGGTTGGAGTCCATCAAAAGCAGCTCTTTTAGCTACTTCCTCAGATGGACAATAGCACCTATTAACATCAGCATGAAACCTGAAAGAAGCATGAATCATCCAGAACTTGAAAAATTGTAATGAAAAAAGAAATTAATTTTAGAGAAACTAAAAGAAAATAGTTAGTTATTACCACGTAGGGTGGCAAGTGTTTAGGTCGGTGATAACCGTAACAAAAACAACTCTTCTCTGAAGGTTTTGCCATTTGAGCACCCATAGTGGTATGTGCTGCATTAGGGGATGAACGCTTATGATTATGTCCGGCTTGTACTTCTTAATTCCTGCCTCCACTTTCCTTTAATCACGGTAATAAAAGAAGCATTGAGAACTCCAAAAAAATAACCAAGTGATTCATAAATCCTGAATTGTTCATTCCTTCCTATTATAGTGCCAACGTAAACTTTATATATTTACATTTCCATCTTAGAAATAGCAAGTCGCCAAGAAGTTCATGCAGACGGTTTAACCTAACAATACAAAAGGGGCTGTTTGCTGAGAGCAGGGTTTAATTCAACTAGAACTTTGTAAATTCTGAAATTTGAATTTAATAATCAATCTTATGACTGTTAAAAACTTAAATTATGAAGATTTAGTTATAGTATGATAAGCAAAAACACAACATAATATAGAAAAAAATCATCATTTACACATACAAAAAGAATTTTACATGAAAATTTTTTGACGGGAAAATCATGGGAGAATTGCAACAAATTAAAGGGTAGAATTACAATAATTTGTGTAAGCCCTAATTATCTTAAGCAATCAATGCATAAGCGGATTAGGGCAGTGGGAGACATAATAAAATTATGCCCCCCACAACATTTTGCATTTGTATTAGGTCCAAACTATAGGATTAAGGAATCAAGGTTTAAGTTAATTACGGAATTAAGAACTTGTTCAAGATAAATGCATAAATCCAATGCTGCTAAGCAGCCCCGATATTTTGTATAAAACTATTCCTGATTCCTTGGCAAATTTCATTATTATAGTTACTATCTTGGAATGATTCAAGGTTCCGAAGAAAATGCATTGACAATGAAACAAGGAAAAGTATAATATACGATGAGCCAATACTTCTTTTGAGCAATAGAAGTAATTGCTAGGTACTATATGAATGATACCAGTCAAATGTATTATCACACTGCCATAACACTTCTATGGTGTTAACATAGCTTTGAGAAAATTAAATATGGGTCATAAAAAGTAGAGAGAAGATTACTTGGCATAGAATGCAGCAATGGCAGCGAGGTAGAAACAATGTACCCATCGAGGAGAAGTGCTGAAGAATGCTACCCTCCATAGTTGAACATGCTTCACCATGAATTTGTAAGATCTCTCCATGTTGTTCAGCGGCCACCCAGCACTTTCTTTACACACATCTTTCACAAACACCTACAAATTATTCCAAAAATTATAAACAGACTCGATTCCTATTGAATATTCCATTAAGAAATCAAGTGAATCCATACAATCATACATACATATATAAACTCACAAATGTGCAATGATAATATTGATGGTATGGAGGCATTTCAACTGTTTTCAAAATTTGGATCCTTTTGAGAACATTTTCCAATTTATCAATGATTGGGCAACTCTTATAATCCATTTCTTTAAGTATATATATACATATATATGAACCTAAACAATTTTTTATATATTTTATCATCAGCTTTTTCTTAAAATATCTAAAATGTAATATTTTGTTTATGCAACTCAACAAGATTTCATTTTAATAAACAATAAATTGATTCATAAATATAAATTTTATTTTCAAAGAAATGTGAAAAATCCATTTGCAAGCTCATCTCTTGTATGACTTGTATTCTGAGTACAGAATCTGAATTTTTAGTTCTTTTTCTTGTTTCTTACAAATTCTTCTCCTCTCCTCTCCTCCTCTGTGCAGTTAGTTCAATCCGTACGGCTATTCATTTTAAACAAGCTTTGAACTATATTAAAACAAAATTAAGAGTTCAAAAGAATTGTGCGACAAAACATGTGCAGAAATTGTATTCAATAGAACTTTTAGGTTGAAGGAGAAAACATTGAAACCTGAAGCTAAATCATTCGACACAGCAATATATTTAAAATAAAGTGCAACATTCTTACCCTTTGCTCTATGCTCTTTCACATTGAAGTAAGAAATAAGGGGAATCTATCTATATACTATTTGGCCTGAGATTTAGCGTTTCTCTTCAGATATGCAGGATTTGAAGGACTAATAAAGGATTTACACTTTCCAAATCCATTTAACAGAAGAAGAAATATGCATTGGGAGCATAAAACTTCAAAAAGCCTTAACAAAACGGTTTTACCTCCTCGGCCTTATCATGCAACAGAGTAGATTCCTGAGTTCGTAATTCTATGCCTTGCAAGAAGTGCATGCATGCAATCTAGGTTATTTTATTGGCTATGCCTCATAGTATACCTTATCTTCTTTGTGTTTTTATATATTACAAAATCAAAGTAAATAAATTTTTATTCTAAAACTTTTATATAATTCATTGAAAAATACTATAATACTCAACACTTTTTTTTAAGTTATTAATGAGTTTTTAATTATGATTATAATAATGAATCTTATTTATTTTGAATTAATTACTAATTTTTAAATATATTAATGATTGTTTTAAATGCAATAATAATTGTGAAGTATTGGAGAAGATATTTATTGGGATATTATAGCATCTTCCTAATTTATTTACTTATATTAAATATTAACTAATTTATTTACAAAATTTTAAATATTTTCAAAGAGATATGGTATATAAGCGTGGATATGGTATATAAGAAAATTAATCAATGAGATTTTGATATTATTTTATTAATATTTATTTATTTATATTAAAATAATATAAATATTATTTTTAAAATTTATATTAAATTGAAATCTCATTAGAAAATTTTTTTTAAATGTCAAAAACATAGATGATATATAGAGAGAGTTAAATATTGTTTTTTTAAAGTAGATGAATATGTCAAATACTAAAAGGTTAATCCATAATATCAAAAAGAAAGCACGGCTAATAAATATTAAACGATGAACGAAGTTCAGATTTCGGGGCGGGCCAATAAACAAAAAAAGAGAGCAGTGGAGCGGAACCTTATATTCATCGCCGAATTCAAGGCGGAAGGCATCGCGTATGGCCTCGGCGGAGGCGCGATGGCCTCCGCCGGTGTCGCTCATGAGAATGAGAACATTTTTGGGGCGCTGAGCTCCGAGCTCGACGAGCTCGACGGTCCCCTCATCCTCCTCCCAAACTCCAAGCTCCTCTTCATCCTCTAATCTGAGATCTCCGCCTGAACCTGGCAACCGGAGCTTACCGTGCGGGCTCCTTCCATGGTAGCCCAACACCCTATCCACCACCGCCTCACGGATCGACCGTCTCCCTGATTCCACCGACATCACCGTCTTCACCGGTGCCAGGCCACGGGCTGCACTTGTTCAGGAAAAGAAGGGAAGGGCTTTGTTTAAGATGAAAATGCCTGAAGGAATGAAAGCTGGCCTTCGGATATTTTTGGGGGCAGAAGAGAGCTGGATTTTCCTTATAATAGAGGGAAATTACTGAAATTCACAAAGCTTTTTATTTCAAGATTCGGGTATAATTCTCCAGGTGCGCGCCGGTTGCTGCTTTCTATATATATATATATATATATATATATATATATATATATATATATATATATATATATATATATATATGTTTATCTATTTATTTTATATATAATTGATGGAATTGAACCTATAATATAAGACAACAAATTCTGAATTTCAATCATTAAATTTTAATACCATTCATATATATATATATATATATTATTTTTTTTTCTTGATATAATTCTTTGAATATATGATTTCTATGATACAGTATCTCAAATTGATTCTAAGAAGGGTATGGCCATTACTTTTGCACAAATTGTTCCTTTGGTTCATATTGGGGAAGAAGAACTAATCATTACTTTATAGTTACGTCTGGATTTGTAGAACATTAAATACTGATAAATTTAATAAATTGTTCTTGATTGAACCACTGAAATGAATCTCTTGGGTACTAATATTACTGCTTAATCATCGCCTATAGTTCCACAAAATCTATTTATTTAAGATATTGTTCAATTCTCAAAATAAAAATTATGCATGCTTAACCTTAATTACCTTAATTGAAACTTCTGCAACTAAAAAGCTTTGATTGAAACCTTAGATTGAGCTCAATAAGCAGCGCAATGTGTACAACATCCTCTACGGTCTGAGGGGCATTCATCTCTACTTGGGGGCGAATGTCACTCTAAAGCCTAACACAAACATGTTCGCTATCTACCAATCTAGTAGTTTGTGCGGGCAATGTTATGTTATGAAGATCACTCAGTACATCATGGAGCTGATAGTGGTGCTCCGATGAGCTTCTGGGAGGTTCCGAGGCGATTCAGAGCAAGAAGTGAAGCCCAGAAACAACACAGGCGTTGTCGCGCACCGTGGCGCGCCACAGCGCGCTTTGGCAACCCCAACCCGAGACAATGAAGCAAGAGCTGCAGCGGGTTCAACCTAAGACGCGGGCGCTACCGCACATCTCAACGGGTGCCAACCCGAGACGCGGGCGCTGCCGCGCACCGCAGCTAGTGCCAACCCGAGATGCGGCGCTACGGCACGCAACAGCGGGTTCAAACCCGAGAGTCGGGGGCTACGACACACTGTAGCGCCTGGCGGAAATCTGCTTCAGTCCAGGTTTCGTCCTAAGCAAATTGGAGGGCATTTTGGACCTTTCAGTGTCCAAATTTTAGCTGGGTTCTTAAGCAAAGAAGTTGGGAGGATATTGTGGTGTCGACATTTTCAGTTGGAGGTTTGTGCTAGCTTTGTGGAGGAGTTCCCTAGGTGAAGCCCTAAGGAAGTTGTTGTGCAAGATATCTCTTGCATGTTGGAGGAGCGACACCTGGTAATGACTACTTTCTCTCCTCTCCATATTAGAGTAAGAGCTAGTGTATTTCATCTAAGGAGAAAAGTTCTTTGTAACTCTGTAACCTTCAAGTTTTTTTAGTGAATTTTTTTTGTGGCGTGGCTCCGTGATTTTTTCATTTTTTGGATTTTTGGTGTTTGGATGTTTTGTGTGCTATGATCTCTTGCATGCATGTGCTACAATTTTAATCTTGTAGTTTTGTATTTTCAGGTTGCTTGGTAAATCAACACAACCCCGATGCTCAATCAAAGAGCGCGCACTCTATCAAATCACTTCCACTATGGTTATTGCATGTGCTGGGAAGGTCTTTGTACTTAAATACCAATAAGTGGTATCAGAGCGAGATTTTCTTGTTGGTCCTTAGAAGGGTTTGCTATTTGAGTGGGAGCAATGGTCGAAGAGATGAGACACAAGATTGAGAAATTCAATGGAATGACCTTTGCATTCTGGAAAATGCAGATGGAGGACCTGTTCTACCAGAAGAAGTTGTATTTTCCATTGAAAGAAGCTAACAAAATATCTACATTTATGACTGATGAAGAATGAGAAATTCTCAATAGAACTGCACTGGGTTTGATTTGTTTATCATTGCCTTCTTTTGTTGCTTTTAACATTATTAATGAGAAAATCACTGTAGATCTCATGAATAACCTGACGAGAATGTATGAGAATCCCTCAGCTTCGAATAAAGTTTTCTTGATGAAGAGATTGGTTAACAGAAGATGATGGAAGACCATTCAGTGACTGAACACCTCAATGGGTCAACACGGTGACGATCCAGTTAAGTTCTGTGGGCATCAATTTTGATTATGAGGTCCGAGCTTTGTTGTTTCTCTCTTCATTGTCAGATAATTGTGATTGGCTAGTTACAGCCATCGGCAATTCATCAGGAAATGTGATGTTGAGGTTCGACGACATAGTCAGGCTTGTGCTGAATGAGGAGGTGCGGAAGAAATCTCATGGAGAGGCATCTACCTCAATACTGAATGCTAAGAGAAGGGGAAGACACACTGAAAGGAGACATAATAAAAATAGGTCAATGTCTTGATGAGGAAAATCAAGAGCCGGAAAGGCAAAGCCAGATTGCTAGAACTGTGGGAAGGCAGGTCACTTCAAGAAGGACTGCCCTACCTTAAAAAAATTAAGTCCCGAAAAGATAAAGCCAGATTGCTAGAACTGTGGGAAGGCAGGTCACTTCAAGAATGACTACCCTACCGTAATGAAATTAAGTGATGGTATGACTATGAACCCTACTATGAATTTTGTAGCTGAGGAGGATCTGGATGTTTTGATCCTCTCACTTGTCAGCATGGAGTCTTGAGTGGTAGACTCAGATGCATCATTTTATGCGACTCCATCTAGGAGTGCCTTCAAGAGTTACACCAAGGGTGACTTGGGAAAATTGTATCTTGGAGATGATAAGAAATATGACATCATTGGTAGAGGTGATGTGGATGTTAAGCTACCAAGCAGCGCAGTTTGGAAGCTCAATGATGTTAGACATGGGCCATATCTAAGGAGAAATTTGATTTCTGTGAGCCAACTAGCTAGAAAGGGCTATAGCACCTGTTTCAAGGGATACTCGTGGAAAGTCACCAAGGATGCACTCGTTATTGCATGAGGCAATGAGGAAGGTACACTTTATTTGATCAATAAAGTGTCTAATATTATTATAGCTGCAGAAGAGATGGATGCGGATCTATGGCACCGGAGGCTTGGCCATATGAACGAGAGGGGGGTGAAATCCCTACAGTCAAAGGGGAAGCTTTAAGGAATGAAGTCAGTGAACTGGATTTTTGTGAAGACTGCGTGCTGGGCAAATTGAAGAAGGTTTCATTCTTCAAAGTTGGAATGGAGCTGAAAGGCAAAAATCTTAAGTTGGTGCATATAGATATATGGGGGCCAGCTCCTACTTCTTCTATAGGTGGAGCTACATATTCGTCACCTTCATTGATGACAATACGAGGAATGTATGGGCTTATTTTCTAAAATATAAATCTGATGTGTTTGATGTATTTGGAAAGTTGTTAGCTTTGGTGGAGAATGAGGCATGATAAAAACTTAAGTGCTTAAGGAGTATTATGATAGGGATTTCAAAGAGTTCTGTGCCTTGAGAGGCATTAAGAGAGAGCTCACAGTCCCTAGAACACCACAGCAAAAATGGTGTTGTAGAACGGATGAACAAAATAATCACAGAAAGTGCCAAAAGCATAAGATTGCACGCGGGTCTCCCAAAGCAATTATTGGATGTAGTCGTTAACACGGCAGTATATCTAATCAATCGGGGACCTTCTATACCCTTGAATGAAGAGATTCCCGAGGAAGCTTGAAGCGAAAAGGAGGTGAAACTGAACCACCCCAAGGTATTTAACTGTTCATCTTATGTGCATATTGATGCAGGATCCAGGAGCAAGCTTGACGCAAAGGCGATCAAGTGCACATTTATTGGATATGGTGCGAGTGAGTTTGGTTAAAAGTTCTGGGACAATCAGAACCATAAGGTCATCAGAAGTAGGGATGTCACTTTTAATGAAAGTGAAATTTACAAGGATTCTATTAGAGTCAAGACTGACTCCAAGGATGCTTCAGATGGTGAGCCCCGGCACATAAAGATTAATGATAGCATTAAATCAAACGTTAGAGTACAAGAAGAAGCTCAGAAGGGTGTCAATGTTGAACCATAAATAGCCATGCTAAGAAGATCTACAAGAGTCATAAGACCACCACAAAGGTACTCTCCTTCATTGTTCTATTTATTACTAACAAATGGAGGTGAACCAAAAAGCTTGGAAGAGGCACTTCAAGTTGAAGATTCAATTAAGTGGGAGGTTGTCATGAATGATGAAATGGAATCACTCATGTCAAATGGTATATGAGAGTTGGCACCCTTACCAGTTAGGAAGAAGGCCCTTCAGAATAAGTGGGGTTACGGGGTAAAGGAAGAGCCGAATGGGAGCAAGCGCTACGAGGCGAGACTTGTAGTAAAAAGTTTCTAGAAAAGGCATGGGGTCGACTACAGTGAGATCTTTGCTCTAGTTGTGAAGATGACAACAATTACGGTTGTGCTGAATATTATTGCATTTGAGGATTTGTATTTGGAGCAAATAGATGTTAAAACTGTATTTTTTTACGGAGAGCTGGAGGTGGAGCTGTACATGCAATAACCTGAAGGGTTCAAGGCTCAAGAGAAAGGAAAAGATGAGCTAGCGTGCAAGATCAAGAAGAGCATCTATGGCTTGAAGCAAACTCAAAGGCAGTGGTACAAAAAATTTGACAGGTTCATGTTTGAATTATGGTATAAGAGATGCCAGTCGGATCACTAATGTTACATAAAAAAGTGTAAGTCCTCCTATATCATTCTATTGATATCTTGATCACTGGATCGGACATGGAGGAGATAAGGATGCTAAAAGAGCTTATCTTAAAGGAATTTGACATGAAGGACTTAGGGCCAATCAAGCAGATTTTTGGAATGAGAATCAATAGGGAAAGAGGTGCAGGAATTCTGAAGCTGTCGCGGAAAGAATATGTTGAAAAGGTGTTGAAAAGATTCAACATGAGTGAAGCAAAACCAGTGGACACTCCCTTAGCAAGTCACTTCAACTTATCAAATGAGCAGATGCCGAAGTTTGAAGAAGAAAAGGAGCATATGCTGAAAGTTCCTTATGCTTCAGTAGTTTGGAGCTTGATGTACGCGATGATCTGCACGAGATCGAATATTGCCCATGCAGTGGGAGTGGTTAGCAAATTCATAGGAAACCTAGAAAAGCACCATTTGGATGTGGTCATGTGTATCTTAAGGCATCTGAAATGTACAGCGGGCAAAACTTTATGCTTTGGAAGATCTGACATTATTTTACAGAGTTATATAGATTCAGGTCTTGCAGGAGATATTGATAGCAGGAGAAGCACAATAGGTTATGTGTATATATTAGGAAGTGTAGTGGTGAGCTGGATCTCCTGGCTATAAAATATCGTAATGTTATCTACCATGGATGCGGAATACGTTGTCGTTATAGAGGCAAGTAAGGAGATGATCTGGTTGAAGAGTTTCATGGCAGAATTGGGCAAGGAGCAAGAGGATGTGAATCTCTACAATGATAGTATGAGCGTTATTCATCCAGCGAAAAATGCAGCATTTCATGCTAGAACAAAGCACATTCAACTCTGTTACCATTTCATTTGGACACTATTGGAAGAAGGACATCTTAGATTGGAGAAGATCTAAAAAATCCAGCCAATATGCTTATTAAAGCTATAACAGTGGAGAAGCTGAAGCTATGTGCAGCTTCAGTTGGCCAAGGTGTGTGAAGAGAGAGCAAGAGTGAGCCACACCACATTCTTGATAAGAATAGAAGAAGACAATGAAGAATCAAAGTCGAGAGTGGAGGAGATTTCCTAAAG
Organism: Gastrodia elata; assembly: GCA_016760335.1. NCBI lineage: Eukaryota > Viridiplantae > Streptophyta > Magnoliopsida > Asparagales > Orchidaceae > Gastrodia > Gastrodia elata. The sequence goes on along the minus strand of CM028685.1, from coordinate 9,949,632 downwards.
GTCTCTAAGTGAGAGATTTTTATGTTATCAAGACCATTTAGTACATCATGGAGATGCTAGTGGTGCTCCGGTAAGCTTCCATGAGGTTCCGAGGCGATTCAGAGCAAGAATTGAAGTCTAGAAACAACACAGGTGCTGCGGCACGCTGAAGCGCGCTCTGGCGATCCCAACATATGATGGAGGCATCGTGCGCTACAGTGGTCGGCAAACAGAGAAGTAGGCGCTGCGATGCGCTGCAGCATGCTCTGGCGATCCTAACCTGAGACAGAGGCTCTATCGCGCGCCTCTGTGGTCGGCAAACACAGAAGTAAGCGCTGCGATGCGCCGCAGCATTCGGCAAATAGAGAAATAGGCGATGCGACGTGCCGCAGCGAGTGCCAACCCGAGACGTACCGCGCGCCGCAGCGGGTGCCAACCAGAGACACGGGAGCTACCGCACGTCGCAGCGGGTGCCAACCCAAAACGCGGGCACTACACGCGCCGCAGCGGGTGACAACCCGCAGCGAGTGCCAACCCGAGAGGCGGGCACTACCACGCACTGCAGCGGGTACCGACTTGAGATGCATGCGCTACTGTGCGCCGCAACGAGTTGCAACCCGAGACACGGGCAGCAGATCCAAATCTAAGAGTTGGACACTACGGCGTGCTGTAACGCTTGGCGGAAATCTGCTTCAGTTCAAGTTTTGTCATGAGAAAATTGGAGGGCATTTTGGACCTTTCAGGGTCTAAATTTTCGTTGGGTACTTAAGCTCAAAAGTTGGGAGGAGATTGTAGTGTTGATATTTTCAGTTGCATGCTTGTGCTAGCTATGTGGAGGAGATCCCTAGTGAAGCCCTAAGGAAGCTGTTGTGCAAGATATCCCTTGCATGTTGGAGGAGAGTCTCCTGGTGGTGACTGCTTCATCTGCTCTCCATATTAGAGTAAGAGCTAATATATTTCAGCTAAGGAGATAAGTTATTTGTAACTCTGTAACATTCTAGTTTTTATAATGGATTTTTCTGTGGCGTGGCTCCGTAATTTTTTCCATTCTTGGGTTTTCCACGTAATTTTTGGTGTTTTGATATTTTGTGTGTTGTGATCTATTGCATGCATGTGCTGCAATTTTGTCCTTGTAGTTTTGTGTTTTCAAGTTGCTTGGTATCTGTCAATGCAATCCCAATCCTCAATTGAAGAGAGCACACTCTATCAAATCGCTTACGTTGCGGTTATTGCGTGTGTTGGGAAGGTCTTCGTACTCAAATACCAACAGGCAATTGGATCCTCAAATGTGTTTAAATACTTTGTGGCACACATCAAACCTTGCTTTTAAAAAGAGGAACTTTATGTACAGTTATTTGTGAAGATATCACAAACAATATTTATCACATAAAAATATCGTCATTAAGATTTTGCCACTTGAAAAATTCCTCAATTTGAGCTTGTAACACCCCAAAATTTACCCCTCTTAATTAGGTTTAATTAGGATCTAAAAATAGTTCAATTACACTCAAGACATCATTAGGAGTCTAACAGTGAAATCTGGAGTCAAATCAGACAACATTGAAATTTCAAAATATTTTAATATTAAATTAATATTTGGTAAAATACAAAATTATTCTAACCTCGAATCAAAAATCTAACGACAATTTTGAATTCCTCACCTCAAGATATGTTAGGGGTGCAAGTTTTGTAATTTTTTAACTTGAAACGGAAGAAAATACGTAAAATACATTTGCAATTTTTATTTAAATCGAACTATTTAATTAAATCGAATTTTAGAATTATTTTAATTCAAAAATTCCAAAAATTGGACATCTGGGATATGCTGTCTCGTCCCGAACATAGAACATAGAATTGGTTGAATCCGCACCGTCCGATCTCCCAATGGGAAGGCTAGCGACGAATCCGCTCTCGATTAGATTTGGGCCGTCGAATCCGATGGCTGGGATCGGGCCTGGGTCGACCCGATCCACGCTGCAAACCCACGTTTGTTGTGAACGCCAGTGACTTCCTCGTCCAACCCACTCATCTAATTGGAGTGATTTCAACGAGGAAATGCTCCTTGATAAGCCTTCTACCCGTTGGGGTAGTCAGGAGCTTACGATGAGGACCTGAAAGCCCAGATTTATGGCGAAACACTACCCCACTGACATTATCCTTAACCTCAGGTACCGCTGCACCCGTCCATTTTTTTTTTTTGAAATTCAAGTTTTGAAAATCAATTTCATGATGTGCTCTTCATTTTCGAAAAACCAATTTGTACAAAACACCACATTTTCGCCACCAATTGAAACGATGATGAACAATAAATTTGCCAAAGAAATTTTTTCGGCAGTCGACAATGGGGCTTTTGGTACCCACCAGTAAGCCGCGGCGAGAGGAGTCCAATGGCGGTTGAATCGCAGCAAATTATGGTCGGACAACTTCGAAAAACATCACGGAAGGCAAACCGTTATGGGTCGCCTCGCCGGAAAAGATGAACATTATTTCTTATTGTAGCTAATCGGTTACTGTATCATCGATTTGCTGTAGCAAACCAGTATTGTAGCAATCGGTTCGGTTGGTCCGATAACTATTGTAAACGACCGTTAGCCGTTAGCGAGAATATTCGCAAAATAGTCCTTTTCTGTTAGGGATTTTGACGGTTTCTGTCAATGGCCATTAACGCCCCGTTTACGACCGTTATGTCAAGACGGAATTTGCTCTTGAATATTCTAAATTTAATAAAAATTACATAAAATACAAATTTTATTATCTAAATATCTTGAAAAATACAATTCTAAATATAGTCAAGTTATATGTCAAAATACATAGAAAAATAAGATGAACATTTTGATAGATTGAAATTTAAGTTTTGTTAGGTAATTTTGAAAACAACATTTTGGTCCTATATTAATACGTCTCATTTAGCATGTCGACCTCTGAATTTAGAAAACCAGGTGTCTACGGACTCTTTGTGAGGTGACCATTCTAATGATTATAAGATTGAGTAGTTTAGGCTGTTAAATTGTGAATTAGATATTTGAACCCTAATTATGTTTACTTTTGCCTCAATTAACGTGTCATACTTAAATTTTAGCAAACAATGTGTTTACAGACTCTCGGTGATGTAAATAATCTAATGATAGTAAAATTGATTGATTTTGATCACTAGATTGCAAAATTACATTTCTTACCCTAATGAGGTATAATAGTACCTCATAAAGTGTGTTAGAGCCTGATTTAATCAAATAAGGTATCTATAAAATTTGAATCACACAATGAATATCAATTCATCCTAAAACAACAGATTTGGTAATTAAATTTGTAAGTCAAATCTTTGACTTAATATGAACTAAGCTCACATAATTAAGTAGGTTAAAACCAGAATTGTCATAAATAGTTTTTTGGTAATACGTAGGTTGTAGGTATGTTTAGATTGAGATGCTTTGAATACGAATTTTTTAATACTAAAATTAGGTCAATTGTACCTTGAGTACTCCTATAGACTAGATTAAAATTTGGATAACTCTGTAGTCTCATTAAAGTTTGAAAGAAAGATTTGATAAGTCTTGGCTTCATTACGACATATGAACGGATAATTTAGTACATAATTGAAGGAAATCATAAATTACAATTAATTGACTTGATTATTATGTTGTCGCTGTAATGTAATTTGTGCCAAATCCTATTGAGCATATCATCCATATAAATTTTGCTGCATAAAATAAATATAAATAAAATTTGCAATTAGAGGTTCACTCAGGGTGGATTGGGGTCTGTATAGACCGTTGAGCTAGGGTAATTTATGGAGAGACTAGGAGACTACACATATTCTAGAGGGAAAATGTGTATGTTATTCAGGAACCATGGAGTCAGATGATTGGGCCAACGTGCTTAGCTTCTCAGTTGTTTTGTATAGTGCCCATATAATACTTCAATAAAATAAGAAATAACTTTAAATACTTGCATTTTTGTACAATCTCTTGGTATTGTACACTTCAGCTCAAATGCAATCTATTAGATTCCATATTTAGATACAATTTTTAAGAATTATATTTCTTACTTACAGCTTACTTTATGTCTTTCCTTATTTACTTTCAGCAGATTATCTTTCATACAGTACTTTAGCACGCGACATTTGTTTTGTTTGATCATAGCTTCATATTTTATTTTTCTTTTATAATGCATTTGTATGTTTATATATGCCTTATTATCAATCTTCTACTGGTTAATCATTCATTTTGAGGATATACGATAATGTACCTTTTATCCATATTTTTACTTTCCTTACTTGTAGCTACTTAGCATTTTTGCACATGCTTATTAATTAATTGTAAGAAAAATTGTGATATCCTAAAAGAAAATAGATTATGAGCCTAAAATATACTTATATAATATTTCTAATCAGATTTCTACTATTTTGGTCATGCCCTGGCATATGGTACCAATATGTCAAATCAAGAGCTTGAGGGCATGCTAGTCGTGGAGGTGGATCTAACTTATGAGTACCATCTGTTCAATATCTTCATCTTTAGCGATACAGTTCTTTTTTTCTTTTATTTAGTGAGGATGATAGCTATTTTATTTTAAATCTTGTTTGTAATAAGCTATTATATTTATATGCTCTTATTTTTTTTTCTAAGACTAATGTTTTTTATTCTAGATGTATGAAATATGGATGCTACTACATAAGTTTTTTCTATTTCCGCATTTATCATTGTGTTGTACCTCGATATGATTCTTAGCGATGTGACCTCTTGTAATAACCCAATATTATTAATCAATAATCATCAATCAAATTAGTCTAAAATTATCTCCATTAGACTCCAAATAGTGTTCAGAACAAACCCTAAAAATTTTGAATAATTTGGAGCTCATTTGAATATTTTGATTATTTTAATGTATTTATTTAAATAAAAAATTAAGATAATTAAATTGACATCCAATTAAAAATCTAACTTTATTTTTGAGTTCATCACCTCCAAATTAGCTAAGGTGAATTTTTCGAATTTTTTGGAGCTCGTTTGATAGCCTAATTTAATTAATTAAAATTTTAAAACTGTCATTTACTTAATAGATGTTTTTCTATTCGATCAAATGGCGTTGATCAGTGCCATCTGATCAAATCCTCTATCACAATCGATCCTGCGCACGCAATGAATGTATCGCCTCGCACGCATGCAGCAGTCGAAGACTCCATGACTCTCCTCTCCGCCGCTTAAACCACTTTTTCCGGCCCTTTTCAATCCCAATAGATGCAAGAAACTCGTTTGCATCAATTAGGAACCAAGATGGAGCTAAGGTCCTGCTATGGCTTCGTCCCGAGCAAAAGGAAACCTCCCATAGACAAACTGAGGTACTGTCAATTCTTAGCCTTAGAACCATTAATTCTTGTATTTATGATATCGTGTATGCATCCCATGTACTGTTGAACCACTATGTGGGGTTAATTAGACCCTATCGAGCCTCACAAGCTCGCTACAACTCTGGCTACAACAATGTTGCACAGTAGCCTGAAGCCACAGATAAGCCCGAGCCCTCTCCTTCTGGACCTAGTTTGTACAGATGCTGGGAGTAGGCTCAATAGATAAGTATGAACTTTAGGAATCATTTGAGACCACTCACAGCTAATGGGCTTCATTATGGGATCATAATTTGATACCACATTGAACCTTAAAACCTAATCCATATATTGCATAAATTAGTTTGATTGGTGTAAATGTATTTAGAGATTTTATAGGTGTTGGATAGATCTTGATCTTAGCATTAATTTGATAAACTATTTGTTGGCTGGAATAAACAGTGAAGGGAGTATTGCAAAAACCCTAATTCAGCCCCTATGGTCCCTAACAGGGAAATGTACAGTACTGAGCAGGTTAGCTATGACCCACGCGATACTATCCCTGGGTGTAACTTCTAGTACTCTTATAAAAGTATTATGAACCTTCACCTCAAGTTTGGTGCATTTTGGAGATCATTTGTGAATTACAAATATTCCTAATTTTTTTTTATAATTCTTAGAATGCCTATTTTATTTTGATCTCGGAATCAAAATCGAAGTTCTCCATTAGACTCCTCACCCCCAATTAGCTAGGGGTGGTATTTTGAGAATGTTTGGAAGTCGTTGAATTTTTCCCGATTATTTTAATAATATTTAAATACTTAGAAATTTAGGATAATTAAATTGACCTCCGATCAAAAATTTAATTTCATTTTTGAGTTCCCCAACCCCCAATTAGATAAGGGTAAATTTTTGGGATTTTTCGGAGCTCGCCTGGTTATCTAAGTTTGAGTAAATAAAATTGTGATAATTATTTGAATATTCCTATAATTCTAATTATTATTAATATTATCTGTTATTTAAATATTTTCGGTGCGCCTCCTCCCTGTTGTTTGATCGATCTCGGATGAAGATTGCATGGCTGGCGCGCTCTGATTGAATCGGGCCTGATCCAGCCGTTCAGTTGCATCGCGTACGTCAGGTGAATCGGACGATAGATGATGGTCATCTGTACGTCTCCTCCTATCATGCTCCACAATCGGGCGCAAGAGCCATACCCTACCCTTCCTTCTCGCACCCATTTGAGTCTCAGAGCAATCTGGATTCACCTCTTCTATGTGGGAGTCAGCTACTGAAAGTATCAGGAGATTTCAAAGAGCTCAACGAGCCGTTCCTAGCAAAGCCCTAATCCTAACCCTAACCGACAAACCCTGTCAAGTACTTCTTCTATTACTCCTCTTTGAGCATGCATTTACTTCTTTATGAATTTGTTTACTTATTTCAATTATTGTAGAATAGTTAGGTAAGGTCTGATTGAGCTCCATCAATCTTGATCGAGCTCAATCGATCGATCGTCTACAATGTTCAACAGTGACGCATAGTCACGTTCGTATTCATCGCTTAGGAGATAGGGATTATATCCTCTGACAATATAAGTGATATCCGGTGGTGGTTCAGGTGCTATTCAAAAGTTCTCTCCAAGACCTTTCCAACGGCATGCAGGCCGATCTCCGACGATCACCGGAAGTTCTTCATTTATTGTGCCCTAGATCCATACGCTTGGTTTTGTCGTGACGGGTTTGACTCGGGTCGGCCTGCATGCGCGCGACCGGGCCCGTGCATGCATGCACAGTGGCACTATGCGGCTCACTGCATTGGACCGACCGGTCCAGGCCTTCTTCAAACCGTGTCTTGGGGAATCTAAAGGAATATTCCAAATGCTAATTTTAATTTAATTGATACCTTATGCTTAATTAATTCATATTTAATTAATTAAATAACTTTAGATATAGTTATCTAATATATACAAAATTATATATCATTTTATCCAAAAAAATGTGAGGAACAACATTATGACATTAGATTTGTATTTTGATAATTAATTTTGTTAATCATTATTTCAAATAATCAATTAAATAATTAAATAACCAAATATTGTTTACGCCATAACTTAAGCAATTCTAGTTCAAACTTGATGATCCAATAGTCCATTTCAATCACAAAAATGTGTAGGATAATAATATAAAATCATATTTATGATTAAAAGCTTAATTTTCACAATCACTTTTTAACCCTAAATTGGAGTCCCAAAAACCCTAATTTTCTAATACTATTTGATTTTGACATACTTAGTTTCATTATTCTTCTTATACTGTAAGGATTTCTTATTTGCTATTCTTTTTTGTGATTGGACAATAAATGGTTATATTATGTATTTGCCTCATTAATTATTCAAATTATGTGATTTTGTGCCTTTATAAATTGCATGTTTTTTGTTTTAAAACTCTAGAACAACAACCATATCTCACTATTTTTGACCTTTATGTCACTTCATTTATGAATTTGAATCTTGGAATAGTATAGATTTGATTCTTATAAACTTAGCAAAATTATTTATCTAATATTGAACATTAGGAGAGATTTTGTAGGATTAAGGAAACCTAGCTTGATTTAAATTGCCACCTTGATCATAGCTAATATATTCCATAGATGTATTAGACTAGTATTATGCTCCTATTAAAATTATGGGAACCTAATAGGACTAGTTCTTAGCCAAATCTAAGATAAACTTAGTTAGATCACCTTTATAGTACAACCTTACTGTGGCTCCCCACCCCATAATCCACAAGATTTGACTTAAGGGGAGGTATGTCACTCTGGCAAATCCCTCACTTATCATTAGATTAAGTGTAATCCACAATCCACTAATAAAGGAAGGAAGTGCCCAGAATACATGCAATATAATCAATCACTAGATAAAATACCATCACAGAGTGCGGAAGCAAATAAAATATATATTCCATCTAATCCACCATAATTCAAGTAAGAAAAATAATAAGGCTGCTCAGAACTAATAGTACAGTAAAGAAAACACAATCAAGAGTATATGTATTATTATAATATTCTTAAATAGGTTTTAAAAGAAGTAAATCACTCAACCTCACATAAATAAAAAAGAAAGATCTAGATCACTTCAGCTCTACCCTGATGCTCCTCTTCAAGATAGGGCTCCACCCCAAGCACGAGGTCCTCAAATTACTCAGATCCTGATATTATCGGTTTCACAATGCCAAGGCCCCAGCTAATAAAAGAAAGATCTTGTTAGACATAATATCTAAGTATATTTTAAGCTATTTTATATTCATGAATTTTATGATATCACCAATTACTTAAACTTAAATAAAACTAGCATGGGAGCAACATGCATACAAATGGAATGGTAAGTTATAAATAATAGCATTTATAACTAAGCAAAAGTGAGGCAAAAGGCATACCTCAATAGTAAGCTAATTACAAGACTAGACATATATATAAATACAGTAGGAAAAGAAATCTAAACCTAAATATACTGATGATCATATAACACATGCAAATTCAAAATAAATAATCCAACTATGGTATATATAAGTGAGCAGAAAGAAAATCTAGCATCCTATAAATAAATAAGCAAGTAAGTAAGTTGACTAAAGTAAAGTGCAATAGTAAATGGTAAACAGTAAAATAGTAAAAGTAAAATAGTAACAAGTGTGTAATGACTGCCATATCAGAAGAGGGCTAAGCTAGCCCGCTGGCATCAAAAGGATTCTTAGCATCATAAGAGGCTAAAGCGACAAAATTTCTTAGCGTCATAAGAGGCTAAGGTGACAAGGACCTTAGCGTCATAAGAGACTAAGGCGTAAGGTTTCTTAGCGTCATAAGAGACCAAGGCAAAATAACTGAACTGGGAGGCGGTATATGCACATGCAATAAATTTTAGTTATTTACTTTACTTCTGTGGACACATCCAGAAGTAGCTCAGGAGTCAAGCACATCTGCAAGACTATTCAGGTTCCAACTTAACACAACACTCCTCAATGAGTAATGTTAAGTAATCCTTATCTAACCTTTCCCTGTCTAATAGGGTACTATTGCACAAAATTAACCAGAAACTCAACCCTATGCAAATGTTATCCTAAATATTCTATATTTTTACTTCATGCAATAATATTCTTGTATGACATGTTCAAGGAATAAGGCATAAAGTATAAGAAATGCGAAAACAATAATGATTCAATAGTAAGCAGGGGACTCTACTACACATAGTGATATCATTTGTTTTCTACGTAAACTATTATAACTATTCCAAGTTATATAACTTAGAAGCACAGCCTTATAAGTTAACATAATTAGAACTGATTATATTCTAATTTGGTTCAATCATAATCGACTATAAGTTAAATAATAAATCATCATGTTCTAATTAATAAATTTAGATGTTCTAGACTAAGAACTAATTAAGATTTACTAAACTAGAGATTATGGATTAAATATTATGAATTAGAATTAATCATATAATCCAAAGGTAAAGTCTAAGGATCTAAGGTTTTTAATCTAAATATAAACTAATGATTAAGACAAATCATACTAAGAAAAAATTAAGCTTATTAGAATGACTCTCCTATTCTTAATCAAAGATTGAAAGATAAAATAATCAGAATAAAATTATAAAAATCTAAAAACTATAAAACTAAGGTTTCATTCATCAAATAATCCACTTTATTAAATGGATGAAATCTAACACAGGATTTATCCTTAATCTTAGGAAAGGGGTCCTAATATAAGGTGTAAATTCCTAGTGCAGCTCTTAATGGGATGACTTAGGATATTTAGGAGTTGATTGAATTTATTTTAATAACTTCCTTTGCTTTTTTTATTTATTTGGGGGACTTAAAGATGGATTTTAGCTAAGTAAATGATATTCTCCTTACTTAGGGATTTTAAAGCCTCAATTTGAGATTTTTGTCAAATTATTCAAATTGTGAAATTTATAACTTAATTTGATTCTAAATTAGTTTTATTATTGATTTTAATGATCTAAATGATATTTTAGAGGTTAAGGACACTTAACCTAAATTTTGGGCAAAATGACCATTTTACCCTTTCTTAAAGGTCTAAAATGCTAGTTTTTTATTTAGGGCACTAATTTAGATTTTATTGATCTCAAATGATTTTTTGCTGTCTAACATGGAGATAGACAATAGGTACCTTAAATTTGGACAAGTATTAAGTCATACGGGTCCAATTTAAGAATTTTAACCTATAAGGGAATTTTGGTAATTTCACTTAGCAAAGTCTAAAAATTCGATTAGTTTATTGTTGTCAACTGTCCAAGGATTCCATAGAGTCCAATAATACTGAATTATGATGTCTAATGATCAAGTTATGGTCATTTCAATGTTAGGATTATATTTTCATGAAAGTGGTCAAAACTTAATTTTTCATAATAAAAAATCACATACAATTTTATATAATGCTTAATTTTACTCCATTAGAGTCATAGGGTCCTTAAATTATGAAAAATATAAAGTTTAGGCAATTCCTGATAGTTATGAGCACCTTCGAACAATTCTGGGGGTTACGGCGCATTGTAGCACCTTCTGGCCGAGAGCCAGGCGCTACGGGGCTCGGTGGCCTACTTTTTTGAGGCGCAGGCAACACGGTGTGATGCAGTGCTTTTAGAAGCTGCATCAGTTTTCAGCGCTGCAGCGCTTTCAGGAGCCAGAGTTTCTGAGAGCTGGATGCTACGGCGTGCTATAGCGTTCCCTGGCCGAGAGCCAGGCGCTACGGCATGCTACAGCAAATTCAACTCAAGACTCAAAAGCTACTACATGCTGTAGCGCCCAACGGTGATTTTGCCTGTGTGAAAACTATAATGGGTCTCGTTTCACACCCAAATACTCTCAATTTATAGCACCTCACGTGCAGTGCCATATATCGATGGAAATGTATTTCCGAGATATTTCCATTGATACCAGAATCAACACAAAAGGATTATTTTAATGATGCAAACAATGAGACTAAAGCTCCAGGTATAGAAAGAAATAAAAACAGAGTTGTTCATTTACCCTAAAATCTACAATCTTAACGAGCTCTAATGGCCTCTATACTCAACCACAGATTCTTAAATACGCGAGATAAGCATGAGAATAAAAATGGAGTATCCATTAGATCATCCAATGGGGGAGAGGAGGTACCTTAGGCTTGTAAATGAATGGAGGAAGAGAGCACTATTTTCTGTAGGAACTTGGGAGCTTGAGGACTTGAAGATTCCTTCAGCAAGTACAGCAATAGTGGAAAGAGGAGAAGCTTGGGAGGAGGGGAAAGGATTTCAGTTTGAGAGCAAATGGAGGAAGAGGAGGGGCTGAACTCCATTTTATAGGAGAAAGAGAGCTTAGCTTCAGTAAGGGAATGCATGGCTCAAGCATGGAGAGAGCCATGCCATTTCCCATCCATAGCATGGGAGAGGAGAGGGGTTTGGGCAAAAATGTAGAGAAGAAGAGGGGGAATGGCTTCTTGCGTGCTGCAAAATGGGAGAGGGAGAGGTGTCGAATGGTAAGGAGAGTGGGATCTAGCTAGGGAAAAATAGAAATTGAGAAAATTGGAGATTTAAATAACTTTTAATTAGATTTATTTAATTAATTATTGCTTTAAAAGTCAAATTTTATAATGTGCTCTGAATATCTCAAAAATTCACCCCTAACTAATTCAAGGGTGATGAATACAACGGTGACTTCAGATTTCGATTCCGACTAGTATTTAATTTTCTTATTTTTCGGGTATTAAATTACATTAAAATATTCACAAAAATCCGACGACTTTCAAACACGTCAAAAACATGATCCCAAACTAATTTGGGGGTGACGATCGTAATGGAAAAGTCGGATTTTGATTTTGAGGAGTATTTCATTATCTCAATTTTCTGACTAATTAAATATTATTAAAATAATTCAAATATTAAATTGAGCTCCAATTCACTCCAAATCTTCAAGGATTGGTTCTAATGACTAGGGTAACAACTTGGGTTGTTACACTTACTTTCACTCCTCCAACCTCTAAGTTAGCTCTCATTAGCTCTCTAAGAGTAGTTTAGTTCCTTTTAAATTATAGTACATTTGCAATTATGAGCATATCTAGGTTCAAAAATGGCAATCCCTCCTCTAACTTTACATTTAGAACCTCCTAATAGTAATGATAAGTAGTGAAGTGAGCTCCTAATCATGTTTCCATTAAACTTAAATTACCTTAGCTAGATCTCTCTAGTAAACTTAAAAGTGTAGAATTCCTATAACTTTCAATTTACACCTTTCAAATATAGAGAACTTTGCAACCTAAATCCTCCCTTATAGTACCTTAGGCCTTAAATTTAGAAAGCCTATGAGGAATATATGGCTTAGGATTAGTGTAGTATTTAGGGGCATGTTGCATGATTATACATATAAATTATTTTTTCATTTATTAAATCAAATCAAACTACTAATTTCCAAAACTTAACTACTTATAGTATTATCCTTCAATTGGCTTAGAGTTTTCTAAAGTCTAAGCCAATTGCGAGCTTAAATCTGCTCCAATCATTCTGTTAAATAACATAAATATTAGACAAGTTTGGATATCACATAATTTATAATTACTTGAATCTCTTGAAATGCTGCTTTGCTTTGAGATTATAACCTTGGACATACATATAAGATATTGTGCATAAATAAAATATTCATAACAAAACATAGGGGTTTCATATGGTGGTGGCCAAGGCAGGCTTATGGGGGTAAGGAGACCTCACGTATCCAGAGGAGGAATGTGAGTGTTTATTTTTTTTGGAAACCCTGCTTTCCTTACTTAGTTAGGCAGACGCGTTTAACTCCTCTCTCATTCTGTAACTTTGCCTGTAGAATGAAAAACTTAAAATAACTTGAACAACTTAAATTATTGGGTGATCACAATCTTATTGATTATGAGAACTTGTCATATCCATTGAGCTATGCTTATTTTTTATAGTCTTTGACTATGCCTTCTTAGCCCAAGAGGCTAAGCTCTTTCTTACTTTATTTTACTGTTCAGCTCTTACTTGTTGCACTGTAGTTTATTTACTTACAGTCTCATTTTCATGCAGTGTATGTTGCTTTACTTACTTTTCTTGCTTCACTGTTTTAGTTTGCTTTTACTTTGCATAATATCTGTTGAGCATACTTATATTTTCATTGTATAATTCCATATGCATATTTGCATTTTATAGCCTTATTAGGATGTCTTTTTCCCTTACTTATTGTTGCAGTCTAGAGCAAACTTACTTGTGAGTTCTTACTCCTTACCTACTTATTATCTTATTTACAGTTATTATACCCTTAATTTGATGTTTTAAATGCTTCACTTTTAGTAATTAATTGTATATTTGCATATGTGATATCCAACTAAATTGTAATTAAAAATTAACACAATCTTAAAATGTGCTTAGACTCTTTAGTCTAATCACTTTTTTTTTTTGTCCTACCGTATTTTACAAACCAAAATATGATAGATCAGGAGCTTTTTCTGGATAGAAGAGATGAACCTACTTCTATACATTAGTATATTTGGAAATTTCTACTTCTGCACCTTCCTTTTATTACTTTTGTGAGATTGAGAGAAATTACTTTCCTTACTCATAAACTCAATCTATAATAACTTAACTTTTGTAATATTTTTACTTTATTCTGTGATGGATTTACTTTTAATATTACTTGCTTAGTTTGGATAGTGGATCGAATGCACTTTACTAATTGCATATTTCTCTACATATATACTTCATTTCTTAACTTACACCCTCATAAAGATTCTTGGCTACACAGCACTTAATGTTGGATTGGTTTCCTTCTGATCCAATGTTAAGTACTGTGGTAACTCTCTAGTATTGGATTAGATCCCTGATCTGATATTGGGGTCGTTACATTGGCCCCGCTCATGCAGATGACCCGCGTGCGTACGTGAAGGCTCATGGTCATGGGAGTCGAGAGGCACGTGCGTGGGAATTTGATTAGGGTTAGAGAAATCTAATAATTAAAATCCCAAAAATTCAATGCTTAATATCTTCTTAATTACAAACCCAAATATATTGATGTTATATCTTAAAGTGATCAGAAAAAAACAAAGAATATTAATTTGATAATAAATTTTTATTTTGATTATTAATTTCACTAATCACTTTTTTAATTATTATTAAGGATGATTACGCTGTACTTAAGCCATTTAGCTTTCAAATTGTGCATGCTTACTATTATATTAATCCTTATGGTATAAGAATCATATATTTGCAAATATTCATGCCATTTGGGTATTATTTGGTAAAATTGCATTTTTGCATCCTCTTATGTATTAATGAAAATCATATAATGAATGATTGTATTAATGGCTTCCTAGGACCTAGGACAATATTTTATTAGATGAGATTAAGTAATTGTATATTCATTGAATTGATTAGAGTAAACCTCAAACCTTAGAATTGAGATTAATAGCTTTAATAATTAAACTTAGGAATGGAACCATGTGATCAAATCTAACTTATCATGTATAAATTGAATAGAATATAACCCTTGCCTCAGTTTCATCAAACTCAAACATAGTGCCTTGAAATCTTAGGCAATTAACATTATGTCATATCTACCCTTTGGATAAAGAATAACCCCATCACTTTTGCTATATGAAATATTGTTAATTAATATTTAAATGGAGAACCTTAAACCTAAAACACTTAATAGTCTAGAAACTTTCAAAAATATTAGGATTAAGATAGTTGTAAGTATTCCCATAGCAAAGAATTCTTGAACCTTAGAATCTCTAGTGAAAACCCTTAAAGGCCTTGATGAGAGAGCCTTAGTTAAAATCTCAATTTACTTAAGAGGATCATTAGTAAGTGATAAGATGTAAGAATATTGTGAACTTTAGAGTATAGTTCAAAAGCATTATAACTTGAGGAATATGATAACTTGGTTTTAGCAGTAATGAACTTAAACTTCAAAAACATAGATGAATTGGGGTTTTATTAATCCCAATATTTAGGATAGATAACTAATTGTAGAAAAAAATGGATATCGTATGGTTTACAATAAATTTGATAATCCTTGAGACGCTGCAAAGCATTGAGATTAAAATCTTGAATTCATACATTAAGATATTGTGCATAAAAATAAACATTTAAAATATACTTTAGAGGGTTTTATTATGGTGAACTATAGTACAACTATCATTAAGCATGTGCAAGCTATTGGCGTATCAGGAGACCACATAATTTTTATGAGGGAAAATGTGTGTTTGTAATTGACCCCATTTACGGATAGTTGAGCTGATGTACTTAACTCACTTATTTTGAGCCCACATAACAGAACTATAAAATAAATAAATCATGAAATACATATCTCATAATCTTATTGATTATGAATGTTCATTATAGTCCTATTACTATATTTTTCTAATTATTCTATCTTTTAAAATTGAAATTGCCTTACTTATTGCATTACAATAGTTTATTATTTTAGCCATACTTTGTACAATGTAGTTTTCATATATGTCACTTATATAATTATCTACACTGTCTTTTACTTAGTATATGAATCCACTAAACATATTCATATTTCTCTTAATTAATTAAATGCATATTTCATGAAATATTTTGCTAACCTATTTGATGGAGGAATGAATGAGCTAATTGAATCATAAAATCTTATCTTACCTTACATTTCTTAGTACAGTTTACTCTTTTATTCATTCCATGAAAAATGCTCCGCTTATATTAAATTGTAAATGGCTAATGTAATATCCGTTTAAGAAAGATGTATTTAATTACCCTTAATTTGTACTTAAACTTTTTAAAGTCTAATCACTTATTTTTTGTTTATTGGTTGTGCCTTATCGTATTATAAACCAAATATAGTAGATTAGGATCTTGGAGCATATTTGGTACCTACGGGATAGCCTAAGCTGTAGTAGTGTATAGAAGACTCCATTGCTTACCTTTTTATATTTAATATGTGAGGATGGTGATTTACTTTCTTATGTTTGTATAATAACTTATCTTTGATGGCTAGATTATTCTTTCATGTTGTATGATTTTATATTATAAATGATGAATACTTAATTTGGATGTTTGAGTTTCTTTCTACGCATAGAGACAGACTGAAGATACATGTTTGCGCTCACACGCAAGTGCATGTGGTCTGAAATAATAAGGGATTTGAAGTCCTAAGAATTATCCTCTAATCCTTGCTAAAGTATATTTATTTTTACTGATGTTTGAATAATGGTTTAGTTAGTGTTATTGGTTCCAATATAGCAATCAAAGTTTC
This sequence comes from Gastrodia elata, assembly GCA_016760335.1. Classification (NCBI taxonomy): domain Eukaryota; kingdom Viridiplantae; phylum Streptophyta; class Magnoliopsida; order Asparagales; family Orchidaceae; genus Gastrodia; species Gastrodia elata. Next base: position 9,933,039 of record CM028685.1, on the reverse strand, counting down.
TTTGATTAGAAATTACTAGTTGAAAAAGTAGGGAGAATTGGGTTTAATATGCAATTCATTAAAGGGGTTTCATGTAAGTACTTTTCTTTGTCAATTTTAAATGTCAAATTACTTAAATGTGTTAATTATAATCAAGTAATAATAGTCTTCCTTAAAGTGTCCCATAAATTGGACTAAGTTATGCCTAGTGCTCAGAGATGAACTCAAGAAGGTTCAATCTCAGCATATAGACCCTCACATGATCAATGTTGGTTAAATCTGAAACTTGCATCTAAGTTTTCAAATATATTATTTTAATTGTGTGATCACGTAAGCTTGATTCCACCAATTAACATCACATGTGTCAGTTCTCAGTTTAGCTAAGGAAGAGAGTCATTGGGTTAAGCGGGTTATGTCGCATCACCCACAATCACTCAACACTTCATCTTCCTCCATTAACTGGAATGAGCTATGGAGCACACTTGGTGGCTCTTGGCTCACATGCATCAAATTCTCATCTTAGCTAGAGGAACAATAGTACAATGCTCAAAATCTTATCACTAGGCTTTCAGCAGTTGTGCACATGTTCCTAAATTAAGCTAATGGTGAGTGGTGGAGCTCTAAGATCATTTAATTTTCCATCGCTCTGCTCATCATTTCAAACCCTGAGGATTTGCATTGATCATCCTCGCACTACGAATATTGTAAGGATGCTCTATGTGCATGTCCTTAGTTCTAAAAGGATAAATTAGATTGATAGTTTTCTTAGTTTAAAAACATTAACTTAAATAGATATGTTCATGACACATCATTCATCCAAGTAATTCTTCATATCAATATCAAGAAATGACTAAAGAAATTTATTCATTGAAAAAATTGAGTACAAACACTTTTAAATCCTCAAAGCATTACATGCTTATGCTCAAACCTTCCCAAGGAGGGTTTAGGCTTTAATTACAAAAGAAGTACAAGAAAAAAAATTCAAGACATTGAACCCTTGCATGGTTCTTTGCAGAAAAGAAATTAAGATAGAGATAGAGGTACAATACTATGAATTACTGTCAAGTTCACCGGATCTTCTCTACCACTGATCTCTTTCCCTTTTCTGTTTCTTGAGCTCGATTCCTCTTTCCTTTGGTGACATCATATTCCTTCCTTGGGCAGGGCTTCTCTCCTTACTTCAGCTTTTGCACTTTCAAATATTTAGAACCTTGAATGTCAAAATGGAGAACCTTTCTTAGTCTTTTCTCTCAGCTTTTATAGATCTTTAATAATTCCTTTAGCATTAGTGCAGCCACCCTTTCATCTTCTTAGGTATTAAATAACCCCTTTCATCTTCTCAGGTATTAAATAACTTTAATTGCATATTCTTTTTATTCTTTTGAGAATGAGGAGAATTAAAAGTGTTTTAGTTTAATGGCGATTATGGGAAGATAAAGTATTTGAGATTTTTGGCATTCCTTATACTGGTTTTAATGCTCTTTCCTGGCAGAAATTTTGTCGGTAACTACTATGCACTGTAGCGCGCTTGGGCGCGATGCAGCGGCCTTACTTTCAAATTTTTGTTAAGTGAATTTTTGCCTTGGCACGCTCACACGCCAAGCTCTCTGTCTTGTGTCTACTGCAGCGTGCGATAGCACCAACCTCTTTGTCTTGTGTCCGCTGCGACACGCTGTATTGCCAAGCTCTCTTTCTTGATCTTCTTTTCCATGTGATAGCGCCGAGCTCTCTGTATTGTGTCCGCTATGGCACGCGATAGCGCCGAGCTCTCTGTCTTGATCTGCTTTGGTGCACGATATCACCAAGTTCTCTGTCTTGAGAGCGCTACAGCGCGATAGCACTAAGCTCTCTGTCTTGAGAGCACTGCAACGCGTCGTGGCGCACCGGGCCGCTGGGGCGGTTTTGTTCCATAATTTTTATATTTATGCTAGATTTTAATTTGTTCATCTTTTATCCTAAAAAAGCAGTGGACATTCATTGATGTTTACATTTCTAACAGAAAAGTGTTTGCCTTTATTAGCTTATTTTACTATAAATCTTTGATTTATCACATATATTCGCTAAATAATGGATTTATAATGTGCTAATCCAGTATTAAGTACTACAGTAATACTCATTATTATGTTAAATCGCCAAATCTTATAATGGGGTATTACACCCCTTATGTTGGAATAGCATCTCTAATCTAAGGTAATGACTCACAATAACCCATAATATTCATTTAATTGCACTAGTCCAGCATTTAGGCATTACAGAGTCATTCAATATAATAACTTATCATGATCATACATAAGTTAAGCCATCCAATCTAAGGACTTATCAGGATCATATGCAGGATCCTTTACTTCAATTTTACCCAAATGATCTCTCACCATGTTCTCTATAATATGTACATATTATTAAAGGTGGATCTTCTCTTTGTCTTACTAAACCTCATAATCCCTTATCATCTAAGTCATCATCGAAAGTCATCTTCCATAGAAATGCCACTTCTCCTACAATTTGGGCCAAGATTGATCTCATAGGAGTATTCATTTCTAGCAAGTGGCCAAAAAATCATGTCGTTGCCTATACCTATTTTGATGTCCAGGAGAATCAGGTTGTGGTTGGTGTTAATAATTCCTCATATTCATTATTCTAGAATTTGCTTATGTTGATCTTGAATCATAGCTATGAAAGTCTCTAAACCTTCCTCAATGATTTGTTTTGTCCTCATTTGGTTCAACTTGAAATTGTTGTCTTAAAATTTGCTAAACTTTTAATAAACATGCAACACAAAATTGGAATGCTAAGTATTTGAAAATAATGAACTAATGCAATAAAGGAACTAACATTGACTAGTGACTAGGGATTATTTCAATATCAATTTAAATGTGGCTCATTCAATACTATATGATGGCTATTTTAGTGGCACATGTGCTCACAAGGGGTCACAAGATTTTGGATAGGTCTTGAGATTAGTTGGCTACTGAGTTATGGTGGAGCTCACTACAATCAGGCAAGAATACATAGTCACACAAGACTTGCAATTTATATGTAAATTTCTTAATATTAATATTGACAAAAAAATCCATTCTAAGAGACTTAAATGCAAGAAAATTGTATGACTACCTCACAAGAAGGCAAACAAATTATCTCGTACTTGCCAAAATTCTTGCCTTCCCCTTTCTCAATTAGGTGCTTCAATATCTATTGGTTATTGCTGGAGTGTTGCTTAGGATCTCAATTTTCCAACACTGCTATAACAACCAAGGTTACAACCTTAACTAATCTAGGTTTGTTAAACCATAATATGGTCATTATTATGTTCTAAACATCATTAAGGCCTAACCCTTAGAACTTGGGGTTAGTTGGTTCACAAAAATAATTAAGTATAATTTTGAATACCATGAAAATTTGCTAAGTTAAATTGACCTCCAATCAAAAGTATGAGGGCATATTTGAGTTTCCCACATCAAAATAAGCTAGGGGTGCAAGTTTCATAATTTTTTGACTAGTATTTTAAAAATAATTCACAAAATTTAAATTGTATTTTTATGTAAATAAAGACTTTAGGATTTTAATTAAATAAATCAATTTTTGGATTTATTTAAATCATTTGTTCAAAATTGCAAAAAATCATTGTGCTCGACCGTACACGAAACACCCGATTCAGAGGATCTCGGATGTTTTGCATTTTGAGGATTTAATCAGATGCCTCTAATTGGCCCTACTCACTGTCACATGTTCTATTTAAATGGTGCCTGTTGGATTACACCTTAGATCCAACGACTATAATAGCTCCCGTGATCGACCGTTACTATTCAGGTGATCTGAACCATCTGGACCATTCCGCCTTTTATGATCAAGGATTAAATGGCACTGGAAACTTCCATTCCTATTCAACATAGTCTCCCTTCTAAAATTGCTTCTAGCAACATCCCAATTGCTACTACCATGGTAGTACGAGGGGAAATATTGTCCCCCTTAACTCCTCTGCACCTCAATGGCATTAGTGGTCATCAGTTCTAGGGCTTGCCCTCATTAGGTTGAGCCAAAGTCACAGCTCTCGGGATGCCCCATGGGATCCCACCTTACTCTCCCATTAGACTCCTTCATGCTATAAATATTGTAAGGAATTCTTAGTGAGTCCCTTTTGCTCATTGTGGAATCAAGTTCTAGTCCTTAACTACCCTTACCTGGCCCTATATTCTCTTGCTACCCTGTAGCAACCCTAAGACTCCTTCATGCTAAATCTGAACTTAGTTAAGTCCTAATTAAGTTGCCAGTAGGTTCAAATCATCATTAGGACCAAACCATAGAAATTTGAGATTCATTGGATCAAAGTTGTATTTATTGATTTATTTTAATCAAATTGAATGCCCTGAAAATTAGCTAAATTAAATTGACCTTCAAATCAAAAATTGATTTCATTTTTGAATTTCTCACACCCAAATTAACTAATGATGAAGTTTTAAGAATTTTTGGAGATCATTTAGACCTAATTTGATATTTAAATTCAATTAGAGTAAATATTAATTAAATTATATATTATTTTTCTTAAACCCAATCCTAACAGTCATATACACCGGCCATCTGACCGTTTCTGCCTTTCCTCCATTACATTGGACAATCCTGATATACAAGGTAACCCGAATCCAATCCAATTGTCAAACGAGGACTAGGATCATGCCACCAGGATTAATCCCAGCACTGTTCACTATCATTCTCAATTTTTTCGAAGGGTCCTAACGGGATCCCAATGGCTTGCCACCGTGGTAGTATGGGAAAGGATCTTTTCTCCCATTAACCACTTAGCCTCAAACAGAATTAAAGCCTTAAAGTTCTGGGTTTTCCCTCATCGAGCCAAGCCCAATCAGTGAATTCTTGGGCTAGCCATGGATGGCCAGCCTGAGCTTCCTAGTAAGCTCCCTGATAAATTTGAAATTTATATTAAATAAAGTGATAAAAATATCATAAAACACCATTCACAATAGCCTACATTGAAGAAATTATGTGCATTTTCAAGTAAATTAAAGAAACTCCAAATTCTAGAGCAAATGAAGGAACTCTGGGTGAAAATTGCTACAGTGTCACAACAGATTAAGATTTAATGAAGCACTTGGAGCCATCTACAAAGGCATGGGATACAAACCATTGCAGTGCGCCCCAGCGCGCCAAGGCGGGTCTAACCCGAGAGCTCGGCGTTATCGCTCACGGCGGCAAATCAATAAGGAAAATGGACTCAGCACAGAAGATACAAGGCTAATCAGCCGCAATGCACCCAAGCGTGCTGCAGTGCACCATAATGGAGCAAACCCGAGAGCTCCACGTTATTGTGCGCTGCAGCGGGTCCTTCCAAAACACCAGTATTACAACATAAAAGAAGCCCTCACCACAGCGCGCCACAAAGTCTCAACCCAAGACTCTAGTACTACTGTGCGTTGTAGAGGACCAAACTTGAGAGCTCAGCACTATTGCACGCCGCAGCAGTTATTTACAAATTATAAGCCTGTAACTCAAAATGCTACAGTGCGCCCTAGCGCTCCAAGTAGAAACGCCCAAATTTGTGCATTTATGGCAACCTGGGGAAGACCGAAAATTCTGATCTTTAGCCTTCCCCATCCACTTGGAACCCCAAATAACATTGAACTCTATAGTATTCCAAGAGAATATTGGAATATTTCTTTATGACTGGCCAAAAATCCAAGGGAAAGAGGGAGTTAACAAAAATTAATGCAAGGAGATTGTGAAGAGGATTATAAATACTGCCAAGGAAAACTGAGCAGGATTTCCATATTTAACATTCTTAAGACTAAAAAGGGGAGGCTGTAAGAGGAAAAAGAAGAGAACTCTCCAAGGGGAAAGAGGAGGACCGTGAAGAGTAAAGAGAAGAAGATAGCAAAGGAAAGCAAGAGAAGTCAAGTAGAAGCAAAGGAGGAAGACCAAGAGAACCCTAGAAAACCCCTGGGTGTTTCCTAGTACTCTTCCTAAACTCTATTTCTTTTTTTTTTGTTATAAATCGATGTTAAGGTTTACTTTCTTTTGTATGTATGCTCTTATTTATTATGTAATGGAAAGCTAAATCTCCTTGAAGATGGTTGAGATGTGATTGTAGGAAAATATAAGATTGAATTGATGTTATAATGGATTTGTTTAAAAGAATAAGATTGATTGTTGTTTTACTATTTATTAATATAGAATGAATGCCTGGATGAAATTCTGTTAAAAATCTCTTTATTAAAACAAAAAAATAAAATAAAATATCCATAAAAAATAACTTGAGTTCCAAGCTCATCAATTGGACTCGAGTAAGGAAATTAGTGCAAGTAGAGCATGAGAATTATGTGACAAGCTGTAACAACCCAAGATTATTACCCAGCTTAATTTTAGCCTAATTGTATCGTAATTATTATTCAATTAGTTTATCTAGTCATTAGAACCAAACCCTGAAGGTTTAGAGTGATTCAGAGCCCAATTGATTATTTTAGATTATTTTAATATTTAATTAATTAGAAAATTGAGGTATTTATTTTGACCTCAAAATTGAAATCTGACTTCGCCGTTGCGATCGTCACCCCCAAATTAGCTATGGGCGATGCTTTGGAGGCATTTGGAAGTCGTCGGATTTTTGCGAATATTTTAATATAATTAAATGCACCGGAAAATGAAATAATTAAATAATCGTCGGAATTAAATTTCGACCTTGCCGTTGAATTCCTCGCCCCCAAATTAGCTAGGGGTGAACTTTTGAGATTTTTCGAAGCATGTTTCTAAAACCTGAATTTTTAAATAATTAGATAAAATAAATAAATACTTATTTAGTACTTAAATTGTAATTTCTCCCCCCCCCCCCTTTCCTAGTTGGCTTCCCTCATTCGGCTGGCCATGCTCTACTCTCCTACTCCATCCTCCCCCTTTCTCTTTATTAAGGAGGAGCACAGCCTCTTTTTATGCTTGCTGAAAATTTTCTCATCTCCCCCTCGTCCATTGTTAAGTCCTTGTGCTGAAGAAGAAAGCTCATCCCCAAGGTCTTGAAAAAAACAAAAGTCCTCTTTTTCCTCTTGTAAGGTCTAAGGTACCCATTGATTCCTCACCTTATCTCCTTCATGTTACTACAATGCTTGAATGTATCTATAGAAGTCTATAAACATGTATGGAAGCCATTAAGGCTCATTGAGGTAGCTTATTTATTCGAAAAATGCATCCCTGTTTTCGTCCATTTTGCATACCCTGTCATTTATCTATATTTTTTATATAGCTAGGATGCTCCGTTTGTACCAATTTTAGTGTCGATGGAAAGGTATCGGAAAGACCTTTTCATTGATATATAGCACGACTCATGAAATGCTATGGATTGAGAGTATTTGAGCTTGAAAGTAGGCCCTTACGGATTTCACACCTGGCGAAATTACCGTCTGGCGCTGCAACACGCTGGAGCGCCCAAGTTGCAAACTGGGCCACTGCAGCGTGCCATAGCGCTGGTGCGCTGCAGCGAGATGCAGCGGCATTTTGATAAAATCTTAGGAAGTCAATTAAATGACTAATTGAACAATAAAAATTGCAAATGGACCGTTGCAGCGCGCTGTAGCGGGCTGCAGCGGAATTTTCAGAAAATCTTAGGAAATTAAAAAAATAAAATTAATTGAACAGTATTTTTGCAAGTTGGACCGCTACAGCGCGTCATCGCGCGCCACAGCGCACCGTGGGGCTAAAACCGCCACCGCACGCTGCAGCGGCGGAAGCGCCCCAGCACGCTACAGCGCTAAAAATGCCAAAGCACGCTGTAGCGGCTTAAGCGCCACAGTGCGCTACAGCGGTAGAAGCGCCACAGCAGATGCGCTGCAGCGCGCTCTAGCGCCCAAAATTACAAAACTGCCAGAATTTTTTGAAAAACTGCCCATAATTGGCTGAAATGGCCAAAACTTCACTGTTTTTACATTTTAAGGTCCCTAGGACCCTAGTGAGACTGAATTATATCAAATATGAACCTATTTTAGTTAAAATTGAATATTGCATAAAATTCTATATGAAAATTAAGCTGAAACCTTGTTATTTTTAATAAGTGCTCAAAACCTACTATGTACCTTAAGGGTATTTTGTGACAAATGCTAAGTAATAGAATCTTAAATATTTATATTGAATAGGTATATCTTAATAACCAAATGACATAAAACCTAAGTCTTTTTAGATTTGTGATTAAATGCTAATCCCATTAATTTGATTTAGAATTTGATTAGCATTAATTACATTTTTGCCCTATGGCATCTTTATATTTATATGCTTTCATGATATTAGGATATATGTTAGAAAACTCTAAATATTTATTTGGACACCTAATTGTGCGTAATTGATATTAAACTATAATTAAACCTAAGAATCTTGATAATTTGATTAAGTAGATGATAGTTAATCTAAACCTAAAATTGTCAACAATAATACACTAATAATATATTGATATATCTTTGACCTTTAAATTAACCTTTGGTCTTAATGGTAGAAGGATTAGGGGTTAAACCCTAATCTGTCTTGATTAAGATCTAAACCTTAATCACTTAATCAATTAATTTAATTGTAAGATAATTCAATTAACATTATTCCAATAATGCATATGATTTGATATTGATTTTAAATCATTAAATTAGAAGTGCTAAGGTTAATATTGAATATGTGCGATTGAATCATCTGAATCTAGACTTTAGATCTTTGATTTTCTCTTATATAAGACTATTAGCATAAAATGGGTAATAAAATTGTAATGATGCATAAAATGGGTAATAAAATTGTAATAATTTACAAAATGATCTAACTCTAATAAGATCTTTGATTTCATCCCATGATTATAGAATAGAAAAGGATCCGATGAATTTTAATCATCTGATCTGATCACTTTAACCTAAGTCTAACAAGTAAACTTTAAAAAATAGAAAAGTGAGATCTTGAGGGTCTTACTTTAGGATTATTCTTGAAATATTTAAAGAACTTTAATTATTGATATATTGAGGTAGGAAGGGCTTTTGAAACTTTCTGAGGTAGGAAACTTAGATGATCCTTCATAACTTTAGAAGTTGAACTTGATACCTTGTGGTAGGAATCACCTAAAGCAATTAGAATGGAACTTACTCCTTGCGGTAGAAATCAATATTGAGTGATTCTTAGATCACATCCTTGGAGCCTTATGTAGGACACACCTATATATAGTAAGGATTAATAGCTTTGATAAATCCTTGTTGATTAAATAGAATCTTTTGAACCCAAATTATTAGATGGGTATAGTAGGGTATACCCATAGTACTGGATTATTTCAGTAATATTTAGGATTGGTTGATTCACTCCAATATGGACTTATGACCAGGTGCTATCCCGAGGGATTAGATGAATATAGTCCCATTAGAGTAAATCTTCCAAGACTAAGAGTGTTATAGTTAGTGAACAAGATCCTTAGTTTGAGATATAAACTGCGATCAGGTTTCGTCTCCTATCGTAGTGCGCTTCGAAAAGTGCAGTTTAAGCAATCTAAGTATCTTAAGTTACTTTGTGTAGAACACAAAGTATACTTGTAGTTAGGTCATTTAATGGCTTAGCTTGATATATAAATTGTGATCGGGTTTTGCCTCCTATCGTAGTGCGCTTCGATAAGTGTAGATTAAATAAGATAAGGGTTAGAACTACCTCTCTTGCAAACATGCTAATTATGTGTATACAATCATCCCAGCTAATGATTTTTAAATAAACTCTCAACTTTAACCTATTATCGAGATTAGAATTTATGAGTCATAATCCTTTTAGTACGATTCTGCATAATAGAGACTTTGGATTTATTATCAAATTATAAAGTATTTTTTAGATTTATCTCATGTAGTTTAGAAGCATGAGCATGAGCATAAGCATGATGTGTGAGTATCAGGATTATGTACAGGTATCAGTGATAATTTATGGGTTACAAAATGTTGCATACATTGAGTGGGGAATTTCAGGATGCATCGGCATCATCAGTAAACGGTATTCCCAATTGGATGTATATATACATTGGACCGTACTACTCATAGTAGTTCAATAATATTTTTGTTGCATATCAGCAGCATACAATATTGTGGCATATTCAGATGCATAGTTTCAGTGACATACAGCATAGTTTTACATATGAATACTCTGTTTTAGATTTATTACTATTTTGATTTACTTTCAGTATTCAGTATAGTTCAGCTTCATTTTACTTTATTTCACTTTTGTATAGTTTTATACAGTTTTACGCTTTCAGTTATCTTTATAGTATTTTTGCAAATTTTATTACATTATGTAAATGTTAAATGAATAATTAGAACTGCTTAGATTAATTTCGATGTGTTAGACTTATTGTCTAACACAGGGTACTTTTGGGATCTGACAATTTGCTATATCTTGAATATTATATTGAGCTAGGTCAGGAGGACACTCAGGAGAGGAGGAGCCCGTGGAGCACTAATGGACTCTTCTTCAACTTTACTTTTCTGCTTAGTTTATTTTCAGTTCAGTACTTAGCTTTTATGTCTGTTTTAGTAGAATGTTTGTAATAATTCTAGATGTATTTTCCTTTCTTTTTTGAGTGAATGTTTTTATACAGCTTCTATGATGAATATTTTTAGATGTTTGCTTTAAGCTTCTGCACTCTGTTATATACTACTTTTACTTAGTATTGTGATGTGATCAACATATGGAAATGCTGATATCTTATACATCTATTGGATTCCTATTGTATTCTAAATCCAATATATGTATTTGTCTAATACTTAGGATAAGGATACTACTCTTATCTTAAGTATTAGCTCTCAACCCTCCTTGAGGTTGAGTCAGCAGCCCTTCAGATGGGTTCAGTTTTCAGCTATTTGGAGAGATGGAATATTCCTCCCCGAGTGGTGCGCCGCTCCACCGTTGAAATTGATCATAACTGTCTCTTTTGCGTGCGGTGACGGGGCGGGGAACTACACAAGCTCTCAAGCTCACTTGCACATTTCCTTAAGAACTCTTTCAAGATATTAATGCTTGTGATCCAAGTTACCATCAATTTATGCTCTACAGCTCAGCAAAGTAGAAGGAATGAGAGGATGTTGGAAATCCAACGGATTATGTGACATAGTCCATTGGACCCAATGCATCCTCTCATATAGTTAAACCGCGTGTGTCAGCGCATGACGCAAATTGATGAAAATCAAGTTTGTGAGATCAAATAATTAAAAGATAATATTTTGAAGACCTAGACGTAAGAAATCAAAAATTAAATACAAATCAAGATCTCATGAAGGTTCACGTGCCGAGGAAGAACTCCAAGAGGTGTTCTCCTTGCAGCACTAATCTGAACTTGTTTTAATTAGAGGTTAACTCTAATTCAAATCATGTTCACTTGATTAAATTAAGCATAGAAAAATCAGTTTATACATTTCAATAATGAAGTAACAACACCAAGTCTTTACAAGTTCTACAATGAAACCCTAACTCTCTCCTTTTAAAAAAATCGTATCTTACTCTAAAGTTAATTGTATTGTTAATTTAGGAACCATCTAAAACTAAAAAAATCAATATTCTAAACATTAGTATAAGAAAATATAACTTAGTAATAAGATGCCATTCCCTGAGGATGATAAATTCCCGGAAGTCACCTTCCACTTATCACTTCAGACCACGTACACTTGCGTGCCAGTGCAGACACGAAATTTAGGTTTGTCAAATTTTTGGCGTCGTTGCCGGGGAACAATTTTATTTTGTATTTAGTACAGCTTCTTAGTAATTAATGATTTAGACCTTTTGCTTTTCTGTGCATACAATTTTTAGTTAGCTATAATTATATGCCACTTGACTTGTAGAACTAACTAGGTTGGAAGTTAGTTGTTGTGATTTCTAAAAAAGTTGTAAAATCTGGTGCATGCTGAAATTTCTATAATCCTAAGTGCTGAATTTTTTACTGCTTGCTAAATTTATGTTGATTAAAATTATATTACTGCATTGAGAACTGTTGAACTGTGCTTGAAACTGTATGAAAACCTTAATTGTTGAATTGTTGAACTATTGAACTTGCATTGAATTCATTATTGAATTGAATTAATTTATGCTAGCTGTAAGTTTCTGAATTACATAAATAGAAGATGTGCTGTTGATTTATTATTTGACTCTAAAATTGAGCGTAATTACTTAAGGGCTAGGAGAGAATGAGCAAATCTTAACCAACTTCATTTAGAAATGGATCACCTATAAGCTAATTCCTTAAAGCCACCTATGATTATAAGTGGTAGAGCATTAAGATACTATGCCCTCCTTATTATAGGAGGAGTTCATAATGCAATTGTCAGGCCCCAAATTCAAGCTAATAATTTTGAGATTAAACCTTCAACTTTGAACATGGTCCAGAATAACCAATTTAGTGGGCTAGCCTCAGATGACCCAAACGCTCATATCTCAAACTTTCTCAAACTGTGTGATACCTTCAAGATGAATGGAGTTTCGAATGATGCGCTTATATTAAGACTCTTTCCATTTTCGCTAAGAGAAAGAGCTAAAATGTGGCTAACTTCTTTGCCAGGTGAGTCAATTAGGACGTGGGATGATTTAGCTAGAAAGTTCCTAGCTAAATACTTCCCACCCGCTAAACTGCAAGGCTAAGGAATGAGATCTCTAATTTCTCACAACAAAATGGTGAGAATTTGTACGATGGGTGGGAGCGTTATAAGGACTGTTTACGACACTGCCTACATCATGGATTTCCCTTATGGTAGCAAGTAAACGTTTTATAATGGATTAAATGCGCCAACTAGAACCTTAATTGATGCTGCCTCGAGGGATCTTTGTGTAGCAAAATACAAGAAGAGGCTTTTTACCTCCTAGAATAATGGTAAACAACGCTTATTAATGGCCAATTGAAAGGTTTAATGTAAGAAAAAGGAAGGTAACCAGATGAATGAAGTAAACTTGATTTCTAAGTTAAAAATCAAATTTCCCAATTAAATCAAATACTGGAAAGTATGCAAAAAGATTCTTATAATGGGAATATTAGTGAAATGGAGGGAGTCAATGTTGTCTTAAACTATAGGAGTAACCAAGGAAAGGAAAGAAGGGGATTATAACAATCCCTTAAAGAGTTTAGAACCTCCACCGTTGAATTCATGAATAAAACAGATGCAAAATTAAATAGAGATGAATACACTCTTGAGATAAGAGAAAACTGTTAAAAGAATTGAGGTGCAGATAAAAGAAATCTTGAACCAAGTTAGTTAACCAGCCCTAGTTGGAGCTATAAGAGATTATGAGAATGAATCAGGAAATTCAATCACATTGAGAGGTGAAAAAATTACTGAACCTGTGGTATTTAGAAATTTTGAGGAAAGATCTAAGGTTTTAAGAGAGAAATTAATGGAGGAATAAAATTCTAATTAAGCAAGGGAGAAGGAAGTGAGGGAAAAAACTCAAACTCAATTGACTAAACAACCTGAGAGTATTCCTAATATTCCTTGCCCTATAAGAATGGCTAGAGAGAAATTAGACATTCAATTTAATAAATTTTTGGAAGTATTCAAAACCCTCCATATAAATATTCTTTTTGCTGAAGCATTGGAGCAAATGCCTAGCTATTCCATGTTCATGAAAGACATCCTCTCTAAGAAAAGAAAGATAAATGAAAAATAAACCATAGCTTTAACTGAAGAATGTAGTGCAATTTTTCAACAAAAAATTCCCATCAAAAGGAAGGATCTAGGGAGCTTCACTATCCCATGCACTATAGGAAACCATTCATTTGAAAAAGCTCTTTGTGACATAAGGGCCTCCATTAATTTAATGCCCTTCTATATATTCAAGAAACTAAGAATTGATCAATCAAAACCCACCTCAGTTCTCCTTTAACTAGCTGATAGATTTGTGAAAGCCCCTATGGGAATCTTGGAAAATGTTTTTGTCAAGGTTGATAAGTTCATCTTCCTAGCTAATTTCATAATCTTTGAAATGGAGGATGGAAACCAAGAGATCCCTATAATTATAGGTAGACCTTTTCTTGCAATCGATAAGACTATGATAGATGTGGATAAGGGGGAGTTGAGCCTCCGTTGTGAGGGAGAGCAGGTAAGGTTTAATATAAAAGATTTGATGAGGCTCCCTATTAAGCCAAATAAAGAATGTTGGAAAGTGAATTTGATGGAGGAGATGCTAATTTCAGGAAATGTTGGGAGTCTGATTTAGAGGAAGGAGAGGAAGCTGTAGATTTTGAGGTAAAAAACAAGGTTGATGAATTAATTCAGGAAAGGAAGAAAATACAGTTATCTATTGATGAACTTTATGAATTGAAACTAAAACATTTGCCCAATCACCTAAAGTATGTTTATCTAGGGGAGGGAACATCACTACCTATAATCATTTATGCTTTATTAAGCCCAGCCCAGAAAATTAAATTGTGTGAGCTGTTGAGAGAACATAAGAGGGCAATTGGATGGAGCATTGCTAATTTGAAAGGAATAATCCCCAATTTATGCATGCACCACATCCTGTTGGAAGACAACTCTAAATCATTCATAGAACCTCAAAGGAAATTAAACCCAAACATAAAGGAAGTGGTGCATAAGAAAATTATTAAGCTCCTTGATGCTGGATTATTTTTCTAATTTTTGACAACCCTTGGGTAAGCCCAATTCATGTGGTACCCAAGAAGAGTGGGATAACTATGATCCTTAACAAAAATAATGAATTAATCCCAACTATGAAACTGATAGGGTGGAGAGTCTGTATTAACTATAGAAGACTAGACAAAGCTACCCGGAAGGATCACTATCCTTTCCCATCATTGATCAGATGCTAGATAAGTTGGCAGGAAACCCATACTTCTATTTTATTGGTGGTTATTCAGGGTACAATCAGATTTTGATAGCCCCAGAAGACAAAGAGAAAATAACATTTACTTGCCCTTATGGTATATTTGCATTTAGAAGGATGCCCTTTGGGTTATGCAATGCCCCTACTACCTTTCAAGGGTGTATGATGGCCATCTTTTCGGATATGATTGGAGAATTTTTAGAAATATTTTAAGGATTATTTTTAGTAGTGGGTAAATCATTTGAGGATTGTTTAACAAATCTAAGTAAGGTTCTAAGAAAATGTGAAGAAACTAACCTTATCTTAAATTGGGAAAAATGTTATTTTATGATAGGAGAGGGCATTGTATTAGGCCACCTTATATCTAGGAAGGGAATTGAGGTAGACAAAGCCAAGATTGAGGTGATTGAAAAGTTGCCACCACCTACCAATGTGAAGGGAGTTAGAAGTTTTATTAGGCACGCAGGGTTCTATAGAAGGTTCATCAAGAAGGATTTCTCAAAAATTAGTTTATCGCTGTGCAGGATTCTATGAAAGGATGTAGAATTTGAATTTGATGAAAACTGCATAAAGGGATTCAATGCAATAAAATCTACTCTAATCTCAGCCCCTATAATTTCTACACCTAGCTGGGATATTCCTTTCGAAATGATGTGTGATGCTAGTGATTGTGCTATGGGAGTAGTCTTAGGACAGCAAAGGGAGAGAACTTTCTATTCCATATATTATGCGAGTAAATTAATGGATGAATCTCAAAGGAACTATGCCACCATAGAAAAAGAATTATCAGCAACTGTTTTTGCATTCAACAAAATCATGCCTTATCTTATTTGGTCAAAAACAATTGTCTGCACGGATCATGCTGCAATCAAATATCTTCTTCAAAAGAAATAAGCAAAACCAGGTCTCATACATTGGGTTTTGCTTTTATAAGAATTTGATTTAGAAATTCGTGACAAGAAGGGATGTGATAATGTGGTGGCTGATCACCTCTCAAGATTGACCCATTTAACTCATAAAGAATGTGAAGAAATATGTGAGACTTTTCCCGACGAGCAGCTTTATACGATTGTAACAAGTAGACCTCCTTAGTTTGCTGATTATGCTAACTATCTTGCATGAAAGGTGATCCCAAAAGAGTTTAATTTTCAATAAAAAAAAATTCTTTGCTGACATTAAAAACTACTTTTGATATGACCTCTTTCTATACAAATATTGTGCTGATCAACTTCTAAGGAGATGCGTGCCTAAATCTTAAGCAAACAACATCTTATATCATTGCCACTCATCCCCTTATGGAGAGCATCATGGGATAGATCGCACAGCGGCAAAGGTGCTGCAATCTGGTTTTTACTGGCCAAAATTATTTAGGGATGTTGCTAAATTTGTAAGAAGCTATAGCAAATGTCAAAGAATGGGGAATTTAGGAAAGAGAGATGAGTTACCTTTGAATGGAATTTTTGAAGTATAGCTATTTGATATTTGGGGCATTGACTTTATGAGACCATTCCCTGCCTTTAAATCAAACATTTACATTTTAGTGGGGTTGAATACGTTTATAAATAGGTTGAAGCTGTGGCATGTGCAAATAATGACGCAAAGACTGTAATTAAATTTTTAAAAGATAATGTCCTAGCTAGGTTTGGTACATCCCGTATCTTATTAAGTGATGGAGGAAAATACTTTTGCAATAGATAGCTAGAAACCTTTCTGAAAGGGTATGGGATAAAGCATAAGGTAGGCATGGCTTACCACCCTCAAACCAGCGATCAAGTAGAAGTATCAAACCGTGAATTAAAGCAAATTCTTAAGAAAATAGTTAGTAAAAAGAGAAGGGACTGGTCAATGAAAATGAATGATACACTATGGGCTTATAAGATAGTTTTCAAAACCCCTTTAGGAATGTCTCCCTACAAGCTAATGTATGGGAAGTCATGTCACTTGCCAGCTGAGCTGGAACACCGAGCCTTTTGGGCAATTAAGAAGCTAAATCTTAATTTCAAGTAATCTGGAGAAAAAAGAATTCTGTAACTGGATGAATTAGATGAATTTAAGATGAATGCTTATGAGAGTGCCAAGCTGTACAAGGAGAAAACAAAGAAATTGCATGATAAATTAATAAAGTCCAAACACTTTGAACTTGGAATGAAAATGCTACTATTTAACTTCAGATTAAAGTTGTTTCCAAAAAAGTTGAAGTCAAGGTGGATGAGCCCATTCACAATAGAGAAAATATATCCCCATGGGGGTGTTGATATCACTTCATCTGAGGGGACACTAAAGGTGAATGGGCAACGTCTAAGACCTTATTTAGATGAACTTAACTTGCAGTATAAAGAAGAATGGACATTGAAGGACCTTCCTAAGGAAGGAATCACTTAGTGGACTCCAATTACGTCAGGCTGAGATGTAAAAACAAGCGCTTAGTGGGAGGCAACCCATGTAAATAAGATTGTATTATTTGCTATTTTTATATTTCTGGGTTTGTTTTGCTTTCTGTATTACAATTTGAAATTCAATAAAATAAATTTTGGATTTTCTGCACCCTTATCGCTTGGCTATACATGTATGAAAAGTTACATTTATGAACAAATCAATTCCATAGATTCAATCTTAAACTCAAATGTGTAAACTCATGGACACTATCAAGCTTGACAGATTTAGGTGATAGATCAATATTTCAATCCTTCACTTCCTCTAAGGAAAAAGGCTCTTGTGAAGTTTAATTCCAATAATTTGAATTGTTTATGTCATGAAATCCAAGTGTGGGGGAGGGAAAAACCTAAGGAAATAAAAACTATAAATTGGCAAGGTGTGAGTGAGCAATTGAGTGTGATAGGCTCTTGTAGGACTTAATAACAACAAGGAATCAAATCAAGGATGAAGAAAAATATCTCTCCCTTGAGCTGAAAATTTCAAAACAAAATTAAATGGGGTGATGAAAAATATCTCTCCCAAGTGAAAGAAAATGAGAAAATTAGGATGAAGAAAAATATCTCTCCTAAGAATTTACATGTTCCTTGTGAATCATAAGAAAGACCACACGCGGCACAGCACTCTTGTCAATCACCTTTGCTAGCTAAGGTTGAAAAAAAAAATCCTAAGGTAATTACCCAATCACCTCATGAAGACTTAAGCACTACCTTTAGAGTTTAGAATTGAATGTAACAAAAGGCCTAAAACTGAAGGTAGGAAGGTAGAAAGTATTGAAACACTGAAATCACCATAATCTGAAGCCAAGGTTCTGTGACTTGAGTATAGCACATTGACATTCCAAATTGAATCCATCAATTGAAAATTCAGAAAATACTTTTGAACTTACTCGAAGACGAGTAAGGATTTAAGTGTGGGGGTGTGATAAATCTAAGATTTATATCAAATAAATTGATAAAAACATCATAAAACACCATTCACAACATCTTACTTAGAATAAATTATGTGCATTTTTAGGTAAATTGAAGAAACTCCAAATTCTGGAGCAAATGAAGAAAATATGGGCAAAAACTGCTGCAGCAGCGCCCAGTGCGCTGCAACACGCCATAACAGATTAAGGTTTACTGAAGCACCTAGAGCCATATGCAAGGGCTGAGGACACAAACAGCTGCAGCACACCCCAGCATGCCAAGGCAGGTCTAACCCGAGAGTTTGGCGCTATCGCGCGCCACGACGAATCAATAAGGAAAATGGACTCAGCATAAAAGATACAAGGCTAATCCGCCACAACATCACGCGGTAGCGCGCTGCAGCATGCCATAGAGGAGCAAACTCAAGAGATCTGCGCTATCGCGCTCCGCAGTGGGTCCTACCAAAACACCAGGATTACATCATTAAAGAAGCCCTCATCACAGGGAGCCACAGCAGTCTCAACCTGAGAAATTGGCTCTACCGCGCACTATAGCGGACCAAACCCGATAGCTCAGCACTATCGCGCACCGCAACGATTCTTTACAAATTATAAACCTGTAGCTCAAAACACTGCAGCGCGCCCTGCGCGCCGTAGCGCTCCAAGCAGAAACACCCAGATTTGTGCATTTATGCCAACCTGGGGATGACCTAAAATCTTGATCTTTGTCCTTCCCTAGGCACTTGGAACCCCAAATAACATTTAACTCTACAGTATTCAAAGAGAATATTGGAATATTTCCTTATGGTTGGCCAAAAATCCAAGGGAAAGAGGGAGTTAACAAAAATTAATATAAGGAGGCTGTAAAGAGGATTATAAATACTACCAAAGAAAACTGAGGCAGGGTTCCCATATTTGACATTCTTAAGACTAAAAAGGGGTGGCTACAAGAGGAAATAGAAGATACCTCTCCAAGGGGCAAAAGGTGGATTGTGAAGCGTAAAGAGAAAAAGACAGCAAAGGAAAACAAGAGAAGTCAAGTAGAAGAAAAGGAGGAAAACTAAGAGAACCCTAGAAAACCCTTAGGTGTTTCCTAATACTCTTCCTAAACTATTTTTACTTTTTTTCTATTGTAAACTGATATCAAGGGTTGCTTCCTTTTGCATGTATGCTTTTATTTATTCTGTAATGGAAAGCTAAATCTCCTTGGAGAGGGTTGGGATGTGATTGTAGGAAAATGTAAGGTTGAATTGGTGTTGTAATGGATTTGTTTGAATGAATAAAATTGATTGTTGTTCTACTGTTTATTATTATAGAATGATGCCTGGATGAAATTCTATTAATAATCTCTTTATTAAAACAAAAAACTAAAATGAAATATCAATAAGAAAAGAACTTGAGTTCCAATCTCATCCATTATACTAGAGCAAGGAAATTTGTGCAAGTAGAGCATGAGAATTACGTGATAAGTTCTCAATCTCACTTGCACATTACCTTAAGGACTCTTCCAAGGGATTGATGCTTGTGAACCAAGTTTCCATCAATTTATGTTCTGCAGCTCAGCAAAGTAGAAGGGATGAGAGGACGTTGGAAACCCAACAGATGATGTGACATAGTCCATTGTACCCAATGCATCTTCTCATCTAGCTAAACAGTGTGTGTCAGCGCATAATGTAAATTGATGGAAATCAAATTTGTGAGTTGAATAATTAAAAGATGATATTTTGAATACCTAGATCTAGGAAATCAAAAATTAAATACAAATCAAGATCTCATGAAGGTTCATGTGCCAAGGAAGAGCTCCAAGATGTGCTCTCCTTACAGCACTAATCTGAACTTATTTTCATTGGAGGTTAACTCTAATTCAAACAATGTTCACTTGATTGAATTAGGCATAAAAAAATTAGTTTATACGTTTCAATAATGAAGTAACAACACCAAGTTCTTACAAGTCCTACAATGAAACCCCAACTCTCTCCTTTTGAATAAATTGTATCTTACCCTAAAATAAATTGTATTATTTATTTAGGAACCTTTTAAAACCAAGAAAATAAATATTCTAAATATTAGTAAAAAGAAATATAACTTAGTAACAAGACTCTGTTCCCTGAGGATGATAAATTTCTGGAAGTCACCTTCCACTTATTACTTCAGACCACGTACACTTGCGTGCAAGTGCAGACACAAAATTTAGGTCTATCACTCCCGATTATAAGTAGCCTTAGTATTCCTATAATGAGCTCTTTGCTCACTGATAAATACTTCAAAAATCCTCCAGTGCTCTTAGATAATTCTACAGCTTCCAGCTTACCTACTGTAGCGTCCCGCCCTATCACCATGCGCAACAGAAAAATAATGATGACAATATTGATGGTGGAATGACGCATTACTTGAGAAAACTAAACTTCCCTTAATTTGACTTACTATTGATAGCTAATCCATAAGATAAGTGTAATATCATATCTTAAGTATTAGTCAAGATACTTATACAAATTAGATTTAGGAAGGGTGATGAATAATTACTCAATGTATATGACTATATAATATGATTTTCATATGGATCACATCACAATACTAAGTATAAGTAGTAGTGATAATAGAGTGCCAAAACCATAGCATTCATCTAAAACATTCATCACAGAAGCTAAGTAAAAGCATTCATCTCAAAAAAGAAAAAGAAAATATATCCATAATTTAATTATTACAAATCATAGCTCAAAATAAAATGAGCAGAAAAAGTCTCTCATCTCACAGCAAAGAGTAACTAAAATAGAAAGTATGTACTAAAATGGCTAATGCTTCTCTAACCTCTCATGAATCTCCTGAGATGCCTCCAAAACTGGCTCCTCAAACTGCTCAGGATCTAATATTATCGGTTTCATAATATCATGGCCCCAACTAAAAAAGAAAAAATATTGTTAGATAATAAGTATAAGTACATTTTAGGCTGCAACTAATATTTTCTTACTCTTAAAGGATTTTACTTAATATTTAATAAAACAAAAGTCAACCTATAAAAGAAGTAACTGTAAATCTAACACTAAAATTGAAATAGGAAAAATCATAACTAATCAAAAGTACTAAAAGTAAGTCAACTGAAATAAACTATAAACTAAAATAACTGAAAGTAAAAACTGTGTTATATGTCACTATATATGCATCCGAATATGCCACTGAATTTATGCCACAAATGTGCACACTTTGAAGCCACATGGCATCCCACAGATCCTAGGTGAGCAGAACTGCTTCGCTAACATATCCTAGGTGAGCAGAACCACTCTTCTAATGACATGATATTCCAAAGAGTTTAATAAGCTAAGTGCTTTTAAATCACCAAAACCAAAAGATTAAATAAAACCAAGTAAATATCCCTTCTTGTTGTATAATTACTTTGCCTAATTTCATATGCACATTTACCTTGAATAATTTACAGGTCGAAAGTTTAAATTATATGAACCATATAAATCTATTTTACTTATATTGAATTCAATATTTACTCAACACTATGCTTTTATAACATCCTAATTTATCACATATTAAGAGTACATATACATGATTAGGATGTCTTGAGAAAGGCAATCTTAAATACTTAGTTTGTTTAACTATACTTATCAATGCACACAAAGATAAGGGACATAATCCTTTTATAATTTATTCTCTCAAACTAAGTTGTTCAATCCCTAACTTATAACATAGTTAAACTTGGGATGTTTATTCTGAACTGAACTGTACTTATCTAGTTGCCTAAGATAAAACTAAGACTTTACAGTTCTATTCAGGGTAAATCAACTAATTTCATCCTGCTGAATCAAATCAATCTTATGGATATGCACTACAATCTCCATATGATAAAACTAATATTCTCATCACTTATAATTTTAACAAACTAATTTAGAACCAAGGAAATTCAAACTATAAAATTCAATCTCTATTGTAACAAGTTCTACACAAATGGCTCCAAGGAAATGACATATAAGTCATTTAATTTAGGATTACTATCATAAAAGATAACTCAATCTAAGTTTCTTTAAGTTATCCTACCACGAGGCATCGGATCAATCATCTAGGGTTGATAAGGTTCATCTAAGATCCTACCTCAAAGTATAACAAATAAGACATTTCCTACCTCAAAGGTAATCTTATTAAAGATATAATATTTACTTAAACTTATGGATATCTTTATACTTTAAAGGTTCAAAGTTTATATTTATCATATAAAATCTATACTTACCATGAGTTGATTCTAAATCAGACGGTGTAATTACATATAGATTTATAAGTTCAATCATTAGGTTAAGATACTAAATCAAGCATGTTAATCTTCTAAATTATATTTTAACCATAACACTAAAATTGTGGAGTAAAATTCTGTAATTATTTAAAGTTATTTGCTTACAAATCAGTCATATTTTATTGAACTATTAGAGATTAGTTTATGCTAGTTCTCTTACTTAGAGAAAATCAAGAAGTTCTTAAAGTTTTGATTAAGATAGTTAATCACATGAATCACCCAAAGATCTAATCTTATGCTTTACTAATCTATGATCAAATGCCAAAAATCAGCAAGTGATAGTTAAATCCATACAAATCAAGGAGTGCAACACCTTTACTTGAACTTAGGTTTAGATTAATTATTGACCTTAATTAAAGCTAAATAAGGTTAAAGGTAATTAGCCATGATTAAGGTTTACTTAAACAAATTTGAAATACAAGTTTATCATTAAGCTATTCATTAATTATTAAAGTTCAAATTAGCATTAGGTGTAACATCTCAAATTTTTAAGCACCAAGGTATTATCCACTTTGGCCTAAAAGGTCTTATGATTTTACCCTTAGAAAATAATGTCCAAACAGGTCTCCTATCCTAGGATTTCTCTCACCAAAGCATGCTTAACTTTGAAGCTCTTATCAAGAACTCTATCGGAGTTCTTATCAGGAACTTCACCGTTATCTGAAAAGACATCTTGATGTTTAAAAATTTCACTTATTACTACTCAAGTAGGTTCTTACAATCTCCCAAAACTTAAGAAACTAACGTCCTCATTAGTATCCACACACAAATCTAAGAACAATCCATTTGGTAGATAAAACTAGAGGTGACTCCTACTGGCTCAAGAGGCACTACAACCATGTAGCACCTTAACCATCATGGATTCAAGAGGCTGCTCATATAAAATAGTACTTTATCCTACATGACACTTAGCTCATATTTGACACCCTATGCATGCTCGGACATCATTTATAACAGCCCAAACTCTTAAGCACATATATATTGTCCGCTTTGGCCTAAAAGGCCTCATGATTTTGCCCTTAGAAGATAACAATATAATAGGTCACCCATCCTAGGAGCGCTCCCACCTGAGTACGCTTAACTTTGGAGTTTGTATCAGAAACTCCACCGTTATCTAAAAAGGTGCTTCGATGTTTAAGAATTTCACTTATTACTACTTAAGTGAGTCTTTATATTATGACTCATTTTGTTTAAACTAAGATATTAATTTAAGCTAATTATGGTGTTATACAATTAGCAACTAATTAAGAAGATTAACCATGGGAATTGAAATCAAACTTTACGATTAATTTTAAATATTAAAATGAAATAATTAAAACTAAAAATATACCATTTGGATAAGAAATGAATTTCATATTTAAAATCATCTCTACATTTGCAAAATGCATATTTTAGTGTATTTTTGTGTTAATAAGATTCTGAAGTTGGCAAAATACAAAAAAATTGTGAAGTTATGCAACACTGGGCACTACAGCACGCTAAGGCGTGCTTCTGAATGCCACGGGGCTACAACGCACCTCTGCAAGCTACGGCATGCTTCTGCATACCATGGGGCTACGACGAGAGCCAGGTTCTATGACACGCTATAGTGCTCCCTAGCCGAGAGCCAGGTTCTATGACACGCTATAGTGCTCCCTAGCCGAGGGCCAGGTTCTACGACGCGCTTTTGCATGCCACGGTGCTACGGTGCGCGGTAGCGCTCCCTGGCCAAGAGACAGGTGCTGCGGCGTGCTATAGCGCTCCCTAGCTGAGAGTCAAGCACTACGGCACGCTGTATAACTCTTTGGCCGAGAGCCAGGAGTTATAGCATGTTGTAGTGCCCATCGGTTATTATGCACGAACGAAAGGTGGGAGGTCTCCCCTAGGGAATCCAAATACTATCGATTTATGGCACCTCACAAGTGGTGACATATATCAATGAAAATTTCTTGTCAATACATTACCATTGGTACCAAAATTGACACGAAAGGACCACTCTAATGTTGCAAACAACGATGTTCTAGGTACGGGTAAACAAAAATTCTACTACTTGGAACTATTTTCTAATGAACGAATCGAGCTTTGATCAGACTCGTTCGAGTCCAAATGAGGCTCAACAATCAAACCTAATGCCATGCAATAGCTAATCAAAACACCATGGCACTAAGACATTGATTAAATCAATGGGATAAGGGGTACCTTAGCTTGAAATGGAGAGTTCATGCTATGGTTCTTATGAGGCTTAGTAGGAAACGTCTTCAACTGCTAAAGATGGAGAGCTGAGGTCAGTCAAGCATAGATAAAAGAGGAAGGTGGGATGGGCTTAACCATAGAAATAAGCTTCAGAGAGTTATTATTGCTGCAAGGGGGAGATGGGCTAGAGCTGATGAACTCGTGGTAGGCCCCACTTGCAATTTATTTAAAACATTTTTTTATAATTAAAATTAGATTGTTAAACAAGCTCCAAAAAATTCAAAATATTTGTTCCTAGCTAATTTGGGGATGAAGAACGCAACGGTAAAGTCAGATTTTAATTTTGAGATCAATTTAATTATTTTAATTTTTGGGGTATTTAAAATATTCGAGAAAATTCGACGAGTTTCAAAAATTTTCAAAACATCACGCATGGCTAATTTAGTGGTGAGGAGTTTAATGATGAAGTCAGATTTTGATCTGAAGTCAAACTAATTAACTCAATTTTTTAATTAATTAAAATATATTAAAATAATCAATTATTCGATTGAGCTCTGAATCGCTCCAAATTTTCAGGATTTGGCTCCAATGGCTAGATGAACAAAATGGAATAAAATTTAAGGAAATGATTAAGTTTAAATTAATAAAGGTAACAGTCTATGGTTTTAACCTTCTCAGCGTTATAGTCGCACGACTTGGTGTTCAAGTCCTCAGGAAGTAGCCATGAGCTCAGGAGTTGTGGTGCCCCGCCCCGCCCCTTGCCCAAATGGAGTATAAATTAACAATGAGACATGTCATCACTCTAATTAATAGCCCTTGGATTAGTGCCGACAAGGTAAATGACAGCTTCGAGACGCTTATGTTGCCCACACTAGTCCTACTGGAATGTCTAAGTACTCAAATACTTAGACATATAATTGTACCTTAAATAATCACGAAATGATAATAATTCGGAGTAAAGCTAATAAGTGCAATATATAATATAGAGTGTCAGTAGCTATGAGAAATAAAATACATTCATCCATCAAATTCAAGTAATATAAAAAGGGAATAGTATAAAGCATTCATCTTAGATAATATAGTATTGAAATAAGAAATAAAAAGTATAGAATTTAATTATTACACGACAAAGTTTAATGAAATTAAAGAGAATTAAAAACTAAAAATCACTCTCTTCCAAAAGAAGTAAAAGCTAAAACTAAACAGCCGCGGTAGGATCATTCTTTTGCTCCTGTTACTCACCTGCTGTTGAATCCTTAAATAGCTATATATCTGACATGTTGGTTTTTACATGTCAGCCCCAGTCAAGAAAAAAAAAATTATGTTAGAAAAAAATTTTTAAGTACATTTTAGGTTGATAAATTATTATTAAATTTTGAAGATATCACAAATATCTTAAGCAATATAGGTACAGCAAGCACTCAACTAAATAGAAAAGCTATAAATAATACATTTATAAGTTTAACAAAATGAGGTTACTATAGTAACTTACCTCTTAATCCAATAATTACAGAATGGTTAAGCATTGTATATAAAACTAATACAGTACAAAGGAAAATTCCGAAACAGATATGATCAAACTATACATGTTAAATATATATCGATAAAATACTGAAACACATAAAATAGAGCTGAAACTGGCATCCTATAAGAGGCTTTGGATTTTGGCAGAGTTACAGGGATCAATAGTTCTATAGAAAATCCTACCTCAAGTAAAGGAGGTAGTCCAGGTAAGTCTTCAATGAACACATCCAGGAACTCTCTAATAATATTAGTGACTTCCAGGTTTCAATCTTCCTTATCCTCACAGATTAAGGTTACTAGCATCGTATCACAACCTTTACTAATGAGATGCTCAGCTTCAATTGTAATTCTAAGTGATGCATTAAGCCAAGTTTACCTATAAAAACTTTGAATTTCTTTCCTACCCTTAGTGAGACTTTCTTTCGATAACAATCTATTATGATGTTGAATTTACTTGACCAATTCATGCCAAAAATTGTGTCAAAATTACCCATTTCAGCTCCATATGACATCTGCACTCATAAGGCATTACCCATATTAAAAGATTGGAGGTTGAGAGAGGCAACATAGCTCTCAGATATAAAAGAGTGAATAACACATGTATCGAAGAGTGTGTCGCAAAATTGTTTTTTAATAAAAAGGGTTACTATAGCAAGAAAATAAAACCTTAATTACAACTAATACAATTGAAAGTAGGAAGTATGAAAAATAAAATAGGTTAAAGTCATCTAGAGTCGGTTTCACTTTTCTAAATCGTATTATTTCTAATTTTACTTTATCTAAAGTATTGAAGATATATTTCCAAATAATCCATATCCAAAACATAATTTATTTGGTAATAAATTTTATAAAATGTTGTTTACTTTCTTTGTTTGTGTAGATTCATTTAGATTAGTTTTTAAGGATATATATATATATATATATATATATATATATATATATATATATATATATATATATATATATAAGTGTGTTTATTGAGTTCGTTATAGTCTCAACCAAATATTTAGATTTTGCTTAAACTTTTTTTTACACTTTATTAGACTTATTGAGATTATTATAAGCAAAATGAAGTTCTTTACCCATAGATTCTAAGGCAGCATAAGATAACTTTTTTACTGATTCATCAAAATATTCTAGCATATAACATATATGCATTTTCTCTCGGCAGATTCCTCAATGTTGAATGTAGTTCCTTTGTTCTTATTTTTGAGTTCTTGCTTAGGTTCTTATCATTGTAAGTAGTTAAAGATCCCAATATTGAATATAAAGAATAATATTTTAAATCTTTTACTTCCATTATTACCCGACCTTATGATCTAAGTTTTTGGCAAGGCTACAGAGACTTTATTTTCTTTCTCTTGATTTGTGAAAATTTTCCTAAAGTATTTAAGAAAATAATGATTATATAGAGTCTTATATATATATAATATGAACTTTTCAAAATTCATCTAAAAAATTCAGATCCATGCATAAAGGAGTTACTACAAAAGTCATGTGCATCATCTGTGCCTTCATAGGTAATTATAAGATAATTCCAAAAAGAAATTTTGATGGCACACAATAAGATATGCATGTAATCATCATATTATAACGTACATTGAAAACATATGATTGCATTTGCATTTAATTGTACGACTTTAAACTTTTCTTTGAACCATTCACTATAGGATGTAAAAGGTTTGGTGTAGCCTTCTTTGACTATGACTCTCATGTGATAGCCTATGGACTTTAGAAAGTTTCTAATTTTTATTCTTCAAAAATTAAAACTTATTTTGTTAAGAAATAGAGGATTGGTGTAAGATGCACTTTCCTTCACATGAATATTTCTATTCCCAAATAATGCCTTAAGAATGAATTGTTAGTCTACATATCATGAGATGTTGTATCATAGAGATACACCCTAGTACCATTTGTTAGCTATAAATGCTTATAACACTATCCAAGAGATTAATAAGTTGGATTTTGATTAAACTATAAAAAAAAAAAAATCATTATTTGAGATCAAAATTAAAGTTTACAAAATAAAATGCTTAAAAAAAAATTAAAGCAAAAACAAAAAAAGTAATTAAATGCAATCAAGCACTTGACCCTACATCCACTCTTTGAGAGTTTATCTCTTTCAAAAAGTCACTCTAACTAGAGTGCTCCTTTGTAAGCAAGGAATTATTCCCTCCATGAAAATTTGAGGACAAATTAGCAGTGCATCCCTCCTTCTCAAGTCCTTCTCTAAACAGATTTACCTAGGTTGGGTAAGAAATAGATTAAAATATAAAAATCAAAATAAATTTACAAATATTCTGAGAGAAATTCCCAAAAACATTTCCTCATATTTGAGATCTTAAAATTGGGTGAATTTTAGAAAATAAGTTGTTAGGTTTTTAAATTTCTTTCTTAAATAGCACTAAAAGCCTTAAAGAAGATAAAAAAGCATTTAGTGAGCTGGGATGTAGCCCGGTGTCCCTATTTATAGTAGAGAAATTTGGGCTCAAAATATTGCAAAGATCATCTTTTGGAAAATCTTGAGATGCTCTGTGCGTGTATACACGCTTTTGAGTGTAAGATTATAAATGGATTTGTGGTTTTTCCCTATTGGGTCAAACTTGGCGTGAAAACAAATTATGTGTTTGAGCGCTTAGTTTGTGCATCTGAGCACGAAGCGCATGGGCACACAACCTAGGTGTTTAGATACGTAGCCAGATTATGTGATTTTTATTTTATATTTTATGCATTCTCTTAAGTTTAATCTCAAATATTAATAGCTTTATATCACAAAAAACTGTATATAAATAAGAATGATAATAGTAAAATATAAAATAAGAATCTTCTTAGTTTAGCTATTGAATGAGTGGCTTGATTCCTACTAAATCTTTAAATATGTAGTGCACTTTCTTGAATAAGTTAAATCCTTAAAAGAATACTAATCTAAATAGAGGTTGTTAATATGCAAAATTATTTCTTAAATAGTTTATTATTATTAAAAGATAAATATTTAATTGATCATATGTGATAAACTCATAGTAAGAAAAGTCTCTATAATTCTTTTCCCTTATAAGGAATAATGGAGAGTCCTCACTAAGGCTAAGTTATATTAAATAATTTCTTGTGTATCTAAGGACTTAAAGATATAATTTATGTAAACTTCACCAAATATGACCATATTTAAGTTACAACCAACCTTAAATTCACTTCAAGCACTAACCAACCAATCAATTTATCTAAATTTATCTCATAATTAATATTAGAAAATGACATGGTCTCAACTGTGAAAATGTTAAGGTGTCAAGTAAGCTTCAAAATTCTCTAAGTGAGGATGGTCTCTTAGAGTAGTTAAATCATATTAAATCACACTCTTTGATTGAAGCTCTGACATTAGGCTTTAACTTAGAGAAATATCCAAGTGAGCAATGTAATTAGTTAAGACCTTAAAATAAGACTTTATTAATATACTATCAAGTATTATATTGACATCGTAATCTTATTTTTAAGGTTTAATCAGAAAATAATAATCACATAATTTACTTAACTTAATTAAAGTTTTCAAGGGTGTTAAAAATGATGAATAAGATTAATCATAATTAATAAGAATTCCATTCATAGTTTAAGTCGTCACTGTGCACAAGCAAGGCTCCTAACCTAATTCATTAATCTTTTATTTTTATTAAGATTGCTCAAATAATCAAACTTAAACATATAATAACTAAGAAGGAAGAGAGCAAAAAGGGGTTTAAGGGTGCTAAGGAAAGGATTGAATGCAATATGTAAATCATGCAATCACAACCCAAATGTGATTCTATGAATGCACTATATGATAAATATGAACAAGAACTTCCTAATAACTATTTTTCAATTGATTAATCAATTAATCATAGAACAAAAATAGATAAAAAAAGACTTGCCATGCCAAGCTCTTTATTTGATTATAATATAACAAAATGGGAAGTTCCAAATGAAATCATTAATTCCTATAGCTTTAAGAGAAAGTTCTGATCTAATCTAGGCAGCTAGTTGGTCAGGAAGTCATGGAAGGGTTAACTCAGCTTAGGTTAATAGATCTCTAAAAGAGCCACCCCACTACTGATCTAGTCATTTAAGAGACTTTCTTCATAACTATTGTGAGTGGCAACAATTGTAAGGATGCCCAATATTTCTTCTAGTTCAAATAACAACTTTGAAGGTGAAACAATGAGAAAAATAACAAGAAAATTTTGAGTTTTTCCTTTTGAATTACAGCAATGCTAATAATGGTTAATTTAGATTCGTGGGGTATGAGAGGATGATTGGGAGTCTCACAAGGTGTTTGGAAACCAATGATTAAGATACTAGAAATCAAGTTTGGAACAATTAATTTCACCTTCATAAAACTACTAATTACCCTATGATAATTATTTTATGGCTATGAGGAATGTTCGAATTTGATTTGATTTTTTTTGCTGCATAAATCACACAATTTAAGCATTTTAATAATTTAGGTGAACTCAATAATTCTCAATATTTATTAGAAATTGTTGTTTAAAATATAAAAATGAACCTCATTAGGGCCAGCTCCCCACTACCAAGGGAAAAGAAAGGTAAAGCACTATGAAGCTTCCTGGTAAATGATAGTAAGAAATTGGAACCATGCTACAAAATCAAATTGAATCGCCTCCCAAAACCAAATAACATAACAAAACCATCAATTAGTAATAGCACAAGGCCAACTGAGCCAAGCAAAAAAAGGTATAACATAGTGAGAGCACAATGACAACCATATAAAATTTGTTGTACCGATTTTTCTAGCTAAGAAAATAACTTATTGGAATTATAATAGCCTTAAAACTAATAAGGACAAATAACCACTTGATGTAAAGAAAAATTACTAACTTTTCCCCTTCCCATAAGAGCATTATTTTATAAATGACAACAAATAAGCATAAGAATGTGAGCCAACTCAAATGATTCAAAATATAACTTGAAACTAAATTACCCAAAAACTAGCCAAATTCATAGAGCCAACAAGTAAAACAACAACATTCAATAGCTATTAACAATATGAAAAATATACTTTTAATTAATTATGATATCATATGTATAGTTGGGAAATGGGAATTAATAGAGTAATAAATCTAGAAGATGAGCGAAGCATTCCATTTCTTAAAGTTAATGATATCATATGTATAGTTCATGTTATGTTTAATCCAATTTTAGATAACAGCTTATCTAAGCCTCTTGAATAAGATATCAATCATATTTAAACTTATGAATGATTCAATAAAATATACATATTTCTTTTATGGCGGCAGCGGATCAATGTCGAGAATTTTCAAGCAATAATTTTCAATTAAACAATATCAAAAATATACTTTTAATTAATTAACAAAAGTTATCATTTACAGAGCCAAAATAACATATATTTATATTTTAAAAGTGAATCCCAAAATTTATAAAAGAAATCAAAATTTTATTTTAGGCTTCATCTCACTTCTTAGCTATCATTCTTATGGAGCATCTCCTCTTACTCATTTTTAATTCCTGAAAAAAAAAATTGAATTTACCAATTTATGTAGGAATATGTAGAAATTTAGTAAGAAATACATACAAGCACCATATAAGATATAAAATAAACAATAATATGATTCAATGAAGCTCGCATCAAATGAAAATGAAAGTTTCTTTAACTTTGCAATAATAAATATTATCAAAATGCGTTACATAATTTGCTAAAATATGCAGTAAAAAAAAATTATTTTTATCACTAACTTTGTATGACCGACTCTTAATTGGGCAGACTCTCCCAATAAGATCATGCCTACTATTACTGTTAGGCGTTAAAAGTGTAACAACCCAAGGTTATTACTTAGGCTAAACCTAGCCTAATCAGTCTTAAATCACCTCTATTAGTCTCTAATCATTATTAGAAGTGAACCCTAAAGTTTTGATTTGACTTTGGAATCAATCGGACCAAAATCTAATTTATTCTAAATTAAATAATTATGGAAAATATGAAATTTATTTTGATCTCCAAATTAAAATCGGACTTCGCCAATGAGTTCTTCACCCCCAAAATAGCTAGGAGTACAATTTTGAGAATATTTGGAAGTCGTTCGTATTTCAATGAATATTTTAATATAATTAAATATCTCAATAATTAGAATAATTATTTAGACCTTGAATCAAAAATATGATCGCATTTTTGAGTTCCTAGAACCCAAATTACTTATGAGTGTTTTAAGTTTTGGTAAATTTTGAATATCAAATTATTAAAATAAGAAATTCAAATATTCAAAATATTAATTTAATTAATCCCAACGACTAAAATCGCTTTCAACAGATCCACGCAGATCCGCTATAAGGCCCAAACATGGATCACCCGAGTCCCGTGATCTGGATCATTCTGCTGTCCTTATGGATTTGATCACAAACTCGTTGTCTGATCAGGATCCAGCCATTGGATCAGAGGCCAGATCCAACGACCAGTATTTTTCGTGAGGCTTTCTTAACCTGGGCCTCCATATTAGATCTAGTGGCCCAGATCGATAGGGCACAATGCCCTGTAGTCCCCAGCTCGCTCACACGTGCACCTGTGTGTGCTGGTCTCCCCCTGGCCACATGCTCCTCTGCTCCACTCCGTCTCTGCCAACTCCTGCTGTTCCCTGCTACTGTCGGCCACAATCCCTCTAGTACCACTAAAAATTGCTCCTCCCCCTCTTAAGCTCACTCTCCAGCTCAATTCTTCTATATTAAGTTTGTGAGCTCTCCCCCATCCTTGTTCTCTTTCATCTTCCTAAACCGTCAAGCTCCAGCACATTCCATATTCGATCGAGTCTTCTAACATCCATCCGAAGCTTCTTCATCTTCTGCAAGGACCAATTCATGTTTAGAGCTGTTGCGGCATCAGCGTCTGAGCCTTCGGCAGTTTAGCAGGAATCGAACACAGGTACTCCTCTACCTACTAAATGATGATCAATTAGCTCAGTTCTTGATTCCATTCAGTAATGGAATTGCTGTGAGGTTTAATCATGTCTGATTGAACCTGATTGAATGTCACTGGGTTCAATCAGTGCAATGGGGGCACAGGGCTCGAACCCCAAATAAACTTCCATCGAATTAAATCACACCTAGTCGTGATTAACCCCTCCATGTGTTGGTCTTGGCACGTTGAGCATGTAGGGATCGACCCCCATCCAAATGATGGACTGTGGAGTGAGTATTCTCCCTCCACAGTAAGCCTTAAACTCAGAAATTGAGGATTAGGGTTTTGACGAACTGGTCGATGTCATTTAAGGCTTCTAGGTTTAAATGGTAGAGCTCAACTGCATAAATGTTTCGAGCCATCTATAGTTCTCTGGCATGGACTGTAGTGCTTCGACCCCCATCCAAATGATGGACTGTGGAGCGAGTATTCTCCCTCCACAGTAAGCCCTAAACTCAGAAATTAAGGATTAGGGTTTCGACGAACTGGTCGATGTCATTTAGGGCTTCTAGGTTTAAATAGTAGAGCTCAACCGCATGAATGTTTCGAGCCATCTCTAGCTCTTTGGCATGGTCTGTAGTGCTGGAATTTAGGGTTTTAATCAAAACCCTAAATCCCATTTCCGCGCAGCTCACTGTCCGACTCGGAATGACGCACTATTATTGTGGGTCGGGCTGTCCCAAGCCCGCGCTATTCGACAGTGCTGGGCCAGTGAGTAGCGGTCGACCCGCTCTTTTTTGTTCGGGCCAACCCGTCGGGTCCCGGTCGACCCGGCAAGGCCCAAGAGCCTATTAAATGGAAATTAATTAATTTAAATGCTTTAAATGTTTTCCTATGATTCCAAACTTTAGGATAATGTATATTAATTTAGGGTTTGCCATAACTTCTTCAATACTTATCCAAACCTAGCATATTTATATATCAAGTTGATCAAAAAAAAAATGTAGATTCTAATTATGTAATAATATTTATATTTTTGTGAGTATATTTTCAAAAATATACATATTTAGGTTAAACTTAGATTAGTCAATAATTTTGTGATTTGACATCAGAACTTTGTAAACTTAGTTTCTATTTGCTCATTATGTAGTATCGAACATTATGGCTAGTTGAATTTCTGTGATTTGCCGTATATCTTCTTAATTGCATCTTAATCATGTTTAGGGTGACCAGTTCATATTAGGAGTTCTAGACCTCCAATTTTGGAGATCTTGATGTCTATGTTTCCATTAGGATGCATAGAACTAGTTAGTAAGTTTAGATCTCTGATTTGATATCATCTTGATCAAATTAGGTCTTAGCCTTGGAAAATGACTATTTTGCCCTTGCATATTGTCATCTCCTTGCTTAGGTCAGATGCTCTCTTTTGTATCCAAATTTTGGTGTCCAAAGTGTGTTAACACTTCTTGGACAACAACCTTTCATTTAGTATTAGTCAATTCAACCCTTACGCATGATTGACTAAGTCACATTTTATGACTTAGTGTATTATCCTCGTTTTTGGTGGAAGTTCTTATTCACTTTGAATAAGATATTTCCCCCATGCCTTAATAGTTTAATATCAATATTAAGATGTGTGCCTAAGTTATGATGAGACTTAAACATTAGTAAATCATTCCTTTGGAATGAGCAATCCCTTAGGTTATGTTAAGTTTATCCATTAGATCCTTAGTGATCTAATTCATATCTTGTGACTTATATGGTAGTTCCTTTAGTTCTATAATCCTTGGCATAAGTCATAGATTATGACTTATGGTTGTAGCCTTAGTCTCTATTAAGCTTCCAAGCACTTATCCTTATGAATGAGTTAGTTCCTTTGCCTTAACCAAGTTATAGCTTATGACTTGGTTAATAATCTCTTTGTAATAACTCAGGTTATTATCTTAGTCAATTAGGACTAATCTTAGTCTTAAAACTAATCGTAAGTGCTAATTAGGTCAATTGGAGTCAACTTTTAAGACCTAGTCCAAATCAAGAGTCAAATGGATCGAATCCTGATTTCTAGAAAATCTAGAAACCCTAGAATTGACCTATTTAAATAGACCTCATATCGAAAAATGGACTTCGTCATTGCACTCATTGCCCCCAAATTAGCTAGGGGTGTGTGGGGCCCCCGTACTGACAATAAGGAAGTACGGTGCTCCAACTGTGGCAAATCCCCAACTTAAGTAAAGTTAGGCGAACCCAACTTGCCTTAAGGCAAGGACTTGTCACCAAGTGCTATAACATTCATCAATATAAATATCAAAGTGGCGGAAGCAATATAAAATAGAGTAACATCCACAAGCATACATAGTAGGAAAATAAACTTCAATATAGTAACTCATCACAATACAGAAAGTAAAGTACATCCAGAAAGTTAATTATTACAAATTGAAATGAATAACAGAAAATGAAAGACTCTCGTCCTCACTAGAATCAACAAGACAAAACTAGCTAGACAGCAGCTGGAAGATTCTTCTCCTGAACTGGCTCCTCCTCAGCGACACTGCCCACGAACACGTCTGAATCTGACATGTGTCAGTATCACAAATGCCAGGGCCCCAGCCAATAAAATAAAAAGGTTACGGTTAGACAATTGTCTAAGTATATTTTAGGATATTTAAAGTGAACTGAATATTAAAGGATATCACATTTAATTAAACTATACATACAAGCAGTAAAGGGTGCAACAAGCTATGAAAGAACTGGAATACAATAAATTATCTATTTATAGCATGCAACATGTATATGAAGTAACATACAAAACATTAAATAAGTAAAGGGAGGCTAAAAGCAAAAATAACTGCAACTACTGGATAAACATGCTCCCTACATGATTATAATCGAGGTAAAATATGCTGAGTATAAAGAACACAAGTACTGAATATAATAAAATTCTAGCATCATAAACATGTCTTTCATACATATATCTAAACCATGAAAGTATACATACAACATGCAGATTAATATGAAAAGAAAGACCATTGAGACGTGGCAAAAATAAAGCAATATATAACATATAAAGCCACTGAGACATGTGGCAAAAGCAAAGCAATGTATAACATATAAAGCCACTGAGACATGTGGCAAAGCGAGCAAATACTAAAAATAGGGCCACTGAAGTATGTGGCAAAGCAAATCAGAAAACCAAAACAATACAATATATCTAAAGTAGTAATATGCCTAAGTCCTAGTACTGCCATACCAGCCAATAGGCTATACAGGGCCTCAAATATCAATCAATCAATCAATCAATCCCCAGCCTAGCCATCCAAATATGCTAGGTCTGAGTCTGGTCTATACAATACTACTACTGAAGAGGTAGAGTAAACTAGGTCATATTCTACCAACTGTGTCGAAACAACACTGAATGATATGTAAATTCAATACTAGCTTAGGATACATCATCCTAAGTTTTCCTACTATGCTCAAGGGCTAAAGCTCAAAATCCAAGGTGTGCAAAGCAATCTAGTCAAAGTAAGCAAGAGACTCAATCTAGACTTATGTGATATCTGTTGTTGTCTAATTACCAAATCTAACTACCCTGAGAAGGTACAAGCTTAGGATCTACAACATCCAGCTATCGAGTAGAATCTCAGATTTTCGTCCTTAAAGTTAATTATTAGAACTTAACAAGTTCTAATCTAGAATCATGCGATGTCTATATAGTTTAAGTAAGCAAATCAATGACCTAATTTTATGAATATTTTACTGTTTTACTCAAATCTTGATCAAATAAATCAAGATTTAAGAATTTAGAACTTAAACCCTGTGTGGAGTTTAAATCCCAAATCCAAGGGGATATTCTAAACAGGATCTAGGTTTCTCACTTAAACCCAATTTAAAGGTAAAGAATCCTATAAGCTGAAAGATTCAGGAACTAAGATCTTAGTGAAAGGTTATTCTACTGATTATAAGATAGAACAATCAATTAAGAACTTGAGAATCTAAGATCTATGTTCGATCTTTAAGATAATTTCATTATTTTATTGATTGAATTATCCTATACCCACATGGAAGGTTTCAAAAGGTTAAACAATTAATCATTAAAGAGTTTCAAATGGAGGTGGTTTGATTCAAATTGAAAGTCTAAGCCTAGGATCTAAGATCTAAAGATCTGAAGTTTGATCACTTTAGACTTCTAATTAGAGTTCTGTCTTATAAGATTTCAAATTGTGATTTTCTTTAGATTTTAATTTCATAATTAACTATAAGGAGTTTATTAAGGTTAAGAATTTACAATTTCAAGTATTAGATTAACATTAAACCCATTTTGACCTTCTTAGGTCACTTAAGATCTAAGGGTCTGAGTTTTAATCACTTTAGATCTTAAGCAAATATTCTACTTAGACATTTCTAGTTCCTTTTTCTTTTAACACTTAACTCTAATATTATCTTAAATGAACTTAATAATGAGATAACTGACCATTTCAATTATTAAACTTAATTAAGTTAAGGTCCAATGATCTTTATAAGGAATACTTAGATTTAAGTATTTTAATTAAGGAATTAATGAGACCTTATGGATGGGTGATTATTATTGTTCTAGGATTTCAGAGAATATTTCTAATCTATGTTATAGTGGCTTACTAAAATTTTCAATCCTTAAAGAACACTAAATCATATTTTGGCCAAAATAACCAAAATGCCCCTCTTAAAGATAAAATTGGGATTTTAGGGTTTCATTTTCCAAATTTGTTCTAATCTATTTTAAAGTGTTTCATATGACTAAATGAAGTGGGAAACACCCTTACTTTAGGTTTTGATGACCTAAATGATCTTAATTAGCACTAATCACTTAATTAAACCACTTATGGTGATTAGTGAGATTAAGGTACTTTAGGGCAATCCAACCTTATACTTAGGTTATACTAGGTCTAATATGATATTAAGAGCCATCCCCACCCAAAACAGAGGCTTAATTAGGGTTTAATTTACTAACCCTTGATTAGGGTGATTAAGGGGTGATTAAGATAATTAATTATCCAAAATTAATTTTAAGGGTCTGAAATTGTTCCTTAGGGTACAAGGAGCAATCAGAGCCCTTAAACTCATAGATTGGATGTTTAGATGATTTTATATGATTTATTTAAGAACAGAGAAGTTTTGGCCAATATTTTAAATCCAACCATTGGATCTAAAATTTTATTTTATATTCAAATTCTTTGAATTTTTCTGATTCAAATAGTATATTGGATCATACCATTTAGATCTGTATAACTAAAGTTATTTAATTAATTCATTCTGTATTTTTATTTAAATCAGAACTTTAGGTTTTAATTAAATTAAATCATAGCTATTAAAAATACATTCCAATAATCGTTTAATTAATCGCGGCCCAAATTCCAAACCGCGCGGGTATGGGCTCGGCCTGGCCCAAAATCGGTCTTCGTCTTCCTCCCGATGCATCCGCAGCCCTAATTTCTGAGATGGGTTTCCAGTGCCAAATTCACCGCGCTCCGGCCACGTCACGCCGCGATTTCGATGGCTACACATTCCCTGACCTCAGACGCGTCAATTGACCTACGAAGCCCTAATTCGGAGGTACGGGATCGCTGGAAGACTACTCAGCCATAATCCTCCAGCTGGCGCACCTGTGAGGAGTAAATCCTCCTCACAGAGAGCACGGGTCGCCTTGATCTTGATCCCTACACGTTCAGGGATCAAGGAGGAAGTGATAGGGAGACACGCGAGGCTCTGGGGTGGTCTGGATCCTTGGGGTATTACTCAGCAATTTATGCCGTTTAGGCTCGCGACTGGACCGATCTATTCTAGTCGAATCGATCGATCTGGTCGCACCCAACCATCGATACCCACTTACAATCATTACTGAGGGGTATCGATGATGAATGAAGGCCCAATGGCTCGAGGGAATGCCGAGATCGAGCCAAAGAAGCCCGGCTGACATTGTGCATTTCAGACGGTGCTTATGCCGTCTGGCGCACTGCCAGAGCTCACTGGAAGCATTAGACGACCGCTAGGAGCTAAGGGAGGGATCCTATCACAGTATCTAGGCTTGAGAAGAGGCAAGTCGAGCTGAATTCAGCTCGATAGAGGAGATAGGAATGGCTATACCTTGGTTTGCTGCGATGAAGGCAATGCTGACTGCTCTGGGGCTCCAAGTGATCGCAGGAACAAGCTGGGGGTCTGAACGTCAGACGCACACCCACTATCCGCTGAAGCAGCAGGTCCGGCCGCCAGGGGATCTGGGAGCACCGGGAGAGAGGAGCAGAGGGAGATAGTGAGCAAAGGAGCTCACTAAGGGGTTAACGGGGGTATATATAGGCTTAGGAGGGCTTGGACGGTGGATGCCGGGGCTCAGGCTCGGAACTGGCTCGGCTCAAAGCTCCACCCTAAATTCCCAAAACTGGGGAGAGCCCGACCTCCTGGCTCAGCCGGCTATGCTCGGCCACTTGCGGGAAGGCGCCAACGGTCGAGCTGACCTGGCGAGAAGATGGCAGACAGGTCTAACATGGCTGGGTATGGAGAATTTTCTGCTGTTGGGCCGAATCCTTGCGAGAACGAAGATGAACAGTGCGGGGATCACCGCAACCGTCTAATGGCGAAGCCGTTGCGGATCGACGGCTTGATCCGGGATTCAAATAACAGAACCATGGATTAAATCATGTGCGTCCGATCTGAGATGCCGATCGGGCGGGTAGGATTAGATCACAGCGCGCGAGATAAGTGCCGTTGGATTAAGCGCACTGAGATGCGTGCTGAAGAATCCAGTGGCCGTCACGCGTGCGCCGCTGTCGGGACCCCGCAGCGGATCTGCCGCGGTCCCGACTGCAAATCCCACATAATAAAATTAAATAAAATTTAATTTTTAATTAATTAAAATTATTTAATTAATTCTTAATTATTCTAAAATTCCTCAAATTCAATTTAGGGCCAAATGAGCTTCAAAAATTCATCCTTAGCTAATTTGGGTATGAGGAATTCAAAAATGAAATCAGATTTTAATTTGGAGATCAAAATATTTTATGTATTTTTCAGGGCTTAGAAATAGCCAAAAATACCAAATTCTCCAATTTAGCTCTAATTGGTTTCAAACTTCTAGGTTTAGGTTTAAATGACTCATTGAATCCAATGGAATTAAAATCTAACCTTGGTTTAGCTTAATTAATCTAGTTTTAGCTAGGTTAACAACCTAGGGTTGTTACAGGGTGATGTTTTCGTGCCAATCGGGAGTCGTCAAAATTTTAACGAATATTTTAATAATATTTAAATACCCCGGAAATTGGGAAACTAGAATACTCATCGTATCAAAAATCCGACATCGTCGTTATGTTCTTCGCCCCTCAATTAGCTAGGGGTGAATATTTGGAATATTTTTTTTTATCAATATAATTATTTAAAATAAAATAAGAACTTAATTAAATATTATTTTATTTTATTTTTCGTAATTTTTATTTATCCTTATTTGACGGCGCCGTCAACCGCGCCGTTTGATCCGACGGTAGCTGTGGGCTACCGTCTGATCAGACGGTAGCTGTGGGCCGTTCGATCAAATGATCGAACGGCTCCTTGCCTTCGTTTCTGCGGCCCGCGTGAACCCTGCCGCGTGGCTCGCAGGGATCGGGTGTCGTCAGGGTGGCCAGTCTCCATGCGTAGAGACTCCTCGGCGAGTCCGTTGGGCTTCGTTTAAGCCTCCGCGAGCCCGACGCCCCGACCGGAACTCACCGTCTCTTTCTGAAGCGCTCGGGAGACCTCCTCGTAGAACCCCAAGTGCCTCAATCGTCCATTTTCAGGTACGTTGATCTCGCAATCCTTCCTTTCGATCAATATATTGTTAAATTGCAAGCTTATTCTGCATCCCTGATCATCCGTTTCCAGTGTCCGATCGAAGATCCGTTGGCTCAATCGAGCCAATTGGCCCGATCGTATACAACACTTACCATTAGAAGGCGTCGTCCCGTGGGTCACCGACTAGGGTTAGGTTTAGCACTTAGTTCCGATGACCTCCGGCCGCCGGACTAGTTCCGTCGGGCAGGTCTCGCCGAGACCTCCCCTCGACCGTATGGTCCGAGCCTCGGCGCCGCCGAGAAGGCCAGCCCTAGCCGCCTGCCTCGGGCTCGAGCGAGAGAGGAAGATGAGATTGTCAGGCCGGGTCGGGTCGACCCGGGCCCGACCCATGAGATTTCGGGTCCACGTCTGCAGACCGATGGGGCCCGCATCGTGCGCTGGCCCTACCAGCAGGCGACGCGTGGCGGCCACTGCTGCAGCCGCAGATGGCGAGGCCCACTCGTCCAATCGCTCATACCTGTGGGGCCCGCAACTCATCCCCACCCTCTCGTTGAGCGCCACGTGTCCCGCGTGGGCCCCGCATGCAGTTTGCCAGCCAGCCCGCTGTCGCCACATGGCGTCTCTGGCCGCCGCCTCATCATTACCTGCACAGTATATTAATTAAAGTAATTATTATATATATACATATATATATATATATATATATATATATTTATTTATATAATTATGTAAACTCGATTAATACATAATCTAATTATAATATAGTTAAATCTATTGCATATGCATATATAACTGTTAGTATAATTTGTTAATTAAACTTAATTAATGAAGTTGGGGTATAATAAAGTTCAATGAGGCAGAACAATTAAAGCAATAATATTAATTAGTCAGTGAATTAGTAGTTGAGTTAGTTAGCATTAATATTATATAGTTAAATTAATTAAATCAGAAAACTTAAATAATATTAACATAATCAATTAATGAATTTTAGTTAGACAGTTAATTAATTAGACTTTATTTATTAGAGTTCAATTAATATTAGTTATAATTATTTAATTTGAACTTAATAATTAAATATTCACAGAATAATTAAATAATTAATTAATTAATGTTAGGATAAGATAAGTAATTAGCATAAGATAATTAGTTAATATTATCAATCAATTCAATAAATTAATTTAATATTTAATTAACAACATTAATTAATTAATCAAACCCTAATTAGACAATAATAATATTAATGTCATGAATAAAATATTTAAATTAATCATTTAACTAATAAGTAATGCTAATTAATCACTAATTAAGACTAATTATTTAATCAATTAACAAATACATCAAAATATAAATTAACTTTAGGATTGAATAGTAAATTAATACAAATTGAATAAATGAATAGTAAAATAATACAAATTGTATTTTTGAATAGTAAAATTTAAAAGTTTAATAACTTTTTATAGAATGATCCAAATATAGCCAATACGGGTCTCAAAGTACTCAGAAGAATAAAATAGATCAAATTGTGTAATGCAGAATTTAATTTTGGGGCACGCATAACGAAGTAGCATTTTAAGACCTCTCTAAGACCCCATAACTTTTGACTTAGTTGACCAAACATAGTCAATATGGGTCTTAAAATACTCAGGAGAATGGCCCCATCCCTGTATTAGTTTTATTTTTCTCATTTGGACATCTGGACAAAAAGTCAACCCTAAATCTCACAGTTGACTTTAAGGAAAATTGACCAAAATGCCCTTAGAATTCAAATGACCATAACTTGGTCAAATCAACTCCAAATTCAAAAATTCAAAATGCTAAATAGTTTAGAATTTCAATGTCATCAGTAAACTGAAATAATATTTAGAATCTATCCTAGAAATTTAGAAAATGACCGAAATACCCCCAACCTTAGTTAGGTCATAACTTGACCATTTGAGGTCCAAATTGGGTTTACTCCCTATCAACACACTCAGTATACTATAGGAAAGCTATAGAAACTAAGTTTGCTAAAATTGGACTTCAAACAAAAAAGTTCAGTTTTTGTCACCCGTTGACCGACCCGAAATTACCAAATTGCCCTTAGAAAGCAAAATGTCCGTAACTTAGTCAATTGGCCTCAGAATTCAGAGTTCTTAGAATCTATGAAATCTTTGAATCATAACCAACATTAAACTCATAAAAATTTAGGTTTTAGTAGAGTGAAAATTATTGAAATGCCCTTAAGTCAAAAACATTAGTTTGAACCTATAGAACCTGTCTCTCGTCCAAATTGGACGTACTTACTATCTATGTTCAAGATAGACAGTAAGAAATCATTTAGAACTAAGAAAATTTAGTTTGGACCCTTAAGTCAAAAGTTGATTTTTCAGACCCTTAAGTAGGGGACAAAATAGTCACTTTGCCCTAAGATTGGATTAAGTGCCCTTAACCTTTAATTAACTTTTCAAGACTCTAAAACCAATGTTATAATTATATTAGTGACATTTAAGTGAGTGAAATCAACCATTATACAAGATTCTAGAATTTCTCTATCTTTAACACTACACTATAAAGACCCTTCCTAAGACTAGGACTAGATTATATGTTAGAGTTCATTTGTTGGCAATGCCTATACTTGCCTGAAAACTGTTATTGTATGCAAATTCTATGAGAGGAATATGATCTTCCTAGAAACCTCCAAAATCCAGTATGTAGAGGCGAAGAAGATCTTCTAGGACTTCATTGACTCTATCCATTTGACCATCAGTCTGAGAATGAAAAGCGGTACTCATGGCTAGAGTAGTCCCCAAGTCCTGATGTACTGCTTGCCAAAATTTAGAAGTGAAGCGGCTATCTCGATCAGACACGATAGATCTTGGAATTCCATAGAGTCTGATAATTTTCCTGATATACAACTTTGCTAATTTCTCCACAGAATCAGTTTGACGCATAGGGATAAAATGTGCTGATTTGGTCAGTCGATCAACAATGACCCATATTGAATTGGCACCGGATCTTACTTTAGGTAACCCCATAACAAAATCCATAGAAATGTCAAATCATTTCCATTCAGAAATTGCTAGATGATGGAGAAGTCCTCCAGGCTTCTAGTGTTCGGCTTTGACTAAGCTACAAGCGTGACATTTTGCTACAAATTCCACCACGCTTTTCTTCATTCCAGGCCACCAGAATAATTTCTTCAGATCTTGATACATCTTGATACTGTCAGGATGTACTTGGTAACCCGAATTATGACCTTCTACTA
This sequence comes from Gastrodia elata, assembly GCA_016760335.1. Lineage (NCBI taxonomy): Eukaryota > Viridiplantae > Streptophyta > Magnoliopsida > Asparagales > Orchidaceae > Gastrodia > Gastrodia elata. Next base: position 9,888,995 of record CM028685.1, on the reverse strand, counting down.
GAATTTCTTGCTACATGGATTTTGGAATCCATAGACGATCCCCCTAATAAATTACATTACCTCGAAGCTGAAGATCAAAGCGATGACCGCTCTCGATATCAACCTTAAACTTCAGGTAGTCTTCATCCTTGGTTTGTGAAATGGAGATGTCATGATGAAACGTGAATTCAACTGAACTCGTGGATATTAATATGCTTAACATGTCACCACGCACTGGCCTGATCTCGAGCTTCCAGAATTCTTCTTCCAGAGGATTGGATAGCATTAAAGAAGATAGAGTAGCATGACTACTAAGAGCATCTGCTATGACATTCGCTTTCCCTGGATGATATTGGATGTTTATATCATAATCGCTTATTAGTTTGAGCCATCTTCACTGTCGACAATTCAACTCACACTGGGTGAAGATGTACTTCAAGCTCTGATGATCAGTGAATATGGAACACTGGACACCATAAAGATAACGATGCCAGATTTTTAGAGCAAAAACCACAGCTACTAGTTCGAGGTCGTGAACAGGGTAGTTATTTTCGTGTGGCCTTAACTGACGAGATGCGTAAGCTATAACTCTTCCTTCCTGCATCAAAACACATCCCAATCCTATTCCAGATGCGTCGATATAGACTTGGTAATTCATACCTTCTTTAGGTAAGGCATGAACTGGTGCAGAGGATAGAGAAATCTTTCAGTGTCTAGAATGCTTCTCATATTCTGGGCTCCAGACAAACAGTACTACTTTCTGAGTCAACTTAGTGAGAGGAGATGCAATTTGTGAAAATCATTTGATAAACTTCCTATAGTAGCCTGCCAGTCCTAAGAAACTTCTAATATTGGTCACAGATTTTGGTTGTGATCAATCCTGGACTACGCTTACTTTACTTTGATCGACTCTGATTCCCTGAGAATCGACGACATGACCCTGAAAAGTGACAGAGTCAAGCTAGAATTCGCATTTAGAATATTTAGCATATAGCTTATGGCTTATGAGCTCTTCAAGTACTAAACGCAGGTGATTCTCGTGATCAATTTTATCTTTTGAATAAATTAATATATCGTCGATGAAGACAATTATGAATTTGTCCAAATATATTTTCAGCACGCGCTGCATTAAGTCATGAAGACGGACGGTGCATTTGTTAAGCCAAAGGACATCACCAAGAATTTGCAATGCCCATAGCGGGTTCTAAATGCTGTCTTCTCAATATATAAATCTTTAACTCGTAATTAATTATATCCTGATCGCAAGTCTATCTTGGAGAAGACTTTAGCTCCAGATAATTGATCGAACAGGTCATCGATACGAGGCAGAGGGTACTTATTCTTAATAGTTACTTTATTTAATTCTCTATAATCGATGCGCATTCTCATTAATCCATCTTTCTTCTTTACGAACAGCACTGGTGCTCCCCAAGGAGGTGAACTTGGATGAATAAGATTCTTCTCCAATAGTTCCTGGAGTTGATTGTTCAACTCTTGGAGTTCTTTTGGCACTATACGATACGGAACCTTTGATAGTGGTTGCATTCCAGGAATTAATGCTATGGCAAATTTTACTTCTCTCACTAGAGGAAGACCAGGTAGGTCTTCAGGGAAAACATCAAGAAATTCGCGAACTATATGGTTTTCAGAAATAGGCACGGCTTCTTTCTTCTCTTCCAACATTGTCACAAGATACGCACTGCATCCCTTCCTGACTAGCTTTTCTGTTGTCATCGCATTGATCAACGATGATTGAGTGCTAAATCTCCCAACAAATAATTTTGTTTTACTCCCACTGCCCAATGTTATTTTCTTCTTTAGGCAATTTATGGAAGCATCATGCTGGCGTAGCCAATTCATGCCTAGAATTATATCGAAGTTAGTGATTGGTAATATAATTAACTTAGCCCCATAGTTTTGTTCCCCAATAGAAATATCTAGATTATAGAATTTTTGGGACTGCATATGGGCTCCCAAGGGTAACCTAACACTCAATGAACTAGCTAATTGATAGGTTGGTAGCTTGAGACCTTTAGCCCAACTTTTCGATACGATGGAATGACTTGCTCCCGTAGCGAAAAGGACGTTACAAGATTTGTCGTTTATTAATAATGTGCCTATAATTACTGCAGCTTAATAAGGATGGCTACTCAATAGTTAAGGTACTGAAATAGTATGGAATGATTACTGAAACAATGAAAAATTATTTTAAGGCGTACCTGACACCACTTCGTTATTCTCAGGAGCAGAGGCGGGAGTTAGCATATATACCCTGGCAGGTGCTGAGGGTTGTTTATCCTGGTGCCTTTGACCCTGATGATCATGGTTTGGCTTTTGCACCAGTACAATGGCTTTAGACTTCGTAGCAGTGGCTGGCATGATTGCAGGAGTAGGCTCCCGGCTATTTATTGGTTGAGCTCAAAATGCTTATTTGTGCTGGGAGTGGTTGATGAGCACACCGTCGATCGTGTTCTTCTCCCTACACTCGAGATAGCGGTGGCCCTTACGACCACATGTGAAACGTACACCACCGAAGTGGTAGCATTTTCCGTATAGATGCATTCATTTGCATTCAGAGTTCTGAGGCTGGGTTGTGCCGGCTCCATGTTGTAGACCTTTGCCATCTTGTGATTGCCAAACCGTTCTCCCCTTGGCTGCATGACTGTCGCTTTTCGCTTTCGGTCCAGTTGACCTTGGAATCCTTCTTGTAGACGGGCCACCTCAATTAATTCAGTCAATGACTTGATCTGACGTGGTACTAGATGTGCTTTAATAGAATCTCTTAGGCCCTTTAGGAAATGGTGGCATTTAGATGCCTCCGTTCTCACTAAGTCCAGAACGAATCGTGATAGTCTCCTAAATTCCTGTTCGTAGTCGAACACGGAATTATTGCCTTGTGTGAGATGGAGGAGTTCATCCTCCATAATTGCTTGGGCTGACGCCGGGATGAATGCTCCACGGACCGCTTCCATGAACATGTCCCATGGAATGTCCTCTACTTCATAATCTGCAAATTTGTTATTTCGCTCATTTTTCCACCAATACTCATCCTCTTCTTGAAATAAGTAATTTACTAGGCGGATGGCCTCGGAGTAAGGGCATTTGATAGTGGCCAGGTTCTTCTCTACTAACTTAACCCATGTTACGGCATCCATGGGATTCAGTGCCCCGTTGAACGTAGGAGTTCTGAGATGAAGGAAACTATGTAGAATTCTGTCCCCTGCATAGTGAAAAGACGATGAGGATCCTGTTGGAGGAGCATATTATTGTTTAACTGCGAGGATAAGAGCACGGGTCTCTTGTGCCTGTTGCGCATTGCAATTAATTAAGGCCTTTAACAAACTGGCCATAATGTTGGAGTCTTCTGGTCCGCTTGACGACACCACCGTGTTCTTAATTAGGGTAGAGCAGACGGAGAACCAGGATTCATGACTGTAAATATGAGTATGAATTCAGAACATAGAGGTTTTACTATAATTTCATTCATTTCTTTCTCATAGGAGAAGATACATAGATCTATGAAACATATACTAAAATAAGAAAGATGACATAATGAGACTTTCTAACATCCTAGTTATAATATTCTACCAAAAAGGCAGCACAGAAGTCATCATATATGACTATATGGCTCCTCCGAGCTAATCTCCTATAAACCCAATACCACCAATGACTCGCTGATCCCCTCAGTAGAATCTCCACAATCTCTAGACTGTGCTCCTCAGGACAGGCCGTCTCTCGTAGTGCAGTGGTAACACGATCCAGCCATTCTCTGGTGAGTACTGAAAGACTGGTGCCTCCAAACAATGAATGGGCAAGAATCTTGTCTAATACTTCAACTCCGTGAGGCGACACTCCATCGATGGTCCTTTCGTATATCTGATCGTCTCGAATATCGTCTATCCAATAGTCGTCAAACCTCCTAAGATAGAACGGAAATGCTGACTGCGAGTAGTCCATTCCTAGAATACTTCAACCCATAAGTATTTTATTCGTAGTTTATTATTATTTTCAAGAGTTCGTTCAAGTCCTAAGATGTCCATTTTATGAGTTGCAATTCCAATCAATTTATTATGTGTGTTAAATTCATAGGGTGTCAACCTTCTAGACATAGTTTTTTTTTTCTTTTTTGTTTCTGAGACAGTTTAATGAACTGTTTTGGATGATTACTTTGCACTACACTTAGTAACTTGTGATCTTGATCTGAGATAGAGAACATAGCATAAAGTAGATAGGAACAAACTCCTTATCTGACACTTTATGATATTTCTCTGATACCAACTGTAGCGCCCGAGACAGAGAACATAACATAAAGTAGATAGGAACAAACTCATTATCTGACACTTTATGATATTTCTCTGATACCAACTATAGCTCCCCGCCCCATCACCGAGTGCAAAAGACAAGTATTATGTGTATATACATGTTCAGCGGCAAAGCGGTACGCTACTCAGGAGGACGGGTATACAAGTAAAACCCATCTTCCCAAATAGGCGGGGTCTAAGAGGCTAGAGACTGAGCTATACTGAAGACTGCTAACTCGATCCTACGAGTAGGATCAAGAGTCAATACCTAAGATAAGAGTAGCATACTTATCTTATGTATTAGACTAGTACGTACATTGGATCTAAAGAAGCAAATAAGGATCCAACCTACGCTTTCAGCATATCAACATTTTCAGTATGCTAATCACATCACAATACTAAGTATAGTAGTATAACAGAGTGCAGAAGCTAAAAACAAAACATTCAGAATATATTCATCACAAGCAGTAGTAAAGATTCATCTCAGAAAAAGAAAGTAAAAATACATCCATAATTTATTACAGACTGATTTAAATGCAGCAATTAAAAGTTTATCTAAAGTACTAAAATAAAATAGGAAGTAACTATATATGTTCGATCCACTAAGGCTCCACGTACTCCTCCTGGATCTTCTGTATGTCCTCCTGCCTTGTCTCTACAAGCTGCTCGGGATCTAGCAAATTACCGGATCCCAAAGGTACCCCGTGTTAGACAAGAAGTCTAACACATCGCTACTAACTATGTAGAAATAAAGCTAAAATACAAGTAACAAGTAGGGTAAAGCAAACTGCAGGAAAAACTGGGAAAAAGAATTAAGTAAGAAAAAAAAACTATAGCAGCCAAGTAAGTAGGATAGTAAAGGCTAAGTAAGTGAAACTGTCACACAATTGAAAACTAGAAACAAAGGAAACACTAAATATTTAGAAATCAAGATGAAATAAATGTCGAATGCTGTACTATATGTCACTGAAATGATGCACCCAAATATGCCACACCATGTATGTCACGGATATGTTACTGAACTATCACTGAAAGACTATGAGTAGTACGACATAATGTAAACATATACCTAGTTGGGAATACAGTATGGTGACACAAATGCACCATGAAATTCCCCAGTATGTGTATGTAATATTCCGTAACCCATACTTTATCACTGATACTCATGCATTATCACTGAAATAATATTTCAAGTCCATGCTCATGCTTATGCCCATGCTTCTATTCTATATGAGTAAAATCCAGAAATCCATGAAAGATTGAAATGCTGATAATGAATTCTAAGTCTCCACTGTGCAGAATCCTACTAAAAGGATTCTGACTCTTAGCTCCTAGAACGATAATTTGTTAAAGTTGCAGATTTAATTAAGGATTATTAGATATAATTATAGTATACACATACTTAGTGTCCTTGCAAGGAAGGTAGTCCTCATCAAAGAAGCGATCTTCGATAGGAGGCATCACTCATTGGCGATTTATATCTCAAGCTAAGTTATTAAGATGCCATACTTACAATCACACTTAGTGTCTCAAAGAAGGTGACTTCAATTACTTAGTTTGTTTGAGCCATACCTATTGAAGCAATCTTCGCTATGAGGCATTGCTCATTGGCAACTTGTAATTCAATCAAACTAAGGAATGAGTACCCATTTAATACACTCTTAGGTTTGAATGATTTATTCTAACGGGACAGTATTCGTCTAATCCCACAGGATAGCACCTGCTCATAAGTCCCTATTTATAGTGAATTAATCAATCCCGAATGCTATTGGGAAACCAGTACTATGGGTATACTATACTACACCACCCAATAATCGAGGTTCAAACAAGTCTATTTAATAAATCAAGGAATTATCAAGACTATAAAGGCTTATACTAAATAGGTAAGTCCTATACAATGCTCCAAGAAAATGTGATCAAGGATCACTCAATATAGATTCTATCACAAGGAAAGGTATCATTCTAATATCTTAAGTGCTTCCTACCATAAGGGATTAGGATCAACTTCTAAGGTTAAGGGATCCTCTAATCTTCTACCTCAATGAGTCATACAAAATCCTCCTACCTCAATGTATATTTAGATTTAGGTCTTTATAATATTTCAAAGGTGATATTAAGATGAGATACTTAAGATCTCACACTATTAGTTATAATACTAACACTTTAGGCTTTACTGATCACCTCTTAATCTAAGATTATGGGATTGAAATCAAAGGATGTTATTAAAATTTTAGATCACTTGTTCAATCAATATGATTTTATTAATCTTCTATGCTAATATTCTTATTTAGGAGAAAATCACGGATCTTAAGATTTTTATTCAGATTAAGAAATCATATAGAGTTATTATCAACCTTAATATGTCTACTTCAAGTGTTTAGAATCAATATCAAATCAAGTGCATTATTGGAAAATGTCAGGTTCATTGTCTTATAATCAAATCAATTAAGTTAAAGTTTGAGGATTTGGATCTTACTTAAGTAGATTAGGGTTTGACCCCTCTTCATGCATTAAATAAGATCAAGTGTGTATTTATAGATCAATGTCAGATTAGTGGGTTAAACATGTATTATTGGTGGCAATCTCAGACCTAGATCAAGTCTTAAAAGCTTGATCCAAGTCTTAAGAATTCTTAAATTAATTAAGGTGATTAAGGTTTTCAAGTTTAGATTTATTTTATTTATACTTAATACTTGAACTTACAAGATTTCAATACGTCTAACTTACTATTATAAGTCATATTAAAAGGAAAATTTTAGAAAATAGAAAGTAATTAGTACTAATCAAACCCTAAATCCATTCAAATAGATTAGCACATAATTACAAATCCAACCATCAGAATTAATTGTAATTTGGCATACCAATCATGTTACGTAATATAACTAATCAGAGCCTAAGTTTCCTAAGATCCAATATGTATAAACCTTAATTTTCACTAATCATGCTTTAACAATATTAAGACATAACTTGAAATATAGAACTCAGAAAAATAAATCACTTAGCACATGCATCCTACTCATCATAAGTAAACCAAAGGCACCCTAATCATGTAATTTTGTTAAGTATATTTGCTAAATAATCCTAATTAAGTTCTACTATAATTAGGCAATAATGGAAAATCTAACCATTAGATGTTAAACTTTATTTTATATTCAGATCCCTGATAATTTTCTGGGGATCATTTTCATATATAATATCATAGGATTTGGACTAGTGGATTAAAAGTTATTCAATTAATACATTCTGTATTTTTATTTAATCAATTTCATATGATTTGAATAATTGAATTATTTTCCTTAAGGAAAATTATTCTAATTATTCAAATTTAAATATAACGGGCTCGGCCCATTAGCTGAACCGCGAGGGTCGACCAGGGCCCGAAGACCCAGGACTGTCGCACTGCGCGGGCCACGGGCTGACCCGACCCGCACAGGGCTTCATCCCCGCGCCTTCATCCCGATGGAGAGAGCCAATTAGGGGAACCATAATCATCAAATTCCGACGCAACCAGACCACGGCAGGCGCGGCAAAAGATCGTCACACCTTCACCATGACCAGACGCACTGAATGGGACCCGAAGCCCTCTGTGAGATGGTCTAGATCGGCTGGACCTTACTCACCTAAGAACTCCTCTAATGGAACTACTGTGGGGAGGCAATTCTCCCCACATAGACCACACTAGACCCTGGGCTCGATCCCTACACCATCAGGGAGGTGAGGCAGATCGAAGCCCTTTAGTCTGAGGGTCTGGGAAGGTCTGGATCATCGGGTCCTTACTCGACCGAGATGATCCCCAAGGGGCTTAGCCCAATCGATTGATTCGATCGATCGGGGTTAGCTTAAGGCTCAATTATAATACCAGTGAGTTTATTTTAACAATACACAGCTACACGAATCAAAATGGAGAAGGTCCGAGCCTCATTAGCTCGTTCCCGGTAAGTGGGGTACCTAGTTTTGTCAGGGAAACTCGGGACAGATGCCTGGGGCTTCAGCTGGCCTTGGCTGCACTTCCAAGCACTGCAAAGGATCCTGAACACTAGGAGATCCTATTATCAGCAGTTCAGAAGCTCCTTGTTCGCCTTGTCGAGCTCGGATAGACGATAATGGCGAAGGGTGCAGAGAGATCAATTGTTCAACAAGGATCAATCGAAGTGAAGCTAAGGCTATTTATAGCCTTGGCCAAGGGTTGGGAAGCTTCTGGAGGGCTGGCTTGGGCTGGAGAGGACCCGAGAGGTCGAGCCATGGCCGACCAAGACCGATATGCCATTGAGGGAAGATCCCCAACGGCCTGCTGAGGTGGACTGGGTAGTGGGGGACAAGCTAGGCTGTCCAAGATCCGAAGGATTTCTTCAGCCGGGCGCGGGCGTGGCGAGGACAAAGATCCACAGTGCGCGTGCACTGTGGGTCGTCTGATGCATCTATCGGGACTGCTGAACGGTCCTGATCCTTCGGATCCTAACAGCTGGATCCGATTGAATCCACGCCATCAGTTTTACAGGTTGCATCTAATGGCAGATTCGCAGTTACGTGGAACCAATCCGGACCGTGGAATCTAAGGGTTTGACGGTGAGATCAGCGGGACCCCGCTGTCGCGTGACCCGGGTTGTTATGGTCCAAATGTTGGAAACCCTTAAGTGCAATTGGACCATTTTAATTTAAATTGAATTATGGTCCAAATGGTTTCCAAATTGCACTAAAATTTCACCCTAGTTAATTTGGGGGTGAGGAATTCAAAATACAATCAGATTTTAATTTTGAGATCAAAATATTTTGGGTCTAGACTAGAGCATCTAAACTGATCAAATATTATTTTGGACTTAGAGAAGTCCTATGAACTTCCAATTTTTAGGATAATCTTCATTTGAAGTTATAAAGTAATGGAGTCTAAGATAATGGTTGCTTAGATTATAGTTTAGTAAGGTAACAACCTAGGGTTGTTACATACCCAATAGGTGAAACCTTGGTTTTATTAGTTTCTAGACTTTTCTTTTATTTTACAATTTATTTTGATTATTTTGTCTTTTAACTTTAGTTTTAGGATAGGAGATTCATCCTATTAAGTCTGATTACTTAATAAGATTTGCTTTAATAAGTAGATCATTTTTAGAATAAAACCTAGAATTTAGGTCTTATCATTTTTGGATTATGTGATTAAACCTAAATCTCGTAGTATTTAATTTATAATCTATAAGTTTAGAAGATCTTGATTAGATCTTAGATAGAACATCTAAATTTACAAAACTAGGACGTATGATTTATTGATTCAACTCATAGTCGTCTATCTGATTGAACTAGATTAGAACCTGATCAGTTCTAATCCTTTTTAACTTATAAGGATGAATTTCTAAGTTACACTCGATAGTAGAAAAATTGTGATCCTGAACTTGTGTAACTTGGAATAGTTATAATGGTTAAATAAAAAATAAATGATATCACCATATTTAGTAGAGTCCCTTGCTTACTTTGATGATTGTTGCTACGCATTCTTTGTATTTTTGTGCTTTAACTCCTTGAATATATCATATGAGATTTTTGATGCATAAATAAAATATTAGGAAAATATGGAGACTCCTTAGATTCCTTATGAAAATATTAAAATAATTGATTAAAGATAATAATTGTATGTGTTAGAGCTGCCTCTCAGTCATGTCTTCTTTGCCTAATCTCCTTATTTATATATTCTTTACTTAGTCTCCTTGTTGATACTAAGAGAATATTTGTTATGTTTTCTTTGCCTAGTCTCCTTGATGACACTAAGAGAAAACCCCATATTTCTTGCCTAGTCTCCTTGATGACAGTAAGGTTATATGGTTTTGCGCCTAGTCTCCTTGTTAACACTAAGATCCTTTTTATATTCAGTGGGCTAGATTAGCTCTTTTCTGTATGGCAGTTAGTATACAGATGTTTACATATATGTTTAGTTCTGATGTTTTGTTTACTTTTCAGTATTTTTATTCAGTTAGCTATTTTCCTTGTATTGCTTATATATTTTAGGAAGTTAGAATTTTGCTGCTATTTATATGTATCATTATTGAGTTCAATTATTTTAATTTGCATATTTCTTTTGATTACCAGCATATTTAGGATGTAGTATTTTCTTCCAGTACTTGATTAGTTATTTATATTTATATGTTTTACCTTATTTAGCTTGTATTTGAGGTATATCTTAGCCTCTCTTTTTGCCCAAGTTATAAATAATTATTTATAACTTTTTTCCTTCCTTTTTGTATTGCCAATTGCTCCTTTATTGGCTATAGTTGTAGCATAGAAATTGTAAAATGGTGATATTTCAAAACACATAAAAACTTATCAGCCTAAAATGTACTTAGACAATTGTCTAACACAGGATTTTTCTTTTTTTTGGCTGGGGCCCTACATTGTGAAACTGACAATGGCAGATCCTCTTCAGTTAGACGATCAGGAGCTAGGTGTGGAGCCTTATCCAGAGGAGGAGCCTTTGGAAGTGTAATGCCTCGTCCCGTCATCGTGCGTAAAAGACAAGTGTAATTCATAGTTCGGCGGCGGAATGATGCGCTACTCGAGAATGGTGGGCCATACAAGCAAAACCCATCATCCCGAATAGGCTAGAGAGATGGAGCCGTACTGAAGACTGTGACTCAAATCCTAAGAGTAGGATCGAGAGTCAATATCTAAGATAAGACTAAAATACTTATCTTAGGTATTAGTCTAGTACGTACACAAGGTTCAAGGAAGTGGGAAGGAACCCATGTACGTTACAAAAATACATCAGCATTTCCAATATACTGATCACATAACAATACTAAGTATAGTAATATAACAGAGTGTGGAAGCTAAAAGCAAAATATCTAGATTACATTCATCTCAAGCAGTAGTAAATATCCATCTCAGAAAAGAAAAGTAAAAGTACATCCAGAGTTTATTACAAACCATTTAAATGCAGAAATATAAAGAGTTTATCTAAAATACTGAAAAGAGCTAGTAAGTAAAAGTAAATGCTCGATCCACTACAGCTCCAAATGCTCCTCTTGAGTCTCTGGTATGTCCTCCTAACCTGTCTCCAAAAACTACTCAGGATCTAGCAAAATGCCGAATCCCAAAAGTACCCCATATTAGGCAGGAAGTCTAACACATCGAAACTAGCTATGCAAAGCTAAACTAAACATAACAAAGTATACAAGTAAAGTAAAGCCGTAACAGAGCTGAAGAAAAATATGCAAGCGAGGAAAAACTGTAAGTACTGAGTAAATAAGACAGTAAAAGGGCTATGAAATGTGAAGCTATCACCAAATAGAACTGAAAGCAAAATAAACATTATGCTGAAAGGGATGCTATAAGCTGTACTATATGTCACTGAAATAATGTTTGGTATATCACAGAACTATCACTGAAGGTTTATGAGTAATACGGTTCAATGTAAGCACAACAGTTAAGAAGTCAATATGGTGATGCAGATGCACCTTGAAATTCCCCAGTCTGTGTATATAACATTCTGTATCTCATTCTGTATCACTGATAACCATGTGTCACAACAGAAGGAATGAGTTCAACTCATGTTTATGCTTATGCTTATGCCATTATATTGAATGAATGAAAAATCTCGAAATCTATGAAGAATTTAGTAAGAAACAATAATGAATTCTAAGTCTCCACTGTGCAGAATCCTGCTAAAAGGATTCTGACTCCTAATCTCTAAAGTGATGGTTAGTTAAAGTTGCTTATTTTCTTAAAGATCACTAAACAGGGTAATTGTATACACATATTAAATATGTTGCAAGAATAGAGTTCTTATCACTTAGTTTGATTAAGCCACCCTAACAAAGCGATCTCCATTAGGAGGTACCATCCGATGATGATTTTGTATCTCAAGCTAAGAATTAAGTCACTAAACTCATAATCATACTTAGTGTCTTAAGAAATGTGGATCCCATTACTTAGTTTATTTGAGCTATACCTATTGAAGCGATCTTCGCTATGAGGCATTGCCCGATGGCAATTTGTCTTTCAATTAAACTAAGGAATGGGTTCCCATTTAATACACTCTTAGAATCGATTGATTTACTCTAAGCGAGGTTATATCCGCCTAAGCCCGCAGGATAGCAACAAAGATAAATCTCACTTAGAGTGACTCAACCAATCCCGAATATTACTGGGGACCAGTAATATGGGTATACTATACTACACCACCTAATGATCAGGGTCGATCAAGTCTAATTAATAGAATAAGGATTTATCAAAACTACAAGTCCTGAACTAATAGGCAAGTCCTATACATGGTTTCACCAATCAAGTGTGATCAAGGATCATTAAATATGGATTTTACTACAAGGAGAAGTATCTTTTCTAGTGTCTTAATGGATTACTACCACAAGAAGAGTAGATTAATTTCTAAGGTGATGGGATCTTCTATACTTCTACCTCAAGGAGTTATACAAGGCTTCCTACCTTAAGATATATGAATTTAGGTCTTTTAGATAATTCAAGATGATCTTATGAAGAGATATCCAAGATCTCCTTTCTAGATGTTAATATCAAGCTCTTAGGTTCTGATTTTCAATTAGGTTTAGGATGGTTAGATCAGATGATTAAGTCATCTGATCACTCTAGAACTAAGATTATGTGATCTAAATCACACATATTATTAAGGATTTGATCACTTATTCAATCATTATAGTATTAATAATCTTTTATGTAAGTTTATTACTTAAGAGAAAATCAGGGATCTTAAGGTTTGATTCGGATAGTGAAATCACCAAAGATTGTTATTAACCTTAATTTGTCTAATTCAAATGTTTAGAATCAATAGTAAATCAAATGCATTATTGGAAAAATGTTCAATTCATAGTTTTGAAATCAATTCAATTAAGTTAGGGTTCTTAAGGATTCAGATCCTCCTTAAATAGATTAGGGTTTGATCCCTTCTCATGCCTTAAGCAAAATCAAGTATATATTTAAAAATCAATGTCAAATTAATGGATTAATTATGTATTATTGGCGGCAATCATAGATCTAGATCAAGTCTTAGAAGCTTGATCCAAATCTTAATATTTCTTAAGTTAATTAGGATATTTAAGATCCTAAATCTTTGGATTTATTGAAGTATTCTCAATAAGTTTATAAGGATGAATTCATTTTATTTAACTTACTGTTTTAAGTCAGATTGATAAATCAAGTTCTAAAACAAGGGTTACTTAGTGCTAATCAAACCCTAATTCTAATCAAAAAGGATTAGCACATAAGTATAAATCCAACCATTCAAATCACATGATATTTGGCATATAAGTTCTAATTAATCATACAAGTAATCAGAACCTGAGTTTGCTAAGATCCAATGAGTATAAACCCTAATATTTACTAATCATATTTTAACAAAATTAGGGCATAACTAAAATTACAGAGCTCAGAAAAATAATCTACTTAACACATGCATTATAGCCATCACTAGTGAACTAATGGTACCCTAAACATACAATTTGGGTAAGTAAAATTACTAATTTGCCCTAATTTAGATCCACTATAATTAGGTAATACTTAAAAATCTAACCATCATATGCATGACTTTATTTTATATTTAGGTTCCTGAGATTTTTTTGATCATTTTCATATATGATATTATAGGATTTGGACCAGTGGATTAAAAGTTATTTAAATAATACATTCTGTGTTTTTATTTAATCAAAATCCTATGATTTAAGGAAAATAATTCCAAAATTATGAATTAATTAAAACGGCACGACCCAAATTCAAAACACGCGAGTCGACCGGGGCCCGGAAGACCCGGCACTGTCGCACAGCGCGGGTCATGGGTCGACCCGGCCCGCACAGTGCCGTCGTCCCCGCTCCGTCGTCCCGAAGGAGGGGACCGATTAGGGAAACCATAATCGCCAAAATTCCAGCGCATCCAGCCCACGGCTCGGCTGGCACTCGATCACTAATCGTCATCGTGGTTAGACGCGTCGATTGGGACTCGAAGCCCCTTGTGAGATGGTCTGGATCGGCTAGACCTTACTCACCCGAGGGCTCCTCCATTGGGGCTACTGTGGGGAGATAATTCTCCCCACAGAGGCCACGCCAGACCCTGGGACCGATCCCTACACCATCAGGGAGGTGAGGCGGATCGAAGCCATCCAGTCTGGGGGTCTGGGATGGTCTGGATCGTCGGGTCCTTACTCGACCGAGGCGATCCAAAAGGTACTTAACCCGATCGATCGATTCGATCGATCGAGGCTAACCTAGATCCTAATTACGATACCATTGGGTTCGTAATGACAATACGTACAAGAGCGCATCAAATGGACTAAGGTTTGAGCCTCATTGGCTCAGAACCTGCAACTGGGGTACCTGGATTTGCGGGACGGAGCTGGGACTGGAAGACGGAGCGTGGTTCGTTGCCGCAGAGACTCTAGAAACTCTTAGGGGTCCTGAACTCCAGGAGTAACCCTCTATCAGTGGTACGCGAACTCGGGAGTGCCTGGATGAAGCTCGGGAGTTCGGCAATGGCGACAACTGAAGCAAAGCTGGGGCTATTTATAGCCTTGGCTGAGCTTAGGGAAGCTTCTGGAGCTACTGGCTCGGGCTGGGGAGGCCCGAGAGGTCGGGCCTTGGCCGAGCTCTCAAATTTCCAATTTGAGCTCGACCGGGTCGCTAGGCCCGATCGGGACTCCAATCCAATATGGGAGGGATCCCAACGACATGCTGAGGTGGACGCGGGAGTGGGGGACAAGGTTTGTAGCCGGCAGTACGGGAGAATCCTTATGTCGGATGCGCGAGGGAGTGGGGACGACGATCCACAGTGTCAGGTGCCTTGGATGACGTCTGATCTTTTGATCAAATGGCGCTACGGCTGGGATCGTCTGGATCTTAACGGCCGATCACGGGGATGATCCTGGCCGTAGGATCCACGGGCTGGATCCAACAATGGATTAATTCTATTTTTAACTCATTCTAATCTCTCTTTTGAGTGAGATCACACTTAAGTAAATGGATATAACGATTAAGTGTAATTTTATGAGTAAAGCTTAGTATCCAACCTCTTAGCTTCACTATTAAACTTGGTCTAATGATGATGCTTTAGCTAGTAGCTAGTTTCATTCCTAATAGAATAAGTAGTCAAAGAATTCCTATTCTTTGATTCCAAGACGTTTTGGATTCTAATTTATTAAACTAGAATTGTTAGTTATCCTTTAGCCTTGGTTAAGTCATATAGTGACTTAACTAGTTTGCCTAAGCCTTCTTAAATGATGAATATCACTTAAGCATAGAACCTTTAGGATCCTTGATCCTTAGTCCATCCCATGCTTAGTATGTGATGCCATAAGCTAAGTAGTAGCTTTATCATTAAGTCTTAAGTCATATGTTATGACTTAAGAGTTAACCCTTAACTCTTAAGGTTGCATTTAATTTAGTTGATTATTAGCATTCTTTCCTTAGTTGCCTTCCTTATTAAGTGATGATAATCACTTAGTTTGGGTAATTTCCTAGAAGCTTAGACTTGTGCCTAGAATTCTCTAACATTAGCCTTTAAGGTAGTTATGTGAGGGTTTAGTCTTAAACCTCAAGTTTGATTATTCTAGATTCCATATTTAGAATCCTTGAGCCTTTTTGGTATTCCTAAGCCTTAGCTCTTTACCTAGTTTAGAATCCTAATTTGTGGACTAGACCTTTAGTCTGAATCATTAGTTAGAACCTCAATTAGTTCTAAGAGTAGACTAATAAGGACTTAGTTTAGGTTTATTTTCTCAATAAAGAAGTTCATATACAAACTTAAGATGCTAAACTTGTATAGTCAATTCATTGAGATAAATTGGAAGAATTGTTGAGATTGCATGATTGAGATCAGAATTGTAAGATGAATTGGTTAGTTGGAGTAATGAGATAATTATTATAGTTGATCAGATCTGTTAGCATGATGGTTAGACTAAGACTTATTGAAGTCTTAGTAGTATAAATAGTTATTCAGATTCAGGTTGAATAAATATTATTTTCAATGATTTCTGCATTTAGTTGCATTCAGCTTTCAGTTCATACACTCAGTGTTTTAGTCAGGAGATTTAGACAGTTAGTATCAGGGAGCTTAGATGTCGAACTTATGTCAACTCATATTCTGGCAAAGGTAATTTGAGATCACCTAATGATTAAATCATTAGCCATAATCGAAACTCCTATGCCACTAGCAATTCTAGATAGGCAGGAATCTAACATAAGTTGACGAGATAATTCAGGTAAAGCTGATGGTGAAGAGATAAAATCTTGTGTCCATTTTAAAAAGAAAAACTAACAGTTAAAATAGAATCATGGACCACCGTTGAGTATCAAGCTAATATCAACTTCACAAACAAGTTGAAGAGAAATCAAATTTCAGAGAAAGTAAACAAAGTGCACATTTTAGATTCCATACTTTGTTCATAGCTTTCAGTAAAGCTTTGTATGTATGAGGCTTACAAACGAGTATCCAATGATATAGCTTTTCCAATGTTCTGAAAATTCATTTAACTCTTCGTCGATGAACTAAATCTCTTTTGAGGTTGGTGAGATACAAGAAAGAGAAGCATTAATAAATCCGCGATGCGCTAAGGAAGAAGAGGAAGCCGAGAATCGGGTTTCCAGATTCCGTGACAAAGGTTGTTGAAAGGAAGAGTTTAAAACATATTTTATTTATTTTTTATTTTTTAAATAATCCTGTTCTTTATATTTATATTTATTTTCTTAAAAAACAATATTATAGTTCAATTGAAATATGTGCGTAGACCACTAAAATAAGATTATGTCTATTTATTTTTAGTGCAGAGTTGTCTTATTTTATCCGTATGTTATTTGTATTAGAATGACTTCACTCTGAGATATATGCTCCCTACATATAGAAGGTTGGGAATGAGTTAATTGCCACTAGGTTTGCTTTTGTTACTTATTTGTGTTTTCATTATTTTTGGAGAGTATTCTCATTTATTTGATTATTCTTAGATTTTAAATAGATAAATGTACCTTAAATTTTCTTTTTTTGGAAATTGAGTTGGTCTATTGTAAGTCAAATTTAATTAACTTGAAGATCCAATTGATATGAGCTACTACTTATCTCATTTAGGGTTCAGTGTAACTACTCATACATGTACCTGTACTGTACTGTGCTACTCAAATTTTAACTAAATACTGCCGCTTAACATCACCTGTAAGTTCCTACGATTCCCTCAGAATTTCCTCTTCCCAGTTCTTGGCCCTCCAGCTAAAAGGTATGTCAAGTGCGTCGAGGTTCATCAAATGCGTAACAGTTGGGGACGGCGCCGTTGGAAAGACTTGCATGCTAATCTGTTACACGAGCAACAAATTCCCGACGGTTTGGTGCTTCCCTTTTCAATACTATCTTGGTTTTTCTTCGTATGCGAATTTCAGTCGGTTCTTCATGGATTCCTTACTTTGTTTAATTAGAAATTTTTTATTTAATGTTTTTAGGACTATATACCCACTGTGTTTGATAATTTCAGTGCCAATGTTGTGGTCGAAGGAACAACTGTGAATTTAGGACTATGGGACACTGCTGGTAAGGATGCAGTGATTTATTCGTAAGCTTTTTTTTTTTGAATTCGCATACTGTACTTGCTGATAAATTGTTTTTTAATATTTTTTTTGGGATTTAATGTGAATTAGGGCAAGAGGACTATAATAGATTGAGACCTTTGAGCTATCGAGGGGCTGATGTTTTTGTGTTGGCTTTCTCTTTGGTTAGTCGTGCGAGCTTTGAAAATGTGCTGAAAAAGGTTGAGATTATGATGCATTCGTATAATTTTCTGTCTGGTATTTTGTATGCAAGTGTTTTGATTTCTTTTGATACAATTTTAGTGGATTCCTGAGCTACAACACTATTCTCCTGGAGTTCCCATTTTATTGGTTGGCACAAAATTGGGTAAGCAAGCAGATTTATCTCCATATTAGATTAGTTTTGGCATTCAAGAACCAGATTTCCAAGTTCTAATGAAGCAGTACTTCCTATCACTTTGCTTTTGTAATTAGAACTTATTTATAACTGTGTTATCTGTTAAAAAGCTCTAACTATTCTAATATGGGTAAACATAATCAATCATTAATAATGTTTGGACGCATAAGTTCTAACTTAAGAGAAGGGAAAAGTTTCTGAACTCCTTGAAAACATTCACATATCAACTTATATCTATCAAAATTATTATGATTGCACACATAAAGTGGGAGTGAATGACTTCTTATTGTTTACATACACAACAGAGTTAACCTAGCTAGTCAGGCATTGCCTAGGTGCCAAGATGAGGTGAGGTTCCAATGTTTTTGACACCTCTCAAATAAGGACCATCACTATTATGTTGCTTAGAAAAGAGCCATGGTACAAGGAACTGGCTTCTCATATTTGTGTTGCAAGTTCTTAATAATTTTTAAGGCACACAATCATATATAGAGACCCAGGATTGCAACTCTGATGATATAAGGATGAAGGATGAGGGATGAAAAAGATGAAATTGTAGTAGCAATCATTAGAATAATCTTACACTATGGAAATTATCAAGTTTTGTCAGAGTTAGTGATACTTATTTTGTCTTAGTTTTGTGAACTTTGTGCTATAAACTTCTTGTTTTGCTCCAATGACGTATGTGCCACTAACTCAGAGCTATCACTATTTTTAAATTTCATAGGAGGGAGTGCTTGAAAAATTTCGTAGGAGGGACATATTCTGACACTTTAGGGATCATATTTAGGGAGTTGTCATACAGTTCAGAAATTACAAACATTTTAAATTTAGATATGCAATAGGCATCCATCCAAAATGTTAAAACATGAAAGCGACATCAATAATTAAATTATATTGTTTGATTACATGATAAGCTTTCTTTACTCTAATAATATACAGCAAGATTAAAAGGAAAATTGATACAAGAATCATGTAACATTTAGTACAATTTTTGAAATACAATTACAGATGGAAATGAATAAAATAAGGCGAGTAATAGACTCTGTTATTAATTTTTTTTAATCACATCATTTTCTTGGAAGTGAGAACACTAATGAGCGAAATGCTTGGTAACTTCAATTTCACTTTGTGGAATAAGGAACAATTTTTTCTAATGTTGAAGTAGCAATCAGCTAATGGTAGAATGGAAACATATGATCGTTATCCATGAAAAAATAAAGCTGTAATTCTTAGATAGCAATCTAATTAATACAGGACCAATTAGTAAAATTGAAAATATTCTTTCAATTTGTTATTTTAATTGATATTACTGTCAGATCTTTCAATATTCATATATGATATCAATTTAGTGCAAAAAAATATTTTATTCAGATTTTTATTTCATTTGGTTAGATCTTGTAGCTCATAATACTCTAATAAGAAGTGATAAAACTTTTGAGGAATGCTATTGTGTAAGGAGTGTAAACGCTTGTTCGTATTTTTTGGGTATAGTCTGCTACCGTAGCTTTTGAAAATGATTAATTTGATAGCCATACTACATATCTGTAATGACCCAAAGTCGTTATTTTGTAAATTAGGTCAGAATCCTGCCTTAAGAATCAGGATCCCGGGAAATTTCAATTTAGGGAAAGCTTCCGATCTATTTTTTGAAAATTTTAAATTCTAAAAATCAAAAACATTGAAATGTGTATCCGAATTTATCATTTTCAGTGCCATTGTGTTAAGTATATTATTTAAAGGCTGCTCGAGAAGTTTCGTCAAATTTTGAGCATCAGATTTATCGTGGTTAATTTTTGAAGTTTTTAAATCTCAAAAATTAATATAAAATAAAATATTACTCCGAATCGAAAATTTTCGGCGCGAGGGTGTTCATTATGTCATAACACGCCTCAGTGTCAAGTTTCGTTGTATTTGGACGTCAAACGGTGGAAAAATGCAATTAATTTAAAGTTTAAGTTTTTTTTTTAATTTTCTTATTTCCCCTGTTTCCTCTACGCCCCCCCTTTAAAGATCACAAAATGCGATCTTTCTTCCGCCAAAAGGCAGAAAAAGCTTCCGCGCCAAGCGGAAGCCTGGCATCGTGCGCACCTGCTTGCGCCGTTTTTGGAGCAGGCTGTCGGCCAATTGGGCCGACCACCGATCCCAGACCCCCTTCCGCCGCCTGGCGGAAGAAGCTTCCGCGCCAGAAGCCCCCTTGGCGCATGCCAAGCGCCATTATGGCGCCGTTTTGGCGCACGTTTGGCTCCACTACTTGCGCCTATTTAAGCCCCCCTTCCCCTCTCCTCACAATCGGCAGCCCCCCTCCAGCAAGCACCCTCCTTCCTCATTCCAGCCAGCACCAGCCCCTCCTCAGCCAGCTCCCTCCCTTTCTACAGCCGGCCAGCCTTTCCAGCAGCCTCCATCTCCCTCCAGCAGCCGGCCAGCCCCTCCTCAGCCGTTCTAGCCGCTTTCGGCAGCCCGACAGCTCCCGACAGTCCCCACAGCAGCTCCAGCAGCCCCGACAGTCCCCTCTAGCAGCTCCCGGCAGCCCCCAGCCGCCTCCGACAGCCCTCTGCCAGCCCTCGGCCATCCTTCGGCCAACCCGTTCCAGTTTCTCTTTGTGTTCCGGCGATTCTAACTCTAAAGTAAGAAGAGGGAATTGGAAGAACACATTTGTTTTCTCTAAATCTTGTCTCTTTATAACTATCAAGTTTATTATTAGTCATTCACAATAGAATTATTCTCATTAATTAATAATGAGAACGATTCAAATAGTTATAAATGACTATTATTTCTTGTTGCTAATTTAGTTATTTTTTCGGACTTTTTCGATCATAATCTTAAAACCCTTTAATAATTATAACTGCTTTAATAGCAACTTAAAACAATCGAACTGCAAAAGCGGAATAAGAACAGAATGAAAGAATAAATTAAACTCCTAAATCATTTGATTAAAAAGCTAACTTAAAAATATCGGGGACTTAAATGTTGATTGAGCGAACTGTCACTCATTCGGGCTGTTGAACTTCTGAACTTAAGGAACAAAGGTACCCAGTACATGACATGTATTACATTTTGCACTTTTACTGCTGCTTAGCTTCGCGTATTTGCTTTAAGCTAAATTTTTAATTGAAGCTTGGTTGGTTGTTCGGAACCAACGTGATAACATTCGTGGCTAGTTACTGGAAAAATGACACCAGTAACAGCATTCGTGGCTAATTACTGAAAAGAAGACATCAGTAATAACATTCGTGGCCAGTTACTGGAAAAATGACATCAGTAACGGCATTCGTGGCTAATTACTGGAAAAATGACATCGGTGATAGTATTCGTGGGTTGTTACTGGAAAGAAGACATCAGTAACAACATTCATGGCAGATTACTGGAAAAACGACATCAATAACAACATTCGTGGCAGATCACTGGAAAAACAACATCAGTAACCTGCATTTTTGTGTTAATATCTTTTGCAGGAATTTAATTATTTCATTTGCGCTTTTACATTAATATTTTTTTTATTGCATCTGTTTCACAAATCGCACCTCTGCTATTATAAAATATAATATTGCATTGGTTACTGTGGCACTTAGAGTATTCTCTAATTACTGAGAATTCAAATCCCGGTATTGTTTTATGTACAATACCAGGTCAGGTGCTCCTAGGGGATTACACTCAAGAACCTTAATGCTTAATAAGTTCAACTGCCGAAGAGATCCACGGTGCTATTTTTGCTTGTTCATCTTTTATCTTTTCTCTATTTCTACTTTTGTACGAGGAATGTTGAAAAGATCTCGTAAAGTGAATATTGAAATAAATGAATATTATCTTTTGATTTTTGTATGTGTATGCTCTTTTTCTCTCAAATTGCTCGATATGATCCTGCGGTGAGTAGTCACTCGATGCCAGAATGGTTTCTGCCGAACCGGCATCGGGCCTTCACAATATCACTCTCATATGGTGCTAAATACCATTCCATGGTGTGCTAACCAATTCATGCTGTGCTTGGTAACCCTTGGTATGCTAGCCAAATTTTGTGATCAAACTATACTATAATAATTATCATAGGTATTTATATATTTTGAATGGATATACCTAAGCTTAAGAGTTCAAGTGTCCTATCTGAAATAGTAAACAATTCTTATAGGATAAATGGAACTACTCATGATTATGGTGGGGATGGTGTGCACCAGAAAATTTTCAAATTAGGATTTTATTGACTCAAGTTCATGGGAATCAATCTAAACTTGACATTGAATTGTTTAATTTCAAGGTGAGCCAAATTCATACTGAATCAACAATGCTTCATTTTAAGTTGAGTCCTGAGTTAAAACACAGTCTATTAATTTTATAAATACCTTTAATCACTTATTATGATTTTTTATCTTTATAAAGATATTCAAACTATATTTACATAGATTTATTTTTTGGTATGTTAAATGTAAATTTAAAGTATAAATGTGTTTTATAATTTACTTAATTACGACCACCTATTACTTTATGTTATACCAAAAATATATGCATACATTAAATATCATGTCAATTAGAGTTGAAACAGAGGTATTTCAAGCAGTTCTTTGTCTAGTTTGAGCATATCAATTCTGATTTTGATTTGCAGCGAGCTTGAAGTTATGAACATATTTAAACAGCCATATTCGTTAGTGTCATTAGAATTGATGCTATCAATGTCCTAATTGCAGTTTTCCTTGTAAGGACTGAAGGGAAAACAAAGATTTATTGTTTTGTTTTCTTGCTGAAGAAATGTTGTTCCTTCTGCTTGCTAAAAAATTACTCTACTACGTTGAACCTTAATATGCAAATTTTAATCACTTATTTTGACAGTTGCATTCAGGCTATACATTTCTTTAGCTCTGCGTATGTGTAGTGCTTGTGTATATATTAAATTTGCTGTGTTTGGCTCACAAAACATGTAACACTGACCAAATTATAGTAAAAACATGAATTTTATGAATTGATACTACATGCTTGCATACATCTCTATTTAGTAATTTCCATTCCAATATACCACCAACAACTATCTTTTTTCCATGATATATTGTCTGGCTGTTGTTTATACTCAATATATATATATATATATATATATATATTGTTACCAATATAATTTCTTAAATTCATATTGAATAAATTTGTAAGTTGCCCCAATCAAGTCAATCTACATTTTGAGTAACCATTGTAGGTAGTTTGCTGATATCACAAACTAAATCCTTTATATGATATCATTAAAAATTGGAACTAAATCTTAGATATTCTAAGCATCAGTAGTGTTTCAAATAATATTTTTTCCTTGGTAGTGTAGCTGTTTTTAATGGTATGAGAAAAGTTTTTTTTGCAGATTCTGAACATCTTCCTATTTCTTGTCTAAAGTGCATTGCATTATGAAGTAATTTTGTATTTAGTGAATGTTTATGTATGAATAATTTAAGCTATATTTAGATAATAACACGAAATTGAAGGCATATGCTTGTATTCCTCACTATGCTTGTAGGATTAAATATTTGTTGTAAATGCTGATATGGTTTTTCAGATCTTCGTGAAGATAAACATTATTTGGCAGATCACCCAGGCACGGTTCCTGTTGCAACAGCACAGGTCGATCATCTAAACCTTTCCTCTACAACTATGCTGTTTATCACAGGGTTGAATCTCTTCAAATCGTATCTCGATTTGATGTCAGGGAGAAGAATTGCGCAAGCAGATTGGTGCATCATATTATATAGAATGCAGCTCAAAAACTCAGCAGGTTAGTCGTAAGACATTTTTTCTGACTCAGCAGCATTTATATTATTGAACTTAGTTATACTGTAGTTTGAGAAATGCAGATTGTGTTTGTTACTTCTAAAATTGATGTTTTTCTTACAATTCTTTTCACTTTGGAGCTGATGAGATTCTAGTAAAGTTTTTGTCTAATAAGCTTGAATTGTGTGTTTGTTCTACAGAATGTTAAGGCTGTTTTTGATGCTGCAATCAAGGTTGTTATTCAACCTTCAACAAGATTAAAGGAGAAAAAGAAAAAGCGTCGACGTAGATGCTCAGTAATGTTGGTGGATACTTATTCTTCGTAACAAAACTGCTATATTTGTTTTTTATTGGCTAATCTCATAGATACTCTATGAATTTCTTATATGCTAGATTTTGATAGCACAGTAAATTCACATATTATATCCAAATGAAATCCATACATACAATTTATTATAAAAATATATTTTTTATATTTTTGAAAATAAACTGCCAAATTCACAAAATTTATTTGTTAACTTCATAATACAAAAATTTGCATACTATGCCTTCATGTTACTGAGAACGCTCAAAAATGTTAATTAGATATGTCTAATGAATGTTTAATTTTGATAAATTTTATATTATTATTTTAAGTTATATAATTCATTTTTCTTTTGAACTTTAATAAAAATATATATTAGACTTGTATATACTTATATTCATTTCAGGCTTGTTCTATATTACTAAGATTGATAACTTTCATTATGTGCGAGGTTTTTTTATCTTTTTTTCTAAAAGCGTGGTTTGGAGTTTGTTGCAATTTTTCTTCTATATCACCTAAGTTGTTTATTGTCAGTAGATGGTTATCGTTGGTTTTTGGTGCTTAAATTCATGTTTGATTGCTTTACTTATTTACTTGTTATTTGAATAGTCATGTTTTTATGTTTGTACAAGATTCTTTGGTTTTTGGTTTACTGTTAAAATTTATATTTTTTCTTAGTCATGTGAGGTTAATATAATAGTGATCGCCATTACCATGCAACTTTTTTGTTTATTTGAAACTATGAGGTGAGTATAACAGCGCATTTTATAATAAGATTTTTTCAACATAAAAATTTAGGGCCAAATTGCAGCAGCACTGATATAGAGGTGAACAATAATAAATATAGGGGAGATGAACGTGCTAACAGGATGAAGTCTCACGGGAAGAGAGGTGGAGTGATAGATCGAAGATTGATAAAGAGGAGAGATAGCAGGCAAAGTCTCAACATTTCATTATTGTCAATGTATTGTTTAATGCTCTTCATTGTAGATTGAATACGGCTATTCATACTTGCTTAAAAGTTTTAGAAGCAACAAATGAAGAAATAATGTGTTTTTATTACAGATGAAATGTGCATAAAACTAAGTAGACACGTGACAAATATACATTTCTAAAGAAATCCAGCAACCGAGATTCATTTCTTTTGAAGTTCCTACACATTTCATCCAGATCAAAAGAAACCTTTTACCATAAAGTTGATAGGCTGCGATCATTTTGCTGGTAGTGGACAAACTAGAGCATTTATATTATGGATAATCATGAAAATTGATTTCTTGAGAAAAAATTCAAGATATTTGGTTTTAGTTTAGGGATTTGACAAATATCCTTAATAAAATTAATAAATAATTCATGATGGAATTCCATAACAGTAGACTTTTGATAATAGTAGCAACATGAAGTCAATATGCTAATGAAAAAATAAAAATAGTACAGGGAACTGACTGGCTTTCTATTTAACAATCTTAATTCTTTGTTGCAAATAAGATTATCTCCATACATTATGTGATTTTATGGGAAAACTAATTGAACAGGCAAATAGGGGAAGTGGAATTGGAATGTTTATTGATAATGGGAGCACTCAGCACAAATTTAAGAACAACCTGAATTTTTATATGCAATGGTCAACACTGCCCTACAATTTATAGCTCTTCAAACTCAGGTGTAACATCATCATTGCCAAGTAAGCTCATTGTTAAACCTAGCTCATATATAGTCAAGCTCAAGGTTAATATCATATCTTCTTATTTCAGAGCTCCAATGCATTAGAATATAGAGATACTGAGATCACTTGAACTATTATTAGACTAATTTGATGAAATAGTAACTTGAGCTTTAGTATTTGTGAAAGCATTAATTTAATTTTGCGTTGAATATATCATCATGATTATTTGACCGATTGAAAACTTTTGATTAGATTTCAATTTAAAGTTGTCTGACTTTAAATAAATATAGTAACCAAAACAGAACCTTGTTTCATCTTGGTCAATTGGAATGCCAAGGTAGGAATGTTATCATTCAACAAAATGAACATTGATTCATTTATTTTTTATTTAGTTTTTGCACATTGTTTAAATAATATGAAAAGGGCCACTAATATATCATCAAACTAAATCCATAAATGATATTATGATTTTTTGCTTAAGTATTTAAATTATTACCTGATACGTTCAACAATCTTC
This sequence comes from Gastrodia elata, assembly GCA_016760335.1. Taxonomy (NCBI): domain Eukaryota; kingdom Viridiplantae; phylum Streptophyta; class Magnoliopsida; order Asparagales; family Orchidaceae; genus Gastrodia; species Gastrodia elata. The sequence continues at coordinate 9,862,589 of CM028685.1, read as the reverse complement.
AAAATTTAAAACTATTAAAGAAAACTAAAAAATTCTAACATGCATTGCTGCTCTATAGTATTAAAATTTACTTGCAATTCCGCTTTTTTCTTTTATCTGTCAGTTATCTGTGATCAGTTTGCCTATAAAGTTTTAAGCAGTATGGGTTTTACTACATAACTCACTGATTGATATAGTTCTATTTAACAGTACGATGCAAGAGTAATGATATGCATATTGATTTGGTAAATATTAAAGGAACTATAATATAAAGTATTATTACCAAATTGTTATGCAAGTAATAATTGACACAAGGTTCCAAGCTACAAAATATTATTAGTTGATAAAAAATATTTTATTATTATGCTTCATAATTTTTCATATAACCTTTTTACTTATTCTTAGCATTCCAAATTTTAGTTTATTCAGCATACAAAAATGATTTCCTTATACATAGTTGTTTAATTCTTATTTGATTAATATCAAGTACAATAGCTTCGTCACAACAGGTTCTCAACACACTTGTGGGATACATGCCTAGCTATGCTTTAGAGATATTCTATTCTTTCTTTCTCAATTATTAACATTTTGTTTGATTTTATAGTACTTTTTTTGAAATATTGAGGAAATAATGTAATCATTTGAAAATAATGGATCTTTGTTTTCCAAAAAATTGAGTTGTTGAATTGTTTTGTTTAAGAAAATTACTAAATAAATCTAAACATTAAATAAAGATAGCTTTGTACTTTTAACTCTGCTATTACCGGGTTCTACGTTCTATAGAAGGTTGCTATAGGTAGTCGATGACTAGAAAAACTTTGTTGAATGAACCACATTAATCATTTAAGAAGGTTGCTATAGGCATGGTGCAATGCTTGAATCAATGAAATGTGTGCAAAGGCCACTACATATGTACCTACATGTAGTGTTAAATGAGAAAGAATTCTTGCATTTTGAATGAATGAGGGTAAAGAAGCAGTCCAAGTCACTAAATTATGATTATGATTTTGGAATAATCAAGTTTTTACTAGCATGCTCATAGAGTTGGTTGATATTATGGTTACAAGGGGGATAAATAGTTTTTGTTTTAAAGAAATAAATTGGGTGGGAGAGAAAGCAAAACAAATCAATTGTTGAGGTTTTAAACTCTTGTACTCAATAAGATATGTCATAGAAATGACACATCATCTATTTTAAAAATTTAAAGAATGATATAATGGAAAGTTAAGGGAAATGAGAGATTGAGTTACATGTTTAAAGATTAAAATTAATGAATAATTTTAAATGTTTTATGTATTTTTTCCCTTTAAGAAGATTGGATATTAGTAAAAAGAATATTGTTATGATATGGAAGAGTTGGGGCAACGAGTATCTTAAGAGGAATTTTATTTTAACAGGAGATTTAAATGATCATATTTGAAGGTTTCTTGAATAATTTATAATATTCATGACTATTTTGATTTTGGAGAGATGAATGAAGGAATAAAGATTTAATGATTGTGATACTAAATTAAGAAAAAGGATGAGTATGCTATCATTATAAAAAAATGGTGTTGGTTGAGTTCAATTTGATTATTTTAAAGAAAAATGATCTTATATATTGCAAAAATTGTAAGGTCATTTGTGGTTTGAAATAAAGAGCAAGGAAAATCATACTAAACTTAAGATATGTTCAAAGATTAGACTATGGAGTCTTAAATAAGGAAATATAGATTTAGCTAGGAAGGAAGGTTTTAAAACTTTGATAATTAAATTTTGAGGGTGAAACTAATCTTAATTGGAATGTCATTGCTAGCTATATTTACAAGATAACTATGATGGCTCGATGTCGGTTCAGCGAGAACTGTCTCGACATTGGGTACTCATATACCGCAGGATCATATTGAGCAATTTGAGAAAGAAAAGGATCACATATAAAAATCAAAAGATATTTCTCATTTAATAATATTTTCAATTTTACAATGTAGCCCATAAACTTCTGGCAAAGTTCATCTTTTAGAACACAAGATGAACTTTGAAAAGTAAATAAAATAAAAGTAAAAGTTGCGCCGTAGATTCTTCCGCCAATATAAATTTTCAAGGTTCTTGTTTAAGCTCTCCCAGAAGTATTTGACCTGGTATTATACATAAAACAATACCGGGATTGGAATTCCCAGTAATTAAGAATGATAAGAATTAGAGAATCTAGTTAGATTGTTTTGAATCTAAAATCATTGTTTAAAATGATAAGAATATAACTTTTGATAATATATATGAATAATTAAAATTATTGAAGCTAAAAGACACATGTATAAATTATCAAACTAAGGGATTAGAGGTTAAGCTTTAACTTTAGTAAAGAATATTAAAGTTGATCATCAAAATATTTTTTTTTGGCGAATGTAAACTTTAAATTTTAATAAATGTATTGTGTTCTTTAGGTTTTTGTTGAAGGTTATTTTGCCACTATTAACATAAGTAGCATAGAAAGTGCAAGAGTGATTTCAAAGGCACTATCTTGTGGTGGATTAGCAGTACTAAGGTAAAGAATGCCTTAAAAAGATGAAGAGTGGAAAAATTATAGGATTTAGTGACACCTCTTTTGATGAGTTAAAGTATTTGTATGATGAAGAAATTCTTAGGTTCATCAACTTAATATAATTTTGAAGACTTAAAAATTGTTAGATAAATGGAGTATTTTTGTACTTATTTTCAAGATTAAAGGCAATGCACAAAAATAAACAAATTGTAGGATAGTCAAATTAATAAGCTATACTTAAAAACTTTGGGAGACAGCGCTTGAATACAAATTATGATGGGATACTTGAATTTCACAAAATCCAATTGATTTTATATTCTGTAGATCTATGATGAAGGTTATACATTTATCAAGAGGCTTGAAGGAGAAATTTAGAAAAAAATAGATCTTTATTTATTTATTTTTTATTTAGAGAAAGTTTATGATAAAATATCAATATACATTTTTGAGGATGTTGGGAAGAAAAAAGATTTGTATGGCTTATATTAATGTTATTAAAGGTATGTATACTTGAGCTATTACATGTGTTAGATCACAAAGTGACTTGTTAGATTACTTTGGGTTATTGTTGTGTTTAATCAAGACTCCTTATTTAGTTCATCTCTCTATGCATTAATTATAAGTGTTTTTATTGAACGCACTCCAGAGGAGGTTCCTTGGTACATGTTATTTGTAAATGACATTCTTTTGATTGAAATGCTTAGGGATGGGGTTTATGTAAAACTCAAGTTCATCACTATTATAAAATTTAAATGATTTCAAAATTAGTAGATCTAAAAGAAAAAACATAGTGTAAGTTTGATCATAATAGCAGTCATAATATTGAGGACATAAATATTGAGGATAATTAAGAAGATAGAGTTCAAATTGCTTGTTCAATTTTTCAACATAATGGAAAAAATAGAGAGTGATATGATCAATAATATTAAAGCTAGATAGTTACTTTTGGAGTATTGTGTGATCAAAGTATCTCACTCAAAAAAAAAAAAAATTTATAGAGCAGCTCTAAGACTAACATTAATATATGCAGTATAATGTTGGTAGACAAAGAAGAAACTTATTAACAACTTAAGTGTTTTAGAGATGAAGATGCTAAGTGGTTGAGTGGGTATACTCAAAAAGTATAGGAAGCGAGTTCATTTGTACCAAGGTTTGAGTGGCTCTTAATAAAGGTTAGTATTTGAATTGTCATCTTAGATAGTTCAGCCTTATTAAGTGTATATAGTATTTGGTGCCTTTATAAGAGAATTAAAGCTTACAAATTATTTCCATGTTAAAAGAGTAAGAGGAAGACCAAAAACACGTGAAGAAACTATTAGAAAGGATCTTTATTAGGAACTTAAAGGGGGGCTTTTATTTGATTGTAAACTATAGAAACATATGAGTCTTTTGGTTGACCCCACTTATTATGACAAGGTTTGGTGGTGTTGATCTATTTATTCTTATAGTTTTATAATAATTGATAAGATACACATTGAGTTATTACTTAGTGTTTCTCATAAGTTTTACTATTTTATTATTAATTCTAAATTTAGTTATATTATAGTATCACTAATTTCTTACATTACTAACTTATGTATCACATTTGAATGACTTGTTTTTTAAAAATGAACTTGATTAATTTTTAAATAAATTAAAAATATTTTAATGTTTGTTATCGAATTTAATGTGGAGGAATGAAGTATTATTAATTTTTAATTACAAATTTAGGTTCCCTCTTTAAATCTTTTGATGTTTATTTAACTTTTATCTCTCTCCTTTATACCTAACACTAAAAGAAATTCATAAAATGGCCTTAAATCATCTAATTAATCAATTATTCTTAATTTGATCACTTAATATTTCAAAGTTTGTAAATTCTCTTTTTGAAATCTTTTAATGCATCATAATAATTTTCTTAAAATATTTATGTTACTTTGTTATACTTTAGATTTTCATTAAATGATTTTAGTCATTCATGTCTTTCTCATACTGGGAGTGGATAAGTAGTCGGGTAGTCACTGAACTCTTTGAAGCTGTTATGATTCTATTGTCCTCTGATATTGCTCTTCACCCTCAATGTCATCTTACTCATACTATTAAGCATCATTGGCTCAGCATTCAAAGATTATAGTTGGCTATCAGAATTGAATTACTACAGCATATAGGCCTAGAGCCCCTAAAGATTTATTTTTTATGCTACAATGTCAATTGCTAAGCCAACTACAGAGTGTTGCATCTAAAGTGCAAAACCATAGAAATTTTTTTCTATCGCACTGTCATGTGCTAGCTAGCTTCAGGTTGTTCCCCTCATTCTCTGCTATGCTAACCACCTATGAGGGGTCATTTTGCCATTATTATTATTATCTAATCTCTGTTTAGGGGATCGCTTGGTCGCATTGTTGGCCATGAAGTGCAACCATCTTACTTGTTGAGTAGTTACATCATATAAATAAATACCTTTCTCAAAAAAAAAGGACAAATCCTTATTAGCCTTGCCAAGACTATTCTAAATTAAGGCTTTTTTGGGGTAGCTTTCTAAATGTTGCACTTTATATAAAGTTGCTTCTACCTAATTTTTTGCTGCTCGGGGAAGCTACGTTTTTGTTGCAGCATTTATGAGGCACTTTTAAATTCAACTTGGTTACTTGCTGTTGTCTAGTATGTAAAAATTAATGTTTAGTCCCTTTCCATCGCAACCAATATTTGCTTACTTTTTTGACCGCCCGGGTTGCATGCTAACTGCCATTGAGCACTGTTGATGTCGGACGTAGCAACATGATAGCTGGATATCCGGTTAACTACGATAGTAGTTTCTTTTTACAACAGTTCCGTAGTAGTTTTGTTGTAGCAGCTTTATAACAGATTTTCTAGCTAGCTTGAACTACCCAAATGGAGCCTAAATCTAAGTCATATTTATGATTTACTATAAGTTTCATTATACGTGGCTTTTTTATCTTATTTTTCCATGCTGTTCACTTGTCCGTGCTTTATATATCACCTACTCTATTGCTTAGCCATTCTCTTGGTCAAACTTGACCACTGTAGTTCTTTATACCTTTCCCAGCTATCTCTCATACTGATCCATCATCCCTAGGCCTCTGGTTTCTCTACGTTTGATAATGTTTGTGGGAATTTTTGTCATCTGACCTTCCTAAAAAACACCAATGTTTTTGAATACCTCAAGCGATTTACAATTTCTGTACTAGCTCCTCCTGGCAACTGTTAAGGGATACCAATCTTAACTCACCGCTGTTGCTGTTAACTCCTAAAGAAATCAGCTATGGCATCAAAATCATCACTGTTTGTGTGCACGACGGACTAGCTTCTTTTCATAATTTTATCTATAAGACTATTTCCCTAATAAAATCCTTTGGTGTATAATTATGGAATTTCTATCTACTGTTCTCACTGAAAGACAACCATGTCTCCAAAAACCTCCAATGATTACAAATCGTCCATTGGCTCATTCAGGTAACCCTTGGAGGGGGTCCAATCTCAGCTCGCTGTTATTGTTTAGAATTGCAAAAGTCGCCTCACTCATGTCTCTTATTCCTACAAGCACACTGATGAATTTGACGCCATAGCTGATTTCTCTAGCTGTCAGTGTTCTCGATAAATTGACATCTCTTTTTGATGCCCATACTTCATGCGGTACTTCCGCTCAGCTTCTCTAAGTTCATTTTCCATCTGTGCCCTCTTCGCTTATTGGTCTTCATTGAAATTGGTTACTGCACCTGCACCGAAGAATAGGGACTTCTCTGATCATTCCCCCTTTACCAAAAAAAACTCTGCCAATGCTTGCCCATCATTTTTAATGCAAGTCATCTGGAGGTATGTAAAGACACCAGTGATCCCACTATTTGCTTTAACGGCTTTGAGAACTTGATGGCTTTGTATTAGGTTGCTGATGTTGTTGTCTTCTTATAAATACCACGCTCCACAAATCTGCTTATGTATATGGGCGAAAAGCCTTGCCAACGGCAGTATCAACTCTTTCTTCTTCTTTTTACATTGCTTTATTGCCAACCACCGATAAGCTTTTAATTCATGTTCTCCATAAAAGTGGGTCAGGTTGAGGTGTTTCACAATTCTATCTCAATTCATTAAAGTTTCATGGAATGTGATCACAGGTGAGAACCCGCTCGCTCACCTTGCATGCATCCATAGCCTTCAACCTGACAGTTTGCATATTAGATTCAGAGAGCTTTGAAGTCCATGGAATGCTTGAGCAACTCGGTACCTCTTGGCTGATCAGGGAAAGACTATTAATGGTTTTTTGACATTGCCACAACTTTTTTGATTGCTTACCATGATGTAGTGGTTAATTTTACAATCATCTATAATACTGATGTAATGTGCACCTTGTCAATATTAAGTGCTCAGTTAGCATTCTTTTCACTGTGGCAGTTCAACCCTTCGCTCTTCATGAGGTCCCTACTCGGGTTCCATGGGGATAAGTGTTAGTTCCCTTGGGTGTTACTTTCTTATGATTTGGGAACCACTGAAGACTACAAAAGCAAGAAACTGAACTTTATGTTTGTTTGCATTGTTTCCATGCTCAACTTCATTTTCTGCTAACCAGCACTCAAGATGTTTTGCTTTTGTCTCCACATGCCACATATTGTCAAATTCCTATTGAATGGAGGAATCATCGCCATCCTAGGTGACTTAATTTTGTCTTGTCTTTGCTACCTTAACACCTCTCCTACTGTGTGAGACACTAGTGAGGCCCATGAAATGTGAACCAACGAGGATAGTGCCATGCATTCTATCAGTCATTTCCTTAGTGACAGTTTTTTCTATCCCAACTGTTTTATATACCATTTGAGCTAATTTTTGTGTTTTTCTTAGTTGCTCATTGAAATGCTTGGTGTCAACATGAATGTTGTGTATCGTTAACTTTGTGTTGATCTTATGTAGCTCCTAATTTGACAATGATTGCAGAAATCCTACATGCAACAAAGAAAATTGTTATGATACATCAAAATTTATAGTCTCTCAAAAACTATGTGAGAGGATATTAAAAAGGGGGGAGTCAGAAATGTGGTGCCCTTGTCTAGCATTAATCTCTGTTGAGATTTTTTGGAAAGAAACTGAGGTACTGTAGTTGTGCTCCAACGCAAAAAGGAGATTGAAGAATAGTTGGTTTAGTTGTTCTTGGCTGGGCTTAATCAATTACTTTTCCTCCAAAATGCAGTCCAACATTGACGTGATTTCTTTGTAGGATGCTTGAGAACTTCAAGCAAGTTGACATCTGTTTAAAGGATTCTTACCCTCTTTCGAGCTTAAGCACTTATCATTTCCGTATTAAACCGCTTAGTACTCAATTATTTTATGTATTTTTAGTTACCATCAGACCAAAATGCATCTCCACAACATTTTCCTACCGCACCACAAGACCTTTGGTCTGAAGAATGCTTGGGCAACTTATCAGAGACTCGTGAGCTACATATATAAGAATCAACTGAGTTAAAGCATGGAAGTTTACGTTGATGATGCTATCATGAAGAAAGTTAAAGCATGGAAGTCTAAGAAAGTTTGCCTCATTGACCTTGTGAAAACCTTTCAAAATCTTACAAAACATAACATGGAACTCAACTCTAGGAAATATCTTTTTAATGCTAGTTCTGGGAAGCTTTATGCCTATCAAAGTGCTATGTGCTTGGATATGCATCAATCTAGACAAGGTAAAGGTTATACGTAGTTATCTCATTGAGATGTGTAATCTTGCAAGAAAAATCGCTAACCTTAGTTGGTTCATCTCAATTTTTTAAAACGATCTGTAAGTTGGATCAATTCATCTAGACTAAAGAGTGTGAGCAAACATTGTAAGAATTAAAGTAATTTCTCTATTGTCCTTTCATTCTCAGCTGCCATTCAATTTTCAGCTATTCACAACCAGGAAAGGTTCTTTATCATTATCTTGATGCTTCATTGACCTTTCCTAGAGCAGGCTTTATATCGAGCATCTTTTTAGGTGCTCTTACCATGTAACACATGACCTAATGCTCTATTAACACCAAGTCAATCATCTATGGAATGCCACTCAAACAATTTCCCATGCATTTGTAGTCCTCAGCTTATTTGACTAGTTTGTCCGACCACATGTTCTCAATCAGAGCTTTGATTGTAGTTATGTGATGACCGGACTTCTCCAGTTACCGTTGTCGCCGCGAGCCGGCCAACAACATAGCTATGCCTAGCTGAATAATTGTCTTTGATAGGCGATCACATCTCTTGGATGCCTTAGGCTTGATTTAGATCATTTTGGGTGGTCAGATGTTTTGACTAGGTAGTGTGATGCCTATTGCTCATTTTGTGTTGAGAACCAACATATGGTGGCCGAATCTAGCCAAAATTAGTTTTTTAATTGACAAGTTGACCCAGATCCTAAATTTCTTAGTTCTCAATTCTAGTGGCCTAAATATGTTTTGGCCCCGTGGCTCATTGACATTATGATCTTAACAATCTGATTACAGTATATTTTTATATGATTAGATTAAGTTTCTATTCCAACATATTGAACAAGTAATGAGCCCAAGTAACTTGATCATTAGCTATTTAATTTTAATTTAAATGGCATATCTCTAAATTCTTTCTCTTGCCTAGCATTTTAATACCATCATATCATTTATATTATTGCACCACATATATTTTTGGGAACTTGCATGTGTAAGCCAGCTCCTTCACTAACTCTTGTGACATTGAGTATAGACCTTGTTCAAATTTGGGTCATTCTAAATTGCTCAAAACATAAAAAGTTCGCTAGATTTCATCCATGTGCCAAGTTGAATGATCCATCGCTAGATTTCGTCCGTCAATGCCCGCGCATTTGTTGAATGAAAAATCATGAGAGATAGGGTTGTCTGAGCTTTATTTAACCTATCTAATATGCTAATGGTTTGTTGACAAACATGGGTTTGCTCAATAAACATCTCAGAGATGGAAGGTAAAACATTGAGCACAAACCGTTGATCAAAGCACACCGAACCAAGTTAGCATCAGACCAAAGAACATACTATTATATATACAAATAGCATATTAGCATAATAAACATCTCTACAAGTATTGAAGTTGGAACTTCGCTTATCTAATGTGGTCGCATGAAAATCAATATTATAGGGACCTCGAAGGCATCATTGCTTTGGTACCCCAATGACATTGGTCACCCATAGGCTTTTAGCTTGGAAGCCCTTCGATGTTGCAGGATTTGAAACTTTGTCCCAAGGGTGAATAACCAACATATGCACATGAGATGAGGGCATATGTAGCGAGGCTATTATGGTACCTTGGTTTGCATTTGAGGCCATAATAGACATGTGAATTCTCAAAACTGTACAAATATTTGAGATCATCAATACATAGCATCTCAAGTTATTTGACTATAAACATAAGTCATGCATCAGACAAACCAAATACCAATCATTGTACTTGACAACTCATGCCTCAACCACAACATCACATTTGGGTTTTTATCTCACCTTGTCTTTTATCTTGCACTCTATCAATCATTCTCGTTGGTGGATAACTGCTGCTTCCATGGTTAGCCGTCAACTACTGACTGATTGGTTAAACATCAAAACTAAGTATGATAGGGATGATTGCCACTAAGTAATTGATCATTGCTCTTAGGTTGGCAGATCACTACCCTGTGATTGACTGAACATCAATACCTCATTGCAAGTGGGATAATCGCCACCCCACTTGTTGCTATCATGTGGTTGACTGCTACCATGCAGTTGACCACCATATATTTCTTGTTTATTTGTGCTATGCCCTGTTTAAAATCGTAGGTTCACCTCAATATATCTGTTATTATTCAGGTACAAAAGTCAATCAAATTAGATGAATTAGTAGATATGCTTGAAGGTTATAATGAGAAATGAGTTTATTCCTAGTGAGGTTGGAGTGGTTTCAATGAGGATATGGGTGTCATCGAGTCGAGTTGTGCTTAAATAGACCGAGCTTGAGCTCAACTCTCTTGAGCTCCATTATATTTGAGCTTGGCTTGAAAATAACCTTGTACTCAATAATAGGCTAATGAGCCATCTCAATAAGCTAATAAATAGAGTTTTATGAGTGATAATTTAGGTTAATCTTAATTAGTTTATTAATTATTTATTTAAGTTAATTGTATTATTTTTATAAAAAATATTACATATTTATTATAATATCCTATATTATTGAGTTGGCTTGACAATCTAACGAGCCGAGTCAGATTGAGCTTAGGCTTGTTTAATGACCTGAGCTTGACTAGAAGCTTGATCTTGGCTCATAAGCTCAATAAGCTCAATAAGCTTAAATGAGCCCATCAATGAGCTGAGCTTGAAATGGCTAGGCTCATTTACACCCATAATTGAGGATAAACTTACAGAGTTTGAGCATGTTACACAGACCATCTATTGCTCTAGCTAGGAACAATTTTTTGAAATTTTCCCATGATAAATGGGGAAGAGGTAGACCTATAACAGCATAACAAGAAGCTAATAGGATCTTAAATTCTTGGAGCTTAACGAGGGCTTGTTATTTGATCGTGTATAATGAAGACTGATGAGCATATAGGCAACCCCCATTAGTAGGACTAAGACTTATTATTGTTGATGTTGTGGTGGTGTAGATGGTAGTCCCCCATCTTCTCACTTAAGTAAACAAAATTAGTTTTCAATTTGTTGTCCAGTGTTGCAACACATTGATACCATTTATATCATACTTGGCTATCAGTGATTTGGTTAGTATCCAGCACTCCGATTTAAATTATCATCATATAATAAGTAAGAAAGCATGGGCTGGGATCTTTAGTAGGATTGATGATGACTTGTTTTCTTTAATTTTTCTGGCAGAAACCAGTACGGAACTATTTAGCGGGCAGAAGTTTCTGCATAATTTTTTTTTTATTCATTGGAAAGAATTTCTTGCACATTTTTATTGTTTTAACTGAAAACAAAAACTTTTGTTGCTAAACAAAGAAAGTCATAAAAAGTGAAAAAGGGCCAAAATAACCAAGACAAGAGCAGAATCTAAAGGCCAAAAAGGAAAAGAAAAAACTCAGACAATGGCATAAGCAAACAAATCAAAGATTACTCATACTAAACAACAAACAAGGTTAACCTTGGCTTAATGAGTAATTTATAAGGTTGAATGTAGACATCACCACCGAATTCAGCCACCAAAGAAAGAATGAGCATAAAACTGTAGCAAAATCCACGAATCCAGCCAAATCCAATGCACAAGACAACTAACAAGCTCCGCAGCGGGAGCAACAGGAGCAGGGGAAGAAGATGTGCAGTCAGAGAATCAGGCTCTGCAACCGCTCAGGACCAAACCAGACAAACCCAGAACGGTGTGCAGAAAATGTCAGAAAATGACAATCCAATTAAAAAGTATCCTGAATCAAATGGATCGTCATCATTGAGGGAGCAGACAGAAGAGCCAAGTCAAGAAAGACTGATAGTAGGGAAACAGAGCTGTAGCGTTACGCACTATCAACCAGTTCAACCAGGATATTAAATAAGTGAGCCCACTGACAGACACCCGTTACTAAGGCCAGACCCAATCCAAGATGATCAACAATTGCACTACAAACCACAACACATGCAGCAGCCACAACACAAGCGGCAACCAGAAAAACAAGCACCAGCCACCAGGCAATGCAGTGACAAAAAACACCAGCCCAAACCTGAAAGGCTCGAGAGCCAAAACCTAGCACACAGACCAAAGGACATTAGAAAGCATGACACAACAGCCAAGCACCACCACCGAGGAAAAGTCATCAACCACAACCCATGCCGGCACGGAACATGGTTAACTGTTATCAAACACAGCCTGCATTCAATAAGCCTGATTTATTAGCCCTCTTTTGCAGTTTTTATGAACTCTATGATATGCGTAGAAAATGTCAGTTTCCATTTGATATATGTTCAGGATAAATAATGTTGCTGTAAATTCTTTCCGATGAACCAAAATTCTGTCTGAAAAAGTCACTGGTATTTTATCATCATAAGCCTTGTTTCATTACTATAGCTCAGCTTAAAGCTTTCTCACTCTCTTTTTATCTTGTGTGTTTAATATGGTTAGGAGGTCTATATATAGACCCATTTGTGGAAGCTTGCAAATTGCTGCTCCTGTTTCTCTTTTTGCCTCTTATTTCTCCATTTTCCTTGAGGAGCATTTTCTTTATAGTTATTTTCTATTTTCACTCCTATTACCTTAATTCTTTGTTTGGCTGCAACCGTCCAAAGAAGATGCTTTGAAGTTGTTGCAAAGAAAATAACTATAAAAGCTTCAAAAAAAGTGATTGTTGTTGCTGTTTTGAACGCTTGTTGTCACACTGGTTGTTTTGAACAATAGCTGTCATACTGTTGAACCACTTTAATAGATGCATTGAATTATCACGGTGTTAATAGTGGCCCTCGGAGGCCATTGCACAATGATAGATGAATGGATGATTAGTGAGATGGTGGGCATTGTTGGGGGTGGAGGGCAAGGTGCAAATAATTATTTTTATATGCTAAACAATTAAAAGCAATCAGGCCACACTTTAGAAACTGCTATTTGAAATGGTTCTTTTTGAGGGTTGGTTTATACTCCAAGTCGACCGAAGGCAAATTCCTCGAATAGCAAAAATTGAATAGAAGATATTTTATATAAAGCACAAAAGCTAGATACTTGACCCAAATGAAGCCTTTGTTGAATGCATTGAACTAACAAGGGTAGGAGTCCTCTCCAAGATGATTATGGGTGATTGTTTTAATCAGGGACTTCAGTTCAAACTCTTGTTTGACTTGGTTTCTTACTCTAAATTAGTTTTATTATTGTTGTTATTTTGATATCTATAAATGTACCGCTTTGATTGTTTTTGCCTTTCCTGTATTTTGTTATATTGGCAGTGGATTAAAGTGAGCTATCGTTGAAACTGCAGGAACATATTTTGTGGGAGGAAGCTTCTTTGTTTCAATTGAAAGCTCTTCTCATCAGCGGTTTCTGTTTTATTGATACAGATGGAATGACACATTCCTTGAACTGTATCCTAAATTCTTTAAGCTGGGCTGGAAGGGATATAACTATATTATTTTGTAATGTAATCTGATAATATATTTATGTTTATTTGTACGAATTTATGCATTCATATTCTTATTTTACTAATCTGATAATATATGTTTTTCAATGTGCCATGTACTTCTATAAGATATAATTTAACACTTCACATGATGTATTTCAACTGCACTCTAATAACTTGATTGTGAAGCCTTTGAACCAAACATACTATGAGGATCAATTAATTGGTGTTCTGCATCATTGATGGATGGGCATTCTTTAACACAACTACTCATTCGTTAGACGAGAAGTTCCACAATCAGATTTGTATCACACTAATCTAATTTTTCCGCACGAATTTCCACATCATCAAGCTTAAATTCTATCTAAATTTTGCTCTAAATTGCAACACTAAAAAATAATTTGAATACTAGCAGGTGAATGAAGACTCAATGTCCTTTGGAATCATGCTATTAGCCCTTTGGGATGTGAATTATGAGCATGACAATCACCAACTTACTCCCTATCGATTCAACATTTATCATTCAATTTTAATATTAAAATATAAAATTTGATTCTGAAATATGGAATAAACCCTATATTTTTGAAGCTTACCAATTGGTTCTTCAGGTTACTAGAAGTTTTTGCTTGATTTGGCTCCAACCCTAAGGCCAAGTAAGTAGGTTAGAAGCAATGGAGTAGTCATCAACTCCCTTGGGTGCAAGTGGTCTTCAAGAGCATGAAACACCACCACCAAAGGTCCTACAGCTTCAAAAGTTATGCTGAAGGTTTTAAGAGGCTGAGAGCTTAGAACAACAAGGAATGGCCTTGCATTTCAGGAGCTGAAATCAGCAAAGAGACATTCATAGGGTTCGTATGACATAAATAGTGGTCATCCTTACATGATTTGATGTTGGGCTGGCCTTGCATCAGACGGTGAAGATCGAATTAGGCTTTCCATAGTTTTGATATCATTAGATTGTTAGGGGAGTGGTGGCCCAAAAAATAATGTATGGCTTGACACATAAAGCCACATTGAGTTGATCAAAGATATTTGGGAAGCAGAAGACACATTCAATGGCTCAGATCATCGTACAAACAATCGAGTTGGTTGAAACTTTTGCATTATTCACAACCGTTGGATCAAAATTATAATAGCCGTTAGATTTTAATGAAAGGATGACTACAATCAAAATGTCTTTCAAATAGATTTCCATCTCATTGGATTATATCTAATGTTTATTATTCTTTTGTGATTTTAATTAAGTATCAGCCTTCCGATTAGAGCCCTGATCCAATAGCACTGAGACTTCCACGACTCATGTATCACCCATAATTCCATTTAATTTGTGGCTGTCAATTCAATTTTAGATCATATGATCTTGATAGATCCTATTGTTTTAATTATTAAATCAATCAATTTTAATTAAGTAAAATAATAGGATTTATTAAATTAATTTCAATTATATTTTTTTTATATCTTAATCATTTTAATTTCAAAATTTTTAAGTTTTACATATTAGTTTATTTTTAATTAATTTCACAAGATATTTCCTGTTAAATCTATATAAAATATCTCATCTTTAAGAAAAATTTGAAATTTGCTCAATTCTTTCTCATGCATGCACTCAACATTTGGAGTATTCCATTCTAATTATTTTGACTCATTTTGGCTTAATTACATTAGGTATTAAAATTTTAATAGTTACTACTTTAATTGTTTAAGCTATTGTTATTAGCTTGATAACAATTTAGGATTGTATTAGTCATGTTAGTTAAAAGTGGTGTAAGTTCAAAATTTTGACACTATCAACTACTACTTAAATCAATTCAACTACTGGTGCTAGAAAAAGTTGATATGAATTCTAGAGCAAAATACGACTATCTTACCAAGGTACATATAAAGGTTAACATCAACTTCTTGGTCTTAGATGTTCACTTTTACTAAACTACATACATTATAGTTCTTCAAAGTTTTCAATGTCCCACACAACTCGTTCTCTTGAAATTAGTCTTATTTGCCATAATCACCATGACTAGCTTAAAGGCTAAATACTTAGGAAATGTGCTAAAAACGTGAAGGTATAAAGAGAATAATGTTGCACCAAAATATTAAGTGTCATTACTACATAATATTTTAACTGATAATGAATATATATATATATATATATATATATATATATATATATATATATATATATAAATAAAGAGATCTTGATATATTTTATTGATATGGAAGATGATTACATTAGGAGATCTTGGTAGGATTAAAGATAAAAAGGAAAATAAAAAGAAGAAAAATGAATAGAAAGAGAGATTGCTAAGATCTAAAAAAAAAATAACCCAAACAACCTAAGGGTTAGTCCACTATAAGAATAGAAAATACATATCCACTAAAGCAACAATGTCAATGAAATCATGAGCAATTAGATCACATATTTATAATTGATCTATAATAAGGACTCACCATTTGTTTCCATCTGCCCATTGATTGTTTGTGAAAAATATCATTTGCATATAGAGAAATAATAGAGAATAATATGCCAATATTTAACTCCACCCATTAAGAGGTGATTGTAAGTTATGGAAATTCAATTTTAATAAATAAACATAATAGTAAATTTTCATGTAATATGTAAGTGTCATGCATGTCAATTGGTAATGAGTCCTACGAGCATTTAAATAGAAAATTTTTTTATGATTGCAAGTTGTGGAAATTCAACTTTATATACTTATTATATATTAAATTATATATATATATACACGAGCATTTAAATAAAAAATTTTTTTGTGATTGCAAGTTGTGGAAATTCAACTTTATATACTTATTATATATTAAATTGGTGTAACACACGCATATATATGTATATATACTTGTAAGCAAATTTAGTTGTGGTGATTGTAAATTGAATCAGAGCTTTTTTCAGACTCTTTTTTCCTTTAGAGTTTTTTATTTTGGTTTTGTCTATGAAAATTGGGACTATTTCTCCACCTATGATTGTATTATTTGAATACGAGTTGTTTTTGAGTTGGGTAAGGAGGACCCAATATATTGTTTTCTAATGAAGTTGGCTTGTTCATCAGGCTTTTCTTAAAAATGCTATTAATGCATATATAAGAATTTGTATGTTTACCTCCATAATAATTATCATTTAAAGTTTGAATGCCATTTATGTTGAATGTGTTCAAATTTTGTGTTAAAGTAGCTCGTTGGGTAGGCAATGCTATAAGCTAATTAGCTTCTTGAACAATTGAAAAGCTATTCCTAGGGTATACTCTCTCCTATGAGCATTGATATTTGTTAGCGGCCATATTTTCAAAAAGATTCTGGCTTTAAATTAAATCTTGACTAATACCCATAATTAGCCGTGGCTTTATATCCATTCTTATCTATTCAAGTGGTTTTAGACTTCTTAACATGACTCATTAAATTTCTCTCACAAAGAGTTCAATTGATACTAATATACATCATGTACCATACACAAAGTTATCAATTTGTAAAGTATTGGTTTGAATTTGCATCGTATTTGTTGCTATTCTTTTCAGTTCTAGTTCAGCGGTGCCAAATTCACATATGAACTTTTGTTGACCATTGGATTAAATAAAAATCCATCTGATTGATTCCATCAATTAGATAGTTCATGCTGCTTTATTATAAAACCGTAGCGTGAGATTTAATTTCCTTCATTGGATTGGATTACGTGCATGATCTTTGGAATGATCACTTCCGTCAGTTTGTGATAATCACTAGCCATTATGCATTCAATTTTTGGTATAATCATTATTATATAAATCATATTTGCCCATTTAAATAACGTGTCGTCGAATTATTCTATACGCCATTGTACAAAAGTAAAATTGACCCAATCATATAAATCATTTATGATGTTTAAAAAAAAGTTAAGGATAACAAATATCAAATTCAAATTCTTCTAAAACAAACATAATATTTAATAAATAAGTTTAGCATACAAAATTTATACTCATGACCTCCTATGATTGCAAACATAAAATTTTAACCACCAAATTATAACTCTATTTATATTTTAATTTGTTTTACATATAAATATAAATAATAAATGTTTTAAAAAAGAGCATATATATATATATAATTCATATTATCTAAAATTATATATTAGAATATACAGTTATATTATTTTTATAACATGAGAACATTGAAATTAATGTCTAATTTTTTCAACTGTAGAAATTTCTACCATAAAAAAATAAAAATAAGATTTTTTTGGCACATTTTACTTCTTCTTTTTATACTTCAAATTCCTTTCGTTCCCGCACAAACAACAAGTCAAGCTCTAACCCCGGAGTCCCCCGGCTTTTTGCGTTTTTGTACATATCTATAGATGACAGAAATGCAATCGAAAATCACCATATCCGATCTCATCTCCATCTCTCGACCCCTCACCGGCGCAGCTTCCCTTTCCTACTGCTCTCCTTTAAAGAAAGACAACAACCAGCATCCACAAGTTCATGAAAGCCTCAGTAATCTCCGCTTTCCCAACAAGCATTCAAACCCCAAATGCTTCACCCCCTTTAACTTCCCCGTCATACTGGTGGGTACCGTAGATCTACCCGTCGAACCCTCTGACCACATTTTTTTATTCTCCGACAACTCCTGCAGCATTTCCTGCGCCATTCTTGATTTCGACCTCAAGATCATCGGTTGCAAAGTACACGTTCTCGCTTGGAATTTCCTTCCTTTGAGACACCAGTGCGGGGGACTTCTTGAAGTAATCCGATGGAGCACTCTTCCATCGCTCACCTTGTCCAAAGACATGCCCGTTCTCTTACTTCGGAAAGGGGTGGAGCTGCCGGGCAGAAAGGGCATTGTTGCTGTTCTGAGATCCGTGAGCCCAGTATTCACAGTTCCTTGCCGAAACACCAGTTCTGGTTTGGATTCTATTGGCTTCCTTGGAGATGTATTCACATGCAAGTGCAGTATTTGCTCCAAACCATTTTCTGTGGATCGTTTTGATTATTCCATTTGGGCGAAGAATAGCCATCTCTTCACCAACTCAGAGTTTGTTTATTTTCTCAAGCCTTCTTCAGGGTGGCGTTTGGCTATGGCTGAGCTTGTTGGAAAGGTTATAATGGTATCAGGATTAAAGAAAAAGACGATCTTTGTTGGTGAGAAGACATCGTATGCTATGTATGTCACACCTTTGGAAATGTCTGTTTTCTTGGGCCAGTTTCCTTTGAGGAATAGGAAGCTTGAAAATGATGTTAGGGCAGGAATGACTGAAGTTGGGACTGTTTATTATGGAATTATTACTGGCGTTTATATGCAAGGGATGGCTATTGAGTTGGATAAAAAGGTTTGGCTTTTGATTACTGATCCCAACCTTGCACCACAAGCTACTCTAAGGGTTGGCGCTATCGTAAGTTGGCTATTTTCAAATTATTGTAATATTTAAAATGTTGTAACTCTCTTGTTAAATTGAATGTCACTTGTTTTATTTAATAATGATTTTACACACATAACACTAAATACTTTAATATGTATTTATTAAACAACAAGAATTTCTTATCTACTAAAAGCCGCCTAAATCATAAAAAATTTATTTTGGACACTTTCCATTTAAATGAATTTACATTGTTAATTTGAAGTGCTGGTAATTTGTTTGTGCTTTTGATGAAGCTTGTCACGAAGTGTTAGTGTAAGGGCCATTGAACAGGGCATTAGGGAAAGGCGCCATGGAGGGGCCCATGTAAAGGCCATTGGTGGAGTTGCTAGGGAGGTTAATTTTTAATATGTTAATTATGGATTTTAAAGTGTTTATTAGGTAAATACTGATGCTTTAGATGTTATGCATGTAAAAACCTCTATTTTATATTAACTTAACTTGTCGACAAGTTGAAAACTTGTTATTTGTTACTCTAGGGAATGTGACAACCCTTTTGTCCCAACACTTTATCATAAAATTATGTACTACTCTTCTTACTTATTATTGGGTATATAAATAATATATTATCGTTTTGACAAATTGGAAACTATTATTATTCTTTTTGTTGTGCACAAAATATTTTGGAATAGAAGTGGAATTAATAGTCATTACATTGTACAAATATCCACAAACATAGTATAAGAGATAGGACTATATAGAAATCATAGAACTGGAAAAATCATAAAGTTTAGCTTAGATAGAGGGTTTTCAATGTATGTTTAAAAATTTATTATAGTAGAGGATCTAGTAATACAAACATTTTGCCATGATGATAAAGATATTGGTAGTGATTGTTGGAAACTAACAATGGGGCACAGATGGCGACGAAAATTGTGTTAGAGTTTCATGATGATTGGTGGTAGTGGCCGACAAAGCTTAGTGCTGAAGGTCAATTGTTGAGTTTGATGACTGGGACACTTGAGGTCATTTGTCTCAAAATTTATAGCAGTCCTTTAACTGGTTCAAATTTTCTCTATTTTTTCAAGCGTGATCGTGAGAATGTGAATTCTCATATGTTCTTAAAATTTGCAATATTTTTCTTGTTGGATTTCTCAAAATGTATGAGCTGGAGCCCAATTTTTTTGAAATCATAATAATTTTTGATTCGGAGCAAAATTTTTAATTTTTTTGTGACTTTAAGATTTAGTAGAATTAATTTGATTTATTAGGACATATCATTTGTCTATATTTTTTACATTAATTATAAGTTCATTTGAGTATCAATATTATGTTTGATTGGCATATCATTTGCCTCAATTGATTATTTATTAACATCAAAGAGAGGAACATGATATCACTTATAAAGCTGAGACTTTTAAAACCTAGATTTATTATTTTCTCTTAACTAAAGGAGATCATTTTAAATTGCAAGGATTGTAAGATTATTCCAGACAAGCATTTGATGATATAATATTGATTATTGACTCTATATTTAAAAGCAAAGAGTAAAAATGTTATACTAAATTTAAAAGTTATTCTAAAATTAGATGATGATATTTTAAGAAGGGTATATATGATGGAGTGAAGCCTTATAACTTGGACAATGAGATTTTGATGATGAAGCCAACTTACGTAAAGTTTGGTTTCTAACACAATATTGCTAAAGATATACTTATAAATAAGAACAGAGAGCACTTAATAATAAAAGTTCATGGTGATGGAAACAAGGTAGTTATGTTAAAATTAAAGAAAAAAATTATGCTATCTTGATTGGCTTAAGCATAAAAATGAGGAGAATTGGAAGAAATATTTCAAATAAATGTATAAATAGCCCGCTTTATTCTTACGTTTTGAAAAGCTAGCTATCACCTATTCAAAACATAAAGCAAATAAAGGTAACCCTATGTACAAATGACTCTAGTATCCTCTCAAAGGATACTAAAATACTTGTCGGGAATAGAATGCCCCTCCCAAAGAGTAAAGTTCTCGCCATGTGTAAAAAAGGCAAAAAATTTCTCAGTGCAATTTCACCAATTTTGTAAGAAATTAATGTCTAAATAAAAGAAGAAATGAATGGTTTTCCAAGTGAACCGCAACACCAATCTTCTTCCCTAGCTTCTCTCACAGTTTTCTTATCATGCAATGTAGTGATTTATCGCTTTCAATAGTGATCTCATCGAGCTCTCCCACGACGATCCATTGACCATTGTGGCTGCCTTGATCTCAACCTCTAATGAAGTATGGGCTTGAACCCTAGCACCATAGGCTACCACATGTCATCTTTCTCATCTTAAAGAACAACACAGTCAAAGGCCGCCAAGTCCTCGTACTGGAAGAATGCATAAAATGCCCTCTTTATGAGTATATTAAAGAGGATGTTTAAGTTTAGCAACTATCCAATTTGAAAATATAACAATCCAAATCATAGATACTAGTTATTAAGGCACCATATGGTTTGACATAAGCTCCTAAAGTTTGACATGATAGATTGAGCACATTTTTCACATTCAATAATGTTAATAAAGGATCCGTAGACAACTTTTTTATTAGGTCTTAATCAATTTTCTTGCAGTAAAAATCCATGTTAACGATACCTTGTTTGGTCTCACTAACATTGCTCTATATAAGGTATTTGTATTCTTTATGCTTAAAGAGCTTGAAAACCATGATGGAAACAATAATAACAACACCAAACTTTAGTCCTTTGAGTGGAATTGGTTACATGAATCATTTGTTACCATTATGCACAATCAAATAGAAGCCTCTTTTTAAGTTTCAAATATATAGTAATGTTTTTAAAAGTTACTTCCCATTTTTAATCAATTTTCTTGCAACACAAATCCATGTTGATGATATCTTACTTGGCATCACTAACATTGCTCTATATAAAGTATTTGTATCCCTTTTTGCTTAAAGAGTTTGAAAAGCATGATGAGAACAATAATAACAATACTAGGCCTTAGTTCTTTGAGTGGCATTGGTTATATGAATCATTTGTTTCCGCTATGCTCAATCAAATAGAAGACTCTTTCTAAGTTCCAAATATATATTATCCCTTTTAAAAGTTACTTCCCATGTTTATAGGCGTATTATTATAGAAATAAAAATGCTTAATAAGCTTTCTTGTACTGTAACGACCCGAAGACCGGGGTTGAGAGATTTCAAGTAATAATTCAAGAATAAACATTCATCACAAAAATCATAAAATAAAATAAAATCCATACATCACAGAGCCAGAAATTTAAATTAAAGTTATATAAATTATCTTAAATAAATATAAAATGATATAAAATTCAAATAATGAGTCTCCATTTTACTCTTAATAATAAAATCTTTTCTAGCTCTTGAAATCCAGTTAGCTTACACTTCTAATTCTTACAACTTGTATTAATTATCAATATTGCCAATCAAATAAGAGTATGTAGAGCATTTAAAAGTACTAATTTCTAGCATTCGATATAGGTTACAAAATCAATGAAATAAGATTGAAGGAAACAGCATCATTACAATTTAAGGATTATGCTAATTTCAATAATAAGTAATTGACAATGCTCAAGTAGTTCAAATAATTTTAAAGCAAAATATAAATTGACATGAATGAAAAAAATTTAGCATAAATTACTATGTGACATAAATATATCATTTTGGGCCTAGGACCCCAAGCTTCACTGGGAAATCTAGATATTATCATCAAAATTATTCTAGTAAAATATACAATTACTGTTGGTAATTATTCACATAAATATTATTTTTGTGAATCTTTCCTCTGGATCTTTTGTTTTGTTCTACCTCCAAAGATTTTGACCACATATATTTGGACAAGCATTTATAGAAAGTAAAAATATAATTTAACTTAGCATAACACTGGGGTACATGCAATAGTTGTATATATTTAATGGAAGTAAGCTCAAATAATGCTAAAAATAATATAATTAGAATAACTCTACGTACCTGATTCGTTCATTTACTACGCAAAATTATGAAGACCTAAATGATAAAATTAAGTTCTGTGTTCAATTGTGAAGTTGTTCCTAATATAACAAATAGTAATTATGCCAAAAATCAATTAAATTTAACGGTTAGATTAAAAGTTATGACATCAACAACATAACAAGAAAATTTCTAAAATCTGTAAAAAATTATTTTATGAATTTCAACGAGTGTTTGCTGAAGTTTGAGTTCCTAAATGGTGACCTTATACTCTAAATGGACTAGTAAGGTTTTTTGTGAAATTGTTTATAAAATATAGGAGAGTAAACATGCAAAGTTACGATACTAGATCTCAATAATTGAAAGTTACATCTCTCCAAAGTTAATAATAAAAATAGAAGTTTATGGAAAAGTATTTAAATAGAAATAGAATTTTCCCCCTAATTTCAGAGTAATTTTTGAATATTTTAAAGGTAAAACTAAGGTGTACTGTCTTCTAGTGATTTGTTAACAATATATAGGAGAATGTGTGTGCAAAATTATAACAACTAATTTTGAGTAAAACAAGAATTGTGATAACACAAAATAGAGATGAAAAATTATAAATTATTTGAATAAATCTAAGAAATTTTTCTTGGAATTCTATGAATCTATACATATTAATTATGCAACCTAAAATATTATTGTGGGTGTGTCTAGAATTTACTAATATTGCAATCATCATTTATTCGATCGCTATTTATATTCAAACATGAAATATATACAGTAAATGAGGGAAAGAATGATAGAAAAAAAGATAAGAGATTACCTTAAAGCAAATGATTTTTTTGATGAAGCTTGAGAGATAGTGTAGCATAAATTTTATTCTTTAGGTGGTTTAGAGCTTCCAAGATCTTTTCATTGCCATGAGATTTACTTAGGGATGAAGTCTCTAGAGTTTGGAGAGGAGGAGAGGAGGAGAAGAGGAAGTGGAAGGGGGTTTGACAAATACTTTCAAATGGAGGTAAGAAAGAAATGAAGACAAAATTTTTGATTTCTAATTAGAGTTAGAAGGTCTAGGAGTACCTATAAGGCTTTAGCAAAGATCCAAGGGTATAGGTTTGATCAAGATGGAATTTGGATAGCTCAAAATAATTTGACTTAAATTGATCTTTAATTGAGACTAATTTTCGTGGAATATCAATTGGTGCCTTTAATTAGTGGTTTAAATGCAAAAGCCCAAAAATTTTGGCCTAATTTTGCCTAATTTGGTTAAAATAAAATTTTAGCATTTCTCAAAATTAATAAAAAGTGTATCTTTAAAATTCAAATTTAAAGTTCCAAAATGTAGATCTTAGTGAGATGAATCCATGAACACCAAAATTATTCAATTTGGCTAAGTGGTTGACCCAGCATTTGGGTTTGAAGTTGGCCAAAATCGGGTTTGCCAATGCCGTTTACGTTGTTACACCCGTTGCTTTCACCGTTAACGATGTTAGATCGCTGGCACGATCTGCGCTATCGGTTTTAGCTGCAAACGGCAGGATCCGCTGGATTTGTCGTTAACTCCAGATGGCATCAGGCGCCGTTTAACGGCGTTTGCCGTTGTTGTTAATGGCCAAATTTTTTTTTTTCGAATTAAATAATTCAATTATTGAATTAGTTAATTAAAAATATATTTTTAGCATAACTCATCCATTTTAACTCTAAAAATTATGAAATTTTTGTTGTGAACTAACTTGATAGTTTAGAATTCAAAAATATTTTAATTTTGACATCTTAGTAGTTTTCTATAATTATTTATATTTAAATCCATCATAAAATAATCGGGGAAAATTCTCTCATAGAAAAATTCTCAAAAATTTTTCACAAATTATTATTAGCAACCTGATATTTTATTGTAAAACTAACTAATAGATTATTCAAATTAACTAAGATAATGAACAATAATTTTATTAACTCAAAATCTTTGGATTTTACATGTACTTTGTGAAATGAGCATAATGAGAGAGTTGAGTTTCTTTCTTAGGATCTTAAACTATATAAGAAGATCATGTGCATTCATTTCACATACTAATCTTATGAAAGAACTTCTTAAACATTATAACTATGATAATAGTAAGATTACAGACAACATTAGTTTAGATTGATACCTTAACAAACTTATTGATAAAAAGTTTACTATAATATTATTGACTTTATATTGTATCTCATAATAAATAGATTGGACAATATTCTTAGTATTTGCTTATATTTAAGATTTTTTCAATCTAATTTTAGAGAGACCCACTTAGTTGTTGTTAAGTGTATCCTATGTTGCCTTAATGACATCCAAACCTTAGACTTTGATACTCCACCATAGATTATTCAATCTTGGTAGATTTTTGAATTCAAATGTAACTAGTTCAAGTGTCAATAGGAAGAGCACTTCCAACAGCTGATAGTTTATGAGTAATCTACTAATTTTAATGTATAGGCGGAATCAAACATCAATTGCATTTTCTATTGTGGAAACAATTTATATTTCAAATGGTAGTTACGTTGTTCAAGTCTTATAGCTTGTAGATTGCGATCAATGTACAAATGTACTAATCAAGTAATTGAGGCTAAACATTATTTGTTTGAGATGACACTAGCACAGGCGATGTAGAAATAGTGTTTGTTAGTATTGTTAATCAGCTAATAGGTATTTTCACTATGGCATTAACCAGATTTAGACTTAATGTGATTGATATATTTAATTTAAAATAAAATTTAATTTTTTTTCTCAATTGCTTTTAATATTTTGATGTGTTTTCTATCACGATGTGATTGACAAAATCACATTGTCATTTGGCTTCATTAGGCATTTAAGATGCCATATGTTGCGATTCGATGGGAGATGTTCTCGGGATTACAATTGCAACTTTATTTTCTAAATAATAGCACAACTTCCCAAATCACAACACGATTTGTTATTTTTAAGAGAGGCTTATGCGATTTATTGGGTTTTCGATTGTTCAAATTACAAAGTGATCACCTATAACTCAACATAGAAATTGGCTGTCAAGCAACTCAATATAGCTGTTAGATAGATTGTTCGCGGTGTGATCCTTTTATGAATGCAATTTTTTGTTTTTTTAATTATTAGTGGCCTTTCTTCGGATTTGTTTTTTAAATCTTAAGCACATTCTTTTCTGGCATTCTTCTCATCTTCCCAACACATTTTCTCAAACCTTCTTGATATCATGAAATGATTAACTCATGCTCCTTTTGGGTGCAAGGGTTGTAAATGCGGAAGGGACTTATGACCTCAATGTTATGACTTATCATTTGAGGGATGATAAGAGTAAAATACTTGTTTCGAAATACTGCTGTTGAGAGAGGCTACGATATGGAATCTCAATAGAGCCACACCTCGCACCTATATTTCCCACTCCACATCTAACATGTCGCTTGTCTTTTGTGCCAATTCGATCTTTTGGTTTTTCTTTTTTAATATAAGTAGTAAATCTTGAATTTCTGCGTCTCTTTTAAAATATTTATTCTATTGATGAAACTTACAACACCTTTTTATCAACACCCATGTTGTAGAGATTAGCCCACCTGATATTGCCAACTATCAAAACCCACCGCACTATGGACTGAATCCCTTTCTCGAAATTAATTCAATGCTTGATTGAAGAGATGCCAATGAAGTGGTTATATATGAGTGCGCACCTTAACAATTTCTAGATAGATCATCTCACTTACAATGCTAGATAATTGTCGCTTATTTTTGAACATACCCTCTTTTCCAAACTCAAAGATAGTAGAAATATTAAGCCCGAAGTCTCGTACGCAACCTAGTTTATCCTTCAACAATTACTTATAAATGTATTGAAGTTATTCACTCAAACTTTTTACTTATCCGAAGGCTCGGACCAACTTAGCCGACTCTAGCCTTCACGGGAAACCCAACATTGTATGATACAACTAATTGTCACATTTTTTAATGCAAATACTTCATCACAATTAACCCACCACATGAACATGTTTCTTTCTTCTCCTCAATCAATTATGAGCATGACAACCGGGATAGAGGTAACGACAAGGTGTGCTTCAACAAAAATGATAGTTTTGATGGAAAGGACAACTTTTCTAAAGATTATAGTAGGGGAGCCAGATGAGCAGGTCCAATAGAATGAACAACTTATTTACTTGCAACTAGATGATGTAAAGAAGCTTCGCCTGGTAGTCGCGATGACTCCGCTGACAGAAAGGTAAGGTTAATTGATTCCTTAACATCCTCTTCGACTGCCTTGTTTTAGAGAAAGAAGATTTCACTAGGAAGGGCGAACACACGTTCTCTCCTACTTGATAAAAACTGTTTACAATCAAGGCCAAGGTTGACCCATATGCATATCGATATCGACTGTAAACATTTGAGGGATATGAACTCCCATGTATATTCAACATGTCGAACCTAATGTCTCACTATGCTTAATATTTGTTCCAAGAGACTAATTCCTTTCCGTTACATGATTTAGACGTGATTGCAATTTCTTGACAAGCTTTTCTTTCTTTTAAGTGCCTCAATTTCAGCCAGTTGGAGGCCCCTATCTGACATGGTTTGTTTGAATCCATTTGATCAGGCTTGCTGGCGCCCAACCTTGCTTTTTTAGGTTGACTCTACTTGTCGAGAATTAGTTGTTAGTGACTCAAACTTTGTGGTCAACAACAATCTGAGAAGTCTTGATCGCTCATTGGATTGTTGATATATGCAATTCAGGAATGATCATGAACCAAACAGAATTTTCTTAAAGATAACTAGAAATATGCACAAACTCAAAGAAATTATATTTCGTTAATTATACTCTTTTGGTTGAAGTCTTAGGTCATTGACACAACTTGTGGACAAACCCAAGTTGGATTTGAAAAAAAAGGGTTAATAATATAATAAAATACATCTACAATTTGAGATCATTCTTTATTTCCTCCCGTCACTAAACTTCTCTATTCTTTATTTCCTCCCGTCACTAAACTTCTCACATAGCTGCTTGAATCTTTTCTCGACGGTGGCCTCAATGTAGGAAGATGGCCAAGTCAATGAAGGATGACGAGCTGAAGTGCCCAAGCTACATAGAAGGAGAATGGTTATTGCAACCTCAACCCTAGTTTGATGATGAGCTGATACCGTTATTTTGAGATAAACTGCTTGCTTTAGGGCATTTTGGTAGTTACTCAACGTAGTGATTTAGCTCTCCATCTCCATGGCTCTAAATTACCTTCAAGAATTTGCTCAAGTTTTGCCTTTGTGTGGCCTCGAGATTTTGACTTGCAATTATTTTCAAAGCTCCTTAGCTTGTTCTTCACTAAAGAGATCAATTTGATGTGTTGAGTAAGTTATTGCATTCTCCTAATTGTTACGTGGAATATATTTTTTTCAAATGTTGCCTTCAGGTTTTGCTACTATTAGGAATAAGCGACGGTGGAACCTTCTCTTATTTGGCCCTCCCTTCCTCACTTTCCTTGCTGGTGGAGCTCTGGGTTTGTCGTAGGAGGCTATGAGAATAGCCTTTACGAGAAAATCCTAGAAGGAAAAAGATGCACACTCACTTGGGCATTAGCTCAACCCTCTTCATTGGAGGATTTTATTGGCGGATAACACCAACAGCAGCCTCTTTGGTTTCTTCCACTATCACGTTTTGTGCACTGCTTGACAGTATCACACTTTTGGGAGAAGGCTCAGCAAAGAGGCTAGGATGCTCCTTTATTTTACGATAATGATCCCTTTCCTCTTATCATCCATAACTCTCTGTTCCCTGCCGTTTCTCACTCTCTTTCTTCTTGCGAATTTTTATACTTCATAGAGGAGGGGCACCATATAAAAAAGTCATGTGGTGAACAAGTGTGCACAAAAGTTCTTCTTGCGGTTATACATTTTTTTCCTATGTAAAACAAAATATTTTAAAACTTAAACTACTAGAAAACGTGTATTGAACTCAAGCATTATCTTTATGGATGCTTTTATATACCTTTTAAATAACTTGAATTGCAGTAATGGTGTCTCCCTCAAGAATGGTGCCATTTATTCCTAGAGACAATATTCTTCAAACATCTCATGAAGCTGTACCACCATTATCTTAGTTTGGTATGCATAGAAAGCATCACATTTGTGGTCATCAGCCACTAGTAATGCACTATGGCCATCTCGAGCCATGATACTGCAATGAGCTTCCAACTATCAAATACACAATCAAAATTGCTTTCATTCATCATAGAAGAGGGGCACCATCAAAAAAAAGACATGGGCCAAGAATGGCTATGGCATTCGACTGATCTATCTTGAATGAAGAGCAATTCTTAGAAGCTGCAAGAATGATGCTTTAATAGCACAAAGAATTGAAGAGACGAAGTTTTTTTGTGGAAATTTTGTAAAGTAAAAACTATAGGGTTTGGCTCAGATAATGGGATTCCACTATTTGCATAAAGAGATATAATTCATTTCTATTTCGGTAACGTGATATAAGGTAATGACACAAAATATTTAACCTTAAGCTGATCTATGGTAGAAGTCATTGTTAGAGGTTGGCAACTGCGACAGTTGTTGTCAGAGATTGCAGTGGAGATCAATATTAATGGTCGATGATAATGGCCAACAAAGGTTAACGATGCTTGGGTGAAGAGTCCAATGATAGAGATCTATTGGGGAATCCATCAATAGAGTTTGGTGGCGATCTAAAGCTGTGGAGTTTGATGCCAGTGGCCATCGTCGATAAACATAGAGGTGTTTAGAACTTAAGCTTTTTCATTGCCGTGGATGCTGTCCTTACTTTAAGTCCCATTCTCTTCGTAGAAATGAGAGCTCTATTTTTTGATTTTTGGAGAGTCACACTCGAGTTCATTTGTTCTGAATCTTGGTAACTCTCTGTCAGATGGTGTAGAGTGTCCCCCTTTTGATTAAAGTATGACCAAGAGCTACTAGTAATACTAAAAGGGTTTCATAAAGGTGATTTTGGTTTTATTAGATTCATCTTGATAAGATGCACAAGTTAGAGCTCAAATTCACTGAAATCTGAATTCACTTGTACCTTTGAGATTTGTGCAGACTTAATAGGACTTATATCTTTTGATTAATACTTTCTTTTTGTGCATGTCTTGTGAATTTTATAGTCTTTGCCTTGGTTCATTTTATGATATAAATTTTCTTACTTAATTTTCTGTTCTTTCTGTTAGATTTCTATTAGAAATTTTCAACTGGCTCGCCCTGTATTGGCTTGGTTTGAAATTAATTTGCTTGTTAGCTGTTGCAGAACTACCATAGGTGTCAAGGCCTTCTCACTTTCTGATACTAGGTAAACTTTACTTACAGATCTCAATTTAGGGTTCATGATGCACATAATATTGACATTTGAGTTATGAGGTGCATATTTGAAACAGGTGTTACTTTAGATCTCATGGACAAAGCTTATTGATGAAGTTTGTTGAATCTCTTGTGCCAATAGCTAAATTCTGGTAGTCTCTATAAATTTTTGTTCTCCCTCCTGCTCTTATAAGTGTTTCTGTCTCATAAATCATGCATTTTTTATTGAATGGCAGGTTACTACTCTTCATTGCTTGTTTCAGGAGAAAGTTTGCTAATATCTTATCTAACAAGGAAATTCTTGGTTCAAGAAATGTAATTCACTTTTTGCCAGTGATGTTACTTTCATGGATAATTTGTAGTTATATACGACAATTTTCAATGTATTCCAAATGTAGTTAGTCAAAAAAATCAAAGTTGATTTGCTATAATACTCATGTTTCAGCTTGGCTGACTATGTGCATTTTTAAGTTGCTTCAGAAGGAAGGGCTGGTTCAGGTTTATGCACGCACGTTTTTGCATTCACATTTTTTTCAACCTCAAGTGAGTAACCTGATTTTCATGCAGTGTTCTATTTGCTGTCTTTGATATTGTATCTCTAAACTGTAATTATCTATTGTATTTTAGTGACAATCAACCTATTTATCATCATTCACTGGCTATTTGATTATAAAGTTATCTCTCTTGTGAGCGAATGCCTTTAGGATGACTTGTTTTTTTTGTATTTTTTTAATTCTAAGCATTCTATGTTTTGTTTTGAACTTTATTTTGTTTGATATAAGCTAAACATTTCTGGAACTTAAATGTTCATACTTTGTGAATATGTTGTTCTTCTGTCAGCATGGGATTTTCATGGAATTTTGCCAACCGCCTTCTACTGTCCAATATGAGAAGAACGATCCGCCCATGAAGCTGGTAAAGTCTGCATTCTTTTTCAATTTTATTTATTTCACCACACTGCTAAATTTGCAGTTTTTGCTTTTGATTTTGTAGAAAGCTGCTCACTTAAATTTATGCACAGGTAGTACCAATATATAACTTTATTTTCAAGTGCGAAGAGACATGGGGATCATTGCTAGAGGAAAATCAGTGCCATGATGACAATTTTATAATTGGAGGCAATGTGCCTTGTGAAAGCATCCCATCATCCCATATAATTAGAAGAATCATATCAAGTGATATTCTTGGCTGCATTTTGATGGGCAGTATCAAGGTAAGTAGGGATATGCATGAAGACGGTTTAACTAGGCATGCTCCGGGAGTTTAGTTTTTGTGTGTTTTTTTCATTTGTGTAGCTTGAGAACGAGTCATGTGACACGTTTGATTTCCATAATAATGGTCAATAGTATCACAGAATTTCTTGGTCATATTTAGGAATTCTTAATTAGTTAATAGTCAAGCAAATCAACATGTGTAAACGAGTTCACATTTTTGCTACCCTAACTATATATTAAGAGTACGCTAATTTGGTATTTGACCATGCTTTATGATTGTGCACTGGATAAATTGATGGTTAAGGTGCATGAGTGTATTTTGCTATTTGTATATTGTTTTTGACTAAATAATTTAGAGGTTCTGGCTGAAAAAATTCATTATTTCTTATGTTTGTTAAATTATAAATTTTCTGTGATGGGTTATTGCTATTTTTATTGTTTATGGGCTCAATATAGAGCATAGTAAGAATAAACCTTTGCTACAGAATCTCAATTAAGCAAGTGTATTTTCAACTTTTTATCCTTGTATTTTACCAAAAATAAAAGATAGGGTTATCAAGATATAATTGTTTCCTGAACTGTCACTATTTAAAAGTTGTTATTCATATTTTGATTGGTTTTGGATCGAGTAAATCACATTGTGAAGCTTTGTTTTTTTTGTATGGTGGAATGGAGAGTAGCATGGTGGAAAATTCTTTGCTATTTAACGTCAGTCATGATGATTTTTTAAAAACATTTTTTTGCTTCTAATCTGAAAAGCCAAAAATGTGGTGCTTTAATTATTTCACAATATCAATTTTTTTATGTCTAGAGCACCTCCTCTGGAAAGCTGCTGCTAGTTGATGCCACCGGAAGTTTAGATGTTGTGATACCAGATATTCTTCCCAGTTTCTGCTGTCAGGGTATTCACGAGGTAATAGACTACTGCTTGGTTTTATCAGCTTAATTGCCCCTCTGATAGATTTGATTTATTTGTACATTTCCATTGGTTTCATACAACCTAGACTTTGATTTAAACTTTGTACAATGTTTTGCAGTTAACAAGTTTCCATTCCACTTTTGTATGGGGACATAAATTTTGAGTTTGGGGACTATAAAATCTTTAGTCCCTATTTTACAACTGTATGCTAACAATTGTTCATTTGTCTAATAAATCTTCAGTTAATGCCATCTGTCTACTTTGGTGCTTTTCTCAAGGCATTGATGATTTCTGTTATGACTTGGGGATGAGTGGACTGCGAGGGAGATCTCTATGGTGCAAAGCATGCAGCTAGTGAAACTAAAAATAAAATTAAGAAATGCTAGAAAAAGAATAGCAAAATAAGTTGGTGCAAAATTATGGAAAGGGTATTGTAGGAGCTAGATTGAATTGGGGAATAATGCGCGTTGACCTGAAGGAGCTGGTGCTTTTTATATTCTTCATTATTGGATAGGAAATAAGGAATAAAGAGCTTCAAAATAGTGACTTTTTAATCATCTTGTTTTTCTCTTATTTTATTTCACTTGAGAAATAAGGGAATGAAGATTTAATTGAGAGTGTGTAAGCATTTTGTTTTTCTCTTATTCTATTTCTCTTGAACAGAAGTGTTGATTCCCTCAAGCTATCAACACTCAGACAAAACTCAATCTTATACTAAGTAGATTGAGTATTTGCTGGAGTTTATCTTTGTTCTCAAGCATGAACTTGATGTTGTTGATTCAATTTTTAAAGTTTTGTTAGTCATCCCATTCTTGCTTGGAAAAATTCCTTGGTTCAACAAACTTGAGGACTATTACAGTTCTTGGCCAACTTCTCATCTTATCATTGATGAATTCAATGAACAAGCTTGACCCTTGCATTTCATTTCCTTCTCTATTTATTATGTAATCTAACCGTGAGTTCCATGCAAGTGGGATTGCTGGATAATTTTTTTGAGACAAAACTGTCCATCAAGTGCAAATTTTATTGGCCTTTACCGATGCCTGATGTTGAAAGGCGTCCCATTATTTCAATTTTTGGCAAGCTTAAAATTCAAAGCAAAAATCGCACAGACATTTGGCACTTCCCCATACATGATAGACCATGGGAATATTTATACATGGATTTTATCCTTGGTCATCCTATGGCTATTCTCCTGTATGACAAGAGGTTTTTGTTGTGGCCGAATAGTTTTCAAAATTGGCCCATTTAATACAATGTCAAAACAAAAAATGCTTTGCATATTTTTTATAACTTCTTAATGAGATTGTGCATTTTTATGCCTAACCACACACCATTGTAATTGATAGAGATGCTAAATTGTTTCATGTACTTGGATATTGTTGTAAAAGCTGTTGGGGACTTTTTTTGAAAATTTCATTAGCTTTCTTCTCAAAACCTGGTGATCAAATTGAGATAGTCAACATGACATTGTGAATTTGTTTCATTGTTTGTGTGAAAAACATTGAAAATAGGGACTTACATTTTCTTATTTATGAATTTGCTTACAATCGCACTATCTATTGAACCACAAAGAGAATCCCTTACGGGATCGTCCTACCTTATGGCGGAACAAGTCTAGGTCCGCTGCCCCGTCTCGCCAACCTCAGAACTGTCATGTCCGAACCTTTGCCCCGTCGGGCTTGAGAAATTTTGGGCTCGGGGTTCAATCGGACCCGAGCAGCTCCCAGTCTGCGAGCAGCTATGTGGCCCGGGCTCCCATCCAAGCCCAGCCCAACCGCGGATCCTGGAGCCCACCAACCCTATGCGCCAGAGCCCTCCCTGCCTTTCCCTTGGTGGACTGGCCCTCTCTCGGTCCAGCCAGCCGACAAACCAGCAGACCCTGGCACATGCTGCGCTGCTGCAACCATCAGTCCAGCCCATGCAGTTTACGGGACCAATCTCAATGGGCCCGAAACTCTCAGGTTTGGCTCACCCTGCCCCACTCACTACCGTGGTGCTTCCCACGAGCCCAGCTCCACTCAACCAACCCGTTAGCCCATCAGCCCAGCAGTCTGCACTCCCGCCTGCACAGCTCGCAACCCACCAGCCCCATCCCGCAGCCCACCTCCAGCCCATACAAGCTCAACGCACCAATCCAGCCTAGCCTATGTCCATGCCCCGGGCCACTCAGCCTGCGGCCTAGCAGCAAGCATGCCGCCTTCCCCTAAAGCCCACAACAGCTAGGCAGCAGCCCACCATTGCTATACCACCACCTAGGAGTCTAAGATCCAGGAGTAGGGAGCACCTCCTGACTCCCCAATGAAGACATCATGACTTGGAACTGTCGCGGCGTGCGGAAGCCGGCGACATGACACCACCTTCTGCTGCTTATCTCGGATAGCTGACCGGGACTAATTGCTTTATTGGAGACGCGTGTGGAGTCCTCACTCGCCGCGATGCTGTTCGCCTTTTTGGGCGGCAATGGAGCTTCACTGTTAAGCCTTTTGCAGGGCGCTCGGGAGGTATTATTCTTGCCTGGAAGGCAGACTTTTTGCAGTGCGAGGTTCACTTTTCTTGCAGTCAGGTGATCTTGACCACCATCACCTTGCGCTCGGGGACCTGCTTCTAGTTTTGCGTTGTCTATGCGTCTACTGATCTGTATACGAGGAGAGATTTGTGGCTAACGATCCTTGCTATGCAGGTGGAGGGGTGCCCGCTTGTACTTGGCGGAGACTTCAATATCGTTCTCTCTCGGGAGAAGCGCGGTGGTAAGTCGTTTAGAGTCACCATTGCTCAGACTGACTTCCAAGAGGTTCTGGATGCGGGCCATTTTCACGACCCAGGGTTTGTTAGTCCACCTTACACATGGATTAATAAGAGTGGAGGCCGCCGCATTTGGGAGCGCTAGAACCGGTTCCTTTTCAGCACGGAGGCGATGAACCTTCTGCCGGGTGCAGTTGTGCACCACCTCTCCCGGGTAGCTTCTGATCATTGCCCGATTTTCTTGATGGATGCTTGGCTTAGGTTCCAGAGTACCGGTGCACGGTACAAATTCGAGGACACGTGGCTACAGTACCCGGTGGCCTTCTATTTGGTGGAGAGGACTTGAGGGCGGCCGTCTCGCGGCTCGTCGTTCTCGATTCTTAACCATAAGTTGGCTCTCACTCTCTGGGCATTGTAGAGATGGGGACGTGACACACTCCTGAACCTGAGGAGGAGGGTGATGGAACTCACGATGACTTTGACGCAACTCCAGGCGGAGGACATGGTCACGGCTAGGGGAGGCGACCCGAGCTTGTTCAACTGCTTCGGGCCACTATGTAGGAGCTCTCTCAGGTGGAGGCGAGGTTAACGAGCTGATGGCAGCAACAGGCCAAGGTACGGTGGCTCACTTAGTGTGACCGGTGCATCACGGTGTTTCAGCAGCTTGCGACGCATCGTCGTAGGTTGAATACCGTGCTCGCACTACAAGAGTTAGGGGAGTTCACTTTTGACCCGTTGCGGATTCACCAGGTATTTTTTGAGTTTTTTCAGGGGCAGTGGGGTACCTCTTGTTTCGTAGGGGATTGCCCATATGATTTGATTCCAAATTGTACCCTTGGTGATGCAGACCCTGCCTCTCTCCAACGTGCGGTTACGGACGCAGAAATCTTGGCAGCCTTGAGGGACCTTATCCCCAACCGTTCCCTTGGGATTGATGATATTATCCTCTCTTTCTTTACGGGCTACTGGAGGATTACTCAGGGTGATACTCTGGCAGTCGTTCACCACTTCTTTGGTGGCGGTTGGATGCCACAACGCTGGCGTGATACTCTAGTAGTTCTCATCCCGAAGGAGGAAGGGGCCTCCACTCTGAGGCAGTTCCGCCCTATTTGTCTGTGCAATATTGTTTAAAAGGTGGTGGACAAGATCTTAGTCATGTGCCTCAAGACAGTACTGCCTTCTTTGATTTCCTGAGAACATGGTGCCTTTGTTCCCGAGAGAGTCATTAGCGAGATCTGTTTCTCGGTTTAGGAGATCCTCACTCGTCTCTCATACTCCACTTCGACGGTCGGTCATATGGCCATCGAAGTGGATATGGAGCAGGCTTACGACCGGATGGAGTGGGGGTGCTTATGTAACGACCCAATGTCGTTATTTTTCAAAATTAGGTTAGAGCCCGCTTCAGACATAAAAACTCCAGGGAATTTCAAACTAGGGCAAACAAAAATACCCTTAGATAAGAATAATTTTTAAGATCAAAGTGCCCTAGTTTGGAAAAAATCCGAATAACGGAAGCTCCCGCTTTATTTTCGGAATTATTTAAATCCTAAAAAATCAAAACATTGAAATACGTGTCAGAATTCATCGATTTCAGTGTCGTTATGTTAAGTATATTATTTAAAGGCTGCTCGAGAAGTTTCATCAAATTCTGAGCGCCGGATTTATTGTGGTTAATTTCTGAAGTTTTCAAACTTTAGAAATTAATTAAAAATAAAATATTTGTCCGAATCGAAAAATTTTCGGTGCGAGGGTGTTCGTCATGTCGTAACACACCTCGGTGCCAAGTTTCATTGTATTTGGACGCCGAACGGTGGAAAAATACGAATGATTTAACTTTAAGTATTTATTTTTTTTAATTTCCATCATTCTCCTTCTCCCCGTTTGCCCCCTGCTTTCCCGCGGCGCGCCTGACAGCGTCTGGCGCGGAAACTTCCGCGCCAGAAAGGGGTCACCTGCGCCGTTTTTGGCGCAGGCTTGTCGGCCCACTTGGCCGACCCCCCTCCCCCCCCCACTCCTATCCTCTACATAAGCCCTCCCCCCCTTCCTTCTCCTCCCTCACACAACCCCTCTCCTCCAAACCTTAGACAGCAGCCAGCCAGCCCCTCCCCCTCCTGCAGCCCCGCCTCCCCCTCACAGCAGCCCAGCTAGCCTCCCTTCCCCACGGCAGTCCCCTCTAGCAGCTCAGTGGCCACCGACAGCTTTCGGCAGCCTTCAACGGCCACCAACAGCCCTCGGCCAGCCCTCAGCCAGCCGCCCAACCACCCAATTCCGGCCAACAACCCGGCCAGCAACCCACTCCGGCCTCCCTCCGTTTTCCGGCAATCATAATCCTAAAGGTAAGTTGATAAATTTAAAAGATAGAAAAAGGAGGAGAGAAAAGAGGAGAATTTTTCTATGTTCTTTTAATTTATACCTATTTAAAACTTATTATTATGATAATAATGAAGACATAATATTGTCATTCACATTAATATGATTTTTATTAATTAATAATGAAAACTATATATATGTTATAAAATGACTATAATTTCAGTTTAAGTATTTTCTTTTGGATAGTTATTTCTTTTATGTTCTTTCATTATAATTTTATTATTATCATTAAAATAATGATAATAATAATGTGATTCTATCCGCAACGACTTAACAAACGCTATAAATATTACTGTCATCACAGTATCTTAAAGATCAGACTTCAATCGTTATGAGAATGGGAAAGAAGATCATAATTGAAATGATAATAAATGTTACTCCTAAAAATATTAGCTGAGAGCTAATTTAAAAATATCCAAAACCTAAATGCAGATTGAGCAAACTGTCACTCATTCAAACTGTCGAACTGTTGAACTTTCGAACTTAAGGAACAAGGTACTAGATGTCTTTTATTACTTCTGTTTAAATATGCTTTTTCTGCTCATCATCACACAAATTTGATAAAAGTGTTTTTTTTAAAGTCACATAAAATGATATATGAATAAGTTTGGATAAGTGAGAAGCAAGGGTTCCATGTTGCTTTATACTTTTTGTCTGATTAGACAACCGCTAGGACGGGGCTGTCAGACATCGGGAGTCATAAGAAGCCTATACCGATAAGCCTTTGAGGGGGCAGGTATAGAGGGAAGTTGAGACATGTAAAACAAAAACTGAACCCCCCTTTTCCTCGATTTTGTACTTGCCCAACAAAATCGTATTTTGCCTCAGATATCAAGCGCTAAAAATTCTGTATTTATTTTTGTGAATGCAATTATTTCTATGCTAAATTTCAAGTGCAATTGAAACAGGTTTGCAGGGATAAGTTTGTACAACTTTTATTTCCTATCAAATATTGATTATTTTGCTTATTATTTAACATTTGTAAAGATGACATCTATCAGTACTTAGTTTCACAACTAACTGGTTTTCAAATGCCCGCACTTTTGAAACGTGCCCAGATCAGGAGTTCATCATCGAGGAAAGGTGCTAAAGAACTTAGCAGTGCTGATACTGCTACCTGCTGATCCACCGCTTTCTTTTTGACTCTATCTACTTTTAAAAAGTCTGTAATTTTTCTTTTATTTTAATCTATGTACTCAAGACTCGTGAATTACTGAATAAATGAGTTATATTTGATGTTTATATATTTGTCTCTTAAACCACT
The DNA here is from genome assembly GCA_016760335.1 of Gastrodia elata. Taxonomy (NCBI): domain Eukaryota; kingdom Viridiplantae; phylum Streptophyta; class Magnoliopsida; order Asparagales; family Orchidaceae; genus Gastrodia; species Gastrodia elata. The sequence continues at coordinate 9,823,929 of CM028685.1, read as the reverse complement.
CAATATGATCCTGCGGCTAGAGGACTTGTCATTGTTTGTTGTTGTTGCTATTACTATTCCACAAGCAAACCGGTGCTGGATTAGCTTCCGCTGACCCGACATCGGGTCCTCACAGCTTATGTCTGGTTCTACAGAGATTTGGCTTTCCACAGTGTTGGACGGATTGGGCTATGCAATGCGTGGAGTCCCCCACGCTCTTAATCCTAGTTGGGGAGCGCCGACTTCCTTGGATAGTGGGGCGGAGAGGATTTCGGTAGAGATGCCACCTCTCCCCTTACCTATTCATTTTGTGCTCGGAGCTCTTCTCCCTCCTAGTCAGGTGGCAGCAGCAGATTGGCCGCCTGATCAACATTCAGTTGGATAGAGGTGGGCTTACCTTCTCCACCTCATGTTCGCTGATGACTTGATTTTGTTTGCATCGGCTTCAGTGGCAACATGTCGTGAGGTCCAACGGATTTTGGCAGGGTATGGGAGTTGGACCAGGCATTCTGTGAACTCGCGTAAGTCACATATCGTCTTTAGCCGACAGACCTCAGCTCACAGACAGCGCAGAGTAACGATCCAACTGGTTTCCAGAGAGGAGTGTCCCTCAGATACCTTGGGGTTACTGTTACTTGCAGACCCCAGCGGAAAGCAGATTTTTCAGCTGTCATAGAGAAGGTTCGGGTTGGTTGGGCTCCTGGAGCAATTGCCACTTCTCCCTTGCGGGCAGATTGTGCTTGATCAGGTCAGTACTTGCTATGATTCCCAGCTACCAGATGTTGTTGGCGTCGATACCAGACTCCTGCCTCTCCAACATTGAGACTATCTTCCGTAAGTTCCTTTGGGAAGGAGCGGGGGGTAGTGGTCTACACTATGTGAGGTGGTAGGAGGTCTGTCGATCGCTCGAGTATGGTGGACTCGGGATTAGAAACCTGCGGCTTTGGAGGGTTCTCCTAGTTTGGTGAACTCGGGATCAGAGACCTTCAGTTTTGTCAGCAGAGCCGACCTCCTTTGTGTGAGAGTCATGGAATTTCGCTACCGCCGCAGGGGTGAGGATTTTGCAATGCAGCGGGCTAATTCTGCAGTTTGGAGACTCTTGGGTTACGATTGGTCAGTCGTCCATAGACACTCAACTAGAGGAGGGGAGCCTGCAGTGGCAGGTTGATGACTTTACTGAGAGCCGAGCCAATCAGATTTACCGTATGGAGAGAGGAGGTCAGCCTTGGTAGTACGTGGCCATGTGGGAGATGGCCTTGGGCCCTAGGGAGGCCTGTTTCCTGTGGAGACTTCTCATAGATGCTATCCCGACAAGCTGTTGGTTACTCATGAGAGGGATCGCTCTATCAGCAGCTTGTGTTTGGGGCTGTGGCTCGGAGGAGGACAGAGAAAACTTGGTGATCCATTGCAGATACACGAGGGACGTCATTGAGACATTTTGTAACGACCCAATGTCATTACTTTGTAAAATAGGTCAAATCCTGCCCCAGAAATCAGGACCCCGGGGAATTTCAAATTAGGGCAAACAAAAATACTCTTAGATGAGAATAATTTTAAGATCAAAGTACCCTAGTTTGGGAGAAATTCGAATAACGGAAGCTCCCGTCTTATTTTTTAAATTATTTAAATTCTATAAATTAAGAACATTGAGATACTGTCCGAATTCATCATTTTCAGTGTCGTTGTGTTAAGTATATTATTTAAAAACTGATCGAGAAGTTTCATCGAATTCGGAGCGCCGGTTTAATCATGGTTAATTTTTGAGGTTTTTAACCTCAAAAATAAATATAAAATAAAATATTACTCCGTATCGAAAATTTTCGGTGCGAGGGTATTCGTTATGTCATAACACATCTTGGTGTCAAGTTTCGTTGTATTTGAACGCTAAACGGCGGAAAAATGCGATTAATTTAAGTTTAAGTAATTTTAATAATTTTTCTTTAAAATTCTTCTCCCCCCCCCCCGATCGCAAGCGGACCCGTGCGATTTCTTCCACCTCTCACGGAAGAAGCTTCCGCGCCAGGCGGAGGCATGTGTGACCTGCGCATTCAATGCACAGGGGGAATGTCCCCTACGCCCCCTACCCTCCTCCCTCTCCCTTTTCCCTACTTATACCCCCTCTCATCCCCCCCTTCCTCACCCACAACAGCCTCCCCTCTTCTCCCTCACAGCAACAGCTCCTCCCCACATCTCCCTGCCTCCTGCTAGCCCTCCTCCTCAGCCTTGCCAGCCAACCACCTGTCGACCAGCTCCCTTCTCCGGCCATCCAACAGCAACCAACCAGCCTCTCCCTGCCTCCTCCGGTCGGCCAACAGCAATCCAGCCAATCCTCCTCCGGCCGGCCAGCAGTAGCTCAGCCAGTCTAGCCGGCCAGCCATTTGCCAGCCTCCAGCCACCCCGCTCCGGCCTCCCTCCATTTTTTTTTCTTTCCGGCAATCCTAATCCTAAAGGTTAGAAGAGAAGTATAAGAGAAAGAAAGAGGGAGAAGAAAAGAGAAGAAATTATTTTGATATTTTTATTTATTTATTGTTATATATACTTAATAATATAAGATTGTCATCGCATTAGCATTATTGTCATTAATCAATAATAATAAACAGTACATATATTATAAAATGATTATTATTTTAATTCAAGCATTTTTATTTTGACAATCATTTTTGTTATGTTCTTCTTTCATTCTTATATTATTATTATCATTGAAATAATGATAATAATAATATTATATCAATATATTTACTATCCTCAGTGACTTGATAATGCTATAATAAATATTACTGCTATCGCAGTATTTTAAAAAAAATCGGACTTCAATCTTAATAGAAAAAAACGAAAGAAGAACAGAATGAAAGTAAAGATGAAAAATTATTCCAAAAATATTGGATTAAAAAGCTAACTTAAGATATTCGAATCTAAATGCAGATCCAAAATCGAACTGTCAAACTTGGATCTTAAAGAACAAATGTACTCAGTATATGATATGTACTACTTTTTATAATTTGCTGCTTAGCTTTGCTTATTTGCTTTAAGCCAAATTCATTGGAAGCTTAGTTGGTTGTTCGGAACTAACGTGGTAATATTCGTGGGTTTCTGAAAAATGACATCAGTAACATTAATGCTTGGTTGGTTGTTAGAAACTAATATTCTTTTCATTTGTGGGTTACTGAAAAATGACATCAGTAACATTAATGTTTGGTTGGTTATTAGAAATCAACATCCTTTTCATTCGTGAGTTATTGGAAAAATGACATCAACAACATTCGTGGGTCACTGGAAAAATGACATCAGTGACATTCGTGATAGGTTACTGGAAAAATGACAGCAGTAACCTACATTTTGTGATAATACTTGTTGCAATAAACTTTTATTCATTTTGCGCTATTAGCTTATTTTTTCTGCATTTTTATCTTTATATCTGCTAAATCACATATTTGCTTTTATAAAAACATAATATGTTTTATTTACTATGGTACTTAGAGTATTCTCTAATTACTGGGAATTCCATTCCCGGTATTATTTTATGTACAATTCCAGGTCAGGTACTCCTGGGAGAGCTTAAACAAGAACCTTAAAAATTTTTAAACCTTGAACATTTATACTGGCGGAAGAATCTACGACGCAACTTTTACTTTTATTTTATTTTACTTCTACAAAGTTCATCTCGTGTTCTAGAAGATGAACTTTATCAGAAGTTTGTTGGCTACATTGTAAAAATTTGAAATGTTATTAAATGCGAAATATCTTTTGGTTTTTGTATGTGTTGCTTTTGTTTCTCAAATTGCTCAATATGATCCTGCGGTGTGTGAGTACCCGATGTCGGGACAGTCCTCGCTGAACCGGCTTCGGGCCATCACACCTTTGTACACTTACCTCATAGGACCAGTTTACTGTACTGTTCTCGACTGCTTTTGCGTCTCGCCGCCGTCGCTTCACCTGCCAAATTGTTGCCTACTCGCTCTACCAGTCTTGGAGTAGGACCAAACGTTCTCACGGTCACCCGCACCCTACTCCGCGGGTCTGCGCGGTTTCGATTCTCTTCCCTGGTTAGTGCTGGACTGCACGACGGGTTCAACTTCTAGGGTTCCACGGCTAACTAGGGCCCTTCCACCTACTACAGATGGTGCCCCCCACCCGACCCGTGGCTGAAGGCCAACATAGATGCCTCCTATAGCTATGGAGAGTCTACTGTCTTTGGGGCTGTTGTGGTCCGGGACTCAGATGGACAGTTATTGGCTGCCGCAGGAGCTAGCTTACAGGCTGAGTCTCCTCTTCAGGATGGGATTCAGGCAGTGACCATACTACTGCAGGCATTTGTTCAAGAGATAAATTATGTTACGCCTTCGGATATAAAAATCTCCCGGTATAATTATGCATTTACCCTTAAATTTGGAATATAGACGGGGCTGTATTGAACAATAAGATAACTGAGGGACCAAAAAAACACTTTAATAAAAGTTAGATGACCAAAAAAATCTTTGCAAGAGTTAATGATTAAATTGATTATTTTGTAAGAGTCGATGGACTATTTTGATAATTTTCTCATTTTATAAATATACTAAATTATGAGTAGTATGCAAGTTATTATGACTTTCAAATTTCAGGCTGTCTATTTTGAAAAATTATAATCTTGCTATTGTAGATATTAGTTTGATTTACATGACATTTTTAAATGTTATCAGATTACTAAGGCAACTTTCAACCGTTTTCACATTGAAGTTTATTTATGTGGTAGTCCGACACTGGGAGTGATAAAGAGATTGGTGTTACTATCATGAGAAGATCAGCTTACAATGTTTAATGTATTTAAGAAATCAACTTTGCTGGTAGGCATGCTTGAATTCTCTGTTATTGGTGCCCAAATTGAAATGTCATTGACTGATGTGATAATTAAAAACTTAAATTTAATTAACATTTGAAACATCATTTACTTGATAATTATAGGCAATTAATAATTTATTTCTTGCTCAATTATTTAATTATCATTTCTTGAGAATTTATTATAAGATTTCTTACGCAAATATGCACTTTGCCTATTACTCTGTGATACATTTATGTATTTGTTGATGCATGCGATGTTGCATATCTTTGCCAAAGTTATTACTATAAATTTTTTATAGGAAATATTAACTAGGAAATTGTACATCTCAGTCAATACTATTGATATTTATTTGCATTATTATTATTTCTTATAGCTTGTACCTAATCTTATTTGTTATGTAGATTAAACTTTAATTGCAAATATAGATCAAATGCAAAGTGAAATGTATTTGCAAATGCAAACAAAATTTCAAGTGCAAAGCTATTGTATTATAATTGGAGAAATGAATATTATTTGAGACACCCTTTTATGATTTGAGAAACTATCATGGTGGTTTATATCTAGTAAATCTTTTAATAATTAATGTACATATTAAGCTTGCTTTAACAATATTTAAATTTCAGTATATTTATATGCTAGGTGATAGAATTTGTGATATCTTAGTAATTATTAAACTATTATACTATTATTATGCTTTTTTCTATTATCAAGTATTACCATTATTATGATTAAAAGTTTTTAAAGTTATTATTTGTTTTCTAGGCTAGGCGCCCAAGTGCTTAGGGCGGTGCCCCAAGACGCATGCAGACACGTGCTTAGGCGGTATAGATGAGCACTAAGACGCGTATTAGATAGGGTCGGACTGAATTTTTATAAATGACTCTTGATCCATACCGCTAGATGGATGCTTAGACACCAGCATGCTTACATGAGTTTAGAAGTATATAAATTTTCCTATCTAAAGAGAAGGTTTCTTGTGTTTTCTAGTCTTATAATTATGCTGTCTGAATCTCATGGAACCCTTAATGAGCTTAGGCCAGTGTCAGTGGCAGGTTATGTGTGATAGTTATAGCAAGGAAACTTTTATTCTGTTTGTTTCATCGTATTACGTGAGATACAATTTAATTAAAATGAGCTTTCATGTTATTCATATATGCTCAGTTAATGTAAGCATTGTGCTACTTTTCAATTTGAAATTGTAGCTGTATATGGAATGTTATTAACTAAGGTGTAGAAATAAAACTTAAAGTTTACATTTTAGCAAATTATTGTGCAATCTAAAACCTAATTGTGATATTATTGTTAGTATTATTGTTGTATTTTTTATATTTTCCTATCTAAACCTAAGCTTCCAACCCTCCTCCTCCTTAGCCCCACAGCCAAATAGGTCCTTCTTCTCCATTCCAACCAGCTCCCAGCAGCTCTCCCAGTCTCCAACAAGCCGCCATCCAACCTTCTTGCTGCAACCATCTTGGTTAACCGTTTGGACATCCATTTCAACTTCCCTTCGTTCTTTTCTGGCACTCCTAATCTAAGGTAAGAAATGGAAAAGAATAGAAAAGAAATAGAATTTCCTTTTATGCTTAAGTATAATAATGATAATAGTATTATTATTTCAATACATCGTTCCCATTATCATAATGGATAACAGTGAAAATGTAATAAAGATGGCTATTATTTATAATCAATCATTTTATTTCTGTCTCTTTTCTTTCATACATTAATAATAACATTATATTACTACATCAAGTGACTTAAAAATGCGGACTTTTATCATTATGAAAATGTGAAAGAAAAAGATAGAATAGAAGAGAAGAACGTAAAAATTCTTAAAAATGTATAACACCACCTTTAAAAAAAAAAGAAAAAAAAAAGAGACTAATCTAAAGAAATATCGAGAACTTAAATGCAGATTGAGCGAACTGTCACTCATCCGAACTTAAGGAATAAAGGTACTTAATATATGACAAGTATTACATATTGTATTGTTACTACTGCTTAACTTTTAATTGTTTTGAGCCAAAATTTTAATTTGAAACTTGGTTGGTTGTTCGGAACCAACGTGGCAACATTCATGACTAGTTACTGAAAAAATGACATCAGTAATAGCATTCGTGGCTAATTACAGGAAAGAAAATATCAGTAATAGCATTCATGATCAGTTAACTGGAAAAATGACTTCAGTAACGGCATTCGTGGCTAATTACTGGAAAAATGGCATCGGTAATATCATTAGTGGGTTATTACTGGAAAAATGACATCGGTAATATCATTCGTGGGTTATTACTGAAAAAATGACATCAGTAACAACATTCGTGGCAGATTACTGAAAAAATGACATTAGTAACCTGCATTTTTGTGCTAATATATTTTGCAGAAAATTAATTATTTCATTTGCATTTTTTACTTTATTATTTTTCTTTCATCTCGTTTGCAAATCACATTTCTGCTATTATAAAATGTAATACTTCATTGATTATTGTGGCACTTAGAGTACTCTCTAATTACTGAGAATTCTAATTTCGATATTATTTGTTGTACAATACCAGGTCAAAAACTTCTGGAAGAGCTTAAACAAAAACCATAATGCTTAAAATTTTCAATCTGCCAATGGATCTACGATGGCGCTGTTTTTGCTTTTCTTTTATATATTTTTTATTTTTTTATTTTTCACTTTTGTTACAGGAGTATGATGAAAAACTTGTAATATTAACTTTTGAAATAAATGAGAAATGATCTTGATTTTTATGTGTCTATTTTCTTTCATTACTCAATATGATTCTGCGGTAATTGAATACCTGATGTCGGAACGGTTTCCGCTAAATCGGCATCGGGCCATCACATAAGGTCTCTTGAAGGTATAATACTGATGGGTTGTTTTAGATAATCTTCCTAAATTAAGTTTGTAAGTTGGAACAAAATTCCTAGGGAGATGGATTCAATTCCCTGCATGATGGTAATTTAGTAAATTGGGTGAAAGTACCAAATTAGGAAGACACCGGTTAAACATTGGTGGAAATGTCATGTGTGGTTTGTGTTGATTCATTAACTTAAAAATTGTGTTAAAAATATGGTTGATAATTTATTGATTAACATGCATAATTGCCATTTCACAATTTATTTTTATTATCCTGCTGAAAATTGATTTCATTTCGTTGCTATTGCCACTAAGTTACTGTTTTATACATTTAGATATTTATTTGTAATTATTTAATTAACTTTAGCTTGATAACACATCTTATTGAGAACTTGTGAATTGCTACCAAACTCCATATTATTAGCTTATATAAATATAACAAAAATTGGTATAATTTAAATTTTTTTGTAATCTCTTTTGATTAGTGTTTGAGTTTGATAGTTAGCTGGGAGTGGAGTTTCGTTAGTATTTTTTTATTAGTGTATAGGCGAACTTGGTAGTTTTTATTATTTTGGTGGAATATTTTTGTATAATGTAAATAGTATGGATATGTGTGTGAGTGTATTCCGTATTGAATGATGTGTACTATTTTTTGTTATGGATGTTTTTTTTTAATTCTGAAATTCAATTTTGTGCATTTAATTATTCTATTTTCAGTTCTTGATTCCGACCTTTAGGGAGTCTCACATTTTTGGTGTGTGTGTGTGTATATATGTATAAATCCAAATTGTAGTAGTTGTGAAAGGTGTTATAGCCAAGTAGTTAAGACTTTGGATTTGTTGTTCTATCATAAGTTTAAGTCCTACCAGCCTTATATTTGTTTTTATTTGAAGCTCGCTTTCTATAAGAAAAAAACATCAAATTTTAGTATTTACATATAAAGTACCAACATTTTAATGATTTAATTTTTTTAATCATATGCAGGTTTGATGTGTCATGCATTCTATGTGAAGAGATGATAATACTTTTTGTAAATATTTTAAATTAATGTTTTATGCATATAGAGATTTTGTGTTGGTACCTAAGAACCTAAGAAAAGTAGAGTACCAAAACTTTTTGGCTCATATTTTATTATTATGAAGTGTTAAAAAAGGATTTTTTGTATATCTTACTAGTGTTAATTTATATAAAAAAAGACTTTATATACATTCCACCCAGTCTTTAAAATAAATAATAACCGTACCTAGAATCTAATATTTACAAAAAAGTACTATAATTTTAACAATTCTATCATGATAACTAGATATGATGTTCCATCATTTTATAAGTGAGGAGATAATGGTGTTCTTTTTGTATATATTAAATTTTTGTGTTGAATATGTGTGGTATAAAGAATTTGGTGTTAGGTATGTAAAATCTAAAAAAAAAAAGATCGCTAAAAGTACTACCTCTCAATTTTTGTTCCAATGTGGTCTAAAAATACAAAATTTTTTTGTGTTATTTTAAAGCCCATCAGCAAGTGCTGATAAAAGAAAAGAGCCTTTACACATTTTACCCAAATCTTAAAATGTACATATTACGTATTAAATTTAAATATTTATAAATAAAACATTATCATTGACCCAAATTTAAAGTTCTCCTAATTATATGTAGATAGAACGTGTCAAGCATTAAAGAAGTGAGGAGATGATATTGCTTTTTGAAAATATTAAAAGGTTTTTGTCGATATGTACATTATAAAGAATTTGGTGTTATGTGCATAAAGCCCCAAGTAAAAAAGATGGCAAAAAATTATTGCTTCTCGATTTTTCCCTTGCCACCTAGCACTGGGAAATTCTTATTCACAGCCTCTTTTGTCTCCTTGGCCTCTCCCATTTAAAAAGCGGGATTTTGATTCTCATTTTTCTTCAAAGATATGGGACGCTTTCTGACCAAACAATTTAAGCTAATTAGAAAATAAAAATATTGTGTCCCCATAATTAAGAAATCTTGGCTCAGCACTTGGGTACATGCATGAAGGAGGGGCTTGCATGCCTATGTAAACTCATGTATGATGTAAGAATCCATCTAGATTGAATAAATGTAAAGTCCTTTGCTTTTTAAACACCACAATTCTTTCAACTATATGTTAGCATACAGAATTTGCTACTCATGCTCCTTTTAAGTAAACCATCATAATTTAAATGAATTATTTTTAAATAGCACATTTTTTATTATCGTTGTTTTGTTTTTATTCTTTTTTCCCTTAGCTAATAGTTTTCATTCTAGCAGTGCTGAAATATTTTTAACAATCTACCGTGCACTCTTTCCACCAGTCAACTTGATTATAACAAAGCATTTTTTTCCAGATTAGAGAGTTTAAGGTTGTCCTTGAAGGTCCATCCTTACAAGAAGAATTTTTGAATTTGCATTCTGTTGAAGAACTCTCATGCAGGGGTATTTTTGAGGAGCTAACTACGAAGAAAAAATTAAATCAACTTGGCATTTATGTTCATTTTTATCTAAAGGATTCAAGCTGTCTTAATGCACCTATCAATCTTCCTTTATGCATGGGCAATGATAGCAAGACTAATGCTAATGGAATCGGGCATCTACTTCTTTTGTCTCACAAATTTCCTGCTGTAGAGACTGTATGTTTCCTTGTTTTCTCTCTAATCTGTATTGCTAATGTTTCTGCTCTCAAGTTGTATTTCTTATTGCTGTTTAATTGTTGTTGCAGTATAAGATTGACACTGATGAAGTGCACAGATCTAGCTTGTTTGCAGAGGCTTTCCTCTTGCCTTACGATATTATTTTTGTAGATGAAGATGCACACAATTACCTTTCCGGCCATATACAACAAAAGCTAGATAGAGATCCCACGTATTTAAGTTCACTGAATAATCCAGGGATGAGAAACTGCAAAAAGCAAAAAAATGTTGATACTTATTCAAAGAGTTGTCTCAAACTTGCTGATTTGAGCCCTGATTTTCCTTGTTTATTTGTTTTTGCTAGAAGCAATCCTCAAATACCACATGCTGCTGCATATTTTTGCAATAAAAGAGGTTCTGGACTGGAAAATAAATCTGTTGGCCTCCATTCAGTTTTGCTAGAGTTCTTATCTGATTGCTATATCATGTATCAGGTTCTTTAGTTCCTAGCCTAACAGATTATGTTTTATTTTCTTAAAAATGTTTTATAGATTCCTGAATTATGAAATAGCTCACTTTGCTATTAACATAACATGCTTGTCTTTTGCTAAAATTTCAGTCATTGCAAGTGGGTGAGTATTACATTATGAAGTGTTCCAAAGAATGTCCCTTCTATGTTCCAAAAGGCAAGAAAAAAAGAACCTGTGACAAAGTTTCATTAAGTTCTGAGACGGATCTTTGGAAAGTTTCTTTTTCATTTAGCATGACTCAACACCAAGAAGAACAATCACTGTTTCAGACTTGCATGGACAATTTGATTATAAAATATGAGACTTGTTTGGGAAATGCATGTCGGAATGATCCAGAGTGTCTGCAGTTGTACACTCGACTGAATAATATCACCGATGTCCATTTGGTAATCTCTCAGGGTACATTGGGATCAATTTCCCAAATAAAAGCCTTAAAAGAGGAAATGCTCGGCCATTTCTCTGTTCTGCAGGAAGTGTTAACTGTGACGTCATTTATTCAGATTATGAAGTCTAATACCTCAAATTTTTTGTGTCGTGTTAGTTTGAAACAAAGTAGCTTTCTTGATACAAGTCTCTTTTCAATACGTGGGGACATAGACAACATGCATTTTTATAGTTTCAAGTCTGGGTCCTTTCTTAGCAAAAATGAGAATGTTCTTAGGCAAGACGGCTGCATCTGTTTACATGTTTGTGATGACCATAACATGGTAATTGACCTTTAGTATGATTCCTGAAATTTTTTGATTTATCAAGTCAAAATTTTCTCTTATTTTTTGCTTCAGATTTATATACGAGCTAAACATCATAATTACGCATATCCTGTTGGTCTGGGTCCTGGAGTAAATGCAACATTCCACCGGGTACTTGTGAAATGGTATGCATCATTCCTGTGCTATTTGTTGAGTTTTCTCTAGGATGAGTTTATGTTTCATAATCTCAGTTCATTTAAAATATATGCCGTCTTTTGGCCTCCTTGTTCATGGAATGTGTCTGACTGAAATGCTAATCATTTTTTATTAGATAATTGGAAACTTTTCTCATACTTTGTACTACTAATTGAAGGAATAACCTATTTAAATGCCACGAGTAACTTGGCTTGACATGAACTTATTTTGAGAGAAAATTATCAAAAATGAACTTTTGACTTTTGTAAAATGTTTAAAATAATCATTGACACTTTTATTTAAATAGCTTTTATGGTCTTACCGCTATTTTTTGTAACATGTCGTCTTTTGGTTGAAAATTTAAGAGTACATGCGTATTTCCAGCGGCAGGTTGCGACTTCTTTAAATTTTTTTCTCCTACAAAATCGAATCGGTGGATCAATGAAGACGAAGAAGTTTCGAATCAGCGAAGATGAAGAAGTTTCAAATCGGCGAAGACGAAGCTTCAAATCGGCAAAGCTTAGATTTAGTGAATCTTCGAATCGGCTAATTGGCTAATCAACGAAGCTTCTAATCGGAAATCAGCGAAGGTCTTCAAATTAGCGAAGATGAAGCTTCAATTCGGCAAAGCTTCGATTCAATGAAGCTTCGAATCTACGAATCAGCAAATCGTCGAAGCTTCAAATCAAAAATTAGTGAAGGCGAAGCTTCAAATAATCGACAATGCTTCAATTCAGTGAAGCTTCGACTCGGTGGCTCGACGAAGCTTCGAATTGGCCACCTTGTGTAATTGGAAAATCGACAAAGATGAAGGTGTCATGTGTGATACATCACATGCCAAGCTTTTGCGAATCTCTGACAAAATGGTGAGGGCTTCACCTACAAAACTTCTGCGAAACTTCTGCGAAGCTTAGCTAAAGAAGAAATGTGAGAAAATATAAAGAAACTGTGCCCTGCCACTGTACGCCTTTAACTTTAAATTTTGAACGGAATGAACGGACCGTTACAAATAAATAATGGTCAGGACCAAAAAAAATTACTTAACAAAAAGTCAAGGGGCTATAAAAAAATATTTATAAGAGTCAATTATTATTTTGAATATTTTGCAAGAGTCAAAGAACTATTTTGATTATTTTCTTCTTATTTTATTAGGAACCATGCACTTCCTCATTTATGGAGCATCTTTATAAGCTGATATTCAAGGTGTTAATATACTTGGTGTATAAAGATTCTTTTTTTGCCTTGATTTTAGGAGCAGACATTGGTTAGTAGTTCTAAAAGAGTTTAAGACAAAGTTCATATTTGTGTGATGATTGAAATCTTAGCATATTGATATGGTATTGTGGGATCAAGTTTAAAAGTTGATTCATATCTTAGTTATTTGGATATTCATACCCTGGCATATTTTCTTGGTGCAAGCTGCTTATCCCATGTGGGCTGTAGTCTTGCATCCTCGAGCAAGTACTAATATTATTAGAGTAGAAATTTCTTAGTCCATATCATTTGTAGGACATACAAAGCATGATATCGTGAAAGGTTTCTAGAAAAAAAGCTGATTATAGAAAAAAAGTACAGTTTTCAATTTCCAAACTAATTTGAGGTCAAATAAAGATCTAACTAGCTTAGTTTACAGCAATTACTGTATTTTTTGTTTCAACGGACATATCATTGGTTGCTTGATTCAACTGGTGTCTTTTGGATCGTTCAAGCCTGGAGTTATATAGGTCAACTGGAGTTATTTAGGTAAACTTAGTTGATATTCTCACTAGCTCCTTCAAGCGTGAAGTGATATGGAGATGTTATTTCAGGCATTAGTAATGATTCAAAAATAATTAATTTTCACTCTTAACATTACTAGCTGTAGATCTCAACAAATTTATCTATTTTGGTTTGCTCAAGTTTGTTGCAAAATTGATAGGTTTTTGTTTTTGTGTTACATGTGTTATTTCTTTCTTTCAATATTTTACTTTTCCTTATGAAAGTTTTATTTACTTGATCTTATAATTCGAAGTCTTATTTTATTAATGGAATTGTTTAAATTTTATAATCAGAAATGATTTAATAGTAATTTGCATCTAATTCTTCTTCATCCATTCAGCTGTTCAGGTGGATTTTTCAAATTGGTTCTGACCTCTGTTTCATTTGTGGTTATTAATTCTGTGAAAGAAACAGACCTTCTAAGCAGAAAAAGACCAACTATGCATTTTCAATTAGATACGAGTAGTGTGGAAACGTACAAGTTAGCGTCACTGAGTTTGATCTCACAGTTCATTCAATTAAAGGACAACAAGCTTGCTCGGCTGCTCTGCAGGGTAACACTTCTTTGATTCATGTAGTTACCATTCATGAGCGTTTGAACTAACTTTTTTGTGTGGCAAGGTTGTGACAATCCACTTTCTTGTGCTGGAAAAAGGATCAGGATCAAATATGGATATAAATATGCCATCAATCAAGATCTCTTCAGCTGAATTTTTGTTGGGTAAGTTTTTAATATGCCATTTTTTGTGAAAAGGTTTTACTATGAAATTCAAGATGAATAATTTGCTAGTTTTGTATTATTTCCCATCATTTGAAAAGGGCAGTGTGAATTTGAGTTCGGTTTTATTATTTTTTTCAATTCTTTGATGGGCAACTTTTCTTGCACCCCTGGTAGTTTTGTAAACAAAGATGCCATTATGTTTACAAGAAATGAACAACTTAAATATAATCGGCTAAACTTGGCCATTAGCCAGGTGCTTGGGATATATAATACATCATTGCCTTAGGTTTTGTGAATGATTTATTGTATCCAAGGGGTGTTTGGCTGTTGGAGTTGAGGAGATAAATCACATCTTCCTAGAGCTAGTTGAGCTCTGTTTTCTACTGTAAATCAGTACTTCTTTCATTTAATAGATTATTCTTTGTGGTGGTGGTTTCATGGTTTTTCTTTGCCTTGAGGTTTTTCACATAAAATATTTTGCGTTTAGAGTTGTTTTGCTTGAATTTTTTTTTTGTGCTACCTTGTTTTTACATTATCATTGCTCGCTGTACAACTGGGTGTGATTCCACATTGAGGTGATGCAAGCTATAACCATTGTGGTAGGAGATTTTTCACAATCAGAGAATTGGGGCAGTCAATCTCAAGTGACGGAGAGAGAAAAAGGTTGGCATATGGACAGGGGGAGGGGTGGAAGGTGGGTCACTAACCCTAGCTGGCAATAGGAGAGAGGGGAGGGAGAGAAAGGGAAAGAGAGAACAAGGAAAATTACAATTGCCATTTCCCTCAGATATTCAAATTCAAATTAAAAAAATTTAGAGAGTTGATAGTAAAGAGTTAACTAGAGTAATAATGCTCATTCACATCAAAGTAATTGAAGGACACATAAAGGGACGTACCACTGCTTTCTGGAGTTTTTAATAAGGAGACAAAAAGGATTTGTAATTGCTACAAGAATGAAAAATAGTTCTTGCCAAAATATTTTGATCCAAAATTCAAATTCATTAAATCACATTTTAATTTAAATTTAAATTTAAATTTTTGTGGAAAACTTGCAATTTATATTTTTGATAAATATAATTCCTAATTAATTGTTTCGTGCCTATTAATATTATTTATTAAATTGTTTATAATGATGCTGTGCAGCATGAATTCTCTCAAAGCATGAAGAACTTTGCTCTCACTAAATTGTTGTTCAGCTGTTGTCGGTGTGATGGATACCAACTATTAAGATGAACTCTAGCATGGCATTAACCTTGTATCTGCCATAAATAATCCATAATATTACTGTCTAGCAAGTTTGAAATTGCTTCAAACCATGAACGAGCTCCTAAGAAGACATTATTATCCCATAAATTTGAAGCTGTCGCTGTATGGGAGATGTCTGAGCATGTTATCTTTGCGGATTAATTAATGTGCTAGAACAAACTTAAATGCTGTAAGGGCATCGAATGAGAACTGCATTCAAGGAAGTAAATACCGTAATACATTTACTTCGGTAAATGAAAAGAGTAGGAAAATCAGTTAGAGGCAGATTGTATGCCTGTAATAACTTGGTGCATGTAGGCTTAGGTAAGTGGTGTCTCATCATGTGTAAATAAATCTCGTGTCAAATAAGTGGGATTAGACTTTTAATCAGTTCTGATTTAGATTAGTAACAATAAAAATGTTATGAGCATGGCGAGATGATGGAAATCTAAAAGTATGTATGTGATCCAACTTATCTAATAAAAAGGGTGTTTCATCATATCAAAAAATAAATATTAGGAGGTGGTAAGTTATAGGTCCAGCTATCATTTTAGTTAAGGTTAAAATATGTTGTTTTAAATTGTAGCTAAGCTCAAATCTGTTGCACTTAATGGTTAATAAAATTTCCTCGAATCATTAAAGTTTGTCCTTGGTATTGTGATGATAATCGTCTTTAGTTTTTTAAAATATTGACTATCCCGCACAATATCATTTTGTTCATTTTTCTGTTTTTTTGTTATCTGAAGATATGCCCCATTCAATGCTCAAGAACTGAATTAGTCATGCCCCCTTTAAAATGCTTGGCTTCCAAATTATGCTTTAGGAGGCTAGGTGTCCATACTGGCATCGTAATTTTTTAATCACAGTGCCATGTGGCAAGCTTGAAATATAGAGTAAGCCATTTAAGATGGTTGTGTCTAATGTTTCACGCAGATGTTAACCCAGTGACTTGGATATGCTTATCAGATAGTTCTGTTTGTATGAACTTAATAAGTAAATTCTTCTTTTGTTGAGATGAGTCAAGTAAATAAAAATTAAAAAAAGGAAGAAAAGTGACAAAAATTTATAATAGTTAGGGTAAGATATTATCTTTCAAGTACTGGAGTACGAAGTACAAAATTTCTACATTTTTGAGAGTTTTTCTCTCAGATTTTCACTACATAATTATGAGTACAAAATAGGAAAGATATTTTCAGATTTCAATATCTCAAATTAGCTACAAAATAAGTAATAAACAATATATGAATAGTTTAGAGTCAAGAGATCTAGAGGTCAAAGTAAAGCAAAACATCCTTTCTATAGAAGAAAAAGTATTTATAGTGCAAATGAGTTGGGCTGTCCACTCGTAACACTTTAAAAATGTCTCGTTCTATTTGGTTAGCAATAATGGTAATCACAACATTGTAACAGCTGTGAATAAACATAACTAATAATTACTAATGTCTTTTTGCATTTGCAGCTGACACATTTCGTTAACATCATCTGTAGTGAGATACAAAGACTGATATCGACAATATCAATTGACAAAGCTATTTCTTGAGTCCACCAGATTTTGGGATTTTGAAAGATTTAAATTTTTGTTTCTTTATCATTGCTCTGCTGTCTCTATCTCTTTTTCTTTCACATTATCAGATAGATTGCATCTTATTATGATTCAGAAAGAGTTCTTCATGAATCGCATGAGATTCTATGGACGAAGAAGTGCAAAAAAGATGTCAAACTGACTCTTAATTTGCAGGGTATGGAAGAGGTTACTTCACCTGCGTATATTGTTACCTTGGATCCAACTGGGGGGATGATTAAGTGAGATTGTTGGTGCAGAGATCCATCAGATAATGGAGTATTTAGATCATTACAATGATCAGAATGAGGCCCAAACATAGTCTAATAAAATAATGATACATATAGAAATTCAGGGTGTCTCCAATTATTCAGGAAGGAGGATAACACGAGCTAGAATCCCAGTTTCTAACAAATATGAGCCTATGAGGCAAGTAACTGAATAGGGTTGTATATGATTGTCAAGGGACAATACCTAAACACAACAACAGTCAGTTCCACGAAAGAAAGACCAAGCATTATCTTCCAAAAGCTACAGTGTTAAGCAGATAAGTAGACAAGATGACGAAGGAAGGAAACAAAATCTTCTTGTGGGGCTGAAGGCTATCACTTCAAAAAGAAAAAAGTATAAAGCTCGACTGTGGCATCACCGTTAATATAATAAGAACAAAGATATGGTTGGCAGGCAACCCCTACCACAAAAAGCACTCGGTGAACATACATATGACATCCAAATGACATGACATTTGAAGATATATCACGGGAAGCTCCCAGATTCAGAGTTGACATCCAAGAAAAAGTCTTGGAGATCCTCTGATTTGCAAACTTGAGTCTCAAGACACCCAAAATTTAATGAGGCAGTAGTTGGTGAGCACCAGGGGCATCCAAAGGATAGTCCAGGAAGGTCTTGATAAATATATGATGAATAAGAACAAACAAAAATTTCAGGGTCAAGGTCAACATCCCCCTTTGGAGAAGGCAGCCCGTCATTGGACAGATAAATAATAATGAGTTACTATATGATGACGATGAAAACCAGTTTGAAGGTGGGCCTATTGGTTGAAACAGAATGTATGGTCGAACATACGATCCCTACTCAATTAGTATATAAATGATCGAGAAACTATATTCACCTATCCACTGCATTGTAAGGAGATAGAATGGGTGAAGAAGAAGAAGAATTAGAGATAGAGCATAATCAAGATGAAAAGACTGAGGTAGCTGGAAGAGCCCATGATGAATTGGCTCGGCTTGCTAAAGAGCATATGCAGCATCAGCTGGATATTTGTGATAAAGAAATCGGCAAGTTGAACGCGCAACTTGCTGAAATCGGAGATGTGATGAAACAGTTAGCCAAACATCTTATCATGGAAACAAGGGCGGCTCATTCGACTAAAGTGCATAATTAACTCATAGAAACAAGCACTAGCAAAAAT
The DNA here is from genome assembly GCA_016760335.1 of Gastrodia elata. Lineage (NCBI taxonomy): Eukaryota > Viridiplantae > Streptophyta > Magnoliopsida > Asparagales > Orchidaceae > Gastrodia > Gastrodia elata. The sequence goes on along the minus strand of CM028685.1, from coordinate 9,805,510 downwards.
ACCCAAGGCAAATGATACCATCAAGGAGAGAAATGGTTTTCAACGAGAGGAACATATGCTTGATCACTCAGAAAAAGATGTTGTGACCAAGGTAGAAGAGTTGATTAGCTAAAAGGTTAAGGTAGTTGTTGCTCAGAGGAGCTGAGTTTTAGTAAGGACAAGTTGTCCTTACCCACTGAATATGACCAAGTACTGTATCCAAAGGCATACACTATCCAAAGGGATGCACTGTTCCCAAGTTCAATAGATTTTTAGAAATGAAAATCCTAAACAATTTAAGGCGCAATTTAAGGCCACTTGCCGTAATATCGACGGAATTGACGCCTTATTGTTATGACAATTTGTAAGCAGTACAAGTGGCACGAAGTTTGAGTGGTGTTCCGATCTACTGAATGATTCAGTATGAACATTTGTTGACTTAGAAGCAATGTTTATCAAGAGATTTGTTGGTGAAACTAAAAAGGTAACTTTTGTTAATATCGCTTTAGAAAAATGAAGGATGATACAATTACCAAAAATATAGCCATGTGGAGGAATCTCAGTATAAAGTGTGAACAACAACTTGAAGAAAACACTATTGAATTGCTAATGGGGAATGTAGATGACCATATGCCGTCTTATCTTTGTATGACAACAATTAACACCTTCCAAGAATTATTGGATCTTAATAAATAATTCACATTAAGCTTAACAAATTCAGCCTAATTGAATTTGTTAAGCTGTCTTTTTTCTTGTTTTTTATTCTGTCCTTTTTATTTTATTTCTATCATTTTCTGTTTTAATACTTTGTTAGCCTACCGCTATTAATAGCGGCTCTTTTCAATCATTTTAATGAGAAGAGACGGAAAGTGTCTAAATTTCCTGATACGCATTCTTCTTCTCTCGCCTCTTTTCGTTTTCATGGTATCAGAGATTAGGGCTCCTTCTTCGACCGATATTGTCGATCGGCAAAGACGATCAACAGGAATCGACATCGGCATGACATCTTCATCGCAGTCTTCTGGGACTCTTTCCACGGCGACGCCCGCATCAACCCGTATATCACAAAGTCGCCTGCCTTAACTGGGTTCCATCATCTTCTACCTGTTAAGCTCGACAACAACAATTATGTGCTGTGGAGAACTCAGTTCTTACCTATTTTTCGAGCCCACGACCTGATGCGCTATGTGGACGGATCAGATCGTGTCTAGCACCACCGCAAATGCTATCGGGATGCAGCACACTGAATTCAGAGTACGTAACCTGGCTCAAACAGGATCGTTGGCTGATCTCCACTCTAACTTAAAAATCCTTCGCTCAAATGGTGGGCAAAGACTCCGCAGCATCAATGTGGAGCACTGGTTTGCGATATTTGCATCCACCTCTTAGATTCGCCTTCAGTAGCTCGAGTTCCAACCCCGGAGTCTCAAAAAGGGACATCAAAATGGCAAAATACCTTTGTAATGACCCTAGGTCATTTGCAAGGGAGACATTACTTTCCCGCAATACTTAATTTCCGTTGATCTCCCGCAGATTTTAATTTACCGTTAAAACTCTCGTTAAATGTCAGTTTCTAGTTACAATCCTTAATTTAAAAAAATTTTCAAATTCATTTAAAGCTGAAATAGAAAATTAAGATTATATCATTAACCTATACTTAAATTAGTAAAGCATAAATTGCTCCATTAAGATCCATATTCAAGGCAAGAATAGGCTGCCCTTTTTGAAACTGTTAAGCAATTAAATCTACGGCTATATTAGGAAGGTATGCAGAGAGCAATAAAGGAAATTACCGTAACTCATCGGCTAATCAGCCCGAATGAAACAGACGTACGTTACATACGCACGTCCTATTTAACTGGAAGGAGCCGGATGACTATCACCACTCGAACGAGCCATCTCTTCCTCTCAGTTAGTCGAACCCTCCCGCATGGAGGATGACTGCGCAGCAGCCGACGAGAGCACTCCTTGTAGTAGATGAGCATACGACGATGACTCGATTCCTGTAACCGAGCTCCTTGATCCAACCCGTTGACGGAAACGAAGACTCGTTCGACGCCGAAGACGCTCGCAGGTTCGCTCCTTCAGCTCGACTCGTCCACCTGCCCGACGTAACGTACCTAGTAGCCGATCTCTCTTGCGCCCAATCGTCTCTCCCAACGTCGATTCTTCTCTGCTAGACCGCTCGACCGTCTGCGCCAATCCTCCTCTGCGCTCGACCCTCTGCGCCAATCCTCCTCTGCGCTCGACCGATCGTATAAGGTACGAAACCCCCCCTCTCCTATGTTCGACTCTTTTAATAGGATTTCAATAATAAATCGAATCGTATATAATACTCCAAATCAAAGTCAAACTGTTTTATTTAAAAAAAATTTATAAATTACAAACTGCACTCAAGAACTTCGGAGTATTGTGTTCTTGTCTAATTAATGTGGTTAGCTCTTATTATAGATCTTTGGGGTATCCGAAAATACTTAAAAGTATCAAATTACCTTATTCCCTCGTTTAAGGATTAAAATGAAATTTATATTTGAATGATAAATTTGGATGAGTTAAATGTGAATTATGTAATTAGGATAACATAGAAATATTGAATTTGGTGTAAAGATAAGTAATAGGTAACTTCTTAACCTATAGTTGGGTCACTGATTATCCTCTTTTCCTGAAAATTTAACCATCCTACACCCTGCGGAAATGTTATTGCTTAATTATAGGAGTTGAAACTTCAAGAGTTATAAGTAAATATTGATTCAACAATTCAATACATGTTTATCATGCTCTAGCATAATTTAAGGTTGAGAAACTATTGTATAGGGTTTGATTAAATTGATATTGACATATTGCGCCAAATTAGACATAGCCCATGTCCGCACTCCACTAGGAATATCATCCCAATCAATTAGTTGACCTTCTCGCCCAAATCCTTACCCAATAAATCCCTCTTTGCATTCTGATCGTATTAGGATCATCCTCGAGTCGTGGCATCATCTTTGTGAGGAGTTCTCGCAAACCCTAAATGCTAGTCAGTAGAAGTTTAGGCTGATTAGCTAACTAGAGATGTTTTTTATTCGGATTAGGGCTTTTAGGTCCGTTGAATGTGCCTAGGTTCAAGGATGGTGTAGCAAATGATGAGAGGTGCTAGCGTGCCCTATTTGCTGAAACACAAAATGTACACTGAATATTATTTTTATGCATTTTACTATCATTTGTATGCATTTTACTATTATTTGTTGCTTAAGCATCGCTTTGAGCTTGTTTTGCATTGTTACTTAATGCGTTATTCATACTACTAATGATGTAAGAGAAATAAAATGATATTTATGTATCTTGTGAATGTTGCAAAAGGGTTCCGAAATGGAGCATGAATAGGTTAGGGACGGGGCTAGTCCTCGGGAGCTATAAGGATGCTATTTGGAGCCTTTGAGGGGGGTCTAGGTGAAGGTTATGCTTAAATGCATGTTTATTGTCATTTGGAGCCTTTAAGGGGGCATATGTGAAGGTTATGCTTAAATGCATATGAACCCAGCCTCATGATTCTGGTTTTGGCCATCAGAACTGCTATCATTGCTTCATAATATCATAGACATAAACATACGCATGAATTTTTATGCGATTATTGCTTTTTTGTTTGAAAATTTGGCATGTGACAAAAGGACATTTATTTTTAGGAGACATGATCATCCTTTATTTGCAAAAATTATATTTCCCTGCAACTATTATCATTTTTGCCTTCCGCTTTTGCTTAAAGTATATTTTTAATATCCTTTGTATTTAGAATGTGCACTAAGACATTATTTTTATAATGCCAGATCAGATACAGCTGGAGAAGGCTGATATAGTTTAATGTTATTGCGCGGGAAATTAACGAATTCTAACTTGCCCTTCAAGGGATAATTATTTTCTGTATAATGAAAGTTATGTAATAAAATTTGGATATTATTTACTTTAAATTGAATGAATATTATTTCTTATACTTGAATGGCTCTTGATGTGTTTAACTACTATTTTACATAACTGTTAATATGATCATGCGGAAAGATGTATCTGATGTTAGATTGGTTGTTACCAACATAACATGGGTTATCACAACCTTGTCCAACAGTTGAGCACAACCGGATTGCCAATTTCAAACCAGCAACTTGTTTTGAGCTGCTCACCGGTCTTGGTCCAGAATATGCATTTTTAACTGCTGCCATTACATTAATAATAAATCTCATTTCTCTTGATGAATTCACTGGTATGCTCATAATTCATGACCTCATATATTCTGAATTTTATGCTCCAACATCAATACATACTCCATTAGCAAATGCTGCTGAATTTCAACAACACTTATTCAAATTGTTGTTTTTACATTATATTCATTGATGCATTCAAATTTTACTTGGTTATATCCATTATGTCACAAATCTGATGCATTTAATGTATTCATTTCCCTTAAAAATCTAGTCGAAAATACTTTTGATACTAAAATGATAACGTTTCAATCAGATAGCGGGGGAGAGGGAGAGTATCGTAAATTCACTAAATATCTCCAACAATTTGAAATCCAACACACCTTCTCAGCTCCGACACTCCCACTCAAAATGGTAGAGCCGAAAGAAAGCACCGACACATAGTTGAAAGTAGTCACACCCTCATGATTCTAGCCTCTCTTCCTCATAATTTCTGGACACACGCCTTCCAAACATGTTTCCTCATTAATGGATGCCTATGGCTAAACTTGCAAAGAAATCCCCATTTGAAATTCTATATAGTAAATTACCAGACTACCAATTCCTTAAAACCTTTGGTTGCATGTGCTTCCCTTGGACACGTCCTTATCCTCACAACAAACTAGAACCCCGCTCACTCCCTTGCGTGTTCACGGATATAATGGTCAACACAAAGCTTACTTATGCTATCATATTGACAGTGCTTGAATATTTGTTTCCCGTTATGTTACTTTCGCAGAATCAGTGTTTCATAACACTCCTTTAGCCAGTTCAGTGCTGCCCATTGAACTGATCATTCATGTGCAAACCCTCTCTACGACAACCCCTCATTGTGCTGCCCTTTCCATCCAAGGATTACCACAGACAGAAACCAGCCCAGTGCAACTAGTCCAGGGAATGCCACAGCCCGTACAGACCATAGCCAACAGTCAGTCCACAGACAACTCTAATATTTCACCCTCTTTAGCAAAAATAGCAGCCATTCCAACCGAACCCTCTTCAGCGCCTCCCCCAGCTTGGGTAATATCCAACAAATGCAAACAAGGTTCAAAAAAGGCAATCTCAAACCAAAATTATTTCCTGCTCTACATGTTGATACAATTGAATTTGTTCCCACTACTTTCACACAAGCTAGCAACCATTCACAATTGATGGCAGCAATGAATAAGGAGTATGCAGCCTTAATTAAGAATAACACATGGAGCTTAGTGCCTAAGCCTCCTCATGCTAATATAGTAGATTGCAAATGGTTATTTAAACTCAAACACACCTCCGATAATCATTACAACGCTCGCTTGGTTGCTAAAGATTTCACACAACAAGAAGGCTTGGATTACCATGAAACATTTTACCCCGTTGTTAATCCCCTCACTATTCGCATTGTTCTATCTATCACTCATCATTGAACTGTTCGGTAACTTGATTTTGATACTGCATTCCTCAACGATGACTTGAGTGAAGATATATATATATATGTCCCAACCGCTTGGCTTTGTTCATCCCACCACTCCAAATCATGTAAGCAAACTTCACAAAGCCTTATATGGTCTCCAACAATCACCAAGAGCATGGTACCAAAAGTTGTCCGACGTCCTCAACAAAATTGGTTTCCACATTACAGTTAATGACTCCTCACTGTTTGTCTTTCGCCGACACAATGACATACTCCTACTTCTATTAAATGTTGATGATGTTTTGTTAACTTGGAGCAATACGGCCATTATAGAGGTGCTTATCAGTTTCTGTCAGCTTCATTCCCCATTAAAGATCTCAGGAAAGCTGGCATGTTCCTCAACATCAAATGCTCTTTTGAACCAAGTGCCTTGCATCTCTCACAACAACATTACATCACCGAACTTCTACGCCACACCCACATGGATCGTTCTACCTCAGCACCAACTTCTGCAGCAGCCAAAAACAGTAATCCCACGTCTGATCACAGCAGTTTTATGACCCCACCTTCTATCGAAGTGTGGTTGGCAAACTCCAATACTTTCAGCACACAAGACCAGACATTACATACAACGTTAATCATGTTTGCCGCTAGATGCACAATCCTTCGAATGAGAATTGGCAAGTCGTCAGGCGTATTCTCCGCTATCTTCATAGAACCTCCAATTATGGTCTTTCCTTGGAACCCATTCCAGAATTCAAATTAACTATTTTTAGTGATGCAGGCTGGGTAGGCAACGAGGACGCTCGGAAGTCTACACTGGGATATTACATTTTTGTAGGCCACAACCCATCTCCTGGTCTTCAAAAAAACAGACAATCGTTACTCGCTCAAGTACCGAGAGTACAAAGCTATTGCCAATGCTACTAGTGAAGTCTTATGGATCAAATCCTTACTTACCGAACTTGGCATCCATTTGTCCACCGTACCAACACTTTTCTACGATAATCTGAGTTCTGTTTACCTTACCTTTAAACTAATTCTCCATACCCGGATGAAACATGTGGAGATCGATTATCACTTCGTCAGAGATCGTGTTCATAATTGAGAGCTTGTCGTCCGCCATATTCTTTCTAGTGGTCAACTGGCAGATGTCCCCACCAAGCCCCTTCTAAATAAAGCGTTTCAAGACATTGCTTTCAAGCACATCCGCTCTGTGCCGATGCCTTGCGGGGGAATAATAAATAATTCAGCCTAACCGAATTTTAGCCATTCTTTTTCTTCTTTTTTATTGTCCTTTTTATTTTACTTCTGTCCTTTTCTGTTTTAATATTTTGTTAGCCCACCACTATCAAAAGCGGCTCTTTTCTTTCATTTTAATGAGAAGATACAGAAAGTGTCTAAACGTCTCGACACACTTTCTTCTCTGGCCCCTTTTCATTTTCAGATCGTGTAGCCAATTTTGAAAGGTTATTGAACCCTAAGGACTACAATTCTCATATTGTACATGGTAATGCCTCTGTGAAAAGTAAATATGTGAAGAACGACTACATAAGAAATGATGTCAATGCTTCATTTACATTCTTTGTGAATAATAGACGAAAACTAGCGCACATTACCTCCTTAAAAAACAGCCTAACATCGAGTTTATATTCTTAGTTGGACATTTTTGTATTGGGTACCCCATCTCATTACTTCAATCTTTTTGAAAAACAGCTTAGCAACATGAGAAGCATCAATGGCTTTGAAATATGGAATAAAATGTGCTATTTTGGAAAAGTGGTCTACTACCACGACTATACTATCATGTTGTGTGGTTGTCTGTGATAATTTCAGCACAAAATCTATCAATATATTAACCCACAATCTGTAGGGAACATAAAGGGCATAATACATTCTCTAAATTTTTGTTTTATAATTTCTTCCATCAGACATGTTAGTCTTTGGGAAACAAACTTTCATCTTATTTTAAAGATGGTTAAAAGCATTTTTCCTCAATGAGATGGAGAATCTTATTTTTATACAAATGACCAACAATGCTCCATAATACATCTCCTAATTAGAATTAACATAGCAGATGCTATCCAGGTATTCAAAATAGTGAACCTCTGAACAGGTAACCCGGTATGACATCAAATGACAAGTTTATGGGCAGCGAATAATCACTCGCTTGGCTATGAATCAAATGAACTTTAGGACAAAGCTCGTATTCCTTTTAATCTTTAAATCCTATCTCATTAGACAAAGAAATGATCACAAATGAAACTTGAGAAAGAGTATCAGTCACTTTGTTCTTCATCCCAAGTTTATAATCCTACTCAATATCTAAAAGGATACAATCTCAATTCTATCATTTAACTAGAACTAGCAATCCACATGGGTGAATAGGTGGTAGAGTTAGTAAAAATCAAAGCTTAGGTACAAGTATAAATGCTGAGTTTTGAATCCTATTGCAATATTTCACCCAAAATAAATAACTAAAGTAAGAAGTTAAAAGAGATTGTAGGTACATACACTAGTTTTTTAACATAATGTATCAGAGAATTTATTAAAGTGATTAAAAGAAAATTAAAAAAAAAACTACAAAGTGTTTGGAGGTAGCATCCAAAATAAAACAAATTTACTATAAAGAAAAAAACTGCCCTTGCATCTATTCAATCTTCACCCACATTCCATAATCTAATTTAATTTCTTAACTATTACAAAACTTGTTAAGGGTTGATCCGATGGTCTATTAAAAATCCATAGCCTGACCACTTTCAAACCTAGTTCCTTAACATGTCACCTGATAGTTCCTTCACCAATAAAAATCTAATAAACCCACATCATTATAATTTATGGTGGATAGAGCATGACTCAAAAAGATGTGGCAAGATCAACAAAAGCATAACTAAAAGGTTGTGCATAAGTTGCAACAGCAAAAACAAGCTTTTGTTCTAGCGGGGTCAGCTAACATGAATCTTTATTCATTAGGGTAAAGTTCTTAAGGCTTTCAATCCACTTAGAATGGCAATGGTTCAGTTTCTTTTGAGTATTAATGAACTTCAGAGCATGTGGTTCTTGTGCAAAATAAACTCTCTTTGTAAGAGATAATATATAATATTTTTGGGATTGAATGAAGGCATAAAACTTTCTATTAATATGTGTGCATCTTTTCTTGTCATCGTTCAACTTCTCACTAAAGTGTTCGACAAGGTGGTTGTGCTGTGATAGCACTCCAATAATAACTCTTGACGCTTCACATGCTTTGTCATGGCCTGTCGCTGATTCAACAAAAACTGTCTCGACATCGGGTACTTACATACCGCAGGATCATATTGAGCAATTTGAGAAAGAAAAGGAACACATAAAAACCAAAAGATATTTCTCATTTAATAATATTTCTAATTTTACAATGTAGGCCACAAACTTCTGACAAAGTTCATCTTCTAGAACACAAGATGAACTTTTGGAAAAAGGTTAATAAAATAAAAGTAAAAGTTGCGCCGTAGATTCTTCCGCCATTATAAATTTTCAAGGTTCTTGTTTAAGCTCTCCTAAAAATACCTGATCTGACATTGTACATAAAATAATATCGGGATTAGAATTCTCAGTAATTAGAGAATACTCTAAGTACCACAGTAAGTAATGAAGTATTACATTTTATATAGCAGAGATGCGATTTGCGGAAATAAAGATGCAAGAAAAATAATAAGGTAAAAGCGCAAATCAAATAATTAGCTTCCTACAAAAGATATTAGCTCAAAGATGTAGGTTACTGACGTCTTTTTTCAAGTAACCCACCACAAATATTGTTACAGATGTAATTTTTCAATAACAGCCCACGAATATTATTACTGATGTCATTTTTCTAGTAATTAGCCACGAATGCCGTTATTGATGTTATTTTTCTAGCAACTAGCCACAAATACTGTTATTGATGTCATATTTTTAGTAATTGGTCACGAATGCTATTATTGATGTTATTTTTTCAGTAATTTGCCACGAATGTTGCTACATTGGTTCTGAACAATCAACCAAGCTTCAATATGAATTTGGCTCGAAAGCGAAGCTAAGCATTAGTAAAAGTACAAAATGTACTGGATCTGCATTTAGATTTTGATAACTTAAATTAGCTTTTTAATCCAATATTTTAGGAGTAATTTTTCATCTTTAGTTTAATTCTGTTCTTCTTCCATTTTTTTTTCTATTAAGATTGAAGTCTGATTTTTAAGTTGCTTTTATAGCAATTATATTCCTTATAGCATTATGATTATGATAATAAAGTTAGAATGGAAATGATTAAATTGAAATTGACAAAATTGGAAAGAAAATAGTTATTTTTATAATATTTGTATTATTCCCATTATTAATTAAAGAGAATAATAAAAATGTGGATGACTAATTGATAATTTTGTAGAAATGATTTATTAAGTAGAGAGTAAAAGATTAGCAAAATTTTCCCCTCATTTTTCCCTTTTTTCATCTCCTCTCACCTTTAGGATTAGGATCGTCGAAAAACGGAGGGGGGCCGGAAGCTGGCAAGTGGCTGGCCGGCTAAAGGGGGGCTGGCTGGGCTGCTGTCGGCTAGCCGGTGGAGGCAGCTGGTCGGCAGGGTGGCTGGGTTGGCTGCTGCTGGCTGGCCAGAGGAGGGAGCTGGCCGGCAGGGTGGGTGGGTGGCAGGAGGCTTTGCTGGGGAGGGGAGGAGAGGGGCTGGTTGGCAGGGAAGTTGCCGTGGGACAGGAAGGGGAGGGGGTCGACCAACCTGCGCCAAAAATGGCGCAGGTGGCTTCCTTGGCAGGCAGAAGTTTTCGCCTGTAGGCTCTGTCGCAAGACAGAGTCTGCGATCGCAAGGATCGGGCGAATGGGGGAACAGAGGAATTTTGGAAAAATTACTTAAATTTAAAAATTTCGCATTTTTCCGCCGTTTAGCGTCCAAAAATATCGAAACTTGACACCGAGGCATGCTATGATATGACGAACACCTTCGCGTCGAAATTTTTTTGATTAGGAGCAATATTTTAGTTTATGTTAATTTTTGAGGTTTAAACTTCAAAAATTAACCACGATCAAACCGGTTCTCAGAATTCGATGAAATATTTCGAGCAACCTTTAAATAATATACTTAACACAACGACACTGAAAACGATGAATTCAGACATGTATTTCAATGTTCTTGATTTATAGAATTTAAATAATTCATAAAATAAAGCGGGTGCTTCTGTTATTCGGATTTCTCCCAAATTATGACACTTTGATCTAAAAATTATTCTTATCTAAGGGTATTTTTGTTTGCCCTAATTCAAAATTCTCCGGGATCTTGATTTCTAGGGCACTTTAATCAAAAAATTATTCTTATCTAAGGGTATTTTGTTTGCCTTAATTCAAAATTTCCTGTGATCCTGATTTTTGAGGCGGGATTTGACCTAAATCGCAAAGCAATGATTTTGGGTCGTTACATGCTTCCTCAAACAACTTGCTAAAATCAGCAAGCCTAAGAACATGAGCTGTGGTCAGCATTTCTTAATATGTTTAAAGGATCTTTCAACATTAAATGCTAAATCTAACCTCCCTCTCTACAAAATTTTATTCATAGGTGCCATAATAGTACTAAAATTCTTCACCAATTTCTAATAAAATATGACTAACCCATAAAAACTTCTCACCTCAATAAAACTCCTAGGTCAGCTAATCAAGAATGGCTTGACTTTTGATTGAGCCTAACTTTATTCCTAGTGATGTTAATGAATCTAAAAAATGTAATCTCTATTTGCATAAATGAGCACTTCTTTTTATTGATATGGATCTTCTCTTCCCTCTCAACTAAATAGTGATCCTCAACAATTGCTAAAATTCTAATTGTCATCAAAATAGACTAATAAAGATTTTTTTTGGAACAACCTGAGAATGATGTTCATCAATCTCATGAAAGTGCTTGGAACATTTGATGATCCAAAGGGCTTAATAGGCATTCATACAATCATTTTGGTGTTTTAAAGATAGTCTTCTATTCATCATTCTATAGTATCTTAATATGATGATACCCTCTTTTGAGATTTATCTTTGAAAACAACTTTGAGGAGACTATAAGATCAAGCATATCGTTAAGGTGCGGTATAGAAAACTTATACTTAATCATGATCTTATTGATGGCTTTATTATCTATGCACATCTTCTATGTACTGTCTTTCGTGGAAGTCAAGAAAACATATACGACACAGGCTAAGACCCTCTCTAAAGATTTTTTTTCTTTGTCTGCTCTATCGGGTTTAAATGATAATGTGGAAAGGTTAGGAAGTTGTGCCTATGGGATAAGATTTATGGTGTGTTGGATATCACACAAAGGTGACGGCTGATCAAATAATTTATCCAAATTAGTCTCGGGAAAACCTTCCAAGAGCCTAGACACCTTAGGTGGTATAGGAACACTCAAAATTATTTACGACCTCTCACACATGTAAAAAATATATTAAATCAGGAAATTTTATTTTAAGCCACTTTAATTCAACCATCTCAACTTGGGGATTAGACAAGTGATGATTCATAGAAGATTGGACAAGATCAATGGAATGTGAGGTAGATGGTGTAGTGATGATGAGTTGGAGTTCGTCCCCTTGTCTCAAACTCTTGTCTCAAACTCTGACTAGAGGAATGGCTAGAATTGATAGTGGATGAATTAGAATTTACATATGATTTGGAATATGTGGATTGGGGTTTGATGGCACTCTTGGTCGGATACAAAGTAACTTCCTTGTTCTTGAATTTAGAAGTGTTGTTCCATTCAGTGACTCATCTCATATAACCAAGGCCTCCCTAACGAGATGTGACCCATCTTCATTGTAAGAACATCACGTCAAATCCTATTCTTGTAGCTACCCATCTTGATAGGCAGTTAACATCTTTGGGTAACCAAAAGAGGATCTTGATTTACTCAGCTAACATTTAATGGACTAGTATGTGACTCAGGTGCTAGCTTGGGCTTAGTTAGAGTATTTATGGATCTGACATTAATGAAACTTAAATCTATTATTAGGTTGCAACCGAAAACATTGCAAATCATCAACACGCTAAAACTACTCCATCCTCTCCGATTCTTCTTGTCAACAGTTGTGTTCAAACACTTTACTACCCATTGTGGGTTCCTCACTCGCTATAATATTCTCATCATCAAGCTGGTCAATTCCACGGTGTGACTCAATATCTGCTTCATCTACCTTGTCCTCAACAATAGCAGTAGTCAAAATGGCCTTACGTTCATGTTTCAAGTGCCCCTTTTGCTTACACCTATAATATGCCACATCACATCCTAAGGTCTATAGATGGTTAATTAATGGGTAATTTGGAGCATGTGTAGAATGTGATGTAGATGACTTTTGGGTAAGTTTGAATGATGGCAAGGTGCTAATACTTCTAGACCTAAAAGATGAAGCCCTAGATTGGGATTCTAAGAAAAGTGCAATATGGATAGTATCCTCACTGGTCCTATAGGCACTAGAACAAATTTATTGGTTCATCGCCAATGAGTCCTAACAATTGGTCCTCATCACAAAATCCTCAAAAGTGTTTGAATACTCAATGATCGACATGTACCCTTAACTAAGTGTCATTAATTTTGCGTGGAGCTGCCTGTGATTATATTTTGAGCAATGTGTTCTTAAGTACCCTATTCGTTTCTAAACAAGTGGTCCTTCTCGCATTGCTCTCTTCTTTTAAATATTTTAGCATTTCTCAATAACTTCATCATAGCAAAAAGTAATTATTAATTGCCCATTAATTACAACTTGCATAATAAATATGTATTAAGTAGTAATTATATATAAATTTCCCATTAATTACATTTTAATACTTATGTTATAATTAGTTACATGCTAATTACATATTAAATATTTGCTAATTACATACATATTAAATATTACTAACTATATACATATTAAAAATATTAATAATTACATGTTAAATAATTAGTATATACAAGTAATTACATATTATTTACTAATTACAGAATATTAGTTATGTAGTAATTAATTAATATCTGTTAACCTGTATTATATGTATGTGCTAATGAATTAGCATTAATTTATTATTATATATTAATACTAATTATGTACTAACAATTATTTATGATTATTAATTACATATTATTTAATAATTGCTTTAATTAATTATGTATTAATTAGAAAAACTTGTTTATTTATGCATACTTAGTATTAATTACATGTGAATTTATTATGTATTTATTAGTCATTACGTGCTAATTAATTTTTATTAACTATTACTTGTGTTATTCAGCAGTTACATAAAAAATTAATTACATATTAATTAATAAGCCTGGAATTACATATTTCTTGTACTTATCGTAAGCCTGAAACGGTAGCCCCTAATATTGGATGTATTCGTCTTGGAATGGAATAATGTTTTCTTACAATTGTACACCACACTTGTCACTTGTTAATTTGCGGAACGGATTATATCTTCTTAGTTTTATAGCCTTGTATTTCTGAATTTATCTAAATAAATTGTGATGATGAATGTCATGTATATTAATACGTTATTACTATTTAATCGTTTCATTGCTTTTAAATATTTGCTCATGCAGATGATGGATCATCTTTGTGCTGTTGTTGGGCTGATGCTGAGAGAGCAGAAATGTTGCTTAGATTAAATGAAATTTTATGCAATCCATTCTCTCAATGTGGTTTCAGTTCAGTGAAGAAAAATATGAAACCTCCTGAAACAATTGGTCATCAGTTAAACGAGATGTTAAGGAAGCACAAAAAAGTTTTTGTAAAAAACTACAGAGCAGGACCAGACGCTTCGTTTTTAGATTTTGTGTTTAATGCTGATTCCAATGAAATCTTCAGCAATGCAGAGGAGAGTCTTCTCAGATTTCTTGTCAGCAATGCTTGTCAAGGGCCAACTTTTGTAATTTCTCTTTATTTTTAAGTGCACTTGTATATTATAGTTAGCTTTATTAAAACTTGCTCTATAAAACTTGTGTTAATTGTATCCCGGATCCCTGCATCTAGGGGTCTCAGTTTGGCTTGCAAATCTATGGGCCGGAAAAGCAACCTAAACTGGTTTCCCTGGGCTGTAGCAAATGTGCATATCTACATGGGATAATCCTAATCAACCCCATGACTTTTCAGTTTTGTTTATATAAAGCTTAAATTGTCAATCTGTTGCCTTTCCTTGGCTTTTCGAATATTGATTATCTTTTCTTCTGTATTAACCACATCACATTATTTCTTCTGGCAAGAAGATTGTTTATCAACTGTCGATACTTGTTTACTGCTATGCATGCATTGGGTTTTACTGCAAAGAATCTCGGGCACGATAATATGCACCTAATTGTTTCACATTCTTTTTCTTTTTCTTAAAGTCTGTTAGCTTTTTCTTACAGAGTGTTAGTGGTCATATGATGGACTCAACTTCTGTGGGATTGTTGGATGGTGAATGCAAGGAATTACAGGATGCGGTCAGATCGCTACCTAACATATGGGCCACAGAAGTCAAGCACATTAATCCCCTTGAACAAGCAAGAAATTTGCTTTATGAGCTTTCGAATGGACAATGTGCTCAAGCTCCAAATTCTTAAGCCTACAGGATTTCCTACTCTGCTAATTTCTGGCCGTTGATAATAGCAAAACTACTACTAGTGGTTCTTCCCAGCTCCTTTGGAAAATCCTAAAAGCTGATTTCAGTAGGAAAGCAGTTCGGTCATTCTGGCATAATATCTGCATCTAAATATAAACTGGGCAGAACGTATTGAATCTTTTCTGCAAGTTTCCTCGTCGTCCAATCTCTTCTTATACTTGAATCTGTGCTTTTTTTTACGTCTTGTAAATAGTTCAATGTACGATATGCAATGAAGAGGCTAATAACTATAGTATTTTCTAGCACTTATTTGGATTGTAATATTTATTTTTGTTGACGATTGGCAGAATTGTGTTGTAAGAACTAGCGTAAATGCGATGAATATGCTTTTTCAGTAATAACATTTTAAGGTTTCAGCTTCGTTTTTCCATTGTAAGAGAAAGTATTAGAAAACGATCCAGAGTTGCTCATTGCGGTGTTATGGTTCTTGAGGCATCCACGCCAAGACTTGGCCAAGGGTTTATCACCTTTGGCGAGGCTGTCTTAAGACAAAGGCTTCCTCTGTCTCATTTATTCGACAACTAAATCTTGAAAATTTCATTTTCCTCCTATTACTTCAGAATAATAACCTATTTGTAATACACCTGCAAATGGAGTTGTTTCTATTGATGGTGCATCAATTTGGGAGGTATCTAAGGTCTGGGAGATTTATCTTATCGACCACTAGATGCAAGAAGCATTCTAACCTAGCCCTTTTTTTGTGAAGATGATAGTTTGGAAGCCTAGGGGTGGTAATTCTTGCTTTGATTTGGTTGTGTGGGAGATTTAGAGGCTATAAGGAAGGTGGTCTTTGGTCTTTTGTTGGAACACCAATCCTAGTAAAGGAATGGGACATTGCCTTGGTCCTTTCCAAATATGCCAAAATAGATTTGAATGCAACTTCCAAGTTTGCCAATGATTTTGTGCTTTGATTGCTATTTCTAAGTTTGCAAGTCTTAATGGGGTTATGTTTTTTTATGATACCCTTGCAAAATCATTTAAAAGGCTTTCTTTTGTGAGGTTATGTATTGTGGTATCTCTTTCGCATGGGGGCGTAAACAAAGGAGGACTAGACACAGGGCAAAGTCTAAAGCCCAGATGTTCGCTCTTGTCTTGTTGCTTTAACATAGGCCTTAACTGAATCAGTGTGGCAATTGTTGGCTATTCATCCTCTAAGATTTCATTTGACTAATTTATTAGCACAAGATTTATCTCATTTGTTGATTACCCCAGTGGATGAGACTACCCTTTCATGGAGTGTTCTAGAAAAATCAAAAGTAGTAGAATAGGAAATTAAGAAATAATAACAAATGATTTACTTCTCTTTTAATCTTAATGTGGGACCTGTTTTAAGAAGGGGTTTGTATCTTTAGGTATCTCTTCAAATGAGTTATTGGGCATGGACAATGCTTCATCCACAATACAATAAAGGGTATGATTGAGAACTTTAAATAGAATGTGGTAGTCATATGAAAGAATGGCATGGGTAAGGGTTGATTGACTTGAGGCAAATATAATTTATTTATGATTAATTTTCAAATGCTTTGCTTGAAAGTTAATAGTCTGAGCATTTTAACATATATTTTTGAATATAAATGATATTTTCCATAACAAAATCCCATTTATAACTATTACAAGAACCTAAATTGTATATAAAATCTTTTGTTAAGAGCTTTTCTTGTGTAGAAATGAGAACTCTTTAAACAGAACAATTCAGCTCATAACTTTGATAAGGCTCTTACACACAAACTTTGTTGAAATGAGATTCGACTAAGGCGGCTTTTATTAAATCCATGGTGCAATAAATTTTAATGATTTTACTTCTTTAATTACTATCATTTGTGCTCTAAATTCAAAGGGACAAAGGAAGAAAGTTGACGGGGGCTACAATGGTTGAAATGTAAATTTGATTTTGGAGACTTCGGGAAAGCCATTTGATAGACCAAATGATGCTAGATTAATGTAAAATTTTAGAAAGATGTTGTGGTGGATCTTATAAATATGTAGGATGTTGTTCGGTATGATTTGATGACTTTTTGGGTGAGTTAAGGTGCGAAGTGAGATGACATCAGATTTTGCGTAGGTTTGGTAGAATGAATGTTTGAAGGCCAAACAAATGGGGATTTGGACGAAACAAAGTATTAATAAAAGCTAATAGAGAGTACTATGATACTAAATAAAAATAAAATAAAATAAGATAAAGATAACTTTAGGATTATCAACACATTGGGTTCTTGAATGCTATACACACTTTCAAGGTCTTCGGTTATGCACACAGAAGAAAATTTTCTTTGGTTATCCACACCAAAAAAGGTTTCGAGCCAAATTCCTGAAATATCATTCAAGTATTCAAGAAATAAGATTTACATGAGAAATATATATGCATATATATATATATATATATATATATATATATATATATATATATATATAGTCATCATACCGTAATTCTAAAATAATGACACTTATAATGACAATAAGTTCTCATTACATTTCTCATGCTGACCTTTTACATTTCCCAGCACCATAATAAAATGCCTCAAAAACATAATACTAAGATAACATAAATACAAATATAACCAAATAAAATATATATCCACAACACATCCCAGCATGTTATGATAGCCTTCTTCAAACTCTTTGAGTATGCTCCCATAATTACACGCTCTCGTGCAGGCATCCGTGCTACATCATATTATCCCTCTCCACAAGGCCTAGGAAACTTCAGATTTTTATTACGGTAGAAGACTGAGGACAGTATTTAATTGCATTGATCCTTTTTGGTCCATGCGAATGTCGTAAGTACTTATTACATGGCGCATAAACGCCACTGAGTTCAATCAAAACTCACATTTTGAAAATGTTATATATGATTTTTACGACCTTAAAGTTTCTAATACAGTTCATAAGGGTACTTCATGCTCCTCTCCAATTTTAGAAAATATAAGAATATCATCAGTTAATATGATTACAAATTTATCCAAATAATATTTTAGTACTTGTTGCATAAGGTCCATAAATATCGATGAAGCATTCATAATGCTTATATCATATTCTAAATTCTATCTTGGGAATATCCTTTTCTCTCACCCTTACTTGAAGATTCCCAAATCAAAAATCATTCTTGGAAAAAACAATAGTTTTAGTAAGTTGGTTGCATAAGCCCATCAATTCGTAACATTCACCTTGTTTAGTTCTCAGCAATCGATGCACACTTTTAGT
Organism: Gastrodia elata; assembly: GCA_016760335.1. Classification (NCBI taxonomy): domain Eukaryota; kingdom Viridiplantae; phylum Streptophyta; class Magnoliopsida; order Asparagales; family Orchidaceae; genus Gastrodia; species Gastrodia elata. Next base: position 9,787,090 of record CM028685.1, on the reverse strand, counting down.
ATGGCATCTTTCTTTTTAACAAAGAGCATAGGGGTTCCCTAAAGTGGCATAATGGGACGAATAAATTTTTTGTCTAACAATTCTTGTAATATTGCTTATTTATTTCTTATAACTCTTTCGGAGCCATTATGGAAGATGGTTTTGACAAGATCGCATACCAGTAATTCGCTCTATTGAAAAGTTTTTTTCTACACAAAGATAGCCTAAGTAAATCCTTGATGTGCGTGTGTGTGTGTATATATATATATATATATACATATATATATATATATATATATATATATATATATATATATATATATATATATATATATATATTTCTTTTGTGGCCGGTGGGATTTAAACTTATAACCTGGGATAACAAATTCTGAGCCTCAACTATTAGGTTGCAACACCATTTTTGTGTGTGTGTGTTTATATATATATATATATATATTCAAATTTCATTACTACCTTTGTATCAATTAAATGAATACAAATTTCTTTATTTTCCATCATTATTACTAGGTACACTTCACATCCTATTTGTATTAGTTTAACTAGTTTAACTGCATCCATAAAAATAATAAGAGATGTCATAGTGTTTATAATTCCCATAAATACTTCTAGTTTTCCTTCACTCTTCAAAGTAACCTTTTTTGCTGGCTCTCAATCATAGCCTTATCCTTACTTGCCAATTCATTCCAAAAATTATATCAAAATTCATAATGGGAAGCATTATTAGTGTATAATTGAACCTCTTATTGTTGATAAGAATGCACAACTATAATAGCTTTTAGCATTCATGAGATCACTAGCTGGTAATCCTATGTGTGAAGTTGCTTCCAAATCATGTTATGGTAATTGCAATTATTTTATTAGTTTCTCAGAGTTGAATGAATGAATTGTACAAGTGTCAATTAAAGAATTTCAAAGTGTATAAGGGGTATATTGTACTTAACACTTGAGATAAGTGAGTGTCCCATACTAGGGTTGATTAAAAAGATGTAAGGTAAGTCTGAGAAATGTAGTGTACCTAATACAACATCATGGTCTTTGGTTAATAAGACATGTGTGAGGGCATATGCCCTCTTAATAAGTCTCTCGGGAGCATTAAGTCATGTAGGTCCTCTAGGAACATCAGACCCTCTCTTTTATATAAGAGTAGCAACTGGTGCATGTACTAGAGCTAGTGTAAGAGCTTGCATGGTAATAGGTGTTGGTGCTTTCTTGGTTCTTGAAGATTGGCACTGCAAAATTTGGTATTATTATCCACCACATTTAGATCATATGTTGTCTTTATGGTAGCAACTTCCATATTATGTTCCAGTAATCAAGAACTCGAGTAATTTAGAGAAGTTTGTGAGTGGAAGGGGTATTAGGCTGGTCCTAACAAAAATGTTAAGCTGTTTTAAAAATTGACAGCATCGAGCAGGATCATATCAGAGTCTAATTTAACAACCCGATGTTGGGTTAGTAAGACAAATCCAACATTAACTATTAACTTCCCAAGAAAATATAATAAATATATTCCCTATTCCATTCCAACCAAAAAATACTAAAAAATACAAAATTGTATTCATCTTTGTAAATAAAATACCCATCCATAACAAATTTAACACATGCCATCAAAATTCTCTCTCACTAAAAGTAAAAAATGAAAGAAATATAAATCTATGGAGTCTTCTCCTTATGAACAAACTCCACCTCATATGTTGGGTATTAACTGGCTCTTGATCTCATATCAGTAGGATACACCAGAGCACAACAAAGGAAAAGAATAATCTTGCTAGACATACGAGTGTAAGTACGAGTGTATTTATTGAATTATGGCATATTACAGTTATTTGTAAGCGGGTGCACTTAATTGAAAAATATATGTAGGAGTAAAGTTGTTAAGAAGATAAAAAAGTAATGTACTATACTGAACTGAAGTAAAATATTACAAAACTAGTCAGACTAGAACAAGGTATATATATATAAAACTATATAAGCGTAGATTAAAAAAAAATATTGTAAGAAAACATTACAATTGAAAGTAGTGACGGGTAACTATACTAAAAATTGTAAGTGTTGTAACTATAAACTGTAATAATAAGCTGTAATTGTGAACTGTATTTGTGTAACGACCCCTTTAAGTAGTATTAAGTGAAACTCTAAAACATCAATGCACCTTTTCAAATTACTATGAAATTTTTGATAAAAACTCCAAAATTAAGCATGCTCAGGTGGGAGCATTCTCAGGATGGATGACCTACTAGAAAGTTATCATCAGAGGGCAAAATCATGAGGCCTATTAGGTAAAAATGAATAATATCTTGGTGCTTAAGATTTTGGGCTATTACAAATGGTATCAGAACAGACCATAGGTGTCAGATAAGAGCTAAGTGCCAAACAGGGCAATGTGCCACTTTATGTGAGTAGCCTCTTGAGCCCATAATAGTTAAAGTGCTATAAGATTGTGAGTAACTTTTGAGCCAGTAGGGGTTACCTCTAGTCCTATCTACATAATGTATGGTTCTTAGATCTCTGTGTTGTTACTAATAAGGATGTCAGCTACCTAAGTTGAGGATATTTTAACAATCCCCATAAATAGTATTAAATAAAACTCTTAAATATAGAGGAGCCTTTTTAGATAATGGTGGATTTCCTATTATGAACTTCAAAGTTAAGTGTGTTCATGTGGGAGCACTCCCAAGATGGGTGACTTGTAGGAAACTTATCTTTAAGGGAAAAATCGTGATATTTATTAGGCCAAAGTGGATAATACTTTGGTGTTTAAGAGTTTGGACTGTTACAAAATACAATATTGTAAAAGTTGTAACTATACTTTAAGTTGTAAGTTGTATACTTTAATCTATATTATAAAAATACAAATGTTTAAAATTTAACATTTTTGTTATTTAATCTTGTTTAATGGGTATGTACAGAACAAGTGAGGATCCAAGTCCCTCATTTGACCATTTGATTTGCTGGGTTATCATATAACTAAACACTCTCCCTCAAAGATGCATGTAATTTTCTCATTCTTCTAGAAAGCTTGCCCTAGCTAAAGTTATGAGATAAAGTCTTATTATATATAGAAAATGTTTTATTTATGTGAATTGCTCATTTGGAGCATAATTCATAAGCTTTTGTTTATTTAGTATAAGCATTAAACTTTACATAGATCTAGGTCTTAGATCAAGTTTTATATTCTAAATCTTAATTAAGACTGGCTTAATTTGCATTTTGTTTAGCATTAGCCTCTATTTTTGGTCAAACCTACTATTTAGAGATTAATCTAACTCAAAGATACTTGAGGACTTCCATAAGGCTAAATCCAAGTTTAATTTAATATAGCTTAATATTTTAATTTCCTAAGAAATTGATTATTCAATATTCAAGTTCACTTTAATTACATCAATCCATATTATGGTTCCATTGATCTTAAAGATGTTTCTAAATATCTTTCCTTGGATTTTAGGATGTTAAATATGCTTAATTATCCTTTAAATAACCTTAAAGTTTATCCAATAGTAGCAAATGTAATTGACCAATTCCAAATATTAATTTATATTATGATTCCCCATATTCTTTTGAACCTATTGGTCAAATTTCTTTAAATTTGGCATCATTATATATAAATTTCTTGTTTATTTAATTAAAATTAAGTTATTCATTTTGGAATACTCTTTCAGGAAAATCTTTGAAAAAGGTAAAGGTTTCGGCGGGTTGCCGGGTACCCAATAGCCTGAGATATTCCACCAAACATTCTTAATCAAAATGTGCACGTAAAATGGGCTTCTTGACGACCCGCTAAGACTTAATATTCATGGCTAAACAAGAATGTGTTTCTCTCCCATGACGCAACCCTGATTCATAACAATTTACAGCTAGCAAATATAGCTGAATTAGGACTCGGTAGACCATCCAAAACCTTGTTCAAGTCCCAAAGCATTCATAGCATAGAGACTCACTATTTGATACCAAAAACCCTATGGCTTGACCTCGGGTTGGTTGAGTTTCCTTAGTTTAGAGACCTAAGGATTATTGTAAGATCATAATTACACCTCTATAATGCATACATAGCCAAAAATCAATCTTTACATATTCATCAAGTTTAAGTAGCTTGGATGAAATTTATATTAAGTAAGTCTTAGGTAGCTCTAATTAATATGATCTAGAGTTCTTCTAATTTCAGCTACCTCCCGATCACATAATGGTCTATTTCTAATGAGTTTGAGCTCTATGGTTCATGGCAGAGCCTCATTTCAATCTCCGCACATTTAGGGACCAGAGATGCAACTCTGAGCCCAAAAAGCTCGATTTTAGTAAGTCTTATTAATTCAAATGCAATTGACCTGAGTTTCAACAACCACTAAGGCTATCAGAGTAAATAAATATGGATTGAAGCACTATAAGTCCTTAAGAAAATATTAAAAGCTTCTTCTCATCTATTTAATATTTTTAGGAACCTCAATAAGATTAGCCTAATTCTAAGCATGCAATAATTTTCTTTAGGAGTTTTAATAAATAATTTGTAGAAAAAAAAATTGAGAGTTAGAGTTCTAAGATAACTTAGGCTATATATTTCACTCATCAACATTCATAAGGATTAAGGAAATGAGACAAATGCTACTTACAAATTTGATAATCTTGCCAACCCAATTTTACCATAATAGAGGTTGGTGTATTTTAATGGTGGATGTCGAGATAAATTGTTGATTCAACAAAGGGTTTGAGCTACTGCATATATACTAGGATCCTTCCTAAAGTTTATCTAAAGCTCCTAGTCATTTCGCTGGTTGAACAAAGCTTGACAACCACCAAGGAAGATTTGACACTTTTGGTGTAATGATGAAGGAATTTGGGCAATATAAGGGAATTTAAGATTCTGTTGGAGCTCTAAAGGTACATAAAACTAGAAGATTGATAAAATAGATGAATGAAGTCTATTTGGTGGTTTAAATAGAGTTTTTACTATGATTTGAATGGGCTACATGCTCTGTGGATTACATATTTCCCAACCACAACTTCAGTTCGAGCCAGATAATTAAGGGATAAGCCTAGGAGGTTAGGGTGTGAAAAGGCCCCTAATAGTAATGGGGTTAGTTAGAGATGGGCGAGGTCATGAGGAGATTATGACAATTTGTTGTACAGTGGATAGTCAGTTTGTCATGGTGAGCCGGGGAATGAGGTATATAGTAAGTAATTAACTTGCAGTCGCTTAATAGCATCCAATGGTATGATCTTGTAACAACCCATAGCTGTTATTGAGCTCAGTTAAGCCTAAGCATGTCATCATTAGGATTTAATCATTATTATGACCTAACTCCAAAAATTTGAAGCCAAAATAATAAAAAATTAATTTTTTGATTATTTTAATATTATTTAAATGTCCATAAAATAGAACAAATATTTTGACCTCAAACTTCTAACCAAATTGCATCTGGATTTCTTACATCAAAATATACTAAGGTGAAAATTTCATAAATTTTAGACTTGAAATAGTCAAAATATTCACAAAATACATTATGCATTTTTATTTAAATTAAACATTTAAATTTATTTAATTATTTAAATCATTAAAATGGTTAAACTCAGATATCCTTTGTGCTTGTCTGAACATGGATTAGCAGAATGGGAAAATCACAATCATTTTGTTTTCTTGGGTATAGCACAAAATCATTCAATGGGTAAATTTTTATCATATATACTGAATTTGTGCATGAATCCGATGACAAAAATAATTTAGAGTGGTGTTCATTGTCTTCTTGGCTGACTCATCCAACAGCCATGATAAGGGATGGTGTGAACTATCTTCGCTGCATCCTACATTCCCATTTCACTCATGGTAGTGGGGGGAATTATCCACGGAGGAGAGATCCAAGAAACTAGCAAAGCTTAGGAACCTTTAGAGACTTAATGGATTTATTTGGAATCTCAGATCAATGTACCCTCATAAACTCCTTCACTTTAATGTCGTATTAGCTCAATAGACCTCTCTTGTTTCATATTGAGAGGATTATCATTAATTGTGAACCAATCAAGTCCAATTGAAGTGGGCTAATCCTCGATACATTCAGACTTTACAGTTCTCCACAATAGAGCCCGATAAGTAAGGTTTTAGCAATTTGGAGCCTTAATCATTAGGATTTTTGGCTCATATCACAAGCTTAATATCATTGATGGAGTTCCTATAATCAATTGGCCTTAAGAGATTATGTGCACAATGCAACTAAGGTTTTTAATTTTCTAAAAAATTGTGTTTTAGAAGAAAAATAACAAACCCTATATAATTTGGCTAGGAAGGCGCTGCAAACTAGGGTTCAATTTATATGGCTTCTTATACTAGGATGTAGATCTATATAAGAACAATATTTTAGTACTTAAATGAAGCTTTAGAACATTTTGGTAAAATAATTATTTTAGTACCCTTGAAAATAGGAAAATTAAAAACTTGTTGAAATCAAAATCTAAGTCCACTAACTTTAGTCTTGGAAGCCTTTACCTTGAATGTGGGGACGTTAAACCCCTCTCAATTATATTTCCAAGCCTTAAGTTCCATAGACCCGCATCTTTATGTTCTACAATTGCAATGGAATTAGACACTTTATTGAATAAGCAAAGTTTACCTTTCATATTGCCCCATGCAATAATAAGTGCACCCTTGGTGACCTTCCATGATTCCCCTGCAAAGCTTGTACTGTAGCCCTCCCTAACTAGCAAGCTAGCTAACTGAAATAAGATTCCTCCTTAGACACGGCATCAAACTTGATGCCCACCAAACTCAACTGGCTTATCACAGTGTTAAACACATACAAATGTTATGTCACTAAGCAGTCATCCATCATCTTCATATTAAATAGTCATTTCATTAAAAAAATCTTGTTGGAAGTGGAAGGCTTCTCATACATCCTTGTTAGAGCATCCCTGAGATCTATAATTGTTTTATAATTTACAATGTTAAATATAACAAAAGAAGATAATGAAAGATGAATTAAGCCCAACGCAGTTCTATCAAGAACTTTTCAATCTTCATTTAACATAGTGGTTGGTTTCTTGTCGACTCAACTGAGTGGAAAATATAACCCCTTTTTGTAAATTAGATCTTCCATTTGCATCTTCCAAAAGGCAAAATTAGTGCCATTAAACAACTCTATTTTGTATGACATTTCATTGGCCATTGCTCCCACTTAAATAGTAAACCCTAGAACAACAATGATCTCTATGATACCAATTGTTGGAGCACTTGGCGGAAGCGATGCAGATGCATTAAATTGAAGGTTATCAAGCAATATACAAGATTATCCAAGCATAAATCATTATATAAAGACAACATAATCACATCATAAACACAAGCATCCAAATACAGAAATTTTACATGGAAACCCAATGATGGGAAAAACCATGGAGCCACACTACATAGATAAAATTCACTTTAAAATAAGATGATTACCTAGTTACATAGAGCTTCACCTTCACAAAAATAAGAAGGATCTACCACTTACACAGCCTCCCAATCAACTTCTTTTTCTCTAGGGAACAACAACTCTCACTCTAAGCTTAAGAAGAAGGAGCATCTATAAAAACCTGATTAAGGTTGTCTCCACACTTGTCAAGCCCTAAGAAACATTCCATAATGTTCCCATATATACCCAGGCTCTATTTAGACTTCAAATGGCCTAAAATACCCCACAAAATACTTAGGGTAACGCTTAGATCCAAAGCAGAAACTAGGCATGCACTACAGCATGCCGTAGTGCCCCAGCCTCGTACAGCGGGGTGCCGGGCATGCTACAACACCCAACATCATATAGTGGGGTGCCAGAGTGCATCACGGTGAGCTATGTGGCACTACGGTGCATGTCCCTCAGCAGCAAATTATGTAGGGTGCGTCAGGGCATGCTGCATCTTCCAAAAGGCAAAATTAGTGCCATTAAACAACTCTATTTATGTGACATTTTGTTGGCCATTACTCCCACTCAAATAGTAAACCCTAGAACAACAATGATCTCTATGATACCAATTGTTGGAGCACATGGCGGAAGCGATGCAGATGCATTAAAGTGAAGGTTATCAAGCAATATACAAAATTATCCAAGCCAAAATCATTATATAAATACAATATAATCACATCATAAACACAAGCATCCAAACATAGAAATTTTACATGGAAACCCAATGATGGGAAAAACCATGGAGCCACACTGCATAGATAAAATTCACTTTAAAATAAGATGATTACCGAGTTACATAGAGCTTCACCTTCACAAAAACAAGAAGGATCTACTGCTTACACAACCTCCCGATTAACTTCTTCTTCTCTAGGGAACAACAGCTCTCACTCTAGGCTTAAGAAGAAGGAGCAGCTACACAAACTTGATTAGGGTTGTATCCACACTTGTTAAGCCCTAAGAAACATTCCATAATGTTCCCATATATACCCAGGCTCTATTTAGACTTCAAATGGCCTAAAATACCCCACAAAACACTTAGGGTAATGTTTAGATCCAAATCAGAAACCTGGCGGGCACTACAGCATGCCGTAGTGCCCCAACCTTGTACAGCGGGGCGCCAGGGAACGCTACAACACCCAACATCATACAGTGGGGCACCAGAGTGTATCATGATGAGCTATGTTGCACTACGGTGCATGTCCCTCGACAATAAATTATGCATGGTGCGTCAGGGCACACTGCAGCGTCTGAACTCCCCCCCCCCCCTCCCGACTTATTTTCAAACACCCCAGGACCTCCCAAAAGGCCATCGAAACTCCATTGGCATCACCATGATAATCTAAATGGTTTTCACATTCCAAAACTATTTATATTTATATTGGAACTCATTTATGGTACAGCTTGTTCAATACATATATTATCAATCATTTTTTTATTAAACTCTATCTTTTAGTCATGCTGTAGTATATATCTATAATTATGTGTTTATTATTCCTAACTTTGTTTGCTGCAACTGAGGCATGTGTTCTTACTTACCTCATTTTTCTTAAGCTATAAATTAATATATTTATGCCTTTATTACTTTCTAGTGTTTGCTTTGTTGCACCTTTAGTTTGTATATTAAGTTAAATTAAATATTTAAAAATTACCTAAAATTCATTTGTCTTTAGACTTATTAAGAGTTTAATAAGATTTTTTTTTTCTTGCTAGGCCATATTATATATGTACATATAGTAGATCATGAGTATATGTCAGACCCAACACTTTAAGTATTAGGATCATGAAGAAGAATCAAAGTGAAATATGTAGAATGTAAAAGAAATTACCTTTTAATTTCTCTTTTTTGCCCTGCATTAAATTGAATGTAATAAATATTATTTTTCTCATTTTTCTATGCTTTTGAATTGTATATGAATGGATAAATATAGAAAATGTTTGAATATATTTCTTTTATTTTCTACACTATTATACTTAATATTCCTGACAGGATTTGCCATTAGATAGTTAGCAGCCTAATGCCAGTTTGGTTTGGCTAACCCGGCAGTGGGGCGTTACAACTCGCCACTTTTTCATTTACAATCCTTAAGTTCAATATAGAACCTTAAAAATTTTAATACTCAAATTCCCCATTCCTAATTATTTGAGCCCTTTGTGGGATTCCAAGTAGCCACAAGTTAAACCTCTCCCCTTCCAGAACCTTAATTACCTTATTTAAAGTCTCTAGAGGCTACAAGAGTAATGAAACATCTTTATTTACTAAGTCATCTTAGATCTAGCAAAGCCCAGCTCAAGATCTACACCTAAGAATCTTGTCTCGTATCTTAGAACATCACCAAGGTATCTAATTTTCTTATCTTAATCAATGTTTCTTGAACTTTAGATTGACACTTATTGCTTGCATTCATTTATATTATGTGGCTCAATTCATTTGTGATTAATTTCATTTAAAAACCTAGATGATCTGCATTACATGCTTTACAAAGTACCTATATGAGAGTTGTGCATTTGTTTCTTCTTAGATGAAAAGGATAATCCTAGAGTCTTAGGATTACCTCTAAAGCATATAAGAGAGCCATTGGTAACATTAAACCTAGATGTATGCGAGGATTTTCATTGATCAATTTATAGAATGGAGCTAAGCTCATCCATTATGAGTTGAGATTCTAGAGCCCATAAAATGCCTAGATGTTCTTAAGGTCCCCACTTAAGCTCTAGTAATGCATCCTTGAAGTTTGATGGCATGAAGCATTATGAAAAGAAGAATTTAGTAGAATAGCAGTAGGGTTCAACATCTTAGAGTCAAGGCATCTAGATAGTGGCAAGTTTCTTGATAAGGATTAATTAGATCCAATGCCATGAACAAAAGGAAGGTGGTAGAATTAGGAAGCCTTTGAGATTGATTTGAGGGTCTATATCATTATAATTTGGAGGATACAGTCAACACTAGCATCAGGTGTTTGCGAAGAGCATAAGATTTCTAAATGAATACCCATTTTGTAATTGAGAGTGTTGGATTTTTTTGAGACTCAGGTATAGACGGTAACACCATAATAAACCCCGAGAATGAAACCTTTCAGTCGTGTATTCGTAGAGGGTAGATGAATCCTAAATTAATTTTTGTCAGACTTGAAAGAGCCTAATTGATGCTTTTATATTTGAATCATATTTTTTTTATTAAGTTAATATATAATTTCTCTATATTTGGACTTATATTTCTCAATTATTTCAAAATTACTTGTGGGAATAATTTCAAAATTTTTGTTTAATGTATAAATTATGAAATTTGAAATATTCCTAGAAATTTACCTTTTTGTTTAAGCAATCTTATCGGGTCACAAGACCTGGCAGGTCGCCAAATATTCATTTCACAGAACACGTGGGTCCTCTTGCCCTAGCCCGTTATTATGTATCTTTGTCTTTGGCGAATTCCTGATACCCCTAATTAGTGTTAACTTCAAATCCAAATAATTATTTGACCAAAATGTTCTAAAGCTTCATTTTAATACTAAAATATTGTTCTTATATAGATCTACATCATAATATAAGAAGCCATATGTTATTGTCACTAGGAAGGCGCTGCAACCCTTACTTACTAACCTCTTAGCTTTGATAGCATTGATCAAAGAAGCCCTTGTACTGAAGTTCCCAATGAATGACTTTGATTGTCAACCATCGCCCAAGGTGATCTTCTTCTTCTAGCAGTTGATGGTGGCATCATGTTGACTTAGCCAATTCATTCCCAGGATAACGTCAAAATTTGATATTGGCAATACTACAATTTTGGCTTCAAATTCTATTTATCCAATAGGGATTTGTATCTTGCAGAACTGACGAGTTGGCAATTGAGCTCCGGATAGTGCTCCTACATTTAGAGGACTCGCTAGACTGTATAGTGGCAAGTTGAGAGATTTTGTCCAACTCTCAAAAATAAAGGAGTGACTAGCTCCAGTGTTGAATAAGATGTTACAGGGCTTATTATTTACATAGATCGTACCAAATTACAGGTGCAGTAATTTATTAGCTACTTTAAGTAAGTAATAAAAATGTAGATTGGTTTAGAAGTGTGTACCTGAGACCACATTATTATCCTCTGCCACTTCAGTAGGGTTAAGAGCATAAACACGTGTGGGATTAGTAGGTTGTTTGTTGTAAGGTTTCGGATAGGTGGTATCGGAGCATTTGGGCGAGGGAGAATGGCTGTCTCACGTCGTTGACTAGAAGAAGGAGGTGGAAGTGCTGGGCGGATTGTCACAGGCTTTTAGAACAAATCAAAGACTCATTGTCATTTGGAGTGATCGATCTAGTCACCGTCGATAGTATCGATGTAGTTGCACCGATAGTAGGAGTGACCTGGCCTTCCATAATTGAAGTAATTTCTAGTCATATGGTAGCATCGTCCATATGGGTAGGGACGAGTGCAACCATCGAAGAGATCTGCCGATGAATTTCCTGCTTCAATTTGATATACCCTAGCCCTTCTAGGGTTCTCGCATTGAGATGTGATCGTCCCATAGTTGCGTCGGGGTTCACATGCTTCATCGAGTTCTACCATTTTGGCAGATTCCAGAAGTTTCGCGAAGTTGGTTGAGTAGTCGGAAATGACTTGCCTTTGAATGGAGGGCTGTAATCCACTCTAAATCGATGGCATCGATCGGATTCTATGGGGACAAGGTTAGAAGAGAACCTTAATAGATGCCAAAATTCAGACTCATATGTGGAAACTGAGCGGTTCCCTTGCTGCAGCTTGAGGAATTGATCGCCATTATATGCCTAGCAGAAGTGGGGATGTACTGGGTCTGAAATGCCTCTATGAATTCATCCCAAGAGATATCTTCCAGCTCTAAGTACGCAAACAGTGTATGGCGGATGTTATCCCACCAATGTTCTACCTCATCTTGAAGGAGATGAGTCATCAGACGGATTACTTCATAATCCGGGTATTTGATGCTAGTGAGGTTCTTCTCCACCATTTTTATCCAATCCATTGTGTTAATGGCAGAAATACTTTCATCAAAGGTAGGAGGTTTGAGGTGTAGAAAGCTGTGCAGCAGTCCATCAGTGAACTGAACATGGTGCTGGAATGAGTAGTGAGGGGCTATGGTAGTTTCAGTGTTTGAGCGACTCTGGCTCATTTGAGCTATTAGTAGTCGCTCCATATACTCTACCTGTCGGGCTTGAACCTTGGCTGCTCTCTTGGCCTGCTTATTATGGGAGTTTACCATGATCTTGACCACTTATAGCTGGGCATTTACCGATCATCAGAGCTTACAGTACATCTTCACCTAGCGTGAGTTAAACTGTCGTCAGCAAAGATGGATCGAGTTGATAAGCGATTATGATTTAAGCATCCAGTATCATCCAGAAAAAGCGAACATCGTAGCAGATACACTCAGTCATCATGCTACTCCATCTTTCATGATATTATCCAGTTCACAAGAGGAAGAATTCAAAAAGCTTGAAATCAGACCAGTACGTGGTACTACTCCATGAGTTCAGTGAAACCAACATTTCATCGCAATGTCTCCACCTCCCAACAAAAGGATGAAGACTATCTAAAGTTTAAAGTAGAGATTGAAAGTGGTCGTCACTTTGATCTTCAGCTTCGAGGTAAGGTAATATATTAAGGAGATCGCCTATGTATTCCCAAATCCATGCATCAAGAGATTCTAGCAGAAGGTCACAATTCTGGTTACCAAGTACATCCTGACAAAGATGTATCAAGACCTAAAGAAATCATTCTAGTAGCCTAGAATGAAGAAAAACGTGGCTGAATTTATAGCAAAGTGTCATGCTTGTAACTTAGTTAAAACTAAATACCAAAAGCCTGGAGGACTTCTTCATTCTCTGGCAATTCCTAAATTAAAGTGGTTCGATATTTCTATGGATTTTGTTATGGGTTTACCTAAATCAAGATCTAGTGCTGATTCCATTTGGGTCATTGTCAATCAACTGACCAAGTCAGCACATTTTATCCCTATGCGTCAAACTGATTCCATAGAGAAATTGGCAAAGCTTTATATCAAGGAAATAATCAGAGTCCATGGAATTCCAAGATCTATCGTATCTGATTGAGATAGCCATCTCACTTCTAAATTCTGGCAAGTAGCGCATCAAGACTTGGGGACTACTCTAGCCATGAGCACCGCTTTTCACCCTCAAATAGATGGTCAAACAAAAAGAGTCAATCAAGTCTTAGAAGATCTTCTTCATCTCTGTAGTATGGATTTCGGAGGCTTCTGGGTAGATCATATTCCTTTCGTGGAGTTCGCATACAACAACAGTTTCTAGGTGAGTATTGGCATGGCTCCATATGAAGCTCTGTATGGCAAGAAATGTAGTACTCCTTTAGCATGGTCTGAAACAGGCAGTGTGCAGTTATATGGCTTAGATTAGTTGAAGAAACTAATCATACGATTCAACTGATCTAGCAAAGAATCAAAGAAGCTCAAGATCACCAGAGTAAGTATCATGATGCCCATCATCGTACTCTGAAATTCGATGTTAGAAATTTTGCGCATCTTAAAGTTAGTCCGATGAAAGGCGTGTATCATTTTGGTGTAGCTGGGAAGTTAAGTCCTCGCTACGTTGGACCTTTTGAAATCCTAGAGAAAATTGGTTCTGCAGCTTATCGATTGAAGCTTCCTGAAGATTTCTATGCAGTCCATAATGTGTTTTATATCTCCTCTTTATAGAGATGTCTTCATAATCCATCTCATCTAATTCAACTTCCAGTTGTATCTCTCCAGCCGAATCTTTCTTATGCAGAAGAGCCAATTAAGATCTTAGCTCATGATCAAAAGCAGCTGAGAAATTGCTCAATTCCAATGGTAAAGGTTCAATGGAGCAATTGTTCTTTAGAAGAATCTACTTGGGAGAAAGAGGCGGATATGAGAAAAAAATATCCCAATCTCTTTGAAAATATAAGTATCTATTAATTTTCTGAATTGTAATTCTATTCTTAAAATTCCTGCATGTTTTCTCTCATAAGATGATGTCGAGGACGACATAGTTCTTAAGTGGGGGAGTCTATAACAACCTTAGATTGTTACCCTATTAATATATAGCCTAATTAATCCTTAATTTCAATACTATTGCTTTTAAAAGATCAAGTTGAGCTTATCCTGAAATTTTGAAGTCCATTGGACTTCTTTAAAGTCAGAGATGATATTTTGATCAATCTAGATGCCCTAGATTATACCTAAAATATTTTGATCTCAAAATTAAAATCTGTTTATATTTTTGAATTCCTCACGCCCAAATTAGCTAGGGGTGAAAGTTTTGTGTAATTTGGAGATCATTTAGGCCATAATTCACATTTAATTTAAATGGGTCAATTGCATTTTTGGGCTTCCAACAAATTGAATTTGCAAATATACCCATACCTGATTAAATGGTCGGGATTTGCTGTGCGGATCGCGAGCGATCCGCTATGGAGCCCGGGTTATGCGACAACAGAGTCCTGCTGATCTCACCGTTGAGCCCTATAGATCCCACGGCCCGGAATGAATTCTGCGGGATAGCGGATCCACCATTAGATGAATCAGTGGATCATACGGCCAGGATCACTCCCGCGATCGGCCATTAGGATTCGAGCGATCCCAGTCGTAGCACCGTCTGATCAATAGATCAGACGGCATCCAAAGGTCCGGCTACTGTGGACCTTCGTTTTCCTCTTGCCCGCGCCCAACAGTGAAGATCTCCTCATACTGCCAGCTGCCGAGCCTGTCCCCCACTCCTGCGTCCACCTCAGCAGGTCGTTACGACCTCCCCCGTCTTGGCAAGGGGTCCCAATTGGGCCTCGTGACCCAGCCGAGCTCGAATTGGAAATTCAAGAGTTTGGCCATGGCCCGATCCCTCGGTCTCCTTGGCCCAAGGTTAAGCCTATGGATCCTTCCCCATTATAGCCTTAGCATAGCTCCATTTGATCCTTGTTGATTAATTGAGCTCGATCCCTCTTCTGCCATTATCGTCGGTTTGGAGCTTGCGTAGGCGCTTCTAGGAGCTCTCAAACCACTGATAGTAGGCTCTCCTGGTGTTCAGGATCATTTGCAGCATCTGGAAGCTCAGCTAAGGCCAGCCATGTCCTCTGTCAGCTGTCCCGAGCCATCCGACAAACCAGGTACCCCCCGTTTGCAAGCCTTGAGTCAATGAGGCTCGGGCTCCTTTGGATTTGATTCATCTAGAAGCTTATTGTCATTTCGAACTCATTGCTATCGTTATTAGGCCCTGAGTTAGTCCCTATCGATCGAATCGATCGATCGGGATAAGTCCTTAAGGAACGCCTCGGGTTGAGTAAGGCCCCGATGTTCCAGCCCACCTCAAGCCCTCAGACCAGGGGGCTTCGATCCGTCTCACCTCCCTGTGGTGTAGGGATCGAGCCCTGGGTCTGGCATGGCCTCTGTGGGGAGAATTGTCTCCCCACAGTAGCTCCATTAAGGGAGTCCTCGAGTGAGTAAGGTCCGGCCGATCCAGACCACCTTACAGGGGGCTCGAGTGTTAATCGGTGCATCTTGGCTAGGGAATTGATTCACGATTGACCCAAGGACAAGGCGTGCGCTCTAGACAGAGAATTTCGCTATCTAAGGTTTCCCGGATCGGCCTCTATCGAGAGGAGTCAAGGTGGGGAAGATGGCACTGTGTGGGTCGGGTCAGCCGGTAACCCGCGCTACGTGATAGTGCCGGGTTCCTCGGGCCCCGGTCGACCCGCGCGGTTCGGCTAATGCGCCGAGCCCGTTTTAATTAAATTTGATTATTTGGATTTATTTTCCTTAAGGAAAATAATCCAATTAATCCAATCATAGGAAAAATTTAATTGGAAAAATATAGAATAAATTAATGTGATAACTTTCAATCCATTATTCCAAACCCTACGATATTATATATCAAATTAATTAAAAAATCATCAGGGATCTGAATAAAAAATAATATTTAACTTTTAATGGTTGGATTTTCTATTTTTGCATAATTATTACAGATCCTAATTAGGGTTGATTAGCACAAATACTTATCCAAATTGCATGTTTAGGATGCCATTAGTTTCCTTATAATTAGTAGAATGAATGTGCTTAGTAGTTTATTTTTTAGATTTTTGTATTTCAACTTATGCCCTAATCTTGTTAAATCATGATTAGTAAAAATTAGGACTTATAATTATTGGATCTTAGCAAACTTAGTCTCTGATTAATGGTATAATTAAATAAAACTTATGTGCCAAGTTGTATGAAATTCTAATGGTTAGATTTGTAATTAGATGCTAATTCTTTTGAATTGGTTTAGGGTTTGATTAGCACTAATTACTTTCTATTTTTTTGAATTTTTCTATTATTATGTTTCATAATAGTGAGGTAGATGCATCTAAACCATATATGCCAATTTATGATATATAAATTTAATAAACTTAAATTGAGCACTTAATTACCTTAACTAATCTTAAGAAATCTTAAGACTTTGATCAAGCTATTAAAATTTGAACTAGGTCTGAGACTGCCACCAATAATACATCCCTAATACATTGATTTGACATTTGATTCATAAATAAATATTTGACCTTAATTAGACATGAGTAGGGGTTAAGCCCTAATCTATTTAATTAAGATCCTAATTCTTACACTTAATTAAGTTGACTTGATTATAAGATAATGCAATTGACATTATTCTAATAATGCACTTGATTTGGTATTAATCTTAAAGCATTGAACTAGAAATGATAAGGATAATAATCAAGCCATATGATTGAAAAATGTGAATCTAAGCTTTGGATCCTTGATTTTCTCCTATATAAGATGAATAGCATAAGATGATTGATAAGAATGGTATTGATTTAATAACTGATCTAACTCTAATAATATCCTTGATTTATCCCCATAATTATAGAGTAGAATATGATTAGATGATTTAGGCATTTGATCTGATCACTTAAATATAAGTTAATAAGTAACCCTTAAATATTGGCTTAAGTGAAATAAGTGTGAGATCTTAGAGATCTTGCTTTAGATATCATCCTTGAAATATTTATAGAACCTAAATTAATAACTACTTGAGGTAGTAGAAATTTGTGTAACTTATTGAGGTAGAAACCTAGATGATCCCATCAACCTTAGAAGTTGATCTTAACCCTCAAGGTAGGAATCATCTAAGTTACTTAGATGAAACATTTTCTTTGTGGTAGAATCTATATTGAGTGATCTCTTGATCACGTCCTTGGAGCCATGTGTAGGACTCACCTCTTAGAGTAAGGATTTATAATCTTGATAAATCCTTGTGGTTTTCAATAGAATTGCTAAGCCTAGATTATTGGTTGGGTATAGTAGAGTATACCCATAGTACTGGATTATTTTAGTAATATTCAAGAATGGTTGAGTCACTTTAAATGAGATTTATCTTTGTGCTATCCTGCAGGCTTATGCGAACACAACCTCGCTTAGAGTAAATCAATCATCCTAAGAGCATTTCAAATAGGGAGTTATTCCTTAGTTTGATTAAAATACAAATCGCCAACGGGTGATGCCTCCTAGCGAAGATCGCTTCAATAGGTATGGTTGAACAAACTAAGTAATATGAGTCACCCTCTTTAAGATGCTAAGTGTGGTTGTGAGTTCGGCATCTTTCTGACTTAGCTTGAGATACAAATCGCCATCAGGTGATTCCTCCTATCAAAGATTGCTTCGTTAGGGTGGCTTAATCAAATTGAGTGTTAAGAACCACCTTTCGTGCAACTATGCTAAACATGTGTATACAATCGTCCCATCTAATGGTCCTTAAATAAAAAGTGCAACTTCAACCAATTATCGAAACTTAAACATATGGGTCAGAATCCTTTTAGCAGGATTCTGCATAATGGAGACTTTGGATTCACTATCAGATTTTAACATATTTATGGATTTACTGGATTTAACTCATATAGCATAGAAGCATGAGCATGAGCATGAGCATAATGTATACATTTTGGTGGTGATGATGGGTATCAGTGATGAATTATGGGTTACAGAATATTGCATACATTGACTGGGGAATTTCAGGATGCATCGGCATCATCGTACTGTCTTCCCATTTAGGTGTATGTATACATTGGACTGTACGACTCATAGTCTTTCAGTGATAGCTTTGTTATATATCTGTGGCATACTGTGTTGTGACATATTTGGATGCATTATTCTAGTGACATATAGTACATCATTGGACATTTTTACATTGGTTTCTGGGTATTTGATGTTTTCACATACTTTCAGCATTCAGCTTTTAGTTCTTTACACCATGATTAGTCATTACGTTTTCAAATGATTCAGTGACTTTACTGCTTTCTCATAGTCTTGTTTGCTTTCCTGCCTACTTGTATTTACTTTAGTACTACTTAGCCTAGTTGCGATGTGTTAAACTTTTTATCTAACATGAGGTACTTTTGGGATCTGGTAATTTGCTAGATCCTAAGCAGCTTGTTGAGACAGGGCAGGAGGACTTGCAGGAGATCCCGGAGGAGTACGTGGAGCCTTAGCGGAACCATTTTCTACCTTTTTCTTTATTATTTTTACTTTAAGTACTTTAGATGCACCTTACTTCTGCATCTTTTTAAATCAATTTATAATAATTCTGGATGTATTTTTCCTTTTTTTTTCTGAGATGAATGCTTACTTTTACTCTGTGATGAATGTATTCTGGATGTTTTACTTTAGATTTTGCACTCTATTATACTACTACTATACTTAGTATTATGATGTGATCAGCATACTGGAAATGCTGATATTTATGACGTACATTGGATTCCTTATTTATTTTGATAATCCAATGTGTGTGATAGTCTAATACTTAAGATAAGTACTCTCCTCTTATCCTAAGTTTTGACTCTTGATCCTACTCTTTGGATTGAGTTAGCAGCCCTTTAGTGTGGCTCAGTTTGTGCCTAATATTCGGGAAGATGGACTGGGCCCTTCTTTTCGAGTAGCGCAACCACTCCGCCGCCGAAATTATGATTCTCCTCTCTTTTGTGTGCGGCGATGGGGCGGGGCGCTACAATTTACCCCTAGCTAATTGAGGGGTGAGGAACGCAAGGGCGGGGTCAGATTTTTGATCCGATGAGTATTTTATTTTCCTAATTTCTGGGGTATTTAAATATTAATAAAATATTCAACGAAATTTTGACGACTTCCGATTGCCTCCAAAACATTACCCTAGCTAATTTGGGGGCAATGTGCGCAATGGTGAAGTTTGATTTTTGATCTAAGGTCAATTTAGATAGGTCAAATTCTAGGATTTCTGGATTTTTCCAAAATCAGGATAACCCTAATCAGATTGGATAATAACCAGGGTTATTACATGTAATTTTTGAATTAATTTAGGTTAACTAATTACTTTAATTTAAAATGGATACTTTAACTAATAAATTTATGGATTCGACCCAACCTCCGAAAAAGTGGGCCTGACCCGCTATTAAGTGGCGGGCCCCACTTAAATGAAATCTTATTTAATAATTTAAATAATATATTACAAGATTTTAATTTAAAGTTGGACTAATAAATGGATTTAGAAAAATTTCAAATATTCACCTTTAGTTAATTTAAGGGTGAGGAATGCAACGGAGAAATCAAATTTTGATTTTGATAAGTATTTAATTTTTTTATTTTTCAGGGTATTTTAAATATATTAAAATATTCGATGAAAATCCAACAACTTTCAAATGCTTCCAAAACATCACCCCTAGCTAATTTGGGGGTGATGAGCGTAATGGCAAAATCAAATTTTAGATCTAAGGTCAATTTAGATATGTCATTTTCCAAATTATCAGGATTTCCATATTTAGGGTTTGGATCCAAACGACTTTTGATTTGGACCAAAACATAAGGGTGAGCTCCTAATGTCTTATTAAGGGTGTTAGAACCAAGATAAGAACATGGTAATATCCTGATTGACTAGGGTAACAACCTTGGGTTGTTACATCAGCATATTTATCAGAAATCTAGGGAAGCACCACTGGAATGCAATCGTATATTTTGAAGTATTTGAATGGAACATTGAACAAAGCACTTTGCTTTGGTAAGTTTGATGTTGCTCTATAGAGCTTTGTAGATATAGACCTTATAAGAGATGTTGATAGCTAGAGGAGTACTACTGGAAATGTGTTCACATTGGAAAGTGTAGCAGTGAGTTGGATCTCTAGGCTACAAAATATTATTGCTCAATCCACAATATAGGCTGAGTACATCACCTTCACTGAGGCAAGTAAGGAGATGATCTAGTTAAAGAGCTTCATGATAGAATTGGGCAAGGAGCAAGAGAATGTGAAGCTCTATAATGATAGTATGAGCTTAATTCACCTCATAAATAATGTTGCATTTCATGCTAGAACAAAGCATATACAACTTCAGTACCATTGCATCAGGACACTATTGGAAAAAGGTCAGCTAAGATTGGAGAAGATTCACACTTTGAAGAATCCCACTGACATAGTAATAGTAGAGAAACTAAAGCTATGTGCTGCTTCAGTTGGCCTCGGCATATGAAGAGAGAGAGGGGGTGAGCCATACCACGTTCTTGATAAGGACGGAAGAAGATAATGAAGATCCAAGGTTAAACAAGGGATTATCCCAATAGGTCTCCAAGTGGGAGATTGTTGGGATGTTGAGTCCATTTAAATCATCGTGGAGGTGCCAATTAAGCTCTGATGGGCTTTCAGAAGTTCCCGAGGTGTTCGGGAAAAGTCAGAAGAAGTTCGGGCACTGTAGCATACCCCGATGTTCTCTACAGAATTTGATGCTGAGGACAAGGCGCCATAGCGCATCGAAGCGACCACCGGGTTTTTGCTTTGAATCTAGGTGCTACTTTATGTATTTTGGGGGGGGGGGGTATTTTGGGCCATTTGGGGTTCAAATAAATCTTGAGTATATAAGAGAATATTATGGAATGTTTCCTAAGGTTTGAGAAGTGAGGAGATAACCCTAATCAAGTTTTGGTTGTCGCTCCTCATTCAACCTAGAGTCAGAGCCGGTGTTCTCTGGAGAAGAAGTTCATTGGGAGGCTATGTAAGTAGTAGATCCTTCTTGTTATTATGAAGGTGAAGCTATCTGTAACTCTATAATTATCTTGTTTCATAGTGAACTTATTCTAATTGTACTCCCATTTACTTTCCAATCAGCTTAGGACTTAGTTTAAATTATATTGTGTTAATGCTAGGACATTGATTAGGATGTGCAATGGCAAATAGGAATTTATTTTTCTTTATTATGCAGTATTTTATTTATTTATTTCTAATAAGTAAATGTATAAATGCCAAGATCAATGAAAAGTGTTAAAATTTCTTATATATTTCTATGTTTTTATATTTTTCCATGTTAATATATTTCTTTGTTAATCCCTTGAAAAAAATGGTGATGCAACAAAAATATAAAGTTTAAGAAATATAACATATTTTACAAGCTATTTGTGAAGATAACAAATAAAATTAGAATACTTAAGAGATAAAATTTTTCAAAAATCATAAAATGTTTGATGAAACAAATTTTAAATATACATTTTTTGATAATTCAATATTTTTTTCCTTAAAAATTGTAAGTAAAATATTTCAATATATATTTTGACTTATTTTTGTACCCCTAAAGAATATAACTTATATTCTGCTCAACTAAGGATTAAATCTAACAAGACACCAGCTTAGCTAGCAGCTAGATTTTCTTTGTGGGTAGATGCATGCACTTGCCTGATGAATTGCTATTAATTGCATAGCCGATATAGTAACTATTCTCTTAAGTTCCTTAAACTGTTTCTAGGAATTTTTAGTATCTCTGGTCATATGTCAATATAAATCTTGTTGCCAAGTGGATAAAAATTATTTATTTCTAAGTAATATGATGCACAACATCCCAAATAGTGCATGCCATGGTAAACCATATTGTGGTAAGATAGCCATTTTAAGCAATCACTTGACATAGGACAAGTTCCCATCATATATTCAATTAAATTTCGCCAAATATGCTGGACACCATTTGCTTAGCTATATAGTTTTTTATATGGAGGATCTGTAGAGTAGCCTCATATACCACATTTCATTTATGTAATTATTGCAAATGCATAATTGCTAAGTGCTCATGGTGGCTCAAGAGGGCAACCCAATATTAATAGTGTTGGCTAGATTACAACACAAAATATGGAGAGCCCTTACACAATTGTTCGAAATAAAGTAGTGGCTTGCTCCCATATAGAACAAGACATTAAAAGACTTACTATTAATTTGTAGGGCGTCAAGTTAGAACAAAAAATACCTAAATTTAAGACTTGGGAAGGGTTACCTTAGACTAACTATGTGCAGGACTTAACCTTTGAAAGATGTGACTAAGAGTGTTAGAAAATGTATTTTAGTGTTAACATGTTGGAATTGTAGAGAAGTTAATAACTTGTGGGTGATATGATTATTAGGAGGAGATTACAGGCAAAATTATTAGAAGTTCACATTGATCAGTTTGTAGAAGGCTTATAACATTCTTAAGAAAATTAAGTAGTAGAACATAGAGTAGATCCAGAGCATATGACAATTAATATATAAAACTGTATAAGGTAAGTAATCAATATGTCACATAGATTTGTAATTTAGTATAGAGTAAGCCATAGTAAATTAGAATAAAATTTATTACTCCTCAAACCTTAGTAGATGAAATAGTAACAAAGTAAATATAAACTTTTTGATAGGTATATTAAACTTAACTTAGTAAGCCCTTTAACATAGAAAGAGAATTAGAGAATCTAATAACCTATCTATATTAGGACATAATACTTAACAAAAAAAAAGTTTGGTTAGGAAAAGTAGATAACATTAACTTCTAAATTTAAGATAGAATTTAAAGGTGAATTCCTAAGTTTACTTTTATTAATTTCACTAAAATAATACTTAATGTAAATCATTATTTTTAAAACTATAGTTATATATATATATATATATATATATATATATATATTATAAGTTATTAAGACATTCAACTAATATCTTAAGTTAGTTGGGAAACTTGATTAACCCCAATTATTAAGATAGATAATTAAATTAAAATAATAACGTATGTCACATAATCTACAATTGATATTGAAAATCATTGATTGCTGCAATACATTGAGACTAAAACATTGAATATTCATTCAGATATTGTGCATAAGAAAATATAAAATGATTCAGATAAGGGGTTTCTTTCTGAGTAGATTAGTCTGTACAAATATTTTGAGCCAATGCAAGTTATGGAGAGATCATGAGACAACGCATATCTTAAAAGGGGAGTGTGTAATTTTATAGGATACCTCAAAACATATAGTTGGGCAGACGTGCCTAACTTTTTGTTTATTTTATTCGTACTCGTAGAACATATTAAATTAAAATAAAATAAAATAAAACTAACACTTATATTATAACACAATCTTATTGATTGTGCATACCTTTACTTATCACACTTTATAAACTATATCATAAGTTTACTCAGCATTAGGGACTAAAAATAATTACATGCTCTTACTTATACAATTTACATTTTAGTTTATTTTTTTTTTAATTTTTACTGCAATATTTTTTTCATACAACTTTACAGTTACATTTCTTACTGTCTTATTCAGCAATATTGCTACTTGAATGACATAAATCCTCAATATGAAGTTTTTCTTCGATTGAGGCATTATTTATACTTGAATTACATGTATTCACATGCACATACATCTTGATCAAAACATTGGTTTCGATCGAAGATGTAGTACGATGTGAAAATTCTTTTTAAGAGATATTGATTCTTAGCATGCAACATAGAAGATTTATAAAATAATACACATGCATTCATCATCATAGATAAATTATATGTCTATATTTAAAATTCACATGGAAATATCTACTACATAGGTCAAGCCTAACCCTCCCTAAAATGGGGGAATAGGCTGCCATTAAAAAGAAAACAAGAATAAAAGTATTTGAATGATTGCAAGCATACATGATTTCACAATGAACTATTTTACAAAAAATGAAAAGAAAGGAAAAGTTTGAGGTTAATAAAAGAGCATATTCTTGAGAGTCCTCTTCTACTTCCTCTTCTTATTCTTCCTCTTCATCTTCTTCCTCCTTTAAGTTCTAGATGGCAGCTTTTGGTTTGGCCAACTTTCTCTCTTGAGGTGGCTGAAATTTTCTCCCAGAGCAACCTTATTTTTCTCCTAAATGGTTCTCCTCTGACTTAGGATTTTTGTTTGGCTTTTATACCACCAAAAACTGCCCACTAGATGTCAAGGGGCATCTATTTGCATCCCGAATCTGTTTCGGGCTCCCGGGGTGCTCCTGGGCTCCCATGGCTTTGTTTAGTGGGACTTGAGGCACGCCCGGTTTCCCGCACCTCTTTTCCTGAGCACCTAGGTGAACTTATGCACCTAGGTCTCGGGCAGCACCAAAACAGCTAGTCTCAGGGAGCGCCCGGATGCATCAGAGGGCTCACAATTCTTGTTTTCTTCATCAAAGCTCCTTGTAATCAATATAATCACTCCAAATACCTGCACAAACATAAAATAATACAAAAATAACTTGAATATTACATAATATATGCTAAAAAACATAAAAATATGGATAATGCTATAAAATTTGTCCCAATCAGTGATCATTGAAAAAAAGCTAAGGATAACGGGGGAATATACCTTTAAAAGAATGCAATGTGGAGGTTGATGAAGCTACCTCTAGAAAAAAAACCTTTTTAGTGTAAATTTGTATATGTAGAAGGATGAATCTCATGAATATGTGGTATAAGGCAAGAATTATCACTAAAGGATTTTGTAAGGAGAGAGGGGAAAGAATATTGTGAAGCATTTTCCCTAACTGTCATGCATCACATACATAACATGTGCGCTCTTAGTGCTTATAGTACAAGTTAATATAATCTTTGAGCAACTTGATGTCAATAAAACATTTTTTACATGAGGAATAAGAAGAAGAGATCTATATGGTATTTTCCCTAGCTGTCATGCATCACATAACATGTGCGCTCTTAGTTCTTATAGTACAAGTTAATATAATCTTTGAGCAACTTGATGTCAATAAAACATTTTTTACATGAGGAATAAGAAGAAGAGATCTATATGGTGCAACCTTCTGAGTGGGTTTATAGCCACAAATAAAATAAACTTAATGTCTGGATAAGTCTTTTTGGCTTAAAGTAGTCACAATGTTAGTTCTTAAGAAGTTAGACTAGTTTATGCATGGAAAAAACTATTAGAAAAGTCTGTATGATTATTTTTACTATTTCAAAAGATTTGACAGTAGTCAGACTTTGGTGGATAAGATGAAGAAGCAACTATTATCACACTTTAAAATAAAAGAACTAGGAGATGCATGCAAGATTTTGAGCATGGAGATTGAGAGAACTAGCATAACCAAATTAATTTTTCTTACTCAAAAGGTCTAATTGTAGAACGTTTTAAAAAAGTTTGGGGTTGATAACATAACTAAGGGTGTGAGTCTACCTTTATAGCACTTTTCAATTGAGTATTGACTTGTGTACCAAAAATGATGAACAGAGCAAGGGGATGAGAAAGATCCCTTATGTTAGTGCAATTTGCAATCTAATGTATGCAATGACTTGCTAAGTATTTATTTAACATCGACAATATAGATAGTGAGTAGATATACACATGATCGTGGGAGAGAGCATTGGCAAGCAATTAAGTGAACCCTAAGATATTTAAAAACCATTATCAATGTGGGGTTGATATTTGAGTGACAAGCATCCATTTCCAATATATTTTTTAGTTATGTGGATTCAGATTATGTAGGCGATCTTGATCAATGCCAATCTATGATAGGTTTTATATTTACATTGTGATAAGCACAGTTGATTGGATATCTATATTGTAGCTCATAGTCACATTATCTACTACTGAGAGTATATAGTTACCACAAAGGTGATGATGAAGGAGACAATTTGAATGTAGGGTTCATTGGAAATTTTGAAAGTGAAACTCCTATGGATAAATATATTTTGTGAAAGTCAAAGTGCAATCTGCTTAGATGCAAACACAATTTATCATGTGAAGTCTATTGAATTGTGGCACCACTTTATTTGAAATTTGACATAAAGAAAAACATGTTAGACATTCTCACCAAAGGTTTACCTATTCACTTATTGTAAGAGTTTGGTAAACATCAAGGATCATTGCTAATTACCCCTTTGCCGAATGAACTATGCTTAGCTTAATTTTTTTAGAAGGAGAATACATAGATAGCCATCCTTTAGTTCAATCAATTTGAAGGGGTCATCATTCATTTGTTGCCAAAGAGCGATGAGGTGGACAATTGTATTTTTAATAATTATTTTGGCGTGACCTATAACAATCTAAGGTTGGTACTCAGTAGATTAAACTTAAATCTAAATGGATTTAATCAAAATTTGGATCCTTAATTTAAGCCAAATAGAAAACAAATAAAAATATCGTTAGATAGATCACAATATAAGGATCCCACCACGTAAGTTTGAGCATGTTTAAAGTTTTAGCTTAAGAAGAATTAATAGAAAATAATATATAAAATGAAATTCCAAAATTTTTCTAGTTACATAAAGAGCATCAAATAAAGATGTTATATTAAATTTTAAATTTTATATTTAAAGATTCATATAATATAAAATATACATTCAAATTCAATACTTTTTATTCGAACATATTCATCTCGCTGAGACGATAAATCTAGCCAAATTTCATAAAGTTTGGAGTCCAAATATCGAAGCAAAATATTAAACTAAAAGATGAGAAATTAACATTATGGATTTGAATGCATGGATTTTTTTTTCTGAATTTACCTTTATGGAACCTTGTGGACCCTTCTCTATTCCTGGTCGAGGTTCTGTTTTATTGTTATCTTAGTTTTTCTTACCATAAATCTTGGTCGCTATTGTTCTACTGGTTAATGCAACATGCCTTCTTATGTTTCATATTATAGTATCAAAGATTTTACATTCAATGGGCATCTTAAAAAAAGTTTAAAAGCTGTTTAAGAAATAATGTAAAAATATAAGGATAATATTAATATATTTAAAAGAAACCTATAAATTTTATTAATAAGTAAAATAAAGATACATAGGGGTTGGAATATTACAAAAATCCTAAAAAACTAAAAATATAAAACCAACAATATAACTTAAAAGGTCATTTTAAAAAGAAACAATACCAAAACATAAACTAAAACATGAATTAAAGCGAAGAAAACCAATAAGCAATACGACAAAAACACGTGCAACAAAACAACAAACTAACAATCCAGAAATTCAGCAAAAAACAACAAACCCCTAACAAAAAAGGGAACAAAATAGCTAGCCAGCCAACCCAGCCCAACAAATCCAACAAAACATAAATCCAAATGAATCAAACCAGCAAGAAACAAACTAGTAGACAAGAGAGAATCATAAAGCCTAGCCCTGCATCACCACAAGGAGAAACCCAGCACCAAAGCCCACCAAACCAGCATTTCTTCGACTGAGCAACCTACATATAAGACAAAAAACCACAAGTAGCCTCAAACCAACACTAGAAAATGCATCAACTGTGATGCCCCAGGTTAACCGATAGTTAACCCGGGACATTAATGGGGGAGATAACCCATCATGACCCATCATCAACTCAACACTCTTGCTCGATTGATTGAGATCAATGATTTATCTCTCCAAGATACAACAACTGAGGCTAATCTTTAAAAAAGTATGATTCTTATCTCAATTATTAGTTAGCTTACCCCTATGCATCGACGACATATTTAAGAATAGCCAATGAATACGAGGTAAGACTTAATAATAGAAATATCACATCATAATACTGAGTATAAGATATCTCATTCATATCATTCATCATAGAAGTTAAATAAGTCATTTATCTTAGAAAAAAATGTGAATAATAAATCAAGAGTTAATTATTACAAATCAGAATAAATATTTAAATAAAAATAGTCCTCTCATCTCACCAACAGCAATGAAAGAATCCAAGTACTAAGATATTAGCACTCCAACGGCTGCTGCTACTCCGTCTCCTCCAGAAGCTCCTGAACCTCCTTAAAAGTAGGCTCCTCAAACTGCTCCAAGCCTGACATATTGATTTTACATACCAGGGCCCCAGCCAAAAAGAGAAAATCTTATGTTAGACAATAAGTCTAAGTACATTTTAGGCTGATTACGAAGTTTCTTATTATTTAAAGAATACTATTCATCGTAACAGTAAAATAAATAACAAAAACAAAAACCAAACTGTATAAGCTGAAAATAAAGCTGTAATTGTAAATCAAATTGCTGAAAATAGAGGCGGAGTAATACTTAAAATAGAGCAAATATGCTGAAAGTAAAATAACTGAAAGTTGAATATAAATTGAATAAAATGTGATATTGAATTACAATGTATGTCAATTAAATATGCATATGAGTATGCCACATATATGTATAACCTTGATGCTAATTTGCATCCAACAGATCTTAGGTGTGCTCCGAATTGCACCGCTAACAGATCTTATGTGTGTTACGCATCGCACCGCTAATGATATGTTATGTTAAAATTGAAAGGATTGAATAACCAAAACCCAAAAAAATAAAAAATATTTCCCTTTTATTACTTATCCATTTATCTTATCATATCCTAATATGCTAATGCCATATTATTTAGAAATCTTATTCATAAGAATTGCCAAATTATACTGTAACAACCTAAGTTGTTACCTAAGTAAATTTGGACTAATCTAAGTCATGATTATAATCTTAATGCACTGATTATGTCAATAGGAGTTTACCATTAAACATAGTTCAAATTAGGAGTAAAATGGATCAAATCCTGATTTTGAGAATTTCAGGAACCCTAGAATTTAACCTATTTAAATTGACCTCAGATCAAAAATCAAACTTTTCCATTGCGCTCATTGCCCATAAATTAGCTAGGGGTAATATTTTAGAGGCAATCAGAAGTCGTTGGAATTTAGTCGATTATTATAATAATATTTAAATACCCCAAAAATTAGAAAAAATAAATTACTCATTGAAATCAAAATTCAACTTCGCCATTATGTTCCTCTCCCCTCAATTAGCTATGGGTGATTTATTGAAAATTTCTAAGGCCTTTTAGTTAATTTAATTTAATTAAGAAATTATCTAATCACTATTTAAATAAATAAAATAGTTTTTATTAAAATATTAAAATATTAAAACCGCGGTGTCGTTATCTCAATGACGTTTACCCTTACTCTTTGCACCGTTCGGATCGCCCGTCAAATAGGACGGCTAATCTGGACCGTCTGATCGAAAATCAGAGGGTCCCAGTGCATCGTCTTCCTCAATGGCGTCGCTCCTTCCACGTGTCACCCCGCCGCAACAGCAGCCCAATCTGTGCGTCCCCAGCGTCGCCCGCTTCGCATAGGACCCCATTAAGCTCTGATTTGCAGTATGGATGAGTTTTACGCAATCAAGAAATCGACTGAAGCTCGAACCCGAACCCTAACTTTCGACCCTCCATACTCCAGGTACTTCCTTATACAAATCTACACATTTGATTATCGATCTTCCATTTCGAAAGCTGATTTCATGTACTGGATTAACCTTTGATCGGGTTTGGTCACGTTTGATCGAATCCGATCATCGCAATTTGATCGGGAGACTACAATTTTATACGGTATATTCCCGTCCGTTTTGACGGGGGCTAGCCTAGGGTTGCCATTTCCCGGTGCCGTGGGTCCCCTCCGTTGGATTTTCGACCGTCCCCGGCTAAGCCTCTTCATGGCCTAGCAATTTCCAAGCGGGTCGGCCTTCGATAAGACCGGAATCGCTGGCATTTTTCGTGCCCTAGCCAAACCCTTCCGGGTTAGGGCACGGGGACGGTAGAAGCTTCCGGGTCGGGCCCGACCCACTTTTGTGCGGGCTTGGTCCGCGTCAGCAAATGCGTGGATTCGGTGGGACCTGCGGAGCTAGCTGGCACGCGCAAATTCATCGCGCATTTCGCTGTGGGGCTCGCCTACGTGTACGAGCACACAGTCGTGGGCCGCGACTGTCCCCTTTGTCGGGAGCCGTGGGACCCACTCGAGGCGACCCGTGCCTTTGAGGTGTGTCGTGTCTCTCTGTGGGGTCCACCCTGCAGTTGGCGCGCCTCTAAAGTGTTGCCAAATGTAAATTGTGGGACCCGCTGCAATGAATAAATTAAATTAGTTTAGATTAATTTAAATAGTGGGACCCACCATTTAATTAAAATAGATTTATTTAAATTTAGTTATATTAATTATTAAATCAATAACTATTTAATTAATTTAATATGCATAATGTTAATTATTTAATTACAGAACTTTAATCATTAATGACACCTAATCCATAAGTCCAAATATAACAAATATATATATATCATTTTAATTAGCAAAATTTAAGGAGTATTATGGTGGTATTAATTTTCCCATAATATACTTATTTAATATAGTGATATTTTAGGACCCCCACACTTGTACTAAAACTTTTCCTGACCATAACTTTGTATATAGTGACCCAAATATATCAAATATGGGTCTCATTTTAATTAGGAGAGCGTCTAGTTTACTCTGATAATATTAGTTTTGCTGCTTGGTCACTAGTATGACTAATCACTTTTAGGACCCTACTTTAATTATACCCTTAAACTCTATAAATTTAATTCATCATAACTTGATCAATTGAACTCCAAATTAGGTCATCCAAAATATTATTTAGATCAAAAAAATATAACCAACAGTAAACTAAAATAAAATTAAAGTTTTTGACCACTAGAAGCCCTAAGTTAACCAAATTATCCCTAACCCTAATTAGGTCATAACTTGACCAATTGAGATCTAAATTGGGCCTGCTCCCAGTTAAAGTACTCAGTCTGATATAGTGAAGATATAACTATTGAGTTTATTGAATTTAGATATCAAATAAAAAGTTAGATTTTTGAACCTTCTTTACCCTAATAATTACATAAATGCCCCTAATTTGGGAATGCTCATAACTTAACCAATAGATCTCAAATTTAGTGTTTTTGAACTCTATGAAATCCTTGAACAACAAACAATATTAAACTGCACAAACTTTTAGACTTCACTAGGTGAAATTACTATAATACTCCCATAAATCAAAATCCTTAATTTGGACTCATAAGGCTTAATTCTTGTCCAAATTTAGCAAACTTACTATCTATCTTCATGTTAGATAGTAAAGAATTATTTAGCATTAATAAAATCTAATTTGAAATCCTATATCAGAATGTTGCATTTTAGACCCTTAAGTAGGGGTAAAACGGTTGTTTTACCTAAAATTTAGGTTAAATACTTTTAACCCTTAAAATATCATTTAAATCATTAAAAACAATAATAAAACTGATTTAGAGTCCATTTAAGTCATAAATCTCAAAATTGAATAATTTGATAAAAATCTTAATTAATAGCTTGAAAATCTCTAATTAAGGATAATATACCTTACTTAGCTAAAATTAAATTTTAACCATTTTTAACTGAACATAAACAAAAAATGAAGGTAAATTAAAATATATTATATTGTATCTTAGAATTTTTCCCAAGTCATTTTCCTTAAGAGCTCATTAGAAATCTTCACCTCACATTAGGATATTTTCCTTAAGAATAGGAATAGATACTATGATAGAATTCATTCATTAAATAAAGTGAGTTATTCAATGAATGGAATCTTAGTTTTATTAATTTTTAGGTTTTTATACTTTAATTCTGATTATTTTGTCTTTTAATCTTAGATTAAGAATAGGAGAATCATCCTATTAAGCTCAATTTTTGCTTAATAGGATTTGCCTCAATCATTAGCTCACATTTAGTAGCCCTTAAGCTATACTTTTAGATTATGTGATTAACTCCAATTTGTGGAGCTTAATTCATAATCCCTAGTAGATCTTGATTAGATCTTAGTTTAGAATATCTAAATCCATCAATTAGGATGTGTTGATTTCTTATATAACTTATAGGCAATATTGATTAAATCTAATTAGAACTTAATTCATTTTAATTAATTTTTTTAACTTATAAGGCAGTGCTTCTAAGTCCACTTGATAATAGAAATTGGAGATCCTAAGCTTGTGTAATTTGGAATAGTTAGAATGGATTTAGTAGATAACAATTGATGTCACCATATGTAGTATAGTCTCTTGCTCACTATTGATTTACTTATTGCTTACATATTTCTTGTACTTTGTGCCATTACCTTGAACATGACATACAAGACAATATTGTTGCATGAAATAAAAATTAGAATAATTAGAATAATATTTGCATTGGGTTCAATTTTCTGGTTGATTCTGGTGCATATTTACCCCAATGGATAAGGGTAAGGAGAAATAATGATTACTAAACATTACTCATTAAGGAGTGTATTGTTAAGTTGGAACCCGTACAGTCATGTAGACGTGCTTAACTCCTCAACTGCTTTTGGACGTGTCCATAAGAGAAAAGTAAAATAACTAAAATTTATTGCATGTATATTTTGTGGTGGCCCAACCCCACCGTGGTTCTATTAACTCTTAAGTTAACATGATTACGGTGGAGGGGTCATCTAAATGATAAGGCCCTTGCTTATGAATAGGTTAGCGACTAATACTAACCCATTATAATCAGACTTTGTCATTTCTCATAAGATGTTATCACTAAATGAAAATAAATATAAGCAGAGTGCGGAAGCAAATATACAACACCCATCCATCATATAAATATAACAGTATAAAATAAGTAAAGTGCTGAAAGTAAAGTAAATCCCTGTATTATTATAACATTTAAATAGTTTTAAAAGATTTAAAATAAAATACTCATCCTCACAATATAGAAATAAACTAAGAGTCTTCAGGAACACACTCTTCCTCCACAGGCAGATCTCCAGATAGCTCTACCCCAAATAGCTCAGAATCTACCATTATCGGTTTCACAATGATAATGCCCCAGCCAACAAACAAAAAATCTTATTTAGACAAAATGTCTAAGTACACTTTAGGGTAATCAATTCATTAAGTTCATTAGATATCACCATAAACAATTAAACATAAAAGCGTATAAATGGGTGCAAGAACGCATAAGAAAGAACAAGACAAAGTTATAAATAAATAGTTTATAACTGAAACAATTAGGAAGTAAGCACATACCTCTTCCAAGCAACTGCAACAAGGTCAGGTAAGTATAAAACAAGTGACTAGAAATAAAATACATTCTAAACATGCTTATGATCAATCCAAGACTATGCTAGTTAACATAAAAGTTAACGAACATGTAAATCAAATAACTAACTAAAAGTGAACTAGCATCCTATAAATGCAAATAATAAGTAAAACTAGCATCTTATAAGTATAATTAAAGCTAGCAAATGCTGAAGAATAGTAAGTAAGCAAGTACTGAAATGTAAACTGAAACAGTAAATATGAATTGAAGTTACTGTGACTGAAATGATATAAACAGGTGAAAGTAGAAATGTACCTAAATTAGTAATGCCAACAAAGGGTATAAAAGGATGTCAAGCATGAAGTTTATAATCTAACGTAGACCATCCTAGCCAATTTTAGGCCTAGGCTTGGTTAGACTTACTTTAGACAGACATATACCATCCTAGCATGACATAGGTCTAGGTCTGGCCTGTACTAAAGTCTAGGTACAGGAAAAAGACATACTAATTAGGCTACATTCTCATAATCAAATGTTCAACTTAGCAATGATGATGACATATGAAATGTAAATTATGTAAAACAAGGTTGACATGAAACACTTATCAAATGTCTATGTCTAATTCATGTAAACAATGCATAAGCTCAAAATAAGGTAAGCATAAGAATCAAAATCAAAGTGAGCAAGAGACTCTACTAGGACACAGGTGATATCCATTTGTTATCTAATTTAATTGTTCTGTCTACTCTAAGTTACACAAGTTCAGGATCTCCAAGTCCTACTATCAAATGCAACTCAGATTCACGCCCTTATAAGTTGGAAAATAATTAGAACTGATCAGGTTCTAATCTTATTAAATTAATGTCGACTGCACAAGTTAAATAATAAATTAAATGTACTATTTTAATATTTTATCATAATCCCAACCCATCTTGATTGATCAAATTAAGATGAAAGGATTAAGAATTAAACTCCAAATATGGGGTTTAATCACTTAACCCAAAGGTATATCTAAGGATCTAAGGTTTAATTCCCATACTCACAGATTTAGATTAAGGCAAGTTCTAATGAGAAATTGACTCATTAGGATAGATCTCTATC
Source organism: Gastrodia elata (assembly GCA_016760335.1). Taxonomy (NCBI): domain Eukaryota; kingdom Viridiplantae; phylum Streptophyta; class Magnoliopsida; order Asparagales; family Orchidaceae; genus Gastrodia; species Gastrodia elata. The sequence continues at coordinate 9,752,452 of CM028685.1, read as the reverse complement.
CTTAATTCTAAATTTAAAGATCAAATAATCATTTAATAAACTAGGAAAAATCTATAAATTAATAAACTCAAAGTTTCACCTATTGAGTAACCCAATTTGCTTAATAGATGAATTCTAATATAAGATCTATTCCTAACCTTAGGAATTAATGCTCTTAATTACTAAGAGTATATCTCAGACACACATCCTAATTGAAGGATCTAAGAAGGATTAAGGAAGGGAGAAACACTCAAATTTTTACTTAGGATTTTCCTTAAGGGTTTAAGATTGAAGTTTTAATCAAAAATCAAATTAAGGCTTAAACTCACTTAATTACTATTCTAATCATTTCCTTTACTGATTAAGTTATTTAAAAAGTGATTTAGGGCTTTAAAAAGGTTAAACCCTAATTTTGGGCAAAATGATCATTTTGCCCTACTTAAGGGTTCAAAAGATCAGATTTTGATCTAGAGTTCTAAATTTGAATTTTCTTGTGGAAAGGTGTTTCTTACTGTCTAATATCAGATTAGACAGTAATTACACAAATTTTGGGTGATTTAAGCCTTATGAGATCAAATTAATAAATTTGAGTCATAGGGGAATTTTGGTAATTTGGCCTAATGGAATCAAAATTTTATTTTAGTTTAATGTTGTTTACTGTCTAAGGTTTCCATAGAATCCAAAATTTCTAAATTCTGATACATATTGGCCAAGTTATGGCCAATACAAGCTTAAGGGTAAAATGGCAATTTATGGTTTCTTAATTAAGGGTCAAAAATCTTAATTTTGTCAATTGGTGTCCAAATTAAAAAAAATCAGTGGCTATAGTTTACAAATGATCCACTGATCACAATGACTGGTGGTAGGCTCAATTTAGACTCTAATTGACTAAGTTATGGCCTAATTAGATTTTAGGGTGATTAGTGAGTGATTAGTGAAATTAATCACGAAATCACTAATCCAACCCTACAATTAGGTTTTAATAAACTCTATGAGTTCCTTGAAACTTAAATTGTCCAATTTAAGCCATTAGATTTGCTAATATTTACTAATCAAGTTTTAGGGTAATTAAGAGTGATTAACAAATCTTATTGTTAGATCCTAAATATTTTTACAGATTATAGTAAATTAGGTTTTCCTGATCTAAATTAATGTTTGGATTACCTAATTTGGACTTCAATTGACCAACTTATGGCCAATTGGAGTTCTAGGGTTAAATGACCTAACTAGGATTAGGTCCTAAATATAATTAGTCTCAAATTAATCCAAACAATAAAATAAATACTACTAGGTTAATCCTTAGGGTTTTTTAAGTATTTTGAGACCCATATTGAGTATATTTGGGTTAAGGGATACCAAACTATAGTTATTTGAATATTTACAATATTTTCCTAATTAATTTAATATCCTAAAAAATGTCACTAAATAAAACATTGATCCTACAACAAAATTATTAGCATTATTAAATTCCTTACATTTTTCTGATCAATTTGGTATATTTGATTTCATAATTTGGACTTATATTTATTAAGATATTAGTGTTTAAAGATTTATATTTAATTAATTATAATAATTCTGTTTAACTAAAAAAAATAACTTAAATCTTTATTTATATCTAATATATATATATATATATATAGTTATATTTTTGCATTTTCTGCAGGTGGGACCCAGCTGACGGACGCGGCAGGAAAAGGCCACGTGGTGCAGTCTCATTGGCTGACAGAACCTGTGCGGGCCCCACACTTGCCAACCAAAGAGACTGCGGGGCCCGCAGTCTGAACGGCGCGTTTATGCGTCATGGGCCCCGTGGTTACACGCGGAAGCCAAAACACGGGCCAGCGCACGCTGGCGGGACCGGCTCCCTGGCAACGTGTGCCCGAACTGGGACGCGGGTCGGGTTGACCCGGTCCGAACCCGACGGGTTCTTCTTCCTCACTTCGAATGCGTAGGATTAGGGCTCGCCGTTTGACGTCGATTCCGTTGAAGGTGGGGGCTCAACCTCACAGAACCAGATAGAGGACGTTTATAGCCATCTAATGGTATGCGAATCGCTGGTAGGGGTGACCTAACCTAGCTGCAAGAGTTAACCCTAGTTCCTTCGTTCGGCGTGCTCGGAACCTCTAACGGTTTCGACTGTGGCTAGATCACAAAATTCAAATAATTAAACTGTTGATTGCTCTATCAGATACTATGGATTTACAATCTAAGTATAGGAATAAGCGTTCCAACTGGAATCAGAACAATTTCGTAAAAGATAGTAGGATAGATGAGTACCTGGATTTGAATGGTTCAAATGTTAGATCTCGATCGACAGCGCCCCGACCTCCTTTACAGTTTGGATCATGAAAACTAAGTTTAGGTGAAGACTAGGGTTCTTAAACTACTCCTTAGACGATCGAAAGAGTTATGCGAGTGCCGTCAGGAGCGGTGGACACGCCCCGTATCGAGCCCTTAGACACGCGGAGGCTTCCGCAGTCTGGGCAAAGGAGATGATCTAAGGATCGTCGAATCCTTCGATTGGATGGATCGTAGGATCCATCTGATCAAACGACTAAATTAGAAATTAGGGAACGGCGTTACCTATTCTGGACGGCGCCGTTTGATTAATATATTAAATATTATTATTTAATTATTTTCAAACCTATTTTATTAATTAAAATTAACTTATTAAATGCATTCCAAAAATTTCCAATAAATCACCCTTAGCTAAATGAAGGGTGAGGAACACAGTGCGATCAGATTTTTGATGTGACAAGTATTTTTTTAAATAATATTAAAATATTCAACGAAAATCCAACGACTTCCAAATGCATTCAAAATTTCACTCCTAATTTATTTGGGGGTGGTGAGCACAATAGCGAAGTCAGATTTTCAATTTGAGGTCAAAATAAAAAGTCAATTTCTAGGCTTTTAGGATTTTCTAGAAATCTAGATCTGATTTAATTGATCCCTGATTTGACTTAGATCTTAGAGATAAGTTCTAAATGACTTAGTTAGTATACTAGAATCTCAATTAAGACTTAGATTAGTCTTAATTGACCTAAGTAACAACCTGGGTTATTACATATTTACTGTCTCCTCAATACTACTATTATTTTTTCTATTCTGCCTTAGCCCAGATAGGCTATGATAATTTTTATTCTGCCCTAGCCCAAAAAAGTTATGGGGATTTATTGTGGCCCAATTGGCCAATAATTTTGATATGGCAGTGTATACATACCTAGTTACTATTTATTGTTTACTATTTTACTATGGCATTTTATTTCAGCAGCTTTACTTTACCTACTTACTTACTTATATGATGCTAGTTTTTGTTACTGTTTACTATATGTATCATAGTCAAATTATTTATTTTTAAACTGCATATGTCATATGATCATTGGCATGTTTAGGATTAATCTTTTCTTCAGTACTTTTGTTACTATATTTATATATGTATGCTTAGCCTTATCTTAGCTTATTATTGAGGTATGTATTCTTGCCTCATTATTGTTTAGTTATAAATGATGTTATTTATAACTTAACACTTTCATTTGTATGCTTACTGCTCCTATGCTAGTATATCTTTGTGTAGTATAAGTAAATGGTGACATTAATAAACTCATGAAATAATATATCAGCCTAAAATGTACTTAGAAAATATGTATAATAAAATTTTTCTCTTATTGGCTGGGGTCCTGCATTGTGAAACTGACAATGTCAAAATCAGATCGCTTCGAGGAGCTTGTGTCTGAAGAGGAGCCTTTTCTTGAGAAGAAGCAGTAGGGTGGTGCTGAAGCTTTTTAGATCTTTTTTCTACTTTATCGAGAGGATGAGAGGTTGCTCTTTTATTTTCTTTAATTAAAACTTATTTAAAATACTATAATAATACAAGTACCTTTAAACTGTGTTTTTTTTACTGTACTCATTATCCCGAGCTGTATATTTCTGGTTCTTACATATATTGTGGTGAGTTGGATGTATGTTTTACTTTTTCTTGCTTCAGCACTCTGTATTTATATTTACTTAATGATTGATTCTCATATATGTAGTCTGGGCACATCCTTCCCTTATTAGTGGATTATGGGTTATACCTAATCTAATGATAAGTGAGAGATTTGCCAGAGTGGCACACCTCCCCTTAACCTAATCTTGTGGACCAGGGGGTGGGGTGCCACATATACATATTTTAGATCTTGATTACACTATATTCAATAAACTTTGTAGTTATATCTTCAAGTTAACCTAGTTCATCATATGTTAAGAGTACATACCTATAACTATAATGTTTTAAGGAAGGTGAAATTGGACACATAAGTTGTTTAACTTTACTTATCCCTGTGCATAATGATAGTAGACATGCATCCTTTCATGGTTTGTTCTCTTAAACTAAGGTGTCCAAACCCTAACACATAATATACATTGGAATTGGAATGTTTGTCCTGACATAAACTATACTTATATAAATGCTTAAGATAAGACAGTAACTCTACAGTTCCTTATAGGGAAAATCAACTAATTCCTAATTAACAAAAATCTAAATTATATTATAGATATGCACTTCCATTTCCATATAATAATACTAATAGTATTAATAGGTTAAGTTCTAAGCAAGCTTATTAATATTCAAGGATTTTAAGAACTACAAAAGACTTTACCAGGTGTTACTTATCAACAATATGCTCCATAATAATCACATTTAAATTCTTCATTGGACTTACTACCACAAAATGTGAGTTCAATCTAATTTTTAATGGGTTATCACTGCCACAATAATATGTTCAACTCTTAGGTTTTATGTGATAAATCTAGGATTTTACCTCAAAGTATGACAAATAAGACACCCTACCTCAATGTTTTAACTTAACTATAGTTCATTCAACATGTGATCTAGTCTTATCTTTTAAGGATTTCTACAATATTCTAACCCTTCTAACTTCTATAAGTAAGCTTCTAAGATTGAAATATAAATCATAATGAGTCTTAATTAGTACAAGACCATGTATAATTAGTGCTTACTAAATGCATCTAGATGGCGTAACAAAAATGTAGATTAATGCCTCATTTCTTTAAATGGTTCCTTACCATTGGAATTTGCTCATTGAACAATCAATGCCTTTTTAATTAGACTACTAAGTGACTTAAGAATTTTAGATATTAATTTTGGGAAGAATCATCAAGAATTGAGAGTTTACATATAAACCTTAGATTATCTTAATCGAATTAATCATATTTAACAGTTTAAAGCTCAAATAGATGAAATTGAATTCAAGAGTATGATTTATCATTATTATAAAATTCCTTACTATCCAATGAGAGGTTAGACAGTAAGTAGGCTAAAATTAACTATATATATTGCATAATATTGGCTAATTAGGTTTTGAGTTAATTAGGGGTGATTAACAAATTTATCATTTAAAAATGAAATATTAATTTAGAATAATATTCCCTACTGATCTAAGAATCAATGGGAACTTAAATAACTTAAATCAGATCACAATGAAGTTAATATTCACTAATTAAGATTTAGGATAATTAGTGAATGATTAGCATAATTAATTATAGAAAAATAATTTTACTTTCATAATTAAATTCTCCTATGTATAAGGAAGAAAAGAATATCTCTATCCAATTAGGTTGGATATCTAATAAGAATGGAAAAGGCTAATGCCTTTAATTACAAAATGTGGCTTAACAAACTAGAATTCTAAGGTATGATTAACTATTATAGTAGGTAGGTTACTATCCAAGGAGTGCTGGAACACCTTCATCACACAATTAGGGTTACTAGAGGTGCTAATAAATATAAATTAAACTGTAATCCTAATTAGGATTTCTACTTTTCAAACTAATGTTGGATCACCCAAAAAGCTATCCAAATGGTTCTAGATTAATCTTAACATATTATATAAGCTTAATGATAGATTGGGCAGCAAGGTTAATGGTTTAAACCATCAAATGAGGTTTGACCAAATCTAGAGGCAAAAAGTCATTTATGAGACATGGAAACAAATTTTGATTCAAACAGATTCAAATAAAAAATCTAAGGGTTCTCTTTTATTTTAAGAATTAAACAAGACTAAGTTTAGCCAATTTGAATGAGTATTAAGCAAGTTATACACTAATCAAATTCTAGGCTAATTAGATATCAATTAAGAAATGCAATCATAAACCTAAATATTTTTGCATATTCATATTCTGCATATTTTCCTGATCAATTTGGTATATAAGTTTGCTAAAATTGGATGTCATATAGCTTAAAATTATTAAACTCTAATTTCCATGCATTTCCATAAAGTTCAGACTTTAGGTTATATAAGAATTAAATGACATTATTTTGATTTAGGGCTGAAGATATGTTGGGTCGATCAAAAGCAACCGAGTCAGTCCAACGCAGAATCTCGTGGGTTAACAGGGACGTGATGACCCTACACTATCGGACAGTGCGGACCTTGGGTCGGTTGACCCGCGCGATTCGCTTTCTTCACCCCGACACGGACAAGGAGGTCAAATCGGGCTTTTAGGGTTTTAGGGTTTAGGTAAATCATCGATGCTGAAAGCGTTAAATATCATACTTAATAGCCCCATATGAGTCGCACAGGGTCAGCCCAACCCTTTTCGATGACTTAGGTTTCTATGGTTTTATTGTGGAGGGGAAACTCTACCTCCACAATCGATCCCATAGCTCGACCAAACTCTCCTCACATTCCTTGGGTCATGGCTGACCCAAGAAATATCTAAGCAAGACATGAAGCAATCGAGATCATTGGATCTATAAGGAGGGCTCAGGCATTGTACCCCGCTGTACAGGCCCGAGCCAGAACTGCTCGATTAGGTTCGATCGAATCCAATAAAAATTGGAAATCAATCCATATTCACATGGGATATCAGTGAATAAAATCCCACTAGCTCATGATTAATACTTTATTTTTCTTGTGTGTGTGTGTGTGTGTGTATACATATATATATATATAGAGAGAGAGAGAGAGAGAGATTATATTACACAAGCATAACATCAATAGAGGAAACCAACATAACAGACAAACCCAGCACAAATAATAGAGGAAACAAAACAAACGGTAGAGACAGATGAAGGCAACCAGAATAAAAAAACAAAATAGAGAGAAAAGACAAAAGATAAGCAAGGAAGCCATAGGAATAAAGGGGAAAGGATACCCTACAAAAATACCTTAGGTGTTTTGACATTCTATTTAATTTGAGCTTGTCAACATCACCCAATTTCATCTTAAAAGTAGGGATACCTTTTAAATAAATTTTCATTTTAGAGTAAATTATAGAGAGCACCCGCTTGGGGTTATACAAGGTATTATGATAATTGTAATTATTTATGGCATTCTAAATTTCCCTAATACAAACCGCATTAATTAGATTCTTAGTATGGATCTTATTCTTTTTGTATTTATTCATCGAATTCCATCTATTAAGACACTGAAGGATGTTAATGCTGTTAAAGTAGTGATCTTGAATAATACAGTGGTTCCTTAAATAAGAAGCAAAATCACTTTCCCAAAAGATATGGTCAGTAGATTCAATTTTAAAATAACAACCACATTTTGATGCAAGATGGAATCCTTATAGCTGAATGACCTAATCAATGCTCACTAAACCATTATAAATACACTAGATGAAAATGCTTATGTTAGTGGGGATTAAAGAGTTCTAGTACCAAGGTTAAGATATGGGAAAATTATGATTTCTCACAAAATTCCTAGCAAATTTTAGATTAAACTTATTTTGGACTACATAATCAGAGGAGGCTTGGCCAAAATGCTCAAATATTGGGACAATGGAATTAATTTTACTCATAGTCAAATTAAGGATGGAGTAGCCAATGACATTCCAGTTCTAACTGAAAATAGGATAAAAAAATCTACTTATTTTTAGTTTAGGATTTGAACAATCAAATTCAAAACCAAGGGTACTTAAATTAGACTAGTTATCAAGCCACAAAGAGGAGTCATGAGTGACTTTTATCCCAGATAATTAAATTTTCCATAGTTTCCCTACACCCCATAATTTTTTTCTAAAAAAGAGAGTTTCCTAGTTTCAATTGACACAATCAGGATGTTTGGTGGCATAATGTTTTGACTTAAAAATCTGAGCTCAAATGATATCCACTATTCAAAATTGCCACCAAAGTTTAAGAGGCAGCTTCATACACATCCTCTAAATTTTTGTTACCCAAACCACCTTCAAGGAGAGGCTTGGCAATTGTGTTCCACTCATCCTAAATGATTTTAGAGCCACCTTGTTTTATCCATAAGAATTTAGTAAGCAGAATTTTTAGTCTTTGTATAATCCATTTAGTAGGAGAAGAGACATCTAACCAATAAATAAGAATAGAGTTTAACACAGAGTTGATTAGGACCTAACTCTAAGAGAAAGATAGTTAAACTCCCACCCACTAATTTTAAAGATAGCTTTTTTAGTAAGAGAGGAAAAAATTAATTTTTCACATAACCTTTATAAATAAAAATGTCAGGTTGAGTCAGTGGCTACTTCCCTTTTTAAAAATTAAATTCATTGGCAATGAGATTCAAAGTGTGAGGTTTAGTTTTCTTACTAGTAAAGAAAAAAGATTTATTTTTGTTAGTACTTAAGCCAGTAGAAATCTTAATGGAATTTAACACTCTAACAATAATCTTGATGGATTTATGAGCAGTATTTGTAAAGATAATGAGATCGTCAGCATAAGTAAGGTGGATAACAATTAATTTTCCTCAAACCTCAAATTATCCAAGTATATGAGACGATTAATATTTTTGAACCAATGGTCAAGCACCATGACAGAGGGAATGGGAGAGAGCATATCACCTTGGCACAAACCGCTTAAAGAATGAGAAAGAGCATATCACCTTGGCGTAAACCTCTTTGAGAATTATAAAATCCTTTAGAAGAGCCATTCAGTAATATAGAGTACCACACATTACCATTAAGATTTCTAACTAAATAAATGAAATGATTAATAAAGCCCATATTCGCAAGAATAGAATCAACCAAATCCCATCTCACTTTATCATAAGATTTTTCTAAATCAAGTTTTAAAATAAGATTCTTCTCTATAATTTTCCTTTCAAGGCGAGGTTGCAATGATATTATCTTTGATATTCCGATCTGGAATGAAAGCACTTTTGTTTCTTTCATAAGGCTCAAGGAGGAGAAACTTGAGTTTATTATCCATAATTTAAACCTCCACCAATCTCATAAATTTGAACCTATAACTCAGGGAGGAGAAACTTGAGCTTATTATTTGGCCTGTGGTATTCTACCTGTTTAATTTTTGTATCAACAAATGAAAAATTTTCTTTTAGACATTAAACACTATTTCTGGACAACCCTATTCTATATAAATATTGTGTTGATCAAATCATGAGAAAATATGTACTAAAAGTGAGATCAAAAAGGTTTGATTCCACTGTCATTCTTCACCTTATGGTGGATAGCATGGCGCTGAAAAAATTATCGCAAAAAATTTGCACTATGGATTCTTTTGGCCAACCTTGTTTAATAATGCACTTAACGTAGGAAACATTAGTAAAAGAGATGAGCTACCTCTTCAAGGTATTTTTGAGGTTGAGCTCTTCGATGTTTGGGGTATATATTTCATGGGACCATTTCTAACTTTTTAGTTAAATAATAACATTTTACTAGTTATGGAACGTCTCAAAGTGGGTTGAAGCAATCACTTGCACTAATAATTATGCAAAGACGGTTGTATGGCTCCTAAGAAAAACATGCTAGCCCGCTTCAAAACACATAAGGTATTGATTAGTAATAGAGGCCTTCACTTTTGTAAAAACATTTGGAAGCACTTTTACAAAATTATGGTGTTATACACAAAATTGATACATCTTATCATCCACAAACTAGTGGCAAGTTGAAGTGTCTAATCAGGAATTGAAACAAATTTTGGAGAAATTTGTAGGCACTCACAGAAGGGACTAAACTACTAAATTAGATGATGCCTTATGGGCTTATATAATAGCGTATAAGACTATGTTAGGAAACTGCCCTTTTAATTTTATTTATGGATAGACATGTCATCTACCAGTTGAACTTGAGCATAAAGTGTTTTGGGAAGTAAGGACTCAGCTTTGATTTCAAACAGGCTGGTGAATGATGAATACTACAACTAGATGAGCTAGAAGAAATAAGATTGAACACTTAGGAAAATGTAAGAATTTACAAGGAAAGAACCAAGAAATAACATGATATAATGATTAAGGACAAAAACTTTATGCTTGGGATGAAAGTACTATTATTTAATTTTAGGTTAAAGCTATTCCAAAAAAAACTAAAATTTCACTCTAGCCCTTTCACTATAGTTAAGGTTTATCCTCATGGGGGCAATTGACAAAACAACAAGGAAAGGTATATTTAAAGTAAATGAACAAAGATTAAAACAATATTTTGAGCATGAATCTATATATAGAAAGGACATAATTCTACTGTAATAATTTGATGTGATTAATATGAGGCTTCTATCTTTCAAAACCTGAGTTGGAACTTAAATTAATTTAATAAAGTCAAGGGGGTTAGGTATGTGGTGAATGCCAAAAAAAAAAAAAAAATCACACACAATTGAGTAAAATGAAATAAGCTTGAAAACTAATAATACAGATTTTCAACAAAATTAAATGAAGAAATAGATTGAATGTGAGGGAGTTATAGCTGAGAAAAAAGTACTAAATAATTTTGAAGAATGTGTGCTAGGCTTTTGAATACTTCATGAATATAACGCACATGCTAAATATAGCATATTTTCTAAGAAAAAATAATTATATATATATATTATCACGAGATGATAAAATTATCTCTCCCATTAATAAAAGTTATATATTTCATAAGAAGAAGCACACTATGCACTTAAAAAATTTCCTAGAAAAGTACTACAATCAATCATTCTTGGACAACTATCAATTATCTTAACTTGGGTCAAAAGTAATCATGAAAATTATGCAAAGAATATTGAGATTAGTAGATAGTGCATTTCATAGAACTTAAGAGTGTATGGTAGTAAACTCTTACGAGCATATATCACAATAACTGGTTCACTATATCGACACTAAAATTCTCTTAGTAAACTAACTCAAACTAGCAAGAATTAGCTCTCATTGTTATAAACATCATTTTATCATAATATTATTTGATTTAGCTTACTTGATGATGATCAAGAATTTAAGTGTGAGGGTATGATAAACTTCACATTTATAGTAGTTTTGTATGTTAATTTATGTATGTTTTGATTAGATAGGAGTCTATTTTAAATTATTTTTATGTGTTTTTATATTTTTACAGTATTAGAGAGAATATTTAGCAAAAATGGCAACAACTGTATTTCTAAATATATAGAAGGCTAGGCGCTACTACACGCCACAACGCGCGTTCAAACAAAAATGAAACTTGGAGCATTCAATGTAGATCGAACCACGGGTGCCTAAGCGCTCCCTGACTCCCATTGTTTAGAAAGAATAATAATCAAGAATGGTTAAGGGATGAAATATTCAAAGATTGAATTAATTAATGCATTTAGCTCTTAAGACTGATTAAATGATGTATATTCAAAGAACTTAATTAATCCCCAAGATAGATTAAAGAGAAAAATAATTAAGGAATCTAAGGGAGAATTAACTGATGCAGCCCTTAAGACTAAGAATTGAAAAAGAAGATATTTAAATGAATAGAATAAAGAAAATAAGGATATTTTGGAGAGTTCAAGAGGGAAGAAAACCATAGACACTAAAGTAAAAATTCCTGTGAGGTTTCTCAAAAAGAAGACAACTAAAAAAAGAAGAGAAGAAGTTTGAGAGCAAAAGGAGTGATTTCAGAATATAGAAAAGAGAAAGAACAACTTAGAGAACACAGGGAGCAGTTCTTATACTATTGTATTTAGTTCTCACTCTATTAACTTTTTTTTGTAAGAAAGAATGTCTTTCCTGTGTTTTATTTTTATTTCTCTATGTTCATCATTTGTAATGGCATACTAAACCCCTTTTTAGGGAGAGTTAGGTTCAAAACTATGGATCTATAATTTTCTATAGTGCAATGCAAAACACAATCTTGAGAATAATGAATGCTCAAAAGAAATATATGTTTAGATGAACTATTACGATATATTCTCAACAAAAAATATAAAGTAAGGAAACAATCATAGAGCTTCAATTGCTCATTCCTGGACCTCAGTCCAGAAATTTGATGCATAACTAGCCATGAAAATTTCATGTTTTCGTAATCTAAATTAAGAAGTAATTGATTGCTTATACATAAGAATATATTTTATAAGAAGGTTTGTAGTAGACTCACATGCACAGCTATTCTTGATCATAAAAATATTTATGTAATATTTTTGAACCTCAATGAGTTCAGAATAAAGCTAAGCAGGGCATCACAATAATTACATCACACTATCATAATCAAGGTTGACATATAAAAATAATCTCTCACATCAAACTAGTTAAATAATTGTAGGCACTATTTTATTTAAACATATATTGGAAATCAAGCTTTTATTATAATTGATTTACTATTTACCTCCTTAAATTAGTATAATATACATCATTTATATAATTAATTTACTATTTACTAAATTAGTATAACATACAGCCTTTATTATAATTGATTTACTATTTACTAAATTAGTATAATATACAGCCTTTATTATAATTGATTTAGGAGTAATTATAGCAAGGTAATTTATTCACTTTCCATGTAAGAAAAATTCCATCCGTAGATAGTGCACCATTCTAAAATAATCTCACATCTGTAGGCTATTTATTTATACTTTCTTTCATTGTAAAAATTATCACAGATTAATTTGAGTTTGTGCTCCTTTATATTTTGTCTTCAAATTTCTATGTGGTATCAGAGCAGATGGAAACCTTTCATCTTCCAATCACAGCCCATAAACTGAATGGGAAAAATTATTTGCAATGCTCTCAATCCATATTAATGTTTATACAGGGAAAAGAGAAAGATGAATACATCACCAGAGCTTCGGCGGCACCAGAAACCATAACATCAACCTACAAAATATGGATAGCAGAATATAATATGGTCATGTCATGGCTAGTCAACTCTATGACCACTGACATTGGCAAAAAATTTCTATCATTTGATACTGCCAAAGAAATCTGGGACATGGCAAAAGAAACTTTCTCAGACAAAGAAAACACATCTGAAATCATCCAGATATAGGCATCATCCACGATTTGTGTCAAGGAAACCTTATGGTAACTGCATATTTCAATACTCTTACTCGTATATGGAGTCAACTTAATACATTTGAGGTTCATGACTGAAATTGTGTTACTGATGGTTTCTTGTATAAAAAGATTGTCGAAGGGAAACATGTGTTTAAATTTTTGTTAGGCTTGAACAAAAATCTTGATGAAATCAAAGGAAGAATCATGGGAGTAAAACATCTACCTAGCCTTAGAAAATCATTCTCTGAAGTCTATTGCAAAGAAAGTTGGAAAAATTTCATGATGGGGTCCCATCAGCAACTGAATATGGCAGAAAGTTCGGCTCTTAAGACTCAATTTGCTTCTTTTGACAACCATCAAAAAATTAAAGGAGCTAGACCTTGGTGTGATTATTGCATAAAGCCAGGACACTCAAGAGAAACTTACTGAAAGATTCATGGAAAGCCAGTAGATTGGAAGCCATGTTAACCACTTGAGAAAGAAGGATAAGGAAATCACGTGGCTACCGATGAACAATTACCACAACCTAAAATTAGCTCTTTTAATAAGAAGCAAATGGAGATGCTTTAGAAACTACTATCTCTTCTTCTATAAGTTCAGTCACAAACTAACTCTTCTTCCAACCAAGTCTTTAGTTCCGAAACCTTGCTCACAAAGGTATTTTTTTGAGTGCCTTCACTTGTGGCGCCCCATCCCCTAATCCACAATCATTATACTAAGGGGTGGTGTGTCACTTTGGCAAATCCCTCACTTAATTGTGGATTATGTGTAAGCTCTAATCCACTAGTTAGGAAGGGATGAGCCACTGCATACATGCTATATAACCAGTCACTAAGCAAATACAGAATCAGAGTACGAAAGCAAAGTAAAACAAACATACACCCAATTTGCCACCATAAATAGAGAGAGTGCAATATACAACTCAGAATAAAAAGTACAGTAAGAAAATACATAGTCAAAATATACCTGTATTATTACATCATTAATTAAATAGTTTAATAAAATAAAAGCAAAACTCTCATCCTCACAGAAAGTAAACGTCTAAGCAGCGTCAGCTCCTTCCTGATGCTCCTCCTCCAAATATGGCTCGACTCCCGGGTAAGGCTCCTCCTCAGGAACAAGCTCCTCAAACCTATTTGATTTTGACATTGTCAGTTTCATAATGCTAGGGCCCGAGCTAACAAAAGAAAAATCTTATTAGACAATTGTTTAAGTATATTTTAAGCTAAATATTTTTTCATGAATTATTAATGTCATCATTTACTTATACAAAACCAAAATCCTAGCTAGCATAGGAGCAGTAAGCATACAAGGAGCATGATAAGTTATAAATATAATATTTATAACTAAATAATATTTGAGGCAAAAAGACACACCTCAAAGCAAACTAAGCAAGGATATGCATACATGTATAATACAGTAAGTAAAAGTACTGAAAGATAAGTCTAATCCTAAACATGCTGATGATCATTTTCCATATGCTAATTTAAAATAGTAAATTTGAAAGTGGTACATATGGTAAGCAATAAAATCTAGCATCCTATAAGTATGTACAAGTGAGCAGGTAAGTAAAGTAAATTTGATTGGAATAACATGCATCATTAAAACAGTAAGTATTAAGCTGAAATGGAATAGGTATGTACAACTACCATATCAGAAAATTTGCCAATCGAGCCCAGCAAAATTCCCAAAGCCTTTCTAGGCAAGAGCAGACAGATTTTCCCAAATTCTTTCTAGGCTAGGGCAAACAGAACAGAACAGCAAAACTGAAGAGGCAATAATACAAATGCAAAAATATTTTAGTTATTTTACTTTTGCTTCTATGAACATGTCCAAAAGCAGTTGAGGAGTCAAGCACGTCTGTAAGACTATACGGGTTCCAAGCTTAATAAACACTCCTCAATGAGTAATGTTAAGCATCCTTATTACTTCTTACCCCTATCTATTAGGTTAAATGTGCACTAGAACCTACTAGAATATAACTGAACCCAAGGCAACTCTTTTCCTAGCTATTCGAAGTTTTCATTTTATGCACAAAGTTTTCTTACATGAGATGTCAAAGGAAATAAGCACAAAATACAAGGAATGTGTAGCACAATTAATCAAGTAATAAGCAAGAAACTCTTCTACGCATGGTGACACTGTTGTTGTCTAATTAAACATTCTAACTATTTCAAGTTACACAAGTTTAGGATCTCTAATTCCTACTATCGAGTGTAACTTAGAAGTACAACCTTATATGTTACAAAATATTAAGACTAGCTAGGTCCTAATATGATTAAATCAATGTCATCTATGTAAGTTAAATAGAAATATGACCTATATAATGAATTTAGATATTCTATACTAAGAGCTGATCAAGATATACTAAACTAGGGATTATGATTTTTAACACCACGAGTTGGAGTTAAGCATATAATCCAAAAGGTAAAGTCTAAGGGTCTAAGGTTTCAATTCTAAGTGAACTAATAATTAAGATAAATCTTATTAAGCAAAGTTAAGCTTAATAGGATGATTTTCTTATTCTTAATCTAGAGTTAAAAGATAAAATAATCAAAATCAAAGTATGAAAATCTAGAAACTAATAAAATTAAGGATTCATTTATTGAATAACCCCATTATTCAATGAATAAAATCTAATCTAATATATATTCTTATTCCTAAGGAACAAATCTTAAGGTGAAGTGAGGATTCCTAATGAGCTCTTAATGAAAAGACTTAAAGAAATTCTAAGAGTTGATTGAAATTATTTAAATTTGCTATTTTTATTTAATTAAGGAAGTTAAAAATGGATTTTAGCTAAGTAAGACATATTAATCTTACTTATGGATTTTTAAGCCTTTATGGGGGATTTTAGACAATTATTCAAATTATGAAATTTATGACATAAATTGATCCTAAATTAGTTTTATTACTGATTTTAATGATCTAATAGATATTTTAGGGGTTAAGGACACTTAACCTAAATTTTGAGCAAAATGATAATTTTGCCCCTACTTAAGGTCCAAAAAGCTACTTTTTAATTTAAGACTCCAAATTGGAATTTCTTACTGTCAAATGATTCCTTACTATATAACATGAAAATAGATAGTAAGTACACCAAATTTGAACACGAAATGAATCATATGGTCCAAATTAAGGATTTTGACCTAAGGGACATTTTAGTAATTTGCACCTAATGAAATCTAAATTTTTATGCAATTTATTGTTAGTTGCTGTTCAAAAATTCTATAGAGTTCAAGAACACTAATTTCTGAGGTTAAATGGCTAAGTTATGAGCTTTTCAAGTCTAAGGGCAATTATGGAATTTTCTAAGGTTAAGAGGGGTCAAAAACCTAACTTTTGTATTTGGTGTCCAAATTCAGTAAACTTAGTATCTATAGCTTCCCTATATCACATTGATTACTTTAATTGGGAGTAGACCCAAATTGAACCTCAATTGGTCAAGTTATGACTTAACTAGAGCGAGGGGTATTTTAGTTAACTTAGCATTTTTAAAATTCAAAACCTAAATTTTATTTCAGTTTACTATTGGTATTGAAATTCTAAGCTAGCTAGTACTTTGAATTTCTTGATTTGGAGTCTAAATGACTAAGATATGACCTAACCAATTTCTAGAATTTTAAGGGTCATTAGTGAGGGTACTCAAAAGTTATTAGTCAAACTAATTAACCAATGGTAAAACTAATACTATCAAAGTGATCTTGAGGTTTTCTTGATTACTTTAACACCCATATTAGCTAGGCTTGAGTCACTAGGTATAAAGTTATGAGGGTTTGAAGTTTTGGTACAAGTGAGAGGATGTCCTAAAATAACACTATATTATTTAGGCACCCTATGGGAAATATGATATTACCAGGCTATTCCTCTCATTTTTCAAATTAAAATAAGATATCATTTTAACATATTTAGAGCAATGGATTAAAATTTATGCATGCCTAAAGTTTTTATATTAGATTTAATTTAATTAATCTAATCAAATTAATACTAAATGCTTTAATTTAAACTAATAGTATTAATTAATTTAATTTATTTATTTCTGCATGCAATTATGGCAGGTGACGGCAGCGGGCTCCATTAAAGACACGCGACAGCTTCTGGTTTGCTGAGCAGAGCAGCGTGGGACCCGCTGGTATGGCGGCAGAGGGACACGGGGCCGACACTAGACACACGGCAGCACCACAGAGGGCACGGAGACTATAGTGGGACCCACGTGCTGGCATGGTAGCCCATCGGGGTCAGTCGAAGTGATGGCAGGCCCCACGTTGCGACAGTAGTGCAGAAGGTGGGACTCACAGCCACGCGACGCCTCTAGCGTGCGCAAAGATGCGGTGCAGGACCCACCACTTAAACACGTGGACCCGGGCGGTCTCGGGTCGGGTCCGGGTCAACCCGACCCGAATTCTTCATCTTCCTTCCCCGACACACGCACTGCGATAACTCCCGCTAGGGCATGCAAAAACGGAGGCCCAACGACGGCGGAGGCACTGGCCCGCATGGTCGATGGTAGGGAGCGATGAGGGCTTGTCGACGCTGGTTGAGTTGCAATCGAAGGTGGTCAGACGAGCTAGGAAACCCTAACCCTAGACTACTATCCATGGGATGGGCTGTGACTAACGGTAAGTACTACAGACGATTGAGCAAATTAGCTCGATCGAGCCGAAGAATCCCCAATCAGACGCTAAGCTAATGTAATCCAAGTAATGAAATAACTATGTGAAATGGATTCTAAGTAATCGCATAGAGGAAATGGTGGGATCAGGAGTACCTCAATGGATGGTCGAGTGTTAGGGTTTGCAGCAAACGGGGGTCCAGGCCTCCTTGATGACTACTAGGGCTCGAATGGGGCATTTGAGGCGATAAGAGCTGGTTAACGGAGCCCTGACGGATCCACCAAGGTGTCCCCGAGTGCTGGCTGGCTGACCACAGCGGCATCCATTCGTGAGGTGCCAAGCGGAGCACTCGCGGAAAGCTCGAGGAAGATGAGTTGTATGCATTTGATCGGCTAATCGAACGGCTATGGTTCACCGTTAGATTGGACGATGAAAGAGGTGACAGTGTCTACTTGTTTAATGGCGTTGTTATTTAAATATTTAAATAATAGTTTAAAATTCAATTTGTTAGTTAAATTTAAATATTTAAATGGTTCTCAAAAATTCCCAAACATTCACCTCTAGCTAATTGAGAGGTGACGAACGCAACGGCGAGGTCAGATTTTTGATTCGATGAGTATTTTATTTCCCCAATTTTTGGGATATTTAAATATTGTTAAAATATTCGACAAAATTTTAATGACTTCCGATTGCCACCCAAACATCACCCATAACTAATTTGGGGGCAATGAGGGCAATGGTGAAGTCTGATTTTTGATCTGGAGCCAAAATAATTGGGTTAATTTCCAAGGTTCCTAGATATTTCCAAAAATCAGAGTTTGATCCATTTGACCCCTGATTTGGACTAGGTCTTAGTGATGAACTCCTAATGACTTAATTAGTACACTAGGACTGAGATTAGGACATGAATTAGTCCTAATTAGCTTGGGTAACAACTTGAGTTGTTACATCACTGTTGGTAAGAAATGTAAGAAACCTTAGATCGTGGACTCAAAAGCATCTGATCATATGACTGGAGATGTGACAATTTTTGATACATATAGCTCATGCCAAAATAATTTAGCAGTCTGAGTAGCAGATGGCTCACTATCAAAGGTTGCTGGTATAGGTTCAGTTGTACTATCAAAGGATCCTACTCTCAACTTTATTCTCCTTATTCCTAACTTAGACTGTAATCTATTGTCAATTAGTAAACTCACTAAGGAAAAGCTGTGTATTACTAATTTTTCCTCCACTAATTGTGAATTTTAGGATTTGGATTCGGGGAAGACAATTGGCAATGCTGAGAATTGCTCTGGACTCTACATCCTTAAGGAGAACCACGATCCACAATAATAACTCAAATGGTAGTTGGTAATAATTATTTTCAGTTTCATATCAAAATAACGATAGTCCAATAATGTTGTGGTATTATCACTTAGGTCATCCCAATATTATGTATCTCAAGCATTTATTTTTTTCATTATTTAACAAAAATCCAAAATTCTTTGAGTGTGAAATCTGTCAATTTTCAAAATAAGTCTTGTCTCATTTTCCCATTCAACCCTATAAAGAGTCTAGTCCATTCTCAATAATTCATAGCGATATCTGGGGTCCTTTAAGAATAAAAAATGTAATTGGTACTAGGTGGTTTGTCTCATTCATAAATGATCACACTAGATTAACTTGGGTATTCCTCATGAAAGAAAAATCTGAAACGAGTCAAATTTTCAAAAATTTTAAAAATATGATTCAGGCCCAATTCCAATCAAAAATACAAATTCTAAGATCTGATAATGCTAGGGATTATTTCAACTCCATTCTAGGATAATTTATAGCACAAGAAGGCATAGTTCACGTAATTTCATATGTTGATACCCCACAACAAAATGGAACTGCTGAAAGGAAAAATAGGCATTTGTTAGAGGTGGTTAGATCACTAATGTTCTCCATAAATGTTCTAAAATTATGCTGGGGGAAGCTATCCTTATAGCAGCCTACCTCATCAATAGGATACCATCTAGGGTACTAAAATTCCAAACACCTTGTCAAACACTCCTAAAATCCTTTCCGACTACTCGTCTCATCTCCACCGTCCCACTCAAAATTTTTAGGTGCTCTGTCTTTGTTCATATTAATCAACAACATAGAAGTAAAGTTGATCCTAGGTCACTCAAATGCATCTTTCTTGGGTATTCTTCAAATCAAAAAGGGTATAAGTGTTACTCTCTGGTCACAAGAAAATTCTACAATTCAATGGATGTCACCTTTTTTGAAACCCAGCCTTACCATCCCAAATATGATATTCAGGGGGAGAATTCTATTTAGGAATATCATTTTTGGGATCTTGAGTCATTTAGTGAGTCACACATCACCACTGAAAATCACATTTCTCCAGATTCATTTAATCAGCCCGAACCTATACCCATTACCATGGAAAATCACATTTCTCCTGATTCATTTAATTAGCATGAACCCATTGTTGACTTGTGGATAAGGAGCACATCCAAGAAAAAACAGAGGAAGGAGCATTTTCTCAACAAACCCATGAGGCTGAACTAGGTCCTAATCCAATCAAACTTCTAGGTACCCAATGCTCCTGATGGTACTATTGATTTCAAGTTAGAAAATGATATTCTTAATATGCCATAGCTTGGAGAAAAGGAATTAGATCGTGCACTCAGCATCCCATTAGAATTTTTATTTCTTATGATAAGCTATCACCTACTTTTCATGCATTCACTTTTAGCATCACAGAGATACAACTTCCTCGAACTATTCAGGAAGCTTTCAAGTATCCTAAGTGGAAGGCAATAGTCGATGAGGAAGTTCGGGCGATGGAAAAGAATGGTACATGGGAAATTACTGACCTCCCAAGAGGTAAGAAACCAGTTGGGTGTAAGTGGATTTTCACAATAAAGTACAAGGCATATGGTAATGTGGGTAGGTATAAGGCTCGGTTGGTCACCAAAGAATTCACCCAATCCTATGGCATTGACTATCAATAAACTTTTGCTCCAATTGCCAAGCTCAATACTGTTCGTATACTTTTATCCTTGGCAACTAATCTCGATTTGTCACTTCACCAACTTAATGTGAAAAATGCCTTCCTCAATGGTGATTTAGAGGAAGAAGTTTATATGGACATTTTTGCTGGACTTGAGATGTAAAGCGTCACTATTAGATTAAATATAATAATCTAATAATGAGTGTTACAGTAGTATTTAATATTAAGTTTGGTGATTCTAACTCATTATTAGATACTACCTTATTTTGTAAGGATCTATGGGTGGAAGAAAATTCAATTATTATAACTCAAACATTCATCATTTATATTATGAAATATCAAACAACATGAAAGAATAGTTTACACCCAACACAAAATATTTTTAATTTACAAATGTTCATAAGTAAAGTTGATTCTCACATAATTAAACAAAAGTAAATGATCTTCTCCTAATTATTGCTCAGCTTCCTCTTTAACTGCAGGTCCTAATCCTTGCTCCTGATCTACCATATTTTGGTTTTTAAATACGGTAGGGCACAGCAAAAAAAAAAAAGTGGTTAGACTTTAAAAGTCTAAGTACATTTTAAAAGTAAGCTAAACACTAATTAAGCGGATATCACATTAGATATTTACAATTTAGAGAATAAGCAGTGCAATAAGCATGAAAATAGTAAGGAGGGTATGTAAAAAAAATTTCTTACAGAGCTAGAGTATTTTTTTTTTTCCAATCCTGCAACAATTAAGTTAGTATAGCATTTGAAATATTTGCAAAATAAAGGGAAATATGAATATGTTCAATTGATATTGTATGCTAAGTAAGAAAAATAGAGTAATAAAAGAAATTGTATTTTTAAATAAAATCTTACACTGTATAAATTTTTGAAAGATTTAATCATGGTAAATCATTTCAATATAAAGACTGAATATATCATTCACAATCAATGAGATTGTGAAAAATACAATTTATAATTTATTTATCTTGTAATTTTGTTATGTGGGCGTAGAACAAGAGAGGAGTTGAGTACATCTACTCAACTTATCTGTAAATGGGGTCAAAAACAAATACACGCATTCCCCCTCAAAGGAATTATGTGATCTCCAAATACTCCAATAGCCTTGTCCAGGCAAATGACAGCTGTACTAAATATCCTTCATATAGACCTCTCTGAAATATTTTATAAAATGTTTATTATATGCACAAAAATCTTATTGTATGAACCAAGGTTTTAAGCTCAATACGTTGCAGCGCAAGAATTTATCAAAGAATTGTAAACTGTGTGATATCCATTATTTTCTATCCTAATGATTTATGGCTAATCTTAGGAAAATGAATATTCTCCCGTCTTTTAATAATAAAATTCATAATTCATAATTTATGGGAACTAGAGTCGGTTGCATAACTTCTTACAAGTCATGCCTTCCTTACTCTATCTCAAGACTTGTAAATATGTTTCATTTTCTTAATAGTAGTATTCTTCTAAAGTGTTGTTCAATCAAAAGTCTTAACTAATAGGAAATTTTGAACAACTGAATTAAAGCATCTGAATATCTTGCTCTTTTTAATTATGAGTTCTCATTAATTACTTTGAGATTATAAAATGTATTGAATTTCTAACATTTAAAATTCTGATGTCTTATCAGATAGTGGTATAGCACAAATGTATTTCTACCTACAGCATCAAAAATTACAAATAGTGGTACATTTGGTTTCAAGACATTGAATCTCTACACACTCAAAAGATTGCATATCATTATCCTAGAACAAAATTATAAAGATTTATAAAATTGTGAAATGTTATATAAAAAGTGATAAAACCCAATAACTATTGATAGTCAAATATTCAAGTCCTACATTTGGCTCATTGAGATTTACTTTATATAAAAAAATAAGAATATCAAAAGTGATACTATATATGCACATGTTCTAACCACCAGTGTGGAAATATAGTAATATGACTTGAAAATACTCAAACTCAGCATGCAGTTATAGGAGCATCATTAAACATTCATGTGGAACATGATCATCCTAGTAACATTGAGAGATGACAAATTTTCTATCCGCATTATCAATTTATTGAGAAGTTTATGGACAAGTGTATAAATTTGTATTCATCTTTCAATTTAAGTGAATAATTTATTGCTTGCTTTTCAACTTAAGGATTAAAATTAGAGCTCATGCTAATAAAAAAAAAATTAAATTATAGTGTATGATTTAAGCTTCCATTTATCTCCAAAAGCAATCATTAAACAAAGCAAATATTATCATGTTTATTCTTTCTGAACACCTTTCGGAATAAGACAATAAATATTATAATTTTGAACTGCCATGCTTGACATAATAGAATCTAGCTAATGAATTGCAAATTTGCGATTGAAGTAAGG
Organism: Gastrodia elata; assembly: GCA_016760335.1. Taxonomy (NCBI): domain Eukaryota; kingdom Viridiplantae; phylum Streptophyta; class Magnoliopsida; order Asparagales; family Orchidaceae; genus Gastrodia; species Gastrodia elata. Next base: position 9,729,287 of record CM028685.1, on the reverse strand, counting down.
CTTCGCATTATGAAGTTTTAGGAATAAGCCTTCTATCAGCATCTTTACTGTTACAATAATGTATTTTTCCTAATACTCAGAAAAGTTAGAAGAGTAATAATTTGAACTATTTTCAGATATGAAAAAAAGTACTAAAAACTTAATAGAATTCATTAACAAACACAAATTATCCTCCTAAAACATAGCTACATATGCTATCCTGCACGCATGTTAGCTTCTGAACAAACAAAATGTCAGCATCTATACTTAATATGTATGAATGAAATTTCATTTTTTGTACTGTATGTGTAATGGTTTACAGCTGTCGTGCAGATAAAATATTAGATTCCATATATCCGAATGAAATTACAAGCTCTCAAAATGAGGTGCAAGAACTTCTAAGGTTATCCTCTAAGTTATACAGCAAAGCTAGTAGGACAAAATAAAATAATGCTAAACTGATATTCTATGCAACTTTACAGTTACATTATAGTTACCTTAGTTTAATGGTAGAAAAGGACAAACAAATCTTTAGGTGGCAATGAGTACCTTTTAAATGAGAGAACTTAAAATGAAAGAAGATCTAATTCATTTTCAAATAAACTAAACAGTAAGTCATTATCCAGCAAGACTTGAGTTTTGGACATAAAATTATAGCCTACTTATGAAAATATTCATCTAGAGATTAAGAAATGTTCAACAGAAAAATTATTGAAGAATTTACTTAAGCAACTCCTAAATGCATCTTACCGTGCACCAATTTATTTAAAAATTATAATAAAAGGCTGCACAAAACATTGTATCATATGAAACAATAATTCTTTTAGCAAATTGGGTTGCGTACAAAATAAAATACTGAAACTACAAATCTATTATCAGGTATAATAGAAAAAAATTCAGGATTCGTAGATCATATAATTACATATAAAAACCTAAGGATTAAGCTAGTTTGTTAACGAGGTGGAATAGATTTCTGGATGCTCTAGAGGCTATCACCAATGATCGTGTTGTATAAAATTCAGAAAGGACATATGCTTGTGGATAGTGAAGCATTGATGGCCACAAGGATGTAACCCTATACCGCATGAGGTGATGAATGCTGCAACTCTCCTATATCTAATATTCATTTTTTTGTGCTATGAGAGTGTTACTAGTAATTAAGAATGCAATAAGAGAAATCTTAAATACGATGAACTGCTGCCAGTATATAGCCATGGAAACAAATAGCAAGTGTTAATTAGCTTGGATGGTGAAGACTTTGAAAGTTTCCATCTATATATCAAAAATAAAAACAAATATTATTTAATTTATTATGACAATACCAATGTCTCCATTACTTATATGCCTTGCGAATAGTTACCATCATGGTTAATGCTTCTCAATGAATACCCACCGTGTTGTTAAATCGTCAGCAAAACTTAAATAATGAACTTTACATTTGGGTCCAAAAAGGATAATTGCAAACTTTTTATGAATACATATATTATTTCAGGAACTGTATATTTGTTGACAACGTAGTTGTGTAATAATACTTTTCTTCATTTCTTACAGAAACTAATATTGCATGCAATGATGATAAAAATAAATGGCAGCAAAAGAGTTCAAAATATTAATTTTGATCTTGTCTATTAAGGCAAGGATTTGCTTAATAATTCAATATGGAATTTGAATCTCATCTCATCATGAATGTAGTAGTTGAAGGATTAACAATTGAGCTATAATCTAAATACATATAGAAGAAAATTTTTATTTCTCAAAGGAATGGGTAACTAATATTCCAAAATCATAAAATAGATCAAATGAAATTTGGTAGACATCTAATCCCATTCAAGCCAGTCAATAAAGTTTAAATAAATTCATAAGACAAAAATGTTTAGACTTACAATATAAGATATCACTTTATCACATCTTGCTCTTAATATGATAAAAGTGTGAATACCTCATATGCTATATGATAACTTAAACATAAGCATATAGAATTTAAATCACTAAATTACTTCAGTATGAATAAAATAGAAGTTATCAAAAATAAACAGTAAGTAAGTGAAAATAAAGTCAGTTAAAATCATAATAAAGAGAAATTTTGGAGAATTTATAATGATGGTATCCTTCCCATTTTATCAAATATAATTTTTGCGCATTAATGATTATTATAAGTTATCACATCTTAACTAATATAAGAAACAACAGCAGGAAACTATAATGGATGGTTGGCCTTATAGAACATTAATGATATCTAATGAAATATTAATAAATTATCACATAAGAGGCAATACTTGCTATTTCTTCATTGATTTAGCAGTTTGAATAGATTAAAAAAAATATTAAGGCAGCATAATTGACATACTATACTTTAAAGCACATTAATAGTAAAAATTTTCATTACAGCAATTTCAACATTAGTGAAACTTAATCAAGCTTGGCTTATTTACAGCTTAAGTCATTTCAATTTCAACAATCCAATCATTTTCTTTCAATTTCATCTCACATTGTCTACAGATATTTAGTTATTGATATAACTATAACATATTTGCATTGAAGGCATAAGCAATTAGTTAGAAACAAGTCCTAGAAGCATCATTTTCGGTTCATATATGCATCCGATTTTCATGAAGAATATATTAGTAAGAAAAATCAGACTAGTAAGTTTGTTGAGTTTGAATGAAAAAAAAAATAGGCAATCCCGTTTAGCATAAATTGAACATCATACTCGTTTTGCTTTTATTTTGATTTGATTAAGCAGCACATCTGCCTTTAGTATTTATACACAACTTGCTCAGGTTCCAATTCAAAGTTTGAAAAACATAAATCTAGTATTGTGAACTTCGGCAGATATATCATTTGGTCGTATAAGTAAGAAAAATAAGCCCCGCAAAACTCTCAATGCTCTTAAATGTAATAATTTCATTTTCACAATTAAATGGAGTGAATATGAGTTATTCACAGCAAGGTCCCTCCTAAGTAGACTAAAAAAAACATTATGTTACCCTACAATATAACCCCCTGTTGATGTATGCAAGCAGTATAAATTTCCTTCCAACAATCGGGATTGCCACATAGAAATACACACTTTCGAGAACATGGAGCATAGTTGCACTTGCTAAAAAAAAATCTCAAACTCTTAATTTTCAGATTGTATAATGGATACAGCAAAAAGAGGTACTATTTTAAAGAGAGAATATATGAATTCAATATTTGATAAACAATGATAAACATATGAATACTCATTTACAACAATTTTTTGAAAGTTGTGCTTTAGTAAAACTCTCCTTTATTTGATTTCTATTTTTTTTCTTTTTTTAGAGAGCTACTTTATATATACTTTTTTCAAAAAGCAACCCTCAAAACAAATCTCCCACCAGAATCTTGATTATCCATTGATCACTGTCATCTAATGTTAATGTTGTGTTTAACAATATAAAAATAGAGTATTTAAGTAGTAACAACCATTACTTTCTCTGTAATAGTATTCTTAAAACTATTGTAACTGCCACAGACTTAAAGTCTTAAAGATAATGTAAAGGTATTAGTCTCAAAGATAAAAGTACTTAATCAAAGGATTGCACAAATTTAGCTTTAATAGAATCCCCGTTTGCAAAATTTTAGATTAACATTTATCATTTGCAGGCTATAGCGAGAAGGAGAATCTGGTGGTGTACCTTAACACTGTCCTAAGGATCGAGAGATTACTGCTTGGATTCGCTCCTTTTCGTTTTGTGCTGAGAGGGTAAAGGTCGCATTTGATAAAGAAGAAAAGTGGTATGGGTTTGATTGGGATAAGCGGTGGTTTGATCCTTGCCAAAGCCTCCCATTGGCGAGGGCGGCAGTGCGAGCCACGCGTCGCTCTTCTAGTTTCGAAGGAGAAGGCGGTCTCTCGATGAGGATAGGAACTGGGGAGGGGGTCAGTCGCGTGAAGATAATTAGGTTAGAGAGGATGAAATGAAAAAATGAAATTATGTATATATACATATATATATATATATAAATAATATATTATTTGATTAATTTAGAAATCATTATTTAATTAGAATTATATGATTATCTGTTTTTAAAGAAAATTTTGAAAAATTGCTTTTTAGCTCTTGGGAGTGACGGACTCAAAAATGCAATCAAAATTTTAATTTGAGGTCAAATTAATTTTCTCATTTTCTTGATTAAATATTTATCTAAAATTAAAGTTTTTCTTATTTGATTTCAAACTGAACCTAAACTTGTGGACTTGCTTTTAATGATTAGTTAAGGTCTAATAGAAGAGATTTGAAGTAATTAGGATATAAAATGGTGATTAACAACCTTGGGTTGTTACATGAGACAACATTAAATTTCAACTAGGTTTGTAGACTCCGAAAATCCTTGTATGATCTCTGACAATCTCTCAAGGCCTGGTTTGAACAGTTCACTAAGATAATGAAAGGGTACGGATTCGTTCAATGTTAAACCGATCACACATTATTTGTGAAACACTTCCCAGAAGGGAAGCTGACAATTATCATTGTATATGTGGACGACATAGTTTTGATAGGTAATTATGAAGAGAAAATTGACTTACTAAAAAAATTACTAACAAAGGAATTTGAGATCAAGAATCTTGGAAACCTCAAGTACTTTCTTGGAATGAAGATTGCTAGGTCAAAGAAAGGAATAGGATTCTCACAATGCAAATACGTTCTGGACTTATTAAATGAAACAAGAATGCTAGGATGCAAGCCGGTAGAAACACCTATGGATACAATTGTTAAACTAGAAGAAAGTGATGGAAGTGCACCAGTTGATATAGGAAGATATCAATGTCTTGTGGGGAAACTCATCTATCTTTCTCATACAAGGCTAGACATCTACTTCTCCATTAGTGTGGTAAGTCAATTCATGAATAATCCAACTGAAAAACACATGACCGCTGTGACCAGAATATTGAGGTACCTCAAAATAACACCGGGAAAGGGTCTCTTCTTACAAAAATGACAAAGAAAGAGATTGAGATTTTTTCAGATGCAGATTGGGCAGGTTCAGTGACTGATCGAAAATCAACTTTAGGTTATTGTTCATTTGTCTATGGGAACTTGGTTACATGGTGAAGCAAGAAATAGTCAGTGGTAGCTAGTAGCAGTGCTGAGGCAGAATTTCGTGATATGGCACAAGGTTTTTGTGAGAAAATCTAGTTAAACAGGCTATTAGAAGAATTACGGGATCCATTGAAGCAAGAAATAGTCAGTGGTAGCCAGTAGCAGTGCTGAGGCAGAATTCATGCTATGGCACAAGGTTTCTGTGAGAAAATCTGGTTAAACAGGCTGTTAGAAGAATTACGGGATCCATTGAAGCATCCCATGGTGTTATACTGCGACAATCAAGCTGCCATCAGTATCGCTAACAATTCGGTTCATCATGATCGAACTAAGCACGTGGAGATAGATCGACACTTTATCAAGAAAAAGTTTGAAGAAGGAGTTTTTAAAGTCAGCTAGACTCTGACAAACTATCAAATGGCTGACATTCTCACAAAAGCTCTTGCTCGAGTTAACTTCGAAGATCTCACAGAAAAACTTGGAATAATCAATATCTACAATGCGGCTTGAGGGGGAGTGTTGGAAATCAAGCCTTTATTATAATTGATTTATTATTTAGTTCCCTAAATTAGCATAATATACAGCCTTTATTTTAATTGATTTACTATTTATTAAATTAGTATAATATATAGCCTATATTATAATTGATTTACTATTTACTAAATTAGTATAATATATAACCTTTATTATAATTGATTTACTATTTACTAAATTAGTATAATATACAACATTTATTATAATTGATTTAGGAGTAATTATAACAAGGTATTTTATTCACTTTCCATATAAGAGAAATTCTATCCTAGGATAATGCACCATTCCAAAATTATCTCATATTTGTAGGCTATTTATTTATATTTTCTTTCATTGTAGAAATTATCACAGAATAATTTGAGTCTGCGTTCATTCATATTTTGTCTTCAAATTTCTACACCATATGTCTAACATAACACTCCCCAATCTATTCCAACTGATCACAACAAGTCAGTGTAATCTTAGTCGATAGAAAATATACCGAATCACTATTTTGGTCATTCAAACATACATAAAAAAGAGAGTATTTAGTAGCTAAAATACATTGTTCCTTGAAGGCAATAATATGGACTATGATCTATATTACTCTAGACCATTTGCACTTGCGTGTTTACGCAGATACACAATTTTATATTTGTCAGTATTCATTCATGAAATAAAGCAAATGAAGAGAAGAAAAAACCAAAGCTCTATGGAGTTTTTTCTTGGATAGAGGTTTGATATTCTTGCTAGTTGCAATTTGCCAACCAATAGAGCTCTTAGGAGAGGATTGGATAAATCGATGATCCTCTAGGATTAGGATTGAGCATTGGGCCAAATTGAAGTGGGTAATTGGAGGAGGAGGGGGGCATTGAGATTGGGAGAGCTAGATGGAGGGCTTATTTTGAAAGAGAGGTTTTGGGCCTATGGCTCATGAGTTGAAGAGGGAGGATTATGCGCTGGCGCAATTGACATAGATGGTAAGCGGAGAATTGTGAAGGACTATGGCTGAGATTTTGTGATGATGTTGGAGGATAAGTGGTCCTAAACTGGTTGAGAGAGGCTCCTCTCCTTACCTACTTGTCGTGAGATCTGCCTCTTCTGGGTACAACTTGGAAGGAGCAAGAGCCAAGCGCATAATGGAAGTTGGAGCATGAATCACAAGTATTGAATTTTCATTCATATTTTACTTTTTGAGATATATCACAGTCATTGATTACCAAGTCAATTGAATTTGAAAAAAAAGGTGTAGACCTCAATGCACACAAGCAAAAGTGAGTCTTTGTCTAGAAATGGTAAGGGAGTCGGGCATTAAAGGGTGGCCTATTTTACTATAGATTTTTGAAATGTCTTATCTGTCCAGAGAACAAGCGGTAAGCTTGGAAATCTAATCCAGATGGGACGAGAGTCGAAAGTGATTTTTCTTGGCGAGAAGGATTCCATTTGCATATAAGAAAAGGGCAACCAAAAAAGGACTAGTGTCCTTCTTCCAAAACTAGATCATAATCTTTCATACATGATAATCGTAGAATATAGTATCCACTAGAAATTAGATCTAGATTATCTTTGAGCTTCCACACATTCTTCATGGTGAAAAAAAGGGCTAGGTAAAAGTGTTTTTATCCATAGTAAACCTAATAAGGTAGGAATCCTATAATTAAGCTCTGGTTTCGGTCCTCTTGGTTGAAATGAAAGCCAGAATGAGTAGTTGTCTCCACTGCCCTCATGGAAATAAGGAAAAATTTTGATAACATTACATTAATCCTCTCTAGTAATTATTGCTTAGCTTCATAGTAAATACACTTAATTAAGTGATTATTATACTCATAATTATAATGATAGGAGCCACGTTGACAGGACGTTTTCTGCGAAGATCCAATCAATTCTTGCTTTTTCTGTTATCGACAGAACATTCTGTTCCACTTGCAGCCGTAAAAACAGTGCAGTTTTTTCTCTCCCATATTCCCCTTACAGATTTTCCTATCTCTCTTCTCACGAAATTAGGGTTCGTCGCGTCTTATTCTTCTTTGATCTCTAATGTAATTAAACATCTCGTTGAATTCTTCTGATCATATTCCATGGCGTAGTTGGAATTTTGATGTTGCTCGATGGATTAGATTAATTCTACTGTTGGGTTCTGTTATATTAATCTGAATTTTGAATTGAAGGGGTTTGAATCTTTAGCTTTTAAATGGGTTTTTTTAGCTCGGATTCGGCTGATTCTAGCATAACCCATTCCTTTGATTCTCCCGTTAGTGGCGGTGGACTCAGGTACGATGCTTCTCAAATTTGCTTCATTTTCTATATTTTTTTCGCTGAAGCAAGATTGTTGTTTCCGTGGGCTGATTGTGACGGGAGTGCAAAAAGTTCTGATGGAATTAACTTTACATGTAGGAATTAGGAGATTCTAATGGGCTGCCATTGTTTAGATGTCAATAGCTTTTTGTTTAATTATTTTCTAAAGCAATTTGTTGGGAATATTCTGTTTCCTAAATTTGCATGTTTTTCTTGCGATTATCTTGTTTTCCTTATCAGTCATAATGGAAAGTTTAGTTTCGGGTATGCAAGTTTTCGTGGAAAGAGGCCTTCAATGGAGGATTTCTATGATACCAGAATTGATGGAGTTGACGGCGAGATTGTTGGTCTATTCGGTGTTTTTGATGGTGAGATATCATATGCATCTCAAATCTTTGTAATTTGCATATATAGTACCTTAATTTTTATGCTTTCAAATCTGGCATCCAATCTTACTTATAATTAGACTTCATCCTGGTTAATGATTAAAAAAAGAGTTTAGAGGTTCTTATTTTGATTTAAATAATGAGACGAGGGTGCTTAATTTGTAAATATGAAGTTCAGACTCTAGGTATGTAAATTATAATTATGTGTTAATTATTGTTATCTTTACTATTAATGTTAGTGTGGCTTGCTGTATGTACTTGTTGAAATTTTGCTACATCTCTAGAATGTCCCCAGGGTTTTTTTTTTCGTGTTATTTCAAGTAATTTTATCTGACATTTTTCTGCAATTATGTGATAGATTTCAGAAACTATAAACGTACATTTATTTTATGGGTACTAATAGTTTCCTATTCTTACCAATAGGCCATGGTGGTGCTAGAGCAGCTGAGTATGTGAAACAGCACCTTTTCAGCAATTTGATCAAGCACCCGAAGTTTAATACTGATATCAAGTCAGCCATAGGTTTGCTTTTTAGTTTTATTATCATCATCTCATGCCACTATTTTTACTTGACTAATTGAATTGGCATTATTTCTATATTACTAATGCAATTTTGGAAACAAGGCGCCAAAAATCTGTGAATGGAATTAGGGGCCACATTTTTGGAAGCTGTAAATATTTTTTTTGTGTTTGTTCGCTTTTTGTGATCAGTTAATGCATGAGTTTTCCTTAGGTTACTAATCATTATATCCAATCAAAATAATAGCTGTAGTCATATATGGAGTTCAACGTTCAAACACTTATCATCTCACTTTTCTTGAGGTTTTGAAAGAGTTTTGTGCTGCATAGGAGAAGAAGTTCTTGTGTGATGCAATCTCTATGTTATGAGGTTCTTGAGTTCTTCTTCTTCATGCTTGTATGTACTTAAGATTTAGGTAGTGACTTGCAAGCACTCTTTTTACCTACTCTTTTAATTCTTGGGTTGTTCTACATTACTTGAGCCCTTTTTTAATTCCATCTCTAATCTTATCAATATCATCTGCAAATAACATGCACATCCTTTTGGATCCACTTAGTAACAATGTTTGTAAAATTTGAATAAAGTTTAAGATGCGGCATCTATTATCACATTGATGATTCATAATATCACATAGACCTTATGAGCTAATCTCATTACTCAAATCGTTTAATCCTTGAAGCTAATCCATTAACTTTCAATGACCTACATAATTAATAGAGTCAAATACATGCCTTCATGACAGTGAGAAGTTGCTATGAGAATTAAGGTGCCATAATTTTCAATAGGCGGACCTTACAATTTTTACTTTTGCAATAGTGATAATGGTATGTGGGAAAGATAGTCATAACAAATTTGAATGAGATACACTGATTATTGGACAAAATTGAAAGGCTTTTTTTCTTGGATCAATACTTTTTTAATCTCTGCAAAGTTAGTGAATACTTTTAGGAAGCTGGGGCAACGAACAATGACTGTTCTAGAGTACGAATAGTTTACTTGTATAACTTGATTTGTTCCTTCAATGAACTAGTATGAAGATTCTAAGATTTAGAACTTTTTGTATGGATTACAAATAATTTTAGTAGGTGCTTTCCAGATCTTTAGCACCTAATATCTGTTAGATTCTATGGATCATGCTGTTAATTTAGGGTTGGAGGTTAAAATTTGTAGAGAAACGACAAAGCAGGAAATGTAGATGTTTAAGTGTGAAGATTTTTAGAAAAATAACCTCTAAAAAGTCATGGAGTAAAGCCTAAAACAAATTTTTATTGCTCTATTTGGGAGATTAAATTATTGGGCTTTGTAACTTGCTAGTAGGTAAGCATATATGTTTTGATTCTAGTCATAGGATTAAGGTTTATCGTTATGGCAAGTAAAATCAATTTAGTTTGTAAAATCCACTAGATTCTAATTCAAGATATTTTCAACATAAGAATGAATATGTAAATTTGTAGAGGTTGACATTAGAAGTTTCTTGACAAGATAATCAATGTAGTATCATTCCTAGTCTTTCGTATTTCTACCTCAATTATAAGATAATGTTATCTTGCATCACATTCATTTATATCATATTAATTTCACTAAATGCATTAGTTTCTTAATTATATTAACATTTGTTTATTACTATACCTTCTAATTCATGCATAATTGTTACTTCGTGAGTTCAGGATTATGATACCATCATTAATGGCATACATGCGTGTCATATTTTATTTGTTTTCACTAGTTGAGTTTGATGTGGTTGTGCATAAATTAGTTCTTGGAATATTATACCATTATTCATTGTCGTAAACTGAATTTTAATGTGCGAAGTTCATTTCTTTCAAATTTGTGTGATAGAAATGTAGGTTTGAGTTTAGTGTTAGCACGTAAAGCTAAAAATTTTATAATGCATGGGTATATTTACTATTTAGCATGTGGCATATACTAGCTATTATAGCATTGTCTTGGATAACATTACTTAGTTTGAGAGTTAGATGATATATTTATTGAGGATTTGGTGGTTTGATGCTTATTCAGGAGATTAAGTTTTCTGTTGATTTTTTTTAATGTTTAGATCAATATCTAAAGTATTATATCACCTATCGAGAATTGAACATTAAGAGCTTAAGATTCTTGCATTGATTTACATGACAACAATTGATTACTTTCTAGCATTTCATTATGATGAGCACAAATTTTATTTGTGAAGAAGAAATAATGACTACATGAGATTATGCAATAGTTAGTGCTATATATGGTGATTATAAAGAACAATTAATCCTTATCTCATATTGATAATTTGTTCAACTAGGTAGTAGGAGCTTTTGTATTTTCTAAGGCTGACCTCCCTTTGAAAACTCTAAAAAAAGTAAATGATACATTAAAACTTTTTTAGCTTGTTATGAAAATTATAAAATTTTAGTGGTGGCATTTGGTTGACTAATAGCCAACTATATTTTATGAATATAATAAATTTTTTAATCTTAAATAGACTACTTTACCATTATTGAGGTATAAAGGAACATGATTAGTATGTCAGGATATCATTGAATTATCTTTAAGAGAATAAATTATATGTAAATATTTTTAAGTGTGAGTTTTGGCTTAAGATGTGGCTTTTTTAAGCTTATTGTCAACGATGGTGAAATTTTAATTGATTTCACTAAAATCAAGACAATAATTGATTTTCCTAGAGTGAGTGCAATTACTATGTTTCAATGTTTTGTTTTGTTAACTAGTTATTATAGGATATTTATTGAAGGATTGTTCATTATTTCTTTTCTATAGTTTAGATTAATTCAAAATATGCTATGTTTATGCGGATGAGTTTTGTAAGCAAAGTTTAAGAAGCTTAGTGTTGGCTCTTATAGGAATGATGAATTCTAGATCTACAATGATGCTTCATTTTAAGGCTTAAGTTATGATTGGATGCACATATAGAGCAAAATGCTACTAATCTAGGTTACTCAAAGGTTCATAAGAAGAATTATTCAATTTATGGTGGGTTATTCACTATTATTTTTGCTTTTAATATTTGGAGGAATATGAACTTTGGTGTAAAAATTTCATTAACTATAAGAATTTGAATTTACTTTCACTGGAAATAAACTTATGATAACATTATTGGATTTAGGTGATAAAGAGCTATGATTAATGGTTTCAGTACCACCTAAGGAAAACAAATACGATCATTGGCACTTTAAGCCATAAGTTCTCTACTTGTGTTTTTTGGATGAATTAACTAGCTTGTAAAATGGAGCATGTAAAATGGAGCAACCTCAGTTTAAAGTAACTCTTAGAAAAAATCTCACATTATATTGCATGATAGTCTATCTAAAATTCATTGATAAGATATGAGCAACTCAATTGGATGATGATAAATAGATTAAGCTTGGAGATTGAGTTTAAAATATAATACAACTTGATTTCAGTATAGGTTTTTTAGGTGCTTTAAAGTTACAAAATTAGCTGTCTTAGATCAATCGAACTTCAACAAGAGATATTTCAAAATGGGCACTCTTCATATTTAATTCATTTAGAAAGTATTAAAGGCCTTATGGAATTTTTAGGTGGTCTAGTTTCAAGCATGATGTAGATTTGGTCTTAGAATTTAGCATGTTCATTGTCATGAGCACACTTTATTTTGAAATATGAATAAGAAATGTACTGATAACTTAAAACACCTTTTAATAATTAAAATTTATGCTTTTTAATATGTAAGGGATTTCACAATCTGTCATTTAAGTAATTAATATCTCTATTGGTATTTTAATACATAGCCCAAACTATTCAACGAGTATATAAGATTTAAGAAGCAGCCTCTACATGCTCAAGGGGTGTTCCCATTGTGTTACTCTATCTTATTTTTGGCTTAAGTGGTAGCTCCCTTGACATGTTACCAAGTTCTCATTAAAACTTGGTGTAACACTCTAATATTATTCACACCAACCTAAACTCTTAACTATCAAGGTAATATTTGCTTTAATCTAGTAGATCCATGGATTGGTTCTTGTATGACAATTTCTCAAGAGATTACCAATCATAAGAGTGCTCCACTATGAGTGCACTTAGCTGTGAAATTCTCATGTCAACTTTTCCTTTATTATAAGTGGTGCATTTATATTTAAGAATTGTGCTTTTTATATTTAAAGAGTTTTTGAGCAATTACCAATATTTAAGTTGAAGGCTTTCATTCTTAAGCATAGATCTTGATTATAAACTTTAGCTAAAGCCATACCTTAATTAATTGAATTTGAGTTCAAGTTCTTGCTAAAATTTATGAGCTTGATTTAGCATGGGTTCATTGATTTCTTAAAGAGATAAATGATTTAAATTTATACAATTTGTGCAAGAATTTGATAACAAGAATGAAAATTTAAAAGTTAAGCTATTAAAAATTAATGAAAATGGAAAAAGGATAAGTTCTTAATAAACTTATATTTAATTTATTTTTATTTGTGATTACCTTAAATTATAAAATAATGTGACTCACTAGTTAATTAGCTAAGTAGGGGTTAACTCAAGCTGACTCATGAGCTCTTTTGTTGAGCTGAACTCGAAGGACACATGAGTTAGCTTGATTTGCACTTAATTCACCCCTAATATTTACATATGTATATATGCACGCATATGCATATACATACATATGTGTGTGTGTATATATATATATGTATATATATATGTATATATATATATATATATGTATATATATATATATATGTATATATATATATATATATATATATGTTGAAATTTAAAAACATCGCACAAGCAAAAGATTGTTTTACAGAGAAACCCTAAAGATTACATGAGTACAAAATAACAATTACAAAATTTCTTAATCTTACTCAATGTTCTTCATTAGTCAGAAACATAAGCCCAGAAGTGGTAAACTTTAATATATTGTATTATGCTTTGCTCTTAGAATGCTTTGGGTTTTGCTGGAATACTATAGCAGAAGACATGGAGTTGAACTTATAAGCAGACCTAATCATTTTGACCACCCCCAATTGTGGATGAAGGATCCATAAGCATGTCTGTGGTTATTGAAGGCATCACAATGGGTTTGATAGAAGGCAAACTGTGAGGGCCCGATGCCGGTTCGGTAGAAACCGTTCTGGCATTGGGTGACTACTCACCGCAGGATCATATCAAGCAATTTGAGAGAAAAAGAATGCGCATATAAAAGTGAATGCTATTTTTCATTTATCAAAAGTTCTTATTACAAGGTCCATCTTCGTACAAAACAAAAAAAATAAAATAAAATAAGCAATTCAGCGCCGTCGTCGATCTCTTGAAAATTAAGGTTCTTGTTTAACCTCTTCCAGGAGCACCTGACCTGGTATTGTACAGAAAATAATACTGGGATTTGCCAATAATTAGAGAATACTCTAAGTACAGCAGTACACAATAACAAATTACTTTACGAAAATGCATTTAACAGAGGTAAAAATGCAGGATAGGTAAGACAATCGCATAAAATAAGCAAGTAACCTTCTGCAACAAGTATTTATCACAAAATAAAAGTTACTGATGTCATTTTCCAGTAACTATCCCCGAATGTTACTGATGTTATTTTTTCAGTAACAATCCCGAATGTATTGATGTCATTTTCCAATAACAATCCCGAATATTGCTGATGTCATTTTTCCAGCAACAACCCCGAATGTTACTGATGTCATTTTTCCAGTAACAACCCCGAATGATATTACGTTGGTTCCGGACAACCAACCAAGCTTCAAAATAAAATTCGGCTCAAAACAAATATGCGAAGCAAAGTAGCAAAAAAAAAATGCAAGATGTAATGCAAGTCATATACTAGGTACCTTTAATCTTTAAGTTCAGCAGTTCAACACTCGAATGAATGACAGTTCGCTCAATCTGCATTTAAGTTCCCGATATTTTTAAGTTAGTTTTTTAATGATTTAGGAGTTTAATTTATTTTTTCATTCTGTTCTTCTTCTTCTGCCTTTGAAGTTTAATTGAATTAAGCTGCTGTTAAAGCAGTTGTTAAGGTGTCTTCATGATTATTATACTAATGTGTGACGAAAAAGTCAGAATAACCGACTGAATTGGCAAATAGAAAATAGTAGTCATTTTTAACACTTTGAATCGTTCTCATTATTAATTAATGAGGATAATTTTATTATGCATGACTAGCCATAAATTTTATAAAGAGAGTAACCAGATTAAGAGAAAGCGAATGTGTTCTTCAAATTTCTTTCCCTTACCTTAGATTTAGGGTTGCCGGAATACGAAGAGAAGTTGGACGGGTTGGCCGAAAGATGGCCGAGGGCTGGCAGAGGGCTGTCGGAGGTTGCTGGAGCCGCTGTGGGGACTGCCGGGGGCTGCTGGAAGCTGTCGGAGAGGGGGCTGGCTGGCTGAGGAGTAAGGTTTTTTGTCGGAGGCTGTTGCTGGCTGGGAGGCTTGCTGGAGGGGGCTGCCGGAGGCTGGCAGGGCTGAGGAGAGGCTGCCGGAAGCTGAAAAGAGGAAGATGGGGGCTGCTGGAAGGCTGGCCGGCTGCAGAACAAGGGGAGGGAGCTGGCTGAAAGGGCTGATCGTGGGGAAGAGAAGGGGGAGGGGGCTGCGCTTAAATAGGCGCAAGCAGTGGCGCCAAACGTGAGCCAAAACGGCGCCTGGTCTGGGCCTGGCACGCGCCAGGGGGCCTCTGGCGCGGAAGCTTCTCCCGCCAGAAGGCGGGAGTGGGGTCGGGGGAGACGTGGTCGGCCCTATGGGCCGACAGCCTGCGCCAAAATAACTTAAATTTAAAATCTTCGTCGTCCGACATCCGAATACAACGAAACTTGACACCGAGGTGTGCTACAACATGACGAACACCCTCGCGCCAATATTTTTTGATTCGGAGCAAAATTTTATTTTGTTTTAATTTTAGAGGTTTAAAACTTCGAAAATTTGCCATGATCAAATCGGAGCTCAAAATTCGATGAAATTTCTCGAGCAACTTTTAAATAATATACTTAACACGTCGACACTAAAAATGACGAATTCAGACACGTATTTCAATATTTTTGATTTTTAGAATTTAGAAATTTCAAAGGTAGAACGGGAGCTTCCGTCTTTCAGATTTTTTTTTCGAATTAGGGCTCTTTGATCTTTAAAGTTGTTTCTACCTATTGGTAGTTTTGTTTGCCCTAAAGTGAAATTCCCCGAGATCCTGATTCCTAAGGTGGGATTCTGACCTAATTTGCAAAACAACGACTTTGGGTCGTTACACAAACCAACCCTAATTAAAATTTATTTTTAACAAGTACTTTATTATTATTAATCTTTGACACCATAAGCTGGCTCTAGATTGGGGTAGCCAACCACCATCACCTACTAAGGAGTTTTGCAACAACATGCACCACAATCAAAAGCCTAAAATTTGGGCTCTTGAGGCTTCTTTTAACTTAGGGTGAAGTTAAAGCATGAATCAATGCCTTGGCCTATAGACTTACAAGTATCTTAGAACTTGTGCAAATTTTTGTCTCAATTCTTATCTATTACTAATGAATTCTTGAGTACCAATTTATACCTCAATAAGAAGGTTCATAGTGACAACGGAAATAACTTGAATTGATACAATATTCTAGTTAAGGGGCATTGGAGGGATCTTCTGAAGGTAATAGCTTTGAAAGAATAGGTGGAACACACCCAATGTAGGAAATAATGAGGATGCTTTGAGTGCATGTTCTTATGAAATCAATTTGGTGGTTGTGATAACAATACACACACACACACACATATATATATATATATACACACACGCACATATACATGCACATGCATACATATATAAATATATATATATATATAAATATATATATATATATATACACACATACATATATATACACACACACACACACATATATATATATATATATATATATATATACACACACATACATACATACATATATTTATATTTATGCATATATATATATATATATATTTATACACATACATGTAATATTTATATACACACACACATATATATATATATATATACATATATATATATATATATATATTTGAGAAAATTTGTTGGATTTTATATATTTCACCAAAAAATTATAACAAAAATAGATGGAAACCTTTGACAACATCAAAAAAAGAAATGGAAAAAGAAAAAATAGAAAAACTTAAAGAAATAAAAATAGTCTCCAACCTCCCCCAAAAAAGCTGAGCCAATGAAGACCCAACATCACCCATTAAACACTATGATCTCTAGAACATTTGAAAATAAAAATTTTAATCATGAACTTTTTAGCTAGGCTAAACACTGACTCTTGAGATAAGTATGTTAAAGCCTTTTATCTGCTATTTTTGAACATTTTTTTTTTCTTTCTTTATGGAGAATTTATCAAACTCTTCAAAAGTGTTATCCAATATCAAATCCTCATCAAATATCGATTCATTCTTCAATTTTGAATCAAACTTTGAAGCATTTACACCAATATGCGCAAATAACACAACAGTAAATCCACCCAAATCTTTTGGTTCAAATTCCTTCGACAAAGGATTAAGTATTGGTTGAAATCCAACATTATCTTCGTGAATTTCCACAATAGAGACCTCACCACAAAGATGTGAATCTAAATTAATGGTGCTAGAAGAAATGAAGGAGTGATGCCATTATAAAAGGATGGATCTAGATAATCCCACTCCCCTACATCCTCATTGGTCCATTTGCAATGCTCAATGAGATGGAGACTTCTAGATTCGATTCATCTTTTAGTATTAAGGGATCATTTTTGCACTTCCATCGAAATATCGAACACGATGCTTACATTTGCATGCTAATATTCTACTCCCACTAAGCTTTGATTCTCCACGACCGCTGATGATTTAAAAACAGTCTAGTCCCTCTCCACACACCCACTAGCTAACAGTTCTTTCGGCTTCTCAAAACGGTCGGTAGCTACGGTATCAATTGGGAGTGACTCTGTGTCACCCATTATTAGGCTAGATTTTGGAGCTTCTGTTTCAGCCATTTGCTGTGAAGGTTCGAATGAGAGGTTATTTTTTGGCACATAAACTATTTTCTTTCTCTTAGTATTATCTTTTGGGATGGGAGATATCACTACTTAGGTTGCTCTTTAAGATGTGGGTGTAGTTTAAAACACAATACCAAATCATGATCAATCAAACAATAATGAGAACAATATTTTAGAATGACTTCGAAAATACATTCTTGGAAATAACCCTCCTCTTTATCCCCTATCTAGATAGCAGGTTCAAATTTTTTCGTGAGATCAATTTCTACCAACACTCATGCTGCCGATGGCCTCACCAAGTTGGTGATAGCAGATCCTAATTTAAGAGGCTTCCCTAAGTAATATCCCAACGAAAATAGGATTGAGTTAGTGATTAAATGAACTTAAGCAACGATAAAATGATCAAGACTGGCACAATGGATGTTCATTTTTCGGATCAAAAGATGTGGTCTACTTCAGTAATTTCATATGAAAATTCTCAATGAAATAATAATCACAAGCAGACATCCTTGTGTAATCATTCTCATTTGAAAGTTTAATAAGGATAAGCCGGAAATTGGTTTTCCCTACGTTGAAAGATCCCAACAAAACCAAATAGCTGAGAAATGTTCTAATGGCAGCAGCATTGGTCTACCATTAGAGAATTTCCCCACTAAAGAATATTCAAATGGTTTCGCTGATTGCTGTATTTCGTCTTTAGAGAAGTAGAGCTGGTTTACCTCGAGACAACGCAATCAGTTTGTTGCCAATCAATTCCCTTGAGGCTGTGGCGTTAATTTTTGTCAACACTTCAATGAATGATTTGGGTGTTGAAGCTCCAACTTGACATACCGATTAGAGAGGTTGCCCATCTCGCTATTAGTTTGGGACATGCCAAGGCCAACAAGGACAACCAAAGTCCTAATATGAGATCGATGATGAAACAACCAGAGGAGAACACACACACACGCACACACACAAAGTGGCTTCAGTTTTCGACTATTTTTTTCTTATCTATCGATTTTTAATGATTCTAGCTATACTAAATCTCCGACTATAATTATTTCTCTACCCAGTAGCAATCATGCTAGTCCTTGTTCCATTGGCAACTCTTCTTGTGCCGCTCTTCTATCCTTGAGTGCACAATGGTGATGTATTAAAATTTTTGACCTTGACATAACTCATCCAATGGTCGTCTATATTAGGTGGTACGCAGCATGTCAAATGAGCTAGTTGGCAAGTAATCCAGGCAAGTATTGATTGAACCTGATGTTATGGAACTATGGATAGCTTGATTAAATGCAAACTGGATGTATGGGAGACATTGGTTCCAGTTCTTTGGCTTTCGACTATGAAATCCTTGAACTAAATGAACTAATGCTTTATTAACAACCTTCTTTTGATCATTTATTTGTAGATGAAAGACTGTGCCCCTTTTCATTGTTGTTTAAAATAAAGTCCAAAGGCTCACAGAAAATATCGAAGAACGAACCTATTTGATTTAAGATAATAGAACTCGATAGTCCTTGATTCACCCACACATATTTGAAGAATAACTCGATTGTACATTTGCCTAAGATTGTACTATTGCATGAGACCAAGACATCCATCTTTGAAAACCAATTCACAATAACACAAAATTATAACCCCTTTGAGTTGTGGTTAGTTCTCCTAAAAAGTTAATTGAGATATTTCCTAAAGTTGACTGGAACTGATAAGGATAAATATAAACCCTACTACCTATTTAAAAGCATAAATATGTAGCACAACACATCCTCTAATGTATTTGGTTGTGACATCATGCATTCTTGGCCAATACATTTGCCTTTGATGATTTTGAAATCTTTTTAACTTCAAAATGGCTGATTACCGTAGATGTATTAGCTTTTCTAATTCATTTCAATCTGCATTTCTAATTTTTGTCTCAGGTGGAATCTTGTCACTCGTACAAAATCCGAAACTAAATTATTCTCTAGCACATAGGTAAAAAAGAAATTAGTTTTATAAGTTCTTGTGCTGCTAGGTTAAGCCTTGAATCTGCATTTTTATTTTCATGGATCAAAGATTTCTGGTCTTTTAAGTTCACCCTGTTTTTGAATTAAATATAATTTAATGGGTTACATGTTCTTAGTTGTGGAGGACTGACGATGTATTTTACTAATCCTTTGCTTAGTTAGGAGTTCAATAAGAGCTGTTGTCAACCTTCGTTGTATTACTGATTATTATGAATTTATAATTTGCTTCTTTATTGCTCAGCCGATGCCTACAACCACACGGACTCTGAATTCCTGAAATCTGAAAATAATCAGGGTCGAGATGCTGGATCAACAGCTTCAACTGCTGTTCTTGTTGGTGATCGTCTCCTAGTTGCCAATGTTGGAGACTCCAGGGCTGTTATTTGTAGGGGAGGAAACGGTAATGCTTATTTCAAACTCCTTTTACTATTGCGTAATCCTCACTATGCCAAATTTACTTGGGTGTGCTATCTGCCTTTTTGATGAAATTTAAATTCTATGGATATTCTTGTGACCGAAAATTTCTTCATTTATTATATATCCATGCCAAAATCTTATTTGGAAGAGACTATAACAGTTCATACACTCTTGTAAGATGATGATCATTCTCTTGTAAAACTTGGTCAGCTTGTTGAATGCTTACTTTTTATTTGTATTTATTGTTGTATCTATAGTGATTTATTTTGCACAAGTATAATGGAAGAAAAATATTTAGTGTTTTTTGTTGTACAATTTCAAATTTGTTATTGTGGGATTATCTTTGAGACTTTTCTTATTTCTTAATTCAGAATCAATACACATTTTTGTTGTATCCTCCACAGTATATTGATGATCATTGCTTTCCTCTCAGATAGTTTGTCTTTAAAGGTACAACCACAAGAATTAATTTAGTTTCAATAAATGAAACTTTATTTTTATAAAACTTTCAATAATAAGAAAATTTCAAATTATGATCATTGCCTTGGAGATGATTCTTATCAAACTCACCACTGAATGTACAAAATTTAGCTGTATAATAAACTTTTCTTATTTGAAGCGTTCCATAATAAGAATGTTTCAATATTTGGTTGTCTTCTCCTTTATGTTACATTATTTTTATGTTGATATTGATGATGATTGTGCTTGTATAATAAATTCAAAAAAGTTTTTCTTGCATCAAATCTCATAAACTCTCTAAAATTTGGTCATTAGCTTTAGAAGTTTGGCTATTTTTTGAAAGTTGTAAGCTAATACATTAACTAAGTTGAGGGGCAGAGAGGATGATTTGATATGAAAATGATCATATATGGCAAAGTTAAACTTACAGAAAGCTGGGATTGTGGAAGATTCATCTATAGAATATGGTGGTGGTGCAGATGGATCTTTTCTTGGTTGTGTGATGGCTTGAAATTTTTGGGGTGGGATAATGATTCATAATATTTTAGTAGAAGAATTTGTCAGAATCTCATCACGATTATTATGAATACAGAATGTAATATTTTGAACATTGTTAGAAGAGTACGAGATGAAGTAACTTGAGGAAATAAAGAGAAAAATATTATTAAAGTAAATGAGCAATAATTTTGCTATTAAAAGAAATGAGGCAAATACAAGTAAAGTGGAGGAAGGCTATTCTCCCTTAAAGTACTCTCTCTCTTTCCAATTTGAACTTCTCTTCTTATGAAGCATGGAATGAGATGGGATGTCTTCTCCTTTCATTTGGATAGCTATTTATAACCCCCCCAAATTAAATTGAATAATGTTTGAATTTATGTGATATTGATTTAGAAAATATAATTTTCATTTTCAAAGTTTGAAAACCAAAACTACTTTTTCCAAAATCCACAATATCTTTTGAACTCTTTATTTATGACTGAATTTTTAATAATTATATTTTTCATGACAAAAAAGAAAAGCTATTGAATTTTTAATTTAGTACATTAAGTTTTTACTATATGGTATCTTTTAATCGATAATTATTTATTATTTTACTGTAAAGTTTTTTTAATTATACAGTAATTCTTTTTTTAAACCTTTTTTTTCAATTGGTTAAGGGTAATTTATTTGTGACCCTCTTGATCAGGCACCTCTTTTTGGAAGCATTTCTCCTGTAGATCAAGCTATCGATAAGAAAAATGTGTCATATCTTTTTATTTGATATACCATTTAGTACTATTTAATGGTTCCCCTTTCTTTTCAATTTTATATGAAATTTTTATTTTATTTTTGGTAATTGTTTTTTTGATCTATAGTAGTTTATCTTCTTCAAGCTGCTCCTCTTATCCCATAAAAAGTTCATTTGTTGGTGCTTTAATTATTTTCATCCAGTCATCTAGTATTGAAGGTTCGAAAGTTTGATATTCTCAACATTCATAATATAGTACACTTGCATATAGGTTGAAGCTCTAATTGGTATGCAGTATCACTAATTTTTTGTAGTACACAAAGTGGTCCATATTTTATCAGTTTGAATTTTTTCACTTTGATTTTAAGTTAGTTCCTTGATAAGTGAAGTCTTTTTAATGTGATGTTGACATGCCTTGCCTTGTATTGTTTTGAGATAGCTTTAATTGTTCCTTCACCTTGGAGTTAACTTCTTTATTCATTTTAAGAATAATTGCGCATGATATCTTCTCCTTGTTGAAATTATTCAGAACTTTGGTTGATCGCTGCATACCAAATGAACTTTGATATATATATCCGAGGCAAGTTCAAAAGTTGTTGTTGTGGACCCATGGATAGTGTTGTCAAATGTAAATCGAATGTATGGATGATTTCCATCATGTAATAGAAGATGCACCATTGTGTGATTAACAACATCAGTTTATCTATTGATCTGTGGATTGAATGTTGTGTTTCTTTTAATGACGTGTCCATTATTGCACATTGGATTTTCCAAAATCCATTGATAAATCTAGTGTCCTATTTAAATATTATTGAGTTTGGTAGACCAAAATTTACCCCTTAAAGAATAACTAGGTTACATGACATTAATACTATCATCTTGGAAAATTGATCTATATAAAAAATACATTCTTGAATGAATTGAGCAACTTCTTCCTGTATTCTAGGCCAATGGGCATATCTTTGTAACTTGAGAAGAGACTTTCCAACTTTAACATGTCCAACAATTTTTATAAAAATGGGTTTCATAATTCTATCTTACTCTATCATCTTTGGTTGTTATGTATAGGTTTCATAATTCTATCTTACTCTATCATCTTTGGTTGTTATGTATAATATTTTTTTCTTTGATATAGCATTCTACCATTGTTAGTTATACTCAAGATCTGAGCAAAGCTTTCACTTTTGTTTACATGTGCCCTAAAAACCTAGCATCTTTTTCATATATTTCATCACAACCATTAGATATGAAAGTGTTTACCTACAAGAGGGTTGCTAGTATTATTTGTGGAAAAAAAGTATGTTTTATTGGGTTTCAAGTGCAGCCCAAGTGGTGTGCATAGGTTGGGTACACCTGGACACAACAAGATGCGTCAATGAGAGCATGAACCGAACTTCATGGTGAAATTTCAAGTGTAATGAAGGGGCTTAGGTAAAATGCACATGCTGAGAGCCTAGTGCTTGGGCATGCTCAAGTGCCAGAGCATTAATACAAGATCAGCGATAACCTAGAGCTCGATGCTCGGGCAGCCTGAGTGCTGTAGGTGATGACATAGAAGATAGCAGGGTAAGACTTGGGCGCTCAGGCGTGTCCAAGTGTTGAAAGGTCATGCCAACGATTGAGCCTGAACTGAGATCTAGGTGTTTGGGCGCAACCATGCACCAGGTGCAGAAAGCACTAGAACGAAGGCTTGGGAGCGCCCAAGCACTCATGTAAATTTAGACAAAAACAACGCTCTTGCCCTAGATGAAAGTGCAAGATTTGCCATGCAGGAGCTAGATTGAGGTCCAAATGGAATGATTTTAGGGCTGCTTGTGGGAGTGCCAAATAACAAATACTTAAGAGATGGTTATTTAGGATTTGTGCTTGTGTGCTTGCATTGAGGCTTGGAGGCTGGAATAGAGTTGTGGAGGTGTGAGGTGTTGTGAGAAAGAAGAAATTGTGCATGGGGCTGAGCGAAAAGCTTGAGTGCTTCCTGAGTAAGAAAGTGTGATCTCATTACTGTGTTATCTTCTTCTTGATTTCATAATGACGTTCATCATTGGTGTGGTTCCATTATTTTTTCCTGATTTTGGGATTTTTCACGTAATATGTGTCTTGGCGGTGTTTCTTTGTACTTGTGCCTATGTTCTTTCTTGTTTCTTGTTTGTCTTGCATTTTCCCTATAGGTGATGAGGTTGGATTCTGAAATCACTGCCATAATGAAAGGGAACTAGCAGAAATATCCCCAACATATTTGCCATTTTATTTTGCACTCATTTTTTATAATTGATAGCCTAGCAAATTGATTTTATAAACCTAAATCATTGTTTGGATGAGTTGGGAAAATTCGAAATGCCAGCCCTAGCAATATATTTGATCGAGCCATGTATATTTTGTCTAATATAAGTAGTAAAGATGAAAACATGCTTAGAACGTTTTTGATTGTAAGGAATTTCTCAAGTTTTTATTTCTTAGCTACTTTGCATTTATTTTTTCTCCTGCTTAGCAAGTGAAACGCTTTTGGCATCTTTCACCATAATTTTGTGTTTTTCTTCAATTTGTTGCTGCTGCTTTTAAATCAACACCAGGCAATCCCTAAGATTTGAATTGCTGGCTGAGGGTGCAATGTTTTCCTTTGTTTTGGCGGATTAAAATTCATTCATAAATTTTCTTCAATTAGGCGATGCATGGTTTCACATCTAAATGTTTTTTTGAAGCATGTTTGTGAAAAGTTTTGATATTCAACTGTAGAGAAAAAATTCCTGATCTTTTTTTTTTAAGAAAATAAAGTTGATGCACTCTTTTGTGAAGGAATAGTTGAAGAAGACAACATTGTTACCAGATAAGGCTTGGCAGACATCATTGAGAAGATTTTTCAAGTTGGAGATATAGTTTGACCCTCTATTTGAAAGCCGATAGAAAGGAGACATTTGGAAATCAATAACGGTCAGTTGTGGTCCATTTAAGATCCTTAAGAAGATTAATAATAATGCATATCAGTTGAACCTATTGACATGCAAATATACTTGATGGTGATGTTGAAAATTTGAAGTTTTGTTTTAGCACTTGATGTTAGATGAGGAGCAGGAGATGTACAACTTAGAGTAAATTAGTTATTCTCCAGGAAGGAGGAGGAGCTTATGAAGAATAATTACTAGAGATCAAGATTCAACTTACTCTGTATGAGAAGAAGATGATTTATAAGATAGGTCAGGAGGGTGAAGCTATAAGCAAGGCAAAATGATATATCCATGTCAGAGAAGGCAAAGCAACTATTCCTCGAGTAAGAATCAATTGATTAGACCGAGTGTGAGGGCCCCGACGCCGATTCAAAAGAAACCGTTCCGACATCGGGCGTTCACTTGCCGCTGGATCATATTGAGTAACTTGAGAGGATAAGAGCATACACATACAAAAGCCAAAGGATATTATTCATTTATTTCAATGTTCACATTATAATGTCTTTTCAGCGTTCCTCGTACAAAAGTAAAAATAAAGAAAATATAAAAGATAAACAAGAAAAAACAGTGCCGTCGTAGATCCATTTGCAGATTGAAAATTTTAAGCATTAGGGTTCTTGCTTAAGCTCTTCCAGAAGTACCTGACCTGGTATTATACAACAAACAATACCGGGATTGAAATTCCCAGTAATTAGAGAATACTCTAAGTACAGCAGTACATAATAGCATTTACATTTTTAAATGATGCGATTAGCGGAAGTAAGGCGGAAATAAAATGCAGGAGAAAATAAGGTAATAGCGCGAAATAAACAATTCCTGCAACAAATATTATTTATCAAATAAAGATTACTGATGTCATTTTCCAGTAATCTACCCCGAATGTTACCGATGTCATTTTTCAATAACAACTCCGAATGTTGCTGATGTCATTTTTTCAGCAACAACCCCGAATGAAAAGAACTGTTAGTTTCTAACAACCAACCAAGCATTAATGTTATTGATGTCATTTTCCAGTAACCCCCGAATGAAAAATGATGTTGGTTTCTAACAAATAACCAAGTTTCAAATGAATCTGGCTCAAAGCAAAATACGCGAAGCTAAGCAGCAGTAAAAGTGCAAAATGTAATACATTTCATGTACTGGGTACCTTCGTTCTTTAAGTTCAGAAGTTCAACAGCTCAAATGAGTGACAGTTCGCTCAATCTGCATTTAAGTCCCCGATATTTCTTTAAATTAGTCTCTTTTATAAGTGATGCGATAGTTCATGATTTTTATATTTATTCTTTATTTTGTCATTTTTCTCTGTATTTCATAATAATGTTACTGTATTGCAAGAGTAACGATAGGAATGGAAATAGTAGTCATTTTATAGCATTATGAACTGTCTCCATTATTAATTAATAAGAATGATCAAAATGCGAATGACTAAATATAAAATTATATCAATGATTTAATAAGATTAGCAAGAAAGTGTTTTCTTCAATTTCCTCCATTTCCAACCTCTCATACCTTAGCTTTTAAGATTGTCGAAAAACAAGGGAGGGTTGGAACGGGGTAGCCGGATGGCTGGCCGAGGTGGCAACGGCAAGAAGCTGGCTGGCAGCGGCTACAGAGTGTCTTGGCGGCTTGATAGCTGGCCGTCGGAGGCTGCCGGGGGCTGCTGGAGGCTGCCGGAGAGGGAGCTGGCTGGCTGAAGGGGATTGCCGGGGGCTGCCGGGCTGCCGGAAGCTGCTGGAAGGGTCTGCCGGAGGCTTCCGGGAGTTGCCGGGAACTGCCGGAGGTGCTGGATGGAAATGCCGGGGGCTGCCGGAAGGAGGCTGGAGCGGCTGAGGAAGGGCTGGCACTGGATGGGAGGGGGCTGCTGCTGTGGGTGGCTGGCAGGGAGGGGAGAATGGGCTGGGAGGAGAGGGGATGGCAGGTAGGAGAGTTGTGTGAGATGAGGGGAGGGCTGAGGGAAGTCTTATAGAGAAGCTAGGGGAGAGGGTAGGGAGGGCTGGTCGGCTAGGAGGGAAGAGGGGGAGCTGGTCGGCCAAATTGGCCGACCATTCCTGCGCCAAACGGCACAGGAAAGGTTCCTGGTGCGGAACCTTCCGCGCCAGAATGCGCGTCGCGGGAAAACGGGGGGGGGGGGGCGAACGTGGGGGGAGGAAACAGAGAAATGAAAAAATTAAAAATTCAAATAATATTTAAAGTTAAATTAATCGCATTTTTCCGCCGTTCGGCGTCCAAATATGATGAAACTTGGCACCGAGGTGTGTTACGACATAACGAACACTCTCGCGCCGAAAATTTTCAATTCGGACAAATATTTTATTTTTAATTAATTTCTGAAGTTTAAAACTTCAGAAATTAGCCACGATAAATCTGGCGCTTAGAATTTGATGAAACTTCTCGAGCAGCCTTTAAATAATATTTTTAACATGTCGATACTGAAAACAATGAATTCAGACACGCAATTCAATGATTTAATTTTTAGAATTTAAAGATTTCAAAAAAAACAGAAAGGGAGCTTCTGTTAATCGGATTTTTCCTGAATTAGGGCACTTTGATCTTTAAAGTTATTTCTATCTATTGGTAGTTTTGTTTGCCCTAAAGTGAAATTCCCTGGGATCCTGCTTCCTAAGGCAGGATTCTGACCTAATTTGTAAAATAACAACTTTGGGTCGTTACAGTGAGCTCCCATTGTAACAAAAGACACTTATGATCAAGATATTAGCTTGAAATCTCTTTTGATTGACTTGATTTGTTCTTAAATGCTTTATCTTTTAGTCTTGCAATTCATAGATTTTGCTGACACAACTGAGAAAGTTACTTTGAGTTCAATCTCAAGTACCCAAGCTAAGTGGGAACACTGTTGAACTAAAATGCTTTGTTCTTAATGAAGAAAATTTTGAAAGAAGTTGACTTAGTGTCGGTCCACGACGAGCTCACCGCCACGACGAGCTCACTTGATGTTTAGTCAAGCTTTAGCAAGACCCTTTGAGTTGTAATATTTAACTTTGTGGCCTATTTGACCGGCATCTTGAGGGCCCAACTCATTGTTTGGATGAGTTTGAAAAATTATTCAAATGTTTACTTGACAATTTGTGCCCCTTGGACTTATGCCTTGATTAACCTTAAAATGGCTTAGTAAAATTTTGGTTTAGTAAAGTAGGTATTAAGCATGTGATT
Organism: Gastrodia elata; assembly: GCA_016760335.1. Classification (NCBI taxonomy): domain Eukaryota; kingdom Viridiplantae; phylum Streptophyta; class Magnoliopsida; order Asparagales; family Orchidaceae; genus Gastrodia; species Gastrodia elata. The sequence continues at coordinate 9,701,339 of CM028685.1, read as the reverse complement.
AGGTGGAATATTTATAAGCAAATAAGAGTATGATGGTTGGTTAAGCACATATGAAATAGAATCTAAAAGTTCTGTGGATCCAACAATGATTGTCATGCAATCACTATGTGTTGCAAGTAACTCTTAATGACTTCATTATGATGACTATAAGATGAGCTAAATTTAATTGCAACATGTCATGATCAATTGCGTTGTGGCTTGATCTATATCACAATGCCTATTTTTAATTCCTTGTGTATTGTCATGTAAAAACTCCATATTATTGAGCGATAATCGCTCCATAGTAAGGGCTCATCACAGTGCAATAGGTAATAAAAATTATTTTTCATGTTCAATTTTAGGTACTTTCATTTGCTAAGTTGATTATTACTACTCATTACAAATATAGTATAATAGAAAACTTATAGAGGTACTTTTTGACTAATAAACTCCAAAAAAGCTCTTTTGGTGTCTTTTTGAATTTCTAATGCCTCATTTCAATATCATGATAGTATCAGTAAGTTACAACTAATATGTTTGTTGTTGTCAAAATTATCAAAGCTCATGGGGTCAATAGACACCTTTATCATCATTAAATTGTCTCCAATTGTATGTGCATATGGATTGGATAACATATTTTGTGATTATTCGCTCGGGCAAGATGATAGTTGAATGATCACTGTAATTCTATTTTGAATGCTCTCACTCATACGACAAATCCTAAAATCAACTCTCTAATACCACTTATTAGGATTTATACGGTGGGTTTGAGTTGAGGTTACCAAAGCAAGACACAGAAATTCACATAAGAGCACAGAATCATAACCCAAGCCACAAACATAAGGATTTACGTAAAAAACTTAAAACCTGTAAAAAATTATGGAGCCACACTACCACAAAAAATTCACTATATGAAGAATACTAGATTACAGAGTATAAACCAAGACTTGAACCTTTAGAGGGACAAGAAGATGACAAATGCTGCTTAGGAACACACTCAAGACTTGTCTCTCTTCAACACCCTCTCAAACTCTCATGTCTTCTCCCAAAAGGCTTTCAGTTAATTTCAAGAGGCACTAACACCTTATGCTTACAAATTAGGGCTTCCAATAAGGTTTAAAACAAGCCCAAGGTCGCCCGAATCCACTTACAAATGACCACTGGCCGCCTGTTTTCGCATACGACTCGTCACTGGCATCTGGGCTCCCAAGCTGCTTGCTGTTCCATGGGCTCCTGGGCTCCCATGCCTCTATTTGGCAGGCGCCTGGGCGCCTGAGCACCCGAATTGCCCCAACTTGTTCCGGAACCTCCCGGAACTCCCCGGAACCCTCCAGAACCCACCGGATTTCTGTCTGATTCTCCTTTGGTGATCCAATTGAATTCCACATTTTAACAATCTCCCACATGGAGAATAATTGCGATCGATCCATCTTCAACTTTGGAATTTCTTCTCCTTGGCTTCAATCATTGCAAAGGATGTGGTGGGGCTCACCCCACCTTTGATCACATACCAAGGCCAACTAAAAAGATACCTCTAGCTTCAACTTCTGTGACTTCACCCCTTCCTTACTCTTATGACAACGTCATTGGTGCCAAAGACTAGTCTTCTGCTTCTGCAATAAAATCAGATACTTTATTACTCACATAAAGTGTCCCTTTCATATTGCCTCGAGTTGTGATCAAAGCACCTCTTGTCACTTTCCATGAGTCTTTGGTGAAGGTTGTAACATAGCTTGCATGGGCTATCTGACTGACAGATATCACATTCTTCTTCAGATTTGGAACATGTCTGACATCCCTTAGTCTCCATACCGCTCCATTCGGTAACCTGATGTCGACATCACCCTTTCCAACAATCTTTCATGCCTTATCATCTCCCAAATAGACTTTTCCCAGATCACCTCGAGTGTAATTTCTGAATACCTCTTTTCTAGGAGTTGCATGAAAGGATGCACAAGAATTCACAACCTAGGATTTTGTAGTCTCTAAGATCAACACATCTTCAACATCATTGTCATAACATTTGCAGAATGACTCACAACTTGATTTCCTCCACCTGGCTTCTTTGGGGCGATATAGTCCTTCTTCAAGTGCCTTTTTTCCATAGTTTCAGCACTTAAATTTCCTTTTTCCGGTTTAAAGTTTTCCCTTTTGCTTTCAACACTTGGGGCTGAACTTGAAGTTTCACCGCAAGCTTTCTTTCGAATTTCTTCATTCAACACAAGCCCGACAATTTTGTCTAGTTTTAAACTTGCATTTCTTGATGAGTTACTGATTGCAGTAACTAATATATCCCAACTATCTGGTAGTGAAGATAGAAGCAACAAGGCCCCACATCGTCGTCAAACTTGATGTCCACAGAGCTTAAGTGGCTTGTTACATTCTTGAACTCATTCAGATGTTCGGTCACTGAACTGTTGTCTACCATCTTTATGTTGAATAGTCGCTTCATAAGAAAAACCTTGTTGGAAGCTGAAGGTTTTTCATACGTCCTTGTTAGGGCCGCCATGAGATCCACTGCTGTTTACTCATTCACTATGTTGAATGCCATGAACGAAGACAAAGAAAGGCGAATCAATCTCAGTGCTATTCTGTTAAGGACTTCCCATTCTTCATTTTTCATTATTGCAGGTTTCTTCTTAGCTCCTCCCAGTGGCAAGTACAACTTATGGTATGACAAACCCTTGATTTGCATCTTCCTGAGCACAAAGTTCGTTATGCTGAACTTCTTGATCCTGTCTTTTCCTTCGTTTGTCATTGCTCCTACTCAAATGATAAACCCTATAACCAACTCTCTGATACCACTTGTTAGAATTTATACAGTGGGTTTGAGTTGAGGTTACCAAAGCAAAATACATAATTCACATAAGAGTACAGAATCACAACACAAGTCACAAACATCAAACACAATGATTTACGTGGAAAATCCAAAATATAGGAAAAACTATGGAGCCACATCACCACAAGAAATTCACTATATGAAGAATACAAGATTATAGAGTACAAACCAAGACTTGAACCTTTGGGTAACAAGAAGATGATAAACTCCGCCTAGAAACACACTCAAGCCCTATCTCTCTTCAACACCCTCTCAAACTCTCTCACAAGCCTTCTCCCAAAAGGCTTTCAGTTAATTTCATAAGGCACTCTCACCTTATGCTTACAAATTAGGACTTTCAACATTCTTTAAAACAAGCCCGAGATCGCCCGAATCCACTCACAAATGACCATGGGCTGTTTGTTTTAGCATCTAACCTGTCACGGGCGCCTGGGCTCCCAAGCTGCTGTTCCACGGGCGCCTAGGCACCCATGCCTCTGTTTGGCAGGCGCATGGGTGCCCATGCCTCTATTTGGCAGGCGCCTGGCCTCCGAGTCTAAGGGTGCGCCGGGGCGCGCTAGAGCGTTCGAATTGCCCCCGACTTGTCCCGAAACCTCCCGGAACCCCCCCGGAACCCATCAGAACTCCATCAGCACTTCCTTTAGTGATCCAATTCATCTCCACAGCTTAACATTTTGTGGATGCTATATACTAAATATTTCTCTCAAGGCTTTGACAGACGTTGTTGTTGCAATATATTGACATTTTCTTAATGCTACATTTTGCACTCATTATTATACAACCACGTTAAAAAAACCATACTTTTCAATCTTATTGCATTTCCAATATTCTATCATTTTATGATGTGTTCATCTCAAATTACTCTTCTCTTGGAGAGGATTTTTTTTTTTGCATAAAATGAATGGATGTTATTGTCAAATCTAGAAGGTTTCATTTTATAGGCGTCAAACTTCGATGTATTTCATTCAATTTGACTGTCAAAATATGAGTCTGCCATCATCAGTGCTCTTGAGATCTATGTTTATGATGTGGCATATTCAAAGCACTATTTGCAATTTTTTTCTTGTTTATCAGGTTAGGTTAGCTTGGGGTGGATTGGAGGGATAAACTATTGATGTTATTTTCTTGATTTGATTTAATTTGATTGTTGAAGGATGTGCATTTTATTTCTTGTTATGTTGATTAAGAACTATTCTGGAAGCGTGCCACAACGCTTTATAGCGCGCCGCAGCGCCTGGACGCCATAGAAGCGGGCGCGTCGCAGCGCTTGGTCGCCCGAGAGGCGGGCGCCATAGCATGTCGTAGCTCTTGGTCGCCTGAGAGGCGAGCGCCATAGCGCGCCGCAGCACCTGGATGCCCTAGAGGCGAGCGCCACGGCGTGTTGTGGCGCTCGCGGCTCTGCTGGCACAATTCTGAGCCCACTAAAATTTTTTTAAGCCCTTTTATAAGGTTAGAGAACTGATATAATCGTTTTTTGATAACCTCCATTTAGGTTATGTGTGGTGACAGAGGGCTCCTATGAGTTGGGTAAGAGTTTCTAAACCTTAAACCATTTTAATCTTCTCCAATAGTGAAAATTTCTCTGCTTTCCTCCCTGTGGACGTAAGCATTAGCACCGAACTATATAAATTTCTTGCCTTATGCTGTGATTGTGTTTGCATGTGAGTTTCTTTGTTTTATTTGATTTACTCATCATTTATACCTATTGTTCCGCATTGTTTGAACTCCCCGTGATTGTGTTTGCACTTTTTGTACAGGGGATATAGGGTTGAAGGATGTGTTTTTTATTTCTCATTATTGGTAAGTACAAAGAGTGATCTAGATAAGTTTGAATTTCTCTACCTATAAATGTGGTTCTTATTCAGTTTATTGTAAGCATTACTAATTCTAATAGTAGTGCTGGGCGTGCACAGATGATTCCTCAGCAATTTCTTCTTTTTTCCAATAGTCTTATAATTTGAACCCAAGGCATGTTCTATACAGCAATAGTAATTCCATTAGGCTAAATTTTTAGAAGCATAGTGCAGAGTATAGGTTAATTGAACAAGTAAAAAAATATTTTATAAATAGAGCAAATCTGCAGGATTGCTGCATGCACGCATGCTAAAAATATTAAAAATGTAATGATATAAAAAAAAAACTACTCAAATCTACCCACAATGTGAATAGAATTATAGTCTAGTGGTAAAAACTATTGGATTTATACTTCAAGACAAGCTTAAATTCACTGTTCGGGTTATAATCTTTTAATGAGGCTTACTTTCCTTAAAAAATATGAAAATATTTACCCATAATTTTTAAGCTTATTTTAAATTCCACTTAGAATGCTTACACCAACATTAATAATAAAAATAAAAAAAATAATTCTTGCTCAAATCTATCACAACTTTTCTGATTGTTCAAAACTAATCGGTGAAATAAATTTTGGTTTCTTAATAGAAAGTTTGCTCAAGTAAATGGAAGAAATTGGCAGCAATCCTACTGATTTTTTCAAGGCAAATCATTAGTATATCCACGTATGTCTTCCTTCCTAAATAATTTTTGACATGCAACTTTTGCATTGACTTGTCCTATTTCGTGTTCCTTTAAAATTTTTCATTTCATTATCAGTCATGCTCGTATCTTATCTATAATGATACTATGGTAATATGTGGTGCATTGCATACGATGACAACGCTTCTGTTACCTATCTTTACCTAAAGTCCAGAGAAGCTTTGGTTCTCGTTCAGTTTATTATACTACCAGGAAATAATTTTGGCTATACAAGCCTGATAAGGATAGTCACATGTATTAGCGTTTTGGGCATAGTGACACTTGTGCTTGCATTAATAGAAGTTTGTATCCTTAGTGCCTTTGTGATCTTCATTTTTTCATCAAAGATGGTAAATATGTGACCACGTTATGTATTATTTTCTGTTGCCTTTGTATTTCCATCGTTTTTTGTACAATATGATTAACATGTAATTGAGCTTATGTGGATGATCTTTTTCCTTGTTATAACGTGATAAATTGAATTTAATTTTGTTGACATTGCCAAATACCAATAGCTTTAAATCAACATAATTATTTGAAATCAGGAGAAGCCAATTGGCAGTGAAATATTCATGCGTTTATTGCAGCTTAGTGCTTTGACAAATTTTTTATTTTATGTGCTAACAAATAGAAAACTATATCAACTTATTCTTGTGAAAATTCAGCCATAGCTGTTTCGAGAGATCACAAGCCTGATCAAACCGATGAGAGACAACGGATTGAGGATGCCGGCGGTTTTGTCATGTGGGCTGGTAATTGGACCTCAAAAATCACATCTCTCTCTCTCTTAATTCATGAATACGGTTATGCTTAGTTATCAAGTACATTTATGCAGGTACATGGCGTGTCGGTGGCGTTCTAGCTGTTACCCGTGCATTTGGTGATCGCTTCTTGAAGCAGTATGTTGTTGCAGATCCAGAAATTAAGGTAAAGTTCATTAAAGTGCTGTTTATAGTTTATATTCAGTCTGTTTTTCAGATGAATAAAACAGTGGTTTATAGTTTCTAAATATTTTAATGCATAGTCGTTTTAGAAATCCATTAATATTACGAATCCACAGGAAGAGGTGGTTGATGGATCTCTAGAATTTCTAATTCTTGCGAGCGATGGGCTGTGGGATGTAGTTTCCAATGAGGTTGTGCTCTCTTACAAATTTTGGTTTGAATGAAAATAATTACTTTTTAATTGTTTGTTAATATAAATTAAAAATTTCTTCACAGGAGGCTGTAGCTATGGTGAAACCCATAGAGGACCCAGAACAGGCGGCCAAGACGCTGCTGCAGGAAGCTTCTCATAGGGGAAGTTCCGACAACATAACTTGTGTCATTGTTAGGTTCCTTGGCTGCCGCTCTAACATGGACAGTAGCGCTGACAATGCTGTACAGGAGTCGTGATACATCTTCATTAATTGATCTTTCATATGCAATCCTTACACCCAGCGTTATATATAGGTATTCTCATTTGATTTAACTATAATATGCTTCAAAATGATTGTGTAGCTTCTTGTTTCTTTTTTTTTTTATGAAGAGAACATCGAAGTAAATAGACACCTAAATTTGTTATTTTTTATCATGCAAATATCACAAACATAATTCTGCTGATGAACTTATTAATTGGATTTTTTCACACTAGTCCTCCCTGTGATTTTTGTGTTTTCTCTCCATTATGGCATTTTTTATCATATAATATTAATGTCATCATCATTTTTAAAAGTTACATGATTGCCATGTATGTATATTTCTTTTATATACATACATTTATACATACTTATATATATATATATATATATATATATGCACATGCACATGTGTGTGTGTGGTTATACTCTTACATATATATGATTGGCTATATTTGTGGGGCTTAATGTTGGCTATTAAAGTAAGTGTATATGCTAAGGTGGATGAGTGGGTATAATGGAAACAATGGATTCATGTTTTTGACCTCATCTAGTGGTACTAAGGTGTTGTTGTTGTTGTTGTGTTATACTATCATGCACTTAATTAAGAAATATATATATATTTTTTCTACTTTCTATCATGATATCAGATTAGGTTCCATTCACCTTTTAGACTAATAATACCTATAATGGAAACATAGGATTCAAGCAGCTGATCTCATCTAGTGGTGTACTAGGATGTTGTTGTTAAACTATAACACAATCATATTTATTTTCCTAGTTCCTATCATGCTATCAAAGTAAGCTCCATTTACATCTTTTAGGCTAGCGCCTGTATTTTCCCATTCCTCAGATCTACTTGCAGATCTTTGGTGATGCTGTTGGTATAAATTTCAGGATTAAACTCCGATCAATTTTTGTTTTATTGAAGAAGGCAAGGGTGAGATTTGAATCTCGGCTTATCAAGAATTTAAATCAAAGAACTCTTACCACTGTGCCATAACAGGCGCTGTTGTTTTCTTGGTTAAGTTTCATCCCCTTTCTTTATTAACACGTCCGATCATTTAGTTAATCTTGAATTTTCTAATCGTAGCATTTTTTGTTTGATGCATACATTCAACCTTTGTAAAGTCGTGTAAAAGTAAAATTATAGTCATCTTCACGCGTTACCTGCTTGCTCTCAAGTCTTCTTGACTTGAGTAATGCAATGGGGACACATCCACCACATTCCAAGTAATCCGGGAAAAAACTTGACATACGGCTCTCTAATTTTGTCAGCTTTTTATTTCTTAAATATACTAGAAATAAATGGTCCTACCTATCTATTTATATAATTAATGCATTAAGCTTAATATCACTTATTATAATATTCATTAGATGAGATGTAATCATAACACAGATCCTTCAAATAAGTTGTGCTGACTTCTTGACCATGACGATGGATGCTTTAGACTTGCACGTAACCAAATTTATTGTAGTTTAGTCCATTTTATTTCAGAATGTAGTAAACTTTACATAGCTTTCATATTTGGATCTTGGAACTGAGCTTTGAGTCCTTCAATCAAGCATACTTAGTATGCTGAGTGAGGGTTTATTGCTAAGCACATCTACCACAATATGGGTTTTTCTCTACACAAACAATATCAGGCTTTAATCAATGCCCCAACATCTAAATAAATTCTTCCATCTAAACATGTGTTTGATATTTTAGTGACCAAATCCCCCACAATGAATGCCATAATGAGAGGCACAAAATCTTTAGAAGAAAGACTGGTTGGTGGTTGGTTTGGCTTTGAGTCGAGTTCGAGTTGAGTCAACCATATTCGAACTCGACTCGGACTTGTTCGAGTTCTAGTTGAATTCATGTCGAGTTTGAGTCATTTCGATTCATTTTAAATAGGGTTCAAGGCAAGACATATGACTCGAACTCGACTCAAAAAATTTTGAGTCGAGTTCGAGTCGAGTCAAAATGTCTCGAGCTTGAATTTCGAGTTTCGGGTTAAATTGCCAGTTCTAGATGGCGGTAAGATGGGTAATTCTTTTTATGGGGACAATTATCTTGGAGCCTAGACAATCACATGATATTACAACCTAAAGAACAAACTAAATTACAAAGAGATGCATGGTTATACATTTATGAAAATTTTATTTCTCTAGATAGAAGAGCCAACTCGCGAGCTAATTACAATTTTTTTTTAATCTATTAAAGAAGCTATTATAATTTAAAACAAAATTTTATAAAACCGACTTGTAATTAATAAACCTCAGTGATGATGATATTATAGATACTTATTTTTATCACTTGTGGCTATGTGCACTTGTGTATTAATTATTTCGCGTAAAAGAAATGTTTTGCAAACAAGTTCTTGGGGTTGTTGCCACAGAGGTTAGGTGCTAATATTAGTTAAGTTTGAGAAGATTTTGATTTGATATTTCTTTTTAAATTCTTTTAGTATAACTAATCATAGTTAGTTATTGTTGCATGATGAATGCAGTATTCATGGGAAGAACAACTCTTACCCTTTGGCCCAGGAACTGAACAAATTTTACTGTAAAACAAATGAACCTACTAGCCACTTGGATGCATAAAATTTTGATGTAAGGCAATTTTAAACTATCCATGTAGCATCATCAGTGAAGGTTAAACCCAAACATGAAAGTGGCTATAAGAAAAGAAGTTTTAAAATTATTAAATTTAGAAATATTTTCTTTTATTTTAGATAGCAGCTAGAGCATCCTTTTGTGCTTAAGAAGAGAAGTATCATCATAAAAGCTAATGAAAATAATGAATTGATCTCTTTGAAAATAATTGTAGCATGGAGAGTTTGTGTAAAGTACATGAAGTTGAATAAGGAAACAATAAAGGATAATTTTATGTTTCTGCTATTTGACTTATTGTTGGATTGCTTAACTGTACATCCTTACTACTTCTTGCATGGCTACTTGAAATAAAATTATATCTTTATAGCCCATGAAAACTAAGTAAGGATAATGTTCACCTATCCATATAGAATATTTTCTTTTAGAAGGATGCACTTTGGACTTTGGAATATGCGGACAACTTTCTAATGATGCATGATGGATGTTTTTATAGACATGGGTGAGGATTTCTTTGAGGTATTCATTGATGATTTCTCGACTTTTGGAATATCTTTGAAGGAATATTTGAAGAATTTAGAAAGAGTGTTATTGTAATGCCCCGCCCAATCACTATGCGCAACATAGTAATATTTGCGATGAAACGGGTCATTACTGAGGAAATAACCCATCTTGACTACCAACCTATTGCTCATGATGGATTAATAAGATTTCAATAAGTTATCTTTAAGGCTAATACTTAAGATAAGGTATAAGATCCAAATATTAAGAATTAACTACATGGCTCCTATACATTGGCATATAATGATTTATGAAAGGAATAGTCAGCGTGTATGGAGTAAGGTTGTAAATATATGTTGATCACATCACAATACTAAGTATAAAATAGAATATATATATTAAAGTGCGGAAGCTTAAACATTCATCCATAACACTCATCACAGAAGCTAAGTAAATATTCATCTCAGAAAAGAAATAAAAATATATCCATAGTTAATTTTTAGAAACAAAAATTTAAAATAAATAGTAAAGTAAATCTCTCATCTCATAGTAGAAAATAGTAAACTAAGTAACTAAAATCAGTACTGCAACAACTACTGCTCCTCTGCCTTCTTCTGAAGCTCATGAATCTCCTCCAAAGCTAGCTCTTCAATCTGCTGCAAATCTGATATGTTAATTTCAAATGCTAGGGCCCTAATCAAAAAAGAGAAATATTATATTAGATAATAAGCCTAAGTATATTTTAAGCTACAACAATAATTTATTTCATTTTAGGGATATTACTTAACAACAAAATAGAAATCAAACCATATAAAACTGAGTCAAAATTGTAACAGTAAAGCCAAATACTAAAACCAGAGATAGAGTAACATTGAAACAGAACAAGTATGCTGAAAGAAAATCAGCTAAAATAAATTGTAAACTGAATAAAATATGAAAACTGAATTGTGCTGCATGCCACTGTATATGTATTTGGATATGCCACTGAATCTACCATAAGTATGCATGACCTTGATGCAGCATAGCATCCCATATTTCCTAGGTGTGCTCTAAATTGCACAACTAACAAGCCCAGGTGTGTTACACATTGCACCGCTAATGATATGCTATGCTTATGCAATTCGTGTTATGCCAAAATCCAATGAAACAAAGATAAAAATGATTAAATCCAGAAAATAGAAAGACATCCATTTTTGTTTATCTAACTATTTAACCTGTTTCATTTCAATATACATGTTAATCTAAATGCCATAATATTTAGAATTCTTAGTCATAAGAGTTATATAATTCAGATTCTATTCCAATTGAAATCAACATATCTCATGGTTTCACTATGCTATCAACCTAAATTATCATATGAAAAGATTACATACACATAATTAGCATGTCTTAAGAAAGTTGACATTGGACACTTAGGTTATTTAACTGCACTTACCCCTCGCACACATGGATAAGAGATATACACCCTTACATAGTTTATTCTCCCAAACTAAGATGTCCAAATCCCTACTTATAATATACATTGGAATTGGGATGTTTATCATGAACTGAACTGTACTTACCTAATTACCTAAGATAAGATAAAAACTCCACAGTTCTATTTAGGGCAAATCAACCAATCCCTTATTCTACTGAAATTAGAGTTAGATCAATGGATATGTATTGCATTCTCACATGATAATAATAATAATATTACTACTTATAATTCTAAATAGACTATTTAATAATCAAGGAATTTCAAACTATAGAGGCTTTTTTAATCTCAAGTGGTTCTATCACTAAGCTCCAAGGAAATTAACATCTAAGACTATCAATTTGGTTTTGCTACCATAAGAAAATATGTTCAATCTAGTTTTCTTGGGGTTAAGACTAGCACAAGAACATAAGATCAATCTTTATGGTTCATATGGTGAATCTAGGATTCTACCTCAATACATTACAACTAAGGCATCTTACCTCGATAATTTAGCTAGATTATAGTTCCACTAATCATATTGGTACCATTACAATTAGAGCCACCTTTGAGGTTTTGAGTCATTCTACCAAATAATGCAAGTTAAAATAATAATCAATATGGATCTTAACTTATACAAGAATACATTCCATTCATGATTACTAAATGAACTTGAGAGATGAATCAAGAATACAAATTATTCTTATTTTACTTCTAATAGTTACTTGCAAATTCAAAAAATTAGTCATTAAATCTAAAATTGGTTGTTAAATCAATCAATATTCTTATTAAATGATTAAGTAACATGAACATGCTAATTCTTTGATTTAGGAGAGAATCAACAAAGTATAAGGTTTAGCACTTAAGTTATAATCATATTAATCCTTACTAGGACCTAAGAGTTTATCATGCAAAACTAAGAACAGGAATTAAATCAAATCATAATAAATTATTCCTTGCTATTTAATGGAAGTAAAATTAGTAAGTGAGCTTAACTTGGCTAAGCAATGTGCTTAATATTAATTAATTAGGGTTTGAGTTCATTAAGGAAAATCAACCATTAAACATGCCAAAATTGAAGTATGAAGCTAGCACTAGGTTCTTTGCTATCTAATGGTTCCATAGGTACTAAATTTGCCAAAATCATATTATAATTGAAACTAATATACACTAATCAAGATTTAAGATAATTAACAAATAATTAGCAGGATTGGTCACATAAAAATCAATCTAACTTTGCCATTAAGTTCTAATTTGCATAATGAAGAAATAGAGATCCTAAACATGCAAGTTGGACAAGTATGCTCCCTAATATTTACTAATCAAGATTTAATATAATTAGGACATAATTAAGAAATCCGTCCACAAAAATAAAAATATTATTGTAGTTTAGTATTCTTCATATTTTTTTGATCAAAATGGTGTATTAGATTATACTATTTGGATTTAAATTGGCCAAGATATTCAAATATTTTATTTGGAATTATTTTACATAAATAAGCATAGGATTCAAAATTATTAAATTATCTTAAGGAAAATAATTCTGATAATTTGATTTAAATAAAAAGCTGAAAGCAAAACCGAAGTCTTTCCCGACCTAACATTGCGCTTCTTCAGCGCCGAAGGATCCCAACACCAGGCGATTAGGGCTTAGCTCCTTCGTCGAATTCTCGATAACCAGGCTATCCTGCTCCTTGATTTCAATCGCAACGTCTTCTATATATTGAGATGCATCGTTCACACATGGAAGCCCTAACCAGGAATGCTCGAGTTGCAGGATTAGGTGATGACCTAATTGACCACACTACAGGTTCCTAGGGTTTACTGTGGGGAGTAATTTCTCTCCACGGGAGCTACTAGAGGACTGGTTCTTGAATCCTACACATTTACCATGTGGAGGCAGAGCTAAGCCCTAAGGTCGTTAGGCTCAGGAGCAACTGGGTTGACGGGTCCTTACTCGAGCCTGTTACTGTTTAGTATTGTGTCAGCTCGAGTAGGGGACGACCAATTGGCCGAGCCCCTGCTAGCTGCACCATATCGATCAACTAGGGTCAATATGGGATAACCTCTCTTGGCAATTGGTGACCCAAGTGAGCATCAATTTTTAGTGAGGGACTGAACTCACCATCACTGGGTGACATCCCTATCCAGTTAGTACTCTGCATTGCCTGAACCTTTGTCGGCCTGAGGATGGATTCTAGTATTGCCTAATCGATCTTAAACACAAGCATACCGTCACATTAATAGAATGAAGCTGAAAGGCAGGAAATGATCCCACACAGCTCAATACAGGAGAAGGGAGGTACCTGATTAAAAAGATTTGTAAAGACTGGAACTTACGGAGGCTGACCGGGGTCTGGGAATTGAACCAGGAGCTTTAGTAGGTCAACAACATACAATTAGGGGTTTGAACACCAAACCACACCCATTGACCATCTGGGAAAATGCCAGGAAGCAGACGGGGAAGGCCAGAGGGACGGGGAGTGACCAGGGATGCCAGAAACCTCAATCAGGCATACATAGTGAGCATAGAGCTCACTGTGAGGAGTTTGAGACTATTTATACCATTGGGAGGCGATTGGGCAAGCCACCAAGGGGTTGGGCTCGACTTGAGAGTTTAACTCTCAGGATATTTGATGGGGATCGATTGGGCCTCGTGGCTGTTGCAAGAGCTCTACCAATAACGGCAAGCTACTAACGGTCTTGATGATGTGGCCTGCGAGTGGGAGACTTGCTCTGACTCGAATCGTATGGGAGAATTCCCGCTGTAGGGGCCATTCGAGCGAGGGAAACGATGAATAGGAGCGGGAGTGTTTTCAGTCGTTTGATCGATTGAGGGAAATGGCACGACGGTCTTGAAGTGCTCTTTTGTAACGGTTAACTGCGAGTGTGATTTTAGCCGATGGATCGTGAATGTGATCTGACGGCTGATGGATCGCCAGAGCGAGGAAGGATATGGGTCGTAGGATCTAGGTCAGGGAAAGGCACCAACCGTCTTGATTTCTTTTGCCGTTTTGAGGTGTCGACCGTTGGGATTATTTAAGGATTTAAATAATTAATTTTATTAAATTAATAAATCTAAATCAAAATAAATTCAATTTAAGACTAAATGATCTCTAAAATTCTCAAAAATTCACCCATAGTTGGGCCCGAAGAATTCAAAGATGAAATCAAATTTGAATTTGTGGATCAATTTAATTAGGTTTATTTTTTAGGTCCTAAAATTGGCAAAGTAGTTGAATAAACTAATTAAGGTCCGAATGACCCCAAAATTTCAAGGTTAGGTCCTAATGACATGTAAAACTTAATGACATGATTAGGCACATATTAAAAAAAGTAACCACCTAGGATTATTACAGTTATAGTAGTGCATGGAAACAAACATGATCTTCAATAAGATAAAATATCATTTCATGGTGAAAGAATGTATCATCTTAGGCAATATAATCTCGAAGCCTAGAACATAATTAAATAAAGGAAAGATTGAAGGTGTTGAGAAGCTACCTCCACCAATATTAATACAAGAATTACACATCTTTCTTGGACACGTTGGATTCTTTAGGCATTTTATCAAAGATAATTTAATGATCAATTTGCCCTTTATTCAACTTCAACAAAGAATGTTTAGAACTTTTTAACTCATTAAAGATCACACTAGTTTTAACCTCAATCACTATCTCACCATAATGTGATCAACCATTTGTGTTGATGTGCAATGCTAACGATCATGCAGTCTGAGTTGTTCTAGGTCAAAAGAAGCAAAAGATATTATATAGTACTTATATCCAAAGTGATGCTCATGTGAAATATACTAGAACTAAAAAGGAATGCACAGTAGTATATTTTTCATTTTACAAGTTTTGTTTAAATTTAGTAGATTAAAAATTATTACATATATAGACCACTCAACCATAAAGTACCTTATGGAAAAGAAGAATGCCAAGCTAAAACTAATTAGATGGGTGTATTCTCTATAGGAGTTTAATTTGAAATTAGAGATAAGAAAGGCACCTACAATCTAGTATCTAATCATCTAGCTTGCTTGGATCACCTAGGTCATACTCAAACCGATACACCTCTTATCATTGAAACATTTTTTGACAAGCAACTCATCACGATCATAATGACTCAAGCCCCATGGTATTTGGATTTGCCAACATTTTTTCTGCAATCTGATGCTACTATAACTTTCATATCAATGCACAAGAAGCTCTTTGCAAATGTCAAGTAGTATCTTTAGTATGACCCATACCTTCATAATTGTTGTACTGATCAGGTCATTATTCTAGAACACAAAGTGCAAGAGATCCTCTTCCATTTTCATTCTTCAGCATATGGAGGATATCCTAGCCTAATTCACACTACCATAAAATACTTTAACCACAATTCTATTGACCATTCTCATTTAAATATTCATACATATTTGTGGCATCTTTCGATATGTGCTAAAGAATAGGAATTATTGGTAAACGTAATGAAATGACTCTCATTACTATGCTAGATGATGAACTATTTGATGTATGGGGTATTCACTTCCCATTATCATTTGGGTACAATTACATTTAGGTAGTCATGGAAAATTTCTCAAAGTTGGTTAAAGTTGTACCTACCAAATCAAGTGAATCATAGATTGTAGCAAATTTCCTTAAGAAATTATTGTTTGTGGTTTCGGAACTCTTAGAGTGTTAGCTTATGTTGGTGGAAACTACTTTTGTAACGGGCAATTGGAGAAATTACTAGAAAGGCATGGGATTAGACACAAAGTAGCAACTCCTTAACACCACAAGCAAGTGGTCAAGTGGAGATTTCCAATCGAGAAGTAAGAAATTTTAGAAAAGCCTTTAGCTAAACTTGATTTCAAAGTGCCAGCAAAAAATGATTCCAAGAATTGAACTAGTTGGAAGAAATTATAATATATGTTTATGAGAGTGTTAAGATTTATAAGGAGAAGACCAAGAGATGGAGTGATAAGCAATTAGTCCATAAGAAATTTTATCCAGGGTTGAAGGTTTTGATATTTACTGCTCGCCTGAAACTAAATTCTGGAAAATTATAATAAAGATGGTTAATCGCATTTGAAGTTATGCAGGTTCTATCGTACGGGGTTGTGGTAATTTCTCACACTAAAAAGGAATGCTTTATGGTTAATGATTAGTGATTAAAATCTTGTTTGGGGAATATTTTGAACTTTCAACCCTCTTATTTATGATTGAATGATGTTTTTGGTGCTACTTGAAGGAGTTGGGATTGTCAAGCTAGCAACGTTAAACGCAATGCTCATGGGGATGCAACCCAAGCATGAATCAATCAATAGTTCATCAGTCTAAACTTTTATTGAATTGTCTACATTAAATCCAACCTGTATTGTGAGGTAACCTATGTTGTTTTATTTTATTTTATTTTTGTATGCTATTTTATTTTGATTAATGGTTATCTAATTATTATTTGGTGTGTTTTATTATTTTAAATATAAGAAATTGAGATAGAAACAAAAATACAATAAGCTCGGCACATGGGCACGCCCAAGCATCGAGCTGCTTTCCCTTCCTATCTAGCTACGCTGGAAGAAGGGTTGGATCTTGGGTACACCAAGGGAAAACTCAGTCATAAAACTTTGTATTTGAACTATAGGACCAATGCTTGGTAGCACTGATCAACTATTGATTAAAGAGCTGTTTTGGAGGTGCACCATAGCGAGCCATAGTGCATCACCGTTCCCGTTTGCTAGAGAGGCAAGCGTCATAGTGCGTCACAGCACGCCGTAGTGCCCGATTGCTAGAAAGGCGAACTCCATAGTGCCCTTGGTGCCTTGCGCCCAAGAGTAGGGTTCCATGGTGTGCCATGGTACTCACAGCTCAGCTGGCATAAATTTGAGCTGCCTATAAATATTCTCTAACCCCTTTTTAGAGTTGAGAGGTGAAAAATCTAAGAAATTTGACAACCTCCATTAGGGTTGTGTGTGTGTGGTGGCAGCTCCATCAAATAAGAAGATGGTTCATAAGGGTTTGTGTAAGGGTTTGTTAACCATAAATCTTTGTAATCTCATTTATATAGTGAAATTGCTCTGCTTTCCTCCTAGTGGACGTATGTGTTAACACCGAACCACATAAATCTCTTACCTTGTATTGTGATTATGTTTGCATATGAGTTTTTCTTTTGTTTATTTTGATTTTGCTCATCATATATAAGATTTTGTTTCACATTGTTTAAAACTCTATCTCCAAAGATCCCAACAAGTAGTATGAGAGAGAGATTCTTTTGTTTGTGCTTGAGTATTAGGGTTTTTGTGTTACGAGCTGTGTATTGCTTATGATCGAGCTTTGTAAATCAAAAGAAAATATGAGAAATAGAGTAGAAGAGGTGGTTGGAACTTTATCATCATCGGTGGTGGAAAGTTCTCTCCACCAAATTATAACACATCCAATGAAGATTGATGTGGTCATGTTTAATGGGAAGAACAACTTCGGCATGTGGCAATGCAAGGTGATCGACACACTATGTGCACTAAATTTGGAAGATATTCTTGATGGTGAAGAAAAACTAGAAGAAATTTTAGAGAGAGATTGGATCAAAATGAACTATAATGCATGTTGTTTGATCTGAAACTATTTAACTTAGGAGATCAAGCATGCAGTGATGATGGAGATGTTGGCATGGAAACTATGGAAATTTCTATAGGAAAAGTACCTGATGAAGAGTGTGGAGAATCAACTCCACATGAATAGGCAAATATATCAGTTCCAGATGAAAAAGGGAATCCTCATAGATGAACACCTTAATAAGCTCACAAAGTTGTTGACAGATTTGCTAAATATTGATGAAACTGTGTAGGATGAAGATAAGGCTCTAATATTGCTGAACTCATTATCAGATGAGTTTGAGCACTTCATCATGACATTGATTCATGGGAATGATGCTTTGAAGTATGAGGAGGTGACTGTAGCCCTGATGAAGTACTAGTTTAGAGGAAGGGACAAAGAGTCCACCAAATCAGATTCGATAAAGGCTCTTACACTCTAGAGAGGAAGACTAGAAAGAAAAAAACAATGGTCAAAGAAGAATGTTGACCTCCAAAAGAAAGGAAAATTCAGAGGCTGGAGCATTGGGCACAATCAGTGTGTGTTTTGTTTGGAGACAGAACATTGGAAGAAAGATTGCACAAAGTTGAAAGAGAAGCAATGAAAAAATGGATCTTCTAAGGCAAAGGCTAATGTGATTTAGAATGTAGTGGAGAGTTTAGACTTAGAGGTATCTTTTGTAAGTATTTCTATGAGTCTAATAACTGATAGCTCTTATTAGATTATGGATACAGGTGCAATGTATCACATATATCCCTAAAAGGATTGGTTTTGTTTATATAGAGAAATAGACATTGGTGCAATTGCAAAGGGGAATGATGTTACATGCCATATTGCAGGAGTTGGAAGTTTGTTGATTAGGATAGATGTAGGGTCAGTTCAAGAACTGAAATAAGTCATACATATATTAGAGATCAAGAAGAATCTTCTGTCTATTGGGACCTTAGAAGCCAAGAGCTTTAAGGTAGTGATTGAGGCCGGGGTCCTAACGATCAGCAAGGGTGCAATGACTTACTTGAGAGGAGTTAGACAACAAAACCTCTACAACCTTTATGGAACTACAGTGACAGGTTCAGTAGCTATGACTGAAGATTCTAATGATGCCATGATTAGCATATGCAGGAGAATCTTCACTAAGAGCTTTGGAAAGAGACTAACTCATAAAAGGTATACCTTCTTACAAATTATAATTTTGTGAGTTGTGAAGACCCACTTAAGTAGTAATAAGTGAATTCTTAAATATTGAGGTGCTTTTTCAGATAACGGTGGACTTCTTGATATCTTGATAAGAACTCCAAAGTTAAGCGTGCTCAGGTGGGAGCACTCCCAGGATGGGTGACCTGCTGGGAAGTTATCTTCTGATGGCAAAATTGTGAGGCCTTTCTGGCTAAAGTGGACAATACCTTGATGCTTAAGAATTTGGGCTATTACAAATGGTATCAGAGCAAACCATAGGGTGTCAAATAGGAGCTAAGTGCCATACAGTGCAAAGTACCACTTCATGTGAGCAGCCTCTTAAACCTATGATGGTTAAGGTGCTACATGGTTGTGGGTACCTCTTGCGCCTGTAGGGGTCTTCTCTAGTCCTATCTACCCAATGGATGGTTCTTGGATCTGTGTGTGGATACTGACGAGGATGTCAGTTACTTAAGTTGAGGAGATTGTGAAGACCCACTTAAGTAGTAATAAGTGAAATTTTTAAATATTGAGGCGCCTTTTCAGATAACGGTGGAGTTCCTAATAAGAACTCCAAAGTTAAGTGTGCTCAGGTGGGAGCACTCCCAAGATGAGTGACCTGCTGGGAAATTATCTTCTGAGGGCAAAACCGTGAGGCCTTTCTGGCCAAAGCGGACAATACCTTGGTGCTTAAGAGTTTGGCTGTTACATGAGTATTGAATATTTAACAAGAAAACATGCAAACCTTTTAGTGTTGATCTCCACAATATTAAAGATATACTTGAATATATACACATTGATGTTTGGGGACCAATAAAAACTACATCATTTGGTGGCCATAGATATTTTGTTTCCTTTGTGGATGATTACTTCATATTTGTATGGGTGTAAATATTGAAGAACAAGGCAAATGTACAAGAGGTTTTCATAAATTTGAAGAAAATAGTGAAAATTCAAATGGACAAGAAAATCAAGATAATCTGATTAGGTAATGATGGAGAATATACTTCTGATTATTTTGTAAGAGAATGTCAGAATTCAAGGATTAAATACTACTTCACAGTGAGAGAAACACCGCAACAGAATAGGGTAGAAGAACGCACGAATCGTACCTTGGTGGAAATGGTGCGATGTATATTATCCAATGCTGAGGGATAGAGTATATTGGGCAAAGGACCTAGACTAAGCATGCTACTTAGTGAACTGTCTGCCATATGCAACACTTGCTAAGAAAACTTTTATAGAGCTGTGGTCTGGACATCCTACTACACATTTTGATTAACTAAAATTTTTGGAAGACCAACTTATTATCATGTCAAAAAAGATAAGCCTGAACTGCAAGCAAATAAAGCAATTTTCACGGGCTTTCGATGCAGAGTGAAGAGTTACAAGTTGTTTGATCCAGTTGATAAGAAGAGCGCGGTGAGCAGAGATGTCACTTTTGATGAAGATTATTTATTGAGACTAAGGAGTTCTCATTAGGTGGAGGATAATACAGAGACTTCCTGTAAGTAGGTAGAGAGTGGGGTTTGATGCCAACCCTTTTGTTCCACAAAAGTCTTCACATCACATTGAAGATATTCATACATATGAAGACCACATGAATGATGTGAAAGAATAAACTGACTTTTATAGTGAGACTCCAATTTAAGAGTCTATTGCAAGAGATAGACCTATAAGAAATGCAACTCAACAGCTTGACTCATAGATTATCTCATATATATATATATATATATATATATATTGTTCTTATTGGAGGATGAGGTTCCATCTCATTTCAAAGGTGTGACGGGCTTAGTAGGAAATTTATAGAAGCAGATGATGGATGAAGAGATTGAGTGTCTTCATAAAAATGAGGCCCAGAGGTTAGAGAAACTCCCTCCAAGAAGAAGGGATATTGGTTGCAAATAGGTATATATGAAGAAAGAAGGATTTTCAGAAGCCTATGTGAGCTTCAAAACTAGATTAGTGGACAAGGGCTTTGCTCAAAATCAAGGGATTGACTATAATGAAGTGCGCTCCCTTGTTGTCAAACACTCATTGATCCACGTGCTTTTAGCTTTGGTGGTATAGTTTAATTTGCTACTTGAGCAGCTTGATGTAAAAATAGCATTCTTGCACGGAGAACAATAAGAAGTAATCTTTAAGGAGCAACTGCTAGGGTACATTAAGACATAAAAAGGAGATTTGATATGCAAAATAAACAATTCTTTTTTTGGACTAAAGCAATCACCAAGTCAATGGTACAAGAAATTTAATCAGTTCATGCAGAATAAGGAGTACCAAAGAAGCCAGTTTGATCATTGTGTATATTTTAAGAGATTGCCTCAAGGTAACTTCATTTACTTACTTTTGTATGTCGTCAATATGTTGGTGGTGACTTCGGATCAGTTTGAGATAGACCACAAGAAAGAACAATTGTCGAGGAACTTTGTAATGAAGAACTTGGGAGAGGCAAAGAAGATAATAAGAATGAAAATCTGTAGGGGCAGAAAGGTGGGAAATAGTTGGCTTACCCAAAAGGGGTATTTGGAAAATTTGCTGAAGAGGTTTAAAATTGATGACTCTACAAACTCTATGAGTATACCTTTAGCACCTCACTTTCATTTATATGCAGAGTTATGTCCAAAAACAGATTTTGAAAAGGAAGAAATGCACTTAGTGCCTTATGCTAGTGCGGTTGGAAGCTTGATGTAAGATTTGGTTTGCACTAGACCAGACTTGACTCAAGCAGTTGGAGTCATGAGACGATTTATGCACAATTTAGGGAAGGATCACTGTCAAGCAGTGATGGGGATATTTTGGTACTTGAAAGGTACAATTGGTGTTTGTTTACTTTTTTCAGAAGCAGTCTTCAATAGTTGATTTATATGTTGGATACGTGGATTCCGACTATGCTGTAGATTTGGATCGAAGACAATCAATAATTGATATGTATTCAGTTTAGTAGGAAGTTCAGTAGGATGGAGATTGACTTTATAGTCTATAGTTGCCATGTCTGCCATAAAAGATGAATACATGGAGGTTACTGAAGCATTTAAGGAAGATATTTGGATGAAATGCTTGCTGTACAGTTTGGGTGAGAAGCAACAATAAGTAGTAGTTCACTATAAAAGCCAGAGCACTATATTCTTAGCTATTAACCCGGTATGTCATGCTTACACAAAGCACATAGATGTGCGACACCATTTTGTTTGAGATATCATTGAAAAAGTTGAGATCTTACTAAAGAAGATCAACACTAATATGTTTTCACTTTAGTAGGATGTTCAGTAGGATGGAGATTGACTTTATAGTCTATAGTTGCCATGTCTACCATAGAAGCTGAATATATGGAGGTTACTGAAGCATTTAAGGAAGCTATTTGGATAAAATGCTTGCTATAAGATTTGGGTGAGACGCAATAAGAAGTGGTAGTTCATTGTAAGAGCCAAAGCACTATATTCTTAGCTACTAACTCGGTATGTCATGCTTGCACAAAACATATAGATGTGCAACACCATTTTGTTTGAGATAGCATTGAAGAAGGTGAGATCTTACTGAAGAAGATCAACACTAATATGTATTCACTTTAGTAGGAAGTTCAGTAGGATGAAGATTTACTTTATAATCTATAGATGCCATGTCTACCATAGAAGCTAAATACATGGAGGTTATTGAAGTATTTAAGGAAGTTATTTGGATGAAATGCTTGCTACAAGATTTGGGTGAGAAGCAACAAGAAGTAGTAGTTCATTGTAAGGGCCAGAGCACTATATTCTTAGCTACTAACCTGGTATGTCATGCTTGCACAAAGCACATAGATGTGCGACACCATTTTGTTTGAGATATCATTGAAGAATGTAATATCTTACTGAAGAAGATCAACACTAAAGACAATCCTACGAATATGCTGACAAAGATGCTCATGGTTCATAAATTGGCCCATTGCAAAGCATTGGTGAATTTGTAAAAGCATCTATAAGCTTCTTATTTGTTGGAACTATGGACGACTCAATTCTTGTGGGAGGGGATATGTAGGCAACCGAGTTGGTACAACTGCATTGATGGAGAGAATTATGGATTCAACTTTCATATGGAGCATATGAGATTTGAGGTAGAGATTGTTAATTATAGAGCTATTTTGGAGGCATGCGATAGCGCGCCGCAGCACCCGGTCGCTAGAGAGGCGGGCTCCAAAGAGCACCGCAGCGCCTAGCGCTCGAGAGTTAGGCGCCACGGCATGCTGTGGTGCTCGCAGCTCAACTGTCACAATTATGAGTCGCATATAAATATTTCTTAACCCTCTTTTAAGGTTGAGAGGTGAAAAATCCAAAAAATATAACAACATCCATTAGGGTTGTGTGTGGTAGCTAACCATCAAAGAAGAAGATGGCTCTTAAGGGTTTTTGAAAGGGTTTGTTAACTCTAAATTTTTGTAATCTTCTTTATATAGTAATGTTTCATTGCTTTTCTCCCTGTGGACGTAGGTGTTAGCACCGAATCATGAAAATCTCTTGTCTTGTGCTGTGATTGTGTTTGAATGTGGGTTTTTCTTTGATTTATTTGATTTTGCTCATCATATATAAGCTTTTGTTCCACATTGTTTGAAATAATATCTCCAAAGATCCCAACATCAACTATTTGGTAGCGCCGATCAAGGTAGATATATTTTGTTAAATCTTTAAACCAATAGATTGATGCTTAAGCATGCTTAAACGTCGATAAACTATCACCAAACGCGCTTTAACAAAAAAACTTGATGCTTAGGCGCACCTAAACGTTGGAAATTTAATATATCCCTACTGAAAATGTACAAAATCAATGCTTTAATGTAATATGATTTTTAGGCGCCCATTGATCGACTATCTCATCTTTATCTCATATTCTTCTCTTTCTTTGTATATTTAGGGCAATGCACATCTCAAATACATAGGAGTGGCTTAATAAAATGAAAAAAAAAAATGCAAATTTTATAAAAAATGAACTTCCACCAAATTTTGTTTTCAAAAACCCAATAAAATTGAATAACTGGGAGTTCAAGAGAATTAATACATTAATCCCTTCAGCTTTCAAAGCTGATTAAGAAAATAAAAAGTCAAGGAATTAAACCACTTCAACTTTCAAGGGGAAATATTTTAAGTATTAACAATTAAAATCCCAATTTCCAAGACTCATTAAGAAGAAAAGTAATTAAAGAAAATAAAAAAAATAATTGATTCAGCCATCTAGGCTGAAAATAGAAGTGAGTTATAAGCATATCTCAGGAAAACAATAAGAATATTTTGAACCCCTAAAGAGGAACAAGAAACCCTAGTAGCCACATAATATTTTCAGAGTTTCTTGAGCAGAAGGTTTGCTTCATAGAAGAAGAGGAAAGATGAAACAGAACTAAGGAAGAAGAAGAAAGAACCGAAAGGGGAGAAGGCTAGGAAAATGTTGGAAAATTGTTTCTTGGTATTGTATCTTTAACTCAATTTATTTCTATTTTATTTTCTTATAAGAACTCAATAAGTTCATTGTGATGTGTCTTTATATCTTTTTGTATTTTAATTTAATAGCAGCCTAACCTACCTCTTGGGGAGAGTTAGATTGAGAATTGTGTAATGTATGTATTTGTGAATGCAATGAAACTCTTCAAATTAATGAAAATTAATATGTTTTTTATGTTAAAAATTTATGTGTTTATTCATGAGAAAGGAAGAAAGGATTAATTTCTTAATATAAATAATTTAAAAATAGATTTGAACTTGAAAACTTTCATAGAGCTAGATGCTCATACCTAAAACTATAATAAGTGAACTAGAAGGTGAAAGCCGCGAATGATGTGACATAAGATCGCAGAGCTTGACGCTCGTTCATTTTCTTGAAATCAGAGATTCGAAGCGTCAGAGCCATGAAAATAACTTGACAAATTCTCTGTGCTCTATAGCTAATTTAGAACTAAAGTACAGAGAGTTGAGCATTTTGAAGAAATGAACAAAGTGACATAAGTTCACATATTTTTATTACTTATCTCAATGTTAAAGTCCATAAATTTTATGCATGTAAGCCAAGAATAGCCGATTCATAGGGTTTCATTGCTCACTCATGATTTAATTAAAGAAATTTGATGCACGATAAATCATGAGTGATGTGACATAAACTCATAGAGCTTCATATCTCGTATCCTTAGCTAAGTCAAGCGTAGATGCGTGTTAGCCGTAAATGATCAAGATTTCATGATCACATAATAAATTGTAAATTTTATCACTTAGATATAAGTGTAATTTTTATCACTAAATGATCACGAGATTACATATGTGATTACTAAGAACCTCATATAGTTCCATAAAGCACTGGGTAAGGCAAACTTCAATTAAAATAAAGCATTTGACTACAGCCCATTGACTAATGAAATTACTAATAAATAAAAAATGATAAATGAATAAAATATTGAATTATGCACAAGACAGTTATTTTATTTTAACTAACCAAAAGTGTTAGCATAATTTTAGTTTTATCATTAGCAGTTTAGTGTTTACTAGCATAATTATTATTAAATTTAAGTCAAATACTTTATAAATTTGCATGCGTACTAATTACATGAAAATAGGTGATAGTTGAATTTTTGGATGCATCCTCAGAGTCAAAACCTTGAATACTGCAGTTGCAACATGATGAATCCCAATTATATATATATATATATATATATATATATATATATATATATATATATATATATATATATATAATTCTAGTAAAAAAGTAGTTTTTTAATAGAATTATTTATTATTTCAACATATTTTGGTATATTTTATGATTTATCAACTGAATGAATCAATCTACACACAAGAAGGACAAAAATGACATTTTAGCAAAAAATCGGATGCTACAACACCCAACAGCGCTAGAGCACCGTAAGTGCGACGCTCGAGCGCATTGTAGCTCTAGACCACCGAAAGTGCGACGCTACAATGCGCATCCACGAAGGTTCAGAAAATTATTCAATGACATTGACTTAATAGCAGATGCCAGAGCGCGCTGCAACGCCAAACCACTGCAAGCGCGACGCTGTAGCAGAAAATTCAAAGAATATTTATTCAAAGCATTAACTGAGGAATAAACACCAAACATGCCACGACACCTGACTACCGCAAGCAACTCGCTACAGCGCGCTGTGGCGCAATTCAAAGTTTCTGAAGGCACAATTCATTAAATGAAGATTCAAAGTCATAGCACCACATTAAAGCTAAAAGATTGGGAGTTCAAAAAACTTAATTTATTAATCCCTTTAGCTCTCCAGGTTAATTTTTATAAAAAAGAGAAACTTTTCAACTCCCAAGAGGGAATAAATGAATATTCAGGGAATGCACAATTAAAATCATCAAGAAATCATGGTAGAAGGTTACAATTCTGTTATCAAGTATATCCTGACAGCACCAAGATGTATCAAGACCTAAAAAAATTATTCTGGTGGCCTGGAATGAAGAAGAGTGTGGCTGAGTTTGTAGCAAAGTGTCATGCTTGCAACTTAGTTAAAGCTGAACACCAAAAGCCTGGAGGACTTCATCATCCTCTAGCAATTCTGAAATGGAAGTGGTTCAATATTTCTATGGATTTTGTTATGGGTTTACCTAAATCCAGATCCGATGCCAAGTCAATTTGGGTAATTGTCGATCGACTGACCAAAATAGCACATTTTATTCCTATGCATCAAGTCGATTCTGTGGAGAAATTAACAAAACTGTATATTAAGGAAATTATCAAGTTCCATGGAATTCCCAGATCTATCGTATCTGATCGAGATAACCGTTTCACTTCTAAATTCTGGCAAGCAGTGCATCAAGACTTAGGAACTTCCATAGCCATGAGTATCGCTTTTCATCCTCATATAGATTGTCAAACAGAAAGAGTCAATCAAGTTTTGGAAGATCTTTTTCGTCTCTGTATTCTAAATTTTGGAGGCTTCTAAGAAGATCATATTCCTCTCATAGAGTTCGCATACAACAACAGTTTTCAGGCAAGTACTGGCATGGCTCCATATGAAGCTCTGTATGACAGGAAATGCAGTACTCCTTTAGCATGGTCTGAAACAGGCAGTGTTCAGTTATATGGTTCAGAATTAGTTGAAGAAACTAATCGTAAGATTCAACTGATCCAGCAAAGAATCAAAGCAGCTCAAGATCGTCAGAGTAAGTATCATGATGCTCATCACCGTACTCTAGAATTAGATGTTGGAAATTTTGCATATCTTAAAGTCAGTCCGATGAAAGG
The DNA here is from genome assembly GCA_016760335.1 of Gastrodia elata. Classification (NCBI taxonomy): domain Eukaryota; kingdom Viridiplantae; phylum Streptophyta; class Magnoliopsida; order Asparagales; family Orchidaceae; genus Gastrodia; species Gastrodia elata. The sequence goes on along the minus strand of CM028685.1, from coordinate 9,674,052 downwards.
CATATATCATTTTGGTGTAGCCGGGAAGCTAAGTCCCCGCTACGTCGGACCATTTGAAATCCTAGAGAAGATTGGTTCTGTAGCTTATCAATTGCAGCTGCCTAAAGATTTTTCTATAGTCCATAATGTATTCCACATCTCCTCTCTACGGAGATGTCTTCGCAACCCATCTCATCTAATTCAACTTCCAGCGGTGTCTCTCTAGCCGGATCTTTCGTATGTGGAGGAGCCAACTAAGATCTTAGCTCATGATCAAAAGCAGCTGAGGAATCGCTCAATTCCAATGGTAAAGGTTCAGTGGAAAAATTGCTCTTTAGAAGAATCTACTTAGGAGAAAGAGGCCGATATGCAAAGAAAGTATCCCAGTCTCTTTGAAAATCCAGGTAACCATTAACTTTCTGAATTTTATTTCTATTCTTCAAAATGCTCCATGGTTATCTTCTCTCTTGAGATGATGTCGAGGACGATACCATTCTTAAGTGGGGGAGTTTGTAACAACCCTAGATTGTTACCTTACTGATATATAGTTTAATTGCTCCTTAATTTTAATGTCATTATTTTTATAATATCAAATTGATCCTACTCTGCAAATTTGAAATCTATTTGACTTCTCTAAGTCCAAAATAATATTTTGATCAGTCTAGATGCCCTAGATTAGACTTAAAATATTTTGATCTCAGAAATAAAATCTAATTACATTTTTGAATTTCTCACCCCCAAATTAGCTAGGGGTGAAAGTTTGGTGAAATTTGGAGATCATTTAGACCTTAATCCAATTTAATTTATTTTGGTCTAATTGCATATTAAGGCTTCCAACAATTTGAATTTGCGATTTTACCCTATACCCGTTTAAACGGCCGGGATCCGCTGCGGAGACTGGGTCGCGCGACAGCGGAGTACCGCACATCTCACAGTTGCGCCTTCCTATCCAACGGCTAGGATTAGATCCCACGGAACTGAGGATCTGCCGTTAGATGCGCCCCGTGAATCCTATGGTGCGGATTCAATCGGATCTGACCATTAGGATCCGAAGGATCAGGACCGTTTCGCTGTCCTGATTGATCCATCAGATGGCCCACAGTGCACCAGCACTGTGGATCTTCATCTACGCCTCACCCGCGTCCGACCGAGGAAATCCTGCAGATCCTGGACAGCCTAGCCTGTCCCCCACTACCCGTTCCACCTCAGCATGCCATTAGGGATCTTCCCTCAACAGCATATCAGTCTTGATCGAGCCTCGTGACCCGATCGAGCTCAATTAGGAAAAGTGAGAGCCCGGCCATGGCCCAACCTCTCGGGCCTTTCCCAGATGAGCCAACCTATCTGGAAGCTTCCCTGAACTCGTCTGAGGCTATAAATAGCCTCAACAATCCTTCCTCTGCCCCTTTGCTGCTCAATTGCCCTCAACTCTGCACTATCTACTCTTTCGCCATTACCGTTTATCCAAGCTCGTGTAGGCGATTCTAGAAGCCTCCGAACCGCTGATAGTAGGCTCTCTTAGTGTTCATGACCCTTTGCACTCTTTGGAACCATTACCAGCACCTACCTTTCCCTCAGTCGACCACCCCAAGCTCAACCGTCGAACTAGGTACCCTCGTTTGCAGGTCTTGAGCCAATAAGGCTCGGGCTCATCTCCATTTGACTTATATTGTTGCATATTGTCGAATCAAACCTAATGTTATCGTAATTGAGCCATGATCTAGCCCTGATCAATCGAACCGATCGATCGGGCTAAGTCCTTAAGGAATGCCTCGGGTCAAGTAAGGTCCCGACGTTCCAGACCACCTAAGGCCCTCAGATCAGGGGGCTTCGATCGGTCTCACCTCCCTGAAGGTGTAGGGATCGAGCCCTGGGTCTGGCATGGCCTCTGTGGGGAGAATTGTCTTTCCATAATAGCTCCATTAAGGGAGCCCTCGGGTGAGTAAGGTCCGACCGATCCAGACCCTCTCACAGGGGGCTTTGAGTGTCAATCGGTGCGTCTTGGCTAGGGGATCGATTCTTGATCAACCCGATGTCGTGGTGTGGTCCCTAAGCCGCAAATTTGGCCGATTAGGGTTACCCTAATCGGTGAGGCATCGGGGCTGGCGAGGGGAAGAAGACGGACTGTGCAAGTCGGGTCGACCCACGACCCCAAATTAGTTAAGGATGATGTTTTGGACGCATTCGGAAGTCATCAAATTTTTCGTCAATATTTTATTATAATTAAATACCCCAAAAATTAGCATAATTAAATAATCGTCGGAATCAAATTTAGACTTTGCCGTTGGATTCATCACCCCCAAATTAGCTATGGGTGAATTTTTGTGAATTTTCGGAGTGCTTTTTAAAAATCTGAATTTTTGAATAATTAGAGAAAATAAATAAGTACTAATTTAGTACTTAAATTGCAATTTCTCCCCCTCTCTCCTAGTTGGCACCTGAATTTCGGCTGACCATCCCCTTCATACGGCTGAACCATACCCCCTCAGTCTCCCCCATACTTGATGGGAGAGAGCTTGCCTCCTAGCCCTATAGACCATAGGCTCCCTACTCCCTTACTCTATCCTCCCCCTTTCCCTTTATTAAGGAGGAACACAGCCCCTCCTTATTCTTGCTGAAATTTTCTCATCTCCTTTCCCTCCATTGCTAAGTCCTTGTGCTGAAGAAGAAGGCTCCTCCCTAAGATTTAAAAGAAAACAAAGGTCCTCTTCTTCCTCTCCCTCCAAGGACAAAAAGGTACCCACTTGTTCCTCTTCTTATCTCATTTATGTTACTACAATGCTTGAATGTATCTCTGGAAGTCTATAAACATGTATGGAAGCCATTAAGGCTCATTGGGGTAGCTCATTTATTCGAAAAATGCATGCTCTGTTTTCATCCATTTTGTATACTCTGTCCTTTATCCATATTTTTCATATAGCTAAAATGCTCCATTTGTGCTAATTTTGGTGTCGATGGAAAGGTATCGGAAAGACCTTTCCATTAATAAATAGCACTGCTCATGGAATGCTCTGGATTAAGAGTATTTAAGCTAAAAAGTAGGCCTTACAGGTTTTGTCCAGGCGAAAAATACCGTCTGGCGCTGCAGCGCCCAAGATTACAAAATGGATCGCTGCTGCAGTATTTCGGCAGAAACCAAATAAAATTAATTATTAAACAATAAATCACAAGTGGACCGCTGCAGCGCGCCATAGCGCGCTGGAGCGGGCTGTAGCGGAATTTCGGGAAAACTTTAGGAAATGTCAAAAATAAATTAATAATCAGTTATTTTTGCAAGTTGGTCCGCTGCAGCGCGCCATAGCGCACCAGCGGGCCGCAGCAGGCCACAGTGCTGAGAGCGCCACTGCGTGCTGCAGCGCTAAAATCGCCACAGTGCGCTGCAATGGCAGAAGCGCCACAGCGCACTACAGCGTCAAAAGCGCCACAGCGCGCTGTGGTGCCCGAATTTGCAAAAATGTCCAGAATTTCTTGTAAAACTGCCCAGTATTGGCTAAAATGGCCAAAACTTTACTGTTTTTACATTTTAAAGTCCTTAAAACCCTAGTGGGACTAAGTTTTAGCTAAAATGGAATATTACATAAAATTCAATATGGAAATTAAGTTTGAAGCTTTGTTATTTTTATCAAGTGCTCAAAACCTACTATGTACTTGAAATGTATGTTATGCCAAATGCTAAGTGATAGAACTTTAAGTGCTTGTATTGAATAGGTATATCTTAACAACTTAATGGCATGAAACCTAAGTATTTTAGAATTGTAATCAAGTGTTAACCCCTTTGCTTTGATTTAGAATTTAGTTAGCCTTAATTACTTTTTTATTCTATGTCATCTTTATATTTAGATGCTTTCATGATATTAGGATGTATATTAGAAAACTCTAAATATCTATTTGGACATCTAATCATGTGTAAATGACATTAAACTACAATTAAACATAAGAATCTTGTTAATTTGATTAAGTAGATGATACTTAATCTAAACCCAAAGTTTGACATCAATAATACATTAATAACATATTGATTTGTCATCGACCTATAAATTAACCTTTGGTCTTAATGGTAGAAAGGTTAGGGGTTAAACCCTAACTTACCTTGATTAAGATCTAAACCTTAATCACCTACTCAATTAATTTGATTGCAAGATAATTTAATTGACATTGTTCCAATAATGCATATGATTTGATATTGATCTTAAATCATTGAATTAGAAGTACTAAGGTTAATATTAAATATGTGTGATTGAACCATCTAAATCTAAACTTTAGATCTTTGATTTTCTCTTATATAAGACCATTAGCATAAAATAGATATAAAAATTGTAATGATTTATGAATGATATAACTTTAATAAGATCTTTGATTTTATCCCATAATTATAGAATAGAAAAGGATCAGATGAATTTTAATCATCTGATCTGACCACTTGAATGTTAGTTTAAGAAGTAGAAAAGTGAGATCTCAAGGGTCTTGATATAGGATCATTATTAAAATGTTTAAGGACCTTAATTATTGATACCTTGAGGTAAGAAGAGCTTTTGTAACTTTTTGTGGTAGAAACTTAGATGATCCTTCATAAGTTTAGAAGTTGAACTTGATACCTTGTGGTATGAATCACATAAAGTACTTAAAATAGGACTTATTGTTTGTGGTAGCAACCTATATCGAGTGATCTTTTGATCATACCCTTGGAGCCTTATGTAGGACTCACCCATGTAGAGTAAGGATTAATAGCTTTGATAAATCCTTGTTGATTAATTAGAGTCGTCTAAACTCGGATTATTGGTTGGTGTAGTATATTATACCCATAGTACTGGATTCCTTCATTAGTATTCAGGATTGGTTAATTCACTCCATTGTGGACTTAAGATCAGGTGCTATCCTGAGGGATTAGATGAATACAGTCCCGTTGGAGTAAATCTTTCAAGACTAAGAGTGTTATAAATAGGGATTCATCCTTTATTTTGATTAAAATACAAATCACCATTGGGTGATGCCTCCTAGCAAAGATCGCTTCAATAGGTGTGGCTTAAACAAACTAAGTAATTCGAGTCACCTTATTTAGGACACTAAGTGTGATTATGAGTTGGGCATCCTAATAGCTTAGCTTGAGATACAAATCGTCATCAGGTGATGCCTCCTATCTAAGATCGCTTTGTTAGGGTGGCTTAATCAAACTAAGTGCTAAGAACCACCTTTCTTGCAAACACGCTAAATATGTGTATACAATCATCCTATCTAATGATTTTTAAGTAAATTCTCAACTTTAACCAATTATCGAATTAGAATTTAAGAGTCAAAATCTTTTTAGCAGGATTCTGCATAATGGAGACCTTGAATTCATTATCGGATTTTTAAGCATATTTCTAGATTTACCTCATGTAGATTAGAAGCATGAGCATGAGCATAAGCATGATGTTGAGTATTGATGATGACATATGAGTATCAGTGATTTTTTATGGGTTACGGAATATTACATATATTGACTGAGGAATGTCAGGATGCATCGGCATCGTAGTTCCCAACTGGATGTATGTATACATTGGACCGCACGACTCATAACAATTCAGTGATATTTTGGTTGCATATCAGTGGTATACAGTGTTGTGACATATTCAGATGCACAGATTTAATGTCATACAATATAATTTTACAGATCACTACTTAGTTTCAGATCTGTTACTATTTTTGGTTTACTTTCAGTATTCAGTTTATAGTTCAGTTTTACGTTACTTCACCTTATTTCAGTTTTGTACAGTTTTATACTTTCAGTTACATTTACAGTATTTCTACATATTTAATTACATTATGTAAATACTAAATGAATAATTCGAACTGCTTAGATTAGTTTCGATATGTTAGACTTATTGTCTAATAACACGGGGTACTTTGAGATCCGGCAATTTACTAGATCCTGAGCAATATATTGAGCCAGGTCAGGAGGATACCCAAGAGATTCAGGAGGAGCCAGTGGAGCACTAGTGGACTCTCCTCTAGTTATATTACTTTTTTGCTTAGTTTATTTTAAGTTTGGTACTTAGCTCTATGTCTGTTATTCAATAAATATTTGTAATAATTCTGGATGTATTTTTTTTTGAGACGAATATTTTCATAGATCTTCTGTGATGAATATTTCTGGATATTTGCTTTAAGCTTCCGTACTCTGTTATATACTACTTATACTTAGTATTGTGATGTGATCAGCATACTAGAAATACTGATATCTTATGCATATATTGGATTCTTCATGTTGTATTTTAAATCCAATGTATATATTTATTAAATACTTAGGACAAGGATACTACTCTTATCTTAAGTATTAGCTCTCAACTCTCATTGAGGTTGAGTCACCAGCCCTTCAGAGGGGTTCAGTGTTTAGCTATTTCAGGGAGACAGGTTATTCCTCCCCGAGTGGCGCGCCGCTCTGCCATCAAAATTGATTATAACTGTCTCTTTTGCACGCGGCGACGGGGCAGGGCGCTACACTAGTAAATTGCCGAATCCCAAAAGTACCATGTGTTATACAATAAGTCTAACACATCAAAAATAATCTAATAGTTCTAATTACTTAATATTTAAATAATGTAAACCAAGTTGCAAGAAAATTGTAAAAGTAACTGAAATATTGAAACTGTATAAAACTGAAATAAAGTAAAGCTGACTGTATACTTAATGCTCAAAATAAATGAAACTAAGTAAATAACCTGTAAAATTATGTGGTATGTCACTGAAGTCATGCATCTGTATATGCCACGATTCGAAATACAATATACACCTTTCATCGGACTGAAACAATATACACCTTTCATCAAATTGACTTTAAGATACACAAAATCTCTAACATTGAATTCTAGAGTACGATGATGAGCATCATGATACTTACTCTGGTGATCTTGAGCTATTTTAATTCGCTGCTGAATTAACTGAACTTTTTGTTTGTCTCTTCAACTAAATCTGAACCATATAGCTGAACACTGCTAGTTTCAGACCACGCTAAGGGGGTACTGCATTTTCTACTGTATAATGCTTCATATGGAGCCATGCCAATACTTGTTTGGAAACTATTATTATATGTAAATTCTGCTAAAGGAATATGATCTTCTATAAACCTTTGAAATCCAAAATACAGAGATGAAGAAGGTCTTCGAGAATCTGATTGACTTGTTCTGTCTTACCATCTGCTTGAGGGTGAAAGGCTGTGGCGCCCTGCCCCATAATTTGCAAGATTAAACTTAAGGGGTGGTGTGCCACTATGACAAATCCCTAACTTATCATTGGATTAGGTAAGATCCACAATCCACTAATAAGGGAAGGATGTGCACAAAATGAATACATATTATCAGTCATTAAATCAATACAAGTACAGAGTGTAAAAGTATATAAAGTAAATAATACATCCATTTCACCATACATCAATTGAGAGATATAATGAAACATAGCTCAAAAAATAATAGTGCAAAAAATAAAAAACACAGTCACAAGAGTACCTATAAATATAAAAGAAATAAACTCAACTGTGGTACATATAAATAAGCAATAAAAGGTCTAGTATCCTATAATGTACAAGTAAGGCAAGTAAAGTAACTAACTGAAGTAAGAGTAACTGAAAAGTATAGCTGAAAAGCAAAAATCTAATATAAGTGAAATAATGAAAATTGTGTAATAACTGCCATACAAATGAGGGCTATATCTAGCCTGCTAAAATCAAAATGATTCTTAGTGTCAACAAGGAGGCTAAGGCGATAAAATTTTCCTAGCATCAACAAGGTGGCTAGGGTAGAAAATATTCTTAGCGACATAAGTGGCTAAGGCAAAAAATATATAAACTGAACTGAGAGGCAGTAATAGCACATGCAGTTCTTATTTTAGTTATTTACTTTACTTTTGTGGACAATTTCAGAAGTAGCTGAGGAGTCAGGCACATCTGCAAAACTATTCAGGATCCAAACTTAACAACATACTCCTTAATGAGTGAAGTTAAGTAATCTTTATCTCACCTTTCTCCTGCCCATTGGAGTACTATGCACAAAAGTCAACCAATAACTGAACCCACTGCAAATTATCCTAAATATTCTAAATTTTCATTTTCATGTAACAATATTCTTGTATGATATGTCCAAGGATTAAAGCATAAAATTCAAGAAATGCGTAAACAACAAAATTTTAATAGTGAGCAAGAGACTCTACTAAAATATGGTAATATCATTTGTTATCTAATTAAACTATTATAACTATTTTAAGTTACACAAGTTCAAGATCTCTAATTCTAACTATCGAGTGTAACTTAGAATTATGACTTTATAAGCTAAAATGACTATAACTAATCATGTTCTAATCTAGCACAATCAAGTATGACTATAGATTAAGTAATAAATCACAATATCCTAATTTGATGAATTTAGATGTTCTAAACTAAAATCTAATCAAGATCTACTAAAGTAGGGATTACGGATTAAACACCATGAGCTTGGGTTAAATCACATAATCCAATGGTACAGTCTAAGGAATCTAATGTTTAACTAAGAGTGAATTATAAATTAGGGCAAATCCTATTGAGCAAAGTCAAACTCAATAGGTTGAAAGATAAAATAATCAAAATTAAGTTGTAAAATCTAGAAACTAATAAAAATTAAAGTTTTATTTATTGAATAACTCTATTATTCAATGAATAAAATCTAACCTATATGATTTAGTCTTAGTCCTAAGAATAGTCCTAATATGAAGTGTAAATTATTAAAGAAAAGGCTTAAAGAAATTTTTGATGGATTTTAATCAAATTTGATTACCTAAATGATTTTACTTACTTAGATGATTCTAATACAGTCATATTATTAATTTTAGTGATTTAAAAGGTAAATTAAGGGTTAAGGTCAATTAACCTAAATTTTGGGCAAAATGACCGTTTTGCCCCTAGTTAAGGATCCAAAAAGTTATTTTTTTATTTAAGGCTTCAAATTAGAATTTCTTACTACCAAATGATTCATTACTGTGTAACTCAAAGATATTCAGTAAGTACACTTAATTTGGATAAGAAATGGATTCTATAGATCTAAACTAAGAATTTTGACCTAAAGGGCAAATTAATAATTTATACATAATAAAATCTAAAATTTTATGTAGCTTAATATTGATTGTTATTCAAGGATCCCATAGAGTCCAACAATATTAAATTATGAGATTAAATGGCTAAGTTTTGGATGCTCAAAGATTCAAGGGCAATTTGGTTGTTTTTTAGGGTTAAGGGGGACAAAAAATCAAACTTTTTGTTTGAGATCCAAATTTAGCAAATTTAGTGTCTATAACTTTTCTATAACACACTGAGTACTTTAATTAGGAATAAACCCAATTTGGACTTCAATTGGGCAAATTATGAACTAACTAGGGTTAGGGGTATTTTGGTTATTTTTGATTTTCTAGGGCTCAAAACCTAAATATTATTATAGTTTGCTATTGGCACTAAAATTTTAAGTTAGCTAGCACTTTTAATTTTTTGATTTGGAGTTCAATTGACCCAGTTGTGGTCAATTGAAAACTAAGGGTATTTTGGTCATTTTGGGAGGAGTTCTAAATGTGACTTTGCAAAGTACTCACCAAATGGAGAAACTAATACTACCACAAAGATGGGGCTATTATCCTGATTATTTTAAGACCCATATTGATTATATTTGAATAATTAGATAAGAAGTTATATGTATTTATTTATGTCCTAAAATATCACTATGTTAAATATTTTCCAAATCAAATTTTTGAATTGCACCATTTAATTCCTTTGATTTTTTTTTTGAGTAAAATAAGATCTATATTTGATATTTTGGGTCATAATTTTAAAGTTATGAGGCTTTAAAGTTTTGCATTAATTTTATTTAATTTAATTAATATTATTATTTTTAATATATATATATATATTAGTTTACTATTTTAATTAAATTGATTAAATAATATTAATTAATTTAAATTAGTTACTATTTAGTATTAATTTTAATTTAATCACTAATGATCATTAGCTAAGATTAAATTAATTAATATCAATTGATTAATCTTTAAATATATGTTTAATTAAACTAATTAAACTAATTAAACTAATTATTGTTAATACTTTAACTAACTGATTACTAAATTAACTACTGTCTAAATCTTAATTTAAATAGCCTAATCAATGTATATATATGTATTATATAGCTATAAATATCTAAGTAAAGTCTCTATAAACATATATATATAATTTCTATTATGCATAAATATTTATATATATGATTATATATGTATATATATATACATTAATACATATATAATATATATAAATATATTTATATTTATTTTTTCTGTAGGTATTAATGGCGGCGGGACCCACCCTTGCTACGTGGCACGCTCTAGATGGCTGCGGGAGAGGCAGCGGGCCCCACGACTCAGCCCGACGGGACAAGTGGGTCCCGCCTCTGCAGCTCTAGCAGAGACCTGAGCGAGCACATGGCTCGGGCTCGGGTCGACCCAGCCTGCCTTCCCTTTTGACCACAACATGCCCGAGCGGAGTTGGGTTAGGGCACGCGATTTTGCGGCCTTCCCAGCAGCGCTGGCGCTCGACTCGCACGGCGATCACTAGGGCTTGACAAGGACTACTCGTCGGTGGTTGAACCGACGGCTGAAGCGGCCTATCCTGCTGAAAGGGGCTAAACCTAATCTCTATGGTTCGGCGAAGGGGAGGGGGTATAACGGTATCTACTGTGAATCGAAGCCAAAATTGCTTCAATCCACACCTCCAGGAATCGATCGAAACCATTGGATGGACAATCAGGAATGTGAAATAGATCTAGGAATGAAATTGCACATCATACGTGAAGAAAAACATAGCACCGAGTGGTATCTGAAACGGAGGGTCGGCTAGTTATTGAGTTCTCTCGAGGCCTCTCGACGCGTAGGGCAGGCCGACATGCTAAGGGGAGCTTAATGCATTCGGGACGGAACCTGCGAGGCTGTCGAGAGCTTGGGGTGGCCACGACTAGCGGCGAGCTGCCGCGTGGGAACCTAAGGTACGCAGACGAGGATGGGGGCGCAGGAGCCGTTTGATTCTCGATCAGAGGGCTTGGATGAGCCGTTTGATTGAGACGACAGACCCCCTAACAGCGGAGGTAATGGACGACGCAGTTAGCCTTAAAATAAATAATTAATTTAATTTTAATTATCCTAATTTCTTAATTAAAATTTAGATAAATAAACAGCTTCCGAAAATTTCCAAATGTTCACCCCTAGCTAAGGTAGGGGTGAGGAACACAACGGCGGTGTTAGATTTTCGATTCGACGTGTATTTTATTTTCCTAATTTTCGGGGTATTTAAAAATTATTAAAATATTCGACGAAATTTTGACGACTTCCGATTGCCATCCAATGGTTGAGTTTGATTAGAGTTGCCTTAAATAGATCCCTAAATATCAAAACCTAAACCTACTCCTTTTCCTCCCAGCCGAAATATGCTCCTCTCCATCTCTCTAGCTCTCCATCTCTCCACCTTTCCACCTCTCGACTGCCTAGGCCAAACCCCCATCCAGCCGAGAGTAGCCACCTCCTCTCCTTCCGACTTGGCCGAGAGCTCCTTCTAACGCCATCAAGTCTGGTCTCTCGATCGAGGCGGGCGGCTCTCCTTCTTCGCACCTCTGCCGAACCTCCCTTCAAGCGTCTTCTTCCACGAACGTCGCCGGCGAGGTACTCCACTTTTCACCTTCTTCTTGTTTCAATATCTCTAGCATGCTTAAGTACCTCCCCAACCTTTAGATCTTGTTCACAAGCGCTATATCGTTTAATGTTGGGATTACACCCTCGTAATCGATCCCTGGCGTAGCCTCCGTGAGAAAAATTAGGGTTCGCCTGTGCGCGAACCCTCGGGAAGACGAGGAGTCTTCCGACGGGTCGCATACTGCCCGACCCGCTCCCTCGTCTTCGGGTCGGCGCTGTTGGGTTCGCCCGACCCGCGAAGTATCCGGGCGGGCCGAAGGAGGGTCGCGCGTTCATTTACGTGGGGCCCGCCGCTTTTAATTTTTTTGCTAAAATAATGGTTATATATATATATATATAGCTTAGTTATTTGATTAGTTAGGTTTTAACTAAGAGGTTAATTGATCCTCTAATTATTAACAGTAAATTAGTATTAATCGGCTAAAGTTTAGTTAATTAATTAGATTAGTTCATTCCGAATGCATAAATATATATATATAGCGTCGAACAGAAAATAATATATAAATATATATATATATATATATATATTTTTTATTTTTGGTAAAAGCTATCTCGGCACTACTTTTATTTGAACTTGAAAAGAAAGATACAGGAAAAGCAGGGCTATGAGGGTACAAAAGATCCTAGCCAAATTAAAAACCTGAAGACAACCCAAAAAATCCAGACCCAGGGAATATTCTAAAAGGTCCAGATAAGAAAAAAAAAATCCTAATGAGAATTTTTTTTTTTTTTTTTTTGCAAAATGCCATCTCGGTCTGATCTTTTATTTCATCAAAATAAAGCTTACAAAATAAATTGGGGCCAGTTTACATCCCGATACCGTACCCAGAGAAGACGAGACGACACCTGGTGGCAACGGGCCACCCAACCCGACGGCAAAAACCATCAACCACTTCCAGCCACATTTCCGGTCCATGACAGCTATCGGCGAAGATCAATAAAAGAAGAGGTAGCTCGGCACTCAAGAATGTGCCAGAGTAGCCATTACCTGCTCATTATAGGTCTGCAAAAATTATCGCCGAGAGTATCCAAGCGACGAACCAGAGTGATCCGACAACAGAGAGAATAGGGAAGCATCCAACTGGTAGTGCTTCAAGAAGGAGGAAAAGAAGAATCAGCATGACAGAGCTGAGCCAGAAGGAGCACAGCAGTCCAAAGAGCAGAGGGTCAAGCCGGGCTGCAGCCACGGCTTCACAAAATTGGGCGAGCTTCCCCCACAGACAAACCAAGAGGACTCCCAAGAAAATTTTCCAAAGGAAAAGATAAAAGAGCAGCCTACCTGTATCAGGAGATAGGACAACCGAAACTTGCAGTTTGAAGCGAATCTAGCTCGTCATCGTGCCCTTACCTTGAAATAACTCCAGACAGACAAGCCGCCAGGGAAGACTTTAAATAGCCGAAGAGGCAGAAGCTGAAGCGACGGACAGAAGAAAAAATCCTTCTAGATACCGTAGTCTGACAGAACGGGATAGGTTGCCAATCAATCATGGTAGTCTCAGAAAGGCAACAAGATACATCATCAGGCATCTCAAGGTTCTAGAAGACCAGAGCCACAGCACCCGAAACCTGAACATGACAATCAGATGAAAGCAGAGGGAGTCCCCAGAGGAGACATTCCTGAGAGACCTTTTGGTTGCAAATCTAGCCTCCAGAAAAGGCCAGACAGGAAAAGTCACCTGAGACCCCAATAGAATCCACACCACAAAAGTTAAGGGGAAGAACACCACCAGATATCCGTGCAGCTTAGACCTTTCCACCCTTTCAAATTGGCCGAGAAAAGCAACTAAAACTCATTCAAAAAAAAACAAAAGCTAGAGAATGGCTTGGTTGTTGCAAACACACGCTAAATTCTTTAAACTGTCGGGGAGAAACGATATAGCATTCAAGACCATCCACGGAATCATCCAAATTTTGGCACCAAAGGAGCGAGCAACCCACTGGCCCGAATGATCCACCCACAAAATATGAGAGATCCAAGCCCTTCCAGAATTAAGTGTCGAAAAGTAAATGAAAAGTGAGGAGTGCCCATCCAGCGGTCTGCTCAGAGAACCAATGGACCGAGCAGGGGTAAATAAAGCCGCAGAATAAAAAAGGTGGAGAAATTTTCATTAGCAGGTAATAAGCCGGAAGCGATAGCCAATTTAATGTATTTGCCAATAGAAAAAATGGATCTAGGTACTGAAACAAGGTAATTGTTCCACCTTAATTGGTTTCTAACTTGCCATAACTGCCAAAGGATCCGACAGGTCAGAGCAAAGGAGAAAGGGCCGCCAGTACTTAGATTAAAAATCAGCTTAGAAGTGCTACTCATGCTTAAAATTACATCCAACTTCAGAAAGGGGGCAAATCCCTTCCAAAGACAAAAAGCATACTCACAATAACTGAAAAGGTGAGAAATCGATTCCTTAGCCTGACAATGTGTACATTTAGAGGCGAGGGAGATCCCTCTTTCTTGCAGAATGTTATCCACAGAAATAAACTTTTTAATAACCCTCCAAATAAAAAAGGACAAAGCGAGAGTGGGGAGTTTGAACCATAATCGGGGGGAAGAAGGGCCAGGATAAAGAAGTAGCTTATGCATTGATTTAACTTTTAAATGAACTTTGGTGCCAATGACCACTTGAAACTTGTCCCCAGAATGAGAGTTAATACAAATGTCATTTTTGAGCTTGGAGATCCAAAAATCACTAATTCCAACATTCCTAAGCTTTTCCTCAACCCAACAGCCACCATCCCAAAAATTAGCAACGTAAGCTAGGGGAGAACCCCTAACCGGAAAGACAGAAGCTAGAGGGCCTTCTTTGCACCACTTGTCAAACCAAAAGGAGATATACCCCTCTCCCAGTTCCCAAAGAATATTAGCCTCAGCTAAATCCTTGACACTTAGAAGATTCTTCCAACCAATAGAGCTGTTTTGTTTCCAGTTTCTAATAGAAAGATGAGTTGATTTCCCATATTTGTTGGCTAAGAAAGTAGCCCAACTACCAATCCCTTTTCTCAGCCTCCACCAGTCCCGAATCCGGAAGGCAGAAGCCGTGATGTGAAATGGAAGGAATCCCAGCCCCCCAATAGCTTTTGGGCAAGGCAACTTCCTCTAAGAGGACCAATGCACAGCTTTTCTAGCCCCAAAGTCACCCCAAGGAAACTATTACAAAGCTTATAAGCCATCTTAGTGAAGTTGACAGGAGGCTTAAATACTGCCAGAAAGTGATTCAGAAGGGAGCTAATCACCGATTGAAGCAAAACAATTCGACCCCCGAAGGAAAGACATTTGGAGGCCCAGCCATTAATTCTTGTGGACATTTGATCAAGGAGGGGCTGAAAATGAGCACCCGACACTCTACCTTTCGACAACGGGAGACCCAGATAAGTAATGGGGAGAGAAGACCTGGAGAACCCTGAAAGCCATAGGATCTTAGAGCTTCTGCTTAAAGCCACATGTTTCCCGAAGACAACATTCAACTTAGACATATTTACCTTCATCCTAGATATAACATGCATATGATCTAATATTTATAACAGAATAGTGAAGATTTTAATCGTGGCTCTGCAAAAAATGATAGTATCGACAACGAAAGCAAGATGCGAGATAAAGGCTTTACAAGTGTTGTAAAAATTGACTCCTTTTGCCACCGAAAATCTGAAGGAGAGTAGCCTCAGAAAGTAGTCATTAGCTAGAATAAATAAAGCCGGGGAGAGGGGGTCACCCTGGCGAAGCCCCCTAGAAGATTTAAAGAATCCATGGCATTGTCCATTAATAAGGGCCTAGAACCACACATTAGAGATCGATTTATAAATGAATTGAGTAAATTCGGAGGAGAAGCCAAATTTGTGGAGAATAGTAAATAGGAATCGCCATTCAATTCTATCAAAAGCCTTCATAACATCTAGCTTTATAATAGCATTGCCTCTGAAGCAAGGCCTGTCCAGATCATGAATAAGCTCCTTCGCAAGAAGGAATTTATCAGAAAATAGTCGACCCTTAACAAACACATTTTGGTTGGGAGAAATAAGCTTCGGAAGGATAGAGCTAATTCGGTTAGCCAAAACTTTAGAGCAAATTTTGTTAAATACATTGCAAAGGCTAATAGGCCTAAAATCAGACCAGGCCTTCGGAGTTTAGGCTTTGGGAATTAAGGCAATAGCAGTGGAGGTGATAAATTTAGGGATATACTGTGAGGAAAAGAAATCTAAGACACTTCTATCACTTCTAGCTTAATAATATTCCAGCACTTGATAAAAAATAGCAGGGAGAAACCGTTCGATTCTGTCGCTGAGTCCTCTTTCAAAGACCAGATAACTTCCTCGATTTCTAAAGATAAGGGAGGAGATACCAGCATTGAGTTATCTTCCTCGGAAACCAAAGGAAAGGGGATGGCATTGATGAGAGGGTTAATATTACAACCTTCGCTAGACCACAGCTTGGCAAAGAAGTCGCAAGCTGACTCTCCCAAACGCTCCTGAGGAATGGATCCTCCCGACTCATCTTTCAAGCCTACAAAGGCGTTAGAAGCCTGCTTCACCTTCACCCACGAATGGAAGTACTCGGTGTTTCTTTCTCCTTCCTTAATTTTTTTCAAAGTGGACTTTTGGATCCAGAAGTCTTGCTCTATTTCCAGAACTAAATCAAGGTGATTTTGAGCTTTTGAAAGTTTAGAAAGTAGAGCCTTAGATTTCGACAGATCGAACTCCGCTTCAAGAGCAGCAACCTCTGCCTCCGCTTTACTAACCTCATCAAAAATATTTTCAAACACGAATTTATTCCAATTGATCAGGGAGTATTTGAGCCTATATATATATATATATATATATTGATATAACTATGTTTAATTAATGTGACCTGTCAAATCAACCATTTGGTTATTAAATTAATTAATCAAATAATTTAATAATTAAATTTAATAAACATCAAAATTTAATTAACCATTATTTGTCATTAGCTTAAAGTTTAGGATTTTTTTATGAATTCAATATTTAATGAATCATAATGAGATAATTAATTTTGAGTGAGTGCTGAATTAAGTTTATTTAATTTAATTAATTATTGACAAGTAAATTATATATATATATATATATACTAATTATTTATAAACAGTAAATAATTATGTATATATAAATAGAAATACTAAATAAAATATTAAGTTAATGAGGAATAAATAATGAATGTCATTAATCAATTTAATTAATATATTAATTAATTCAATCATTAAGAACCATTTAACTAGTTGATTAATAAGTTAATTAGCATAATTAACAAAAATAGCAAATAAATATTAGCTTAATTAATTATTTAGCTAATTAAAATAGAAAGGATTAGTTAATTGATTAATAATTAATTAGTACAAATTAGCAATGTATGAACACTAGTTAATTAGGATTAATTAATATTAATCCTAAGTCTAATAAATACCCTTAGAATTCAATTGATCATAACTTGGTCAATTCAACTTTGAATTTGAAAATTCAAGATGCTAACTAGTTTAAAATTTTAATATCATTAATAAACTAAAATAATATTTAGGATTTGAACCCTAAAAACTTAGAAAATAACCAAAATTCCCCTGGCCTTATTTTGGTCATAACTTGACCGTTTGAAGTCCAAATTGGACGTACGTACTGTCTATCTTTAGACAGTAAGGAATCATTTGGAACTAAGAAAATTCAATTCTAACCCTTAAGTCAAAAGTTGACTTTTAGACCCTTGAGTAAGGGCAAAATAGTCATTTTGCCCAAAATTTAGGTTAAGTACCCATAACCTCTAATTAGCCTTTTATATCACCACTATAACCAATATTAGAGCTATTTTAGTGACATTTAAGTAAGTGAAATCAATTACTAGGTCAATTTAGCAAAATTCCTTAGAAATATTTCTATGTCATTTTTTCTTAGGATTTTGCACCTCACATAAGGACTATTCCTAAGAATAGGACAAGATCATAGGTTAGATTTTATACATCGGGTAAATGGGTTACTCAATGGATGAATTCTTGATTTTATTAGTTTCTAGACTTTTTTTTTCTTTTCTTTTACAACTCATTCTGATTTTTTTGTCTTTTAATTTTAGATTTAGGATAGGAGATTCATCCTATTAAGATTAATTACTTAATAGGATTTACCTTAATTAGTAGATCACTATTAGAAAGAAACTTAGATCTTAGGTCTGGTCCTTTGGATTATACGATTAAGCCTAATCTCGTGGTGTTTAATCCACAATCTATAATTTAGAAGATCTTGATCAGATCTTAGATAGAACATCTAAATTTATCAAAATTAGGATGCATGATTTATTGATTTAACTTATAGTCGTCAATTTGATTAAACTAGATTAGAACCTGATCAATTCTAATCCTTTTAACTTATAAGGACGAGTTTCTAAGTTATACTCGATAGTAAGAAAATAGTGATCATAAATTTGTGTAACTTGAAATAGTTAGAATGGATAAATTAGAAAACAAATGATATCACTATGTTTAGTAGAGTCCCTTTCTTCTTTTGATTTTGTGCTGCGCATTCCTTGTATATTTGTGCCATAATTCCTTGAACATACCATATAAGATTTTTGATGCATAAAATAAAATGTTAGGAAAATATGGGGACTCCTTAGATTCCTAGTAAAAATATTAAAGTAATTAATTAAAGATAATAATTATATGTGTTAGAGCTGCCTCTCAATTATGTCTTCTTTGCCTAGTCTCCTTATTGATACTAGGAGAAGACCTTGCTTGTATCTTCTTTGCTTAGTCTCCTTATTGACACTAAGAGAAGATTTGTTGTGTTTTCTTGCCTAGGCTCCTTAATGACACTAGGAGAAAACCTTATATATCTTGCCTAGTCTCCTTGATGACACTAGGGTTATATAGTTTTACGCCTAGTCTCTTTGTTGACACTAGGATCCTTTTGATATTCAATGGGCTAGATTAGCTCTTTTCTGTATGGCAGTTAGTACACAGATGTTTATATATATGTAGTTTGATGTTTTGGTTACTTTTCAGCATTTTTATTCAGTCAGCTATTCCTTTGTCCTGCTTATATATATATATTTTAGGATGTTAGAACTTTGCTGCTATTATATGTATCATTGCTGAGTTACGTTATTTAATTTGCATATTTCCTTTGATCACCAGCATGTCTAGGATGTAGTATTTTCTTTCAGCACTTATTTAGTTATTTATATATGCCTTGCCTTATTTAGTTTGCATGTGAGGCATGTCTTAGCCTCCCTTTTTGCTTAAGTTATAAATGATTATTTATAGTTTGTCCTTTTCTTATTGTATTGCTAGCTGCTCCCTAATCTTGATACAGTTGTTGCTTAGAGAATGTAAAATGGTGATATTATGAAACACATAAAATATTTCAGTTTAAAATATACTTAGACAATTATCTAATACAAGATTTTCTTTTTTTGGCTGGGGCCATATATTGTGAAACTGACAATGGTAGACCCTCTTCACTTAAACGATCAGGAGCTAGGAGTGGAGCCTTATCCGGAGGAGGAGCCTTTGTTAGAAGCAGCTATCTAGTTCCTTATTTATAAGTGGGGATGAGCGTATTTTACTTTTATTTGATGCAGTATTACAGGTTCCCTTGACTGTGTGTTTGGATTACTATGCTTTTATTCTGAGATATTTTATGCTATTTATACTGTGATCCTTGGATGTCTCTCATTTGTAAATCACTTCTGCACTCTATATGTTTTTAGTAGATAGTGACTGATTATATTGATTCTGTGCTTACTCCTTCCCTTATTAGGTGGATTGTAGATTTCATCCTAATCTAATGATAAGTGAAGGGTTAGCTAGAGTGACACACCACCCCTTAGCTTAATTTTATAGATTAAGGGATGGGGCACCACAACTAATCTTATAGATATTATCCAGCTCAACACATCACCACAAACCCCTCGGATATCGAGTTTCCTGAATTCTTCTTCTAGAGAACTTGAAGCTATTAAGGATGAGAGTGTACATGACGACTGAGCACATCAGCTGCAACATTTGCTTTTTTGGGATAATATTGAATGTTCATATCATAATTGCTAATCAATTCCAGCCATCTCTGTTAACGACAGTTGAGCTTACGTTGGGTGAAGATATACTTTAGACTCTAATGATCGGTGAAGATGAAACATTGGACGCCATAAAGATAATGACACCAAATTTTTAGATCAAAAACTACGACAGCTAATCTAAGATTTTGGACAGGATAATTCTTCTTATAAGGCTTTAACTGATGAGACACATAAGCTAAAACTTTTCATTCTTGCATCAGCACACATCCCAATCTTATCCCAGATGCATCGGTATAGACTTGATAGTTAAGGCCCTCCTTAGGTAAGGCCAGTATAGGGGCAGAAGAAAGAGCATATTTTAATAATTGAAAGACATTCTCACACTCAGGGCTCCAAATAAATGGCACTGCCTTCTGAGTTAGCTTTGTGAGAGGTGGCATAATTTGAGAAAAGCCCTTCACAAATTTCCTGTAATAATCGGCTAGTCCTAGAGAACTTATTATATTAGTCATAGACTTTGGTTGACCAATCCTAAACAGTGATAACTTGATTCTTGTCTACTCTAATTCCTTGGGCATCTATGACATGTCCCAGAAAAGCATTCGAGTCAAGCCAAAATTCACACTTAGAATATTTGGCATAAAGCTCGTGGTTTTGGAGTTCTTACAAAACTGTTCTCAAGTGTTTCTCAGGATCGGCAATGCTCTTGGAATAAATAAGAATATGATCAATGAAGATGATGACAAATTTATCTAAATACGTTGTTAGAATATGCTGCATTAAGTCCATGAAAATAGATGGCGCATTTGTTAAATCGAAAGACATCACCAGAAACTCGTAGTATCCATAACGAGTTCTGAAGATGGTTTTCTCAATATCTGAATCCTTGACTTGCAATTGGTGATAACCAGACTGCAAGTCAATGTATTGATCAATGATGCTTGAGTATTGAATCTTCCAACAAAGGTTTTTGACTGACTTCCACTTCCCAAAGTGATTTTCTTCTTTTGATAATTTATGGAAGCTTTGTGTTTGCTTAACCAATTCATGCCCAAAATTATGTTAAAGTTTACGATTGACAATATAATTAATTTAGCTCCATAGTCTTGTTCACCAATAGGAGTATCTATATTGCAAAATTGTTGTGATTACATGCAGGCTCCATAAGGTAATCCGATGCTCAATGAGTTTGCTTATCAATATGTTGGTAGCTTAAGAGTTTTAATCCAGCTTTCTGATACAAAGGAATGACTCACTCCAGTATCAAAAAGAATATTGCAAAGTCTATCATTTATTATTAAGAAGCCTAAGATTATAACAATTAATGAGAATCGCTACTCATACCTTTCAAAAATACTGAAATAATAATGACTGAATAAAATTAATTTATGACATACCTGAAACAACATCATTGTCTTCAGGAGCAAATGCAGGAGTCAATATATAAACTCTCGTAGGAGCTGTAGGTTGTTCACCCTTGGGCTGCTAGCCTTGGCAATTATAGGCTGGCTTTGAAGCAAGTACAACTACTTTAGTAGGGGCTGGCATCATAGTCAAGGCAGTTCTCGGTATTGGGAGTGATCGATGAACACTCTATTGATTGTTGTTTCTTGAGTAAGATGGAGGAGTTCATCCTCTAGAATTTCTTATGCTGAATCCAGAATGAATGCTTCACGAAATGCTTCCAAGAATATATCCCATGGGATATCTTCTAACTCATAATTAGTAAAATTATTATTTCATTTGTTCTCCCACCAATACTCCGCTTTCTCTTGAAATAGGTGGGTGACTAAACGAATGGCTTCCGAATTAGGGCATTTGATGCGGCTAGGTTTTTTCAGCTAATTTAAGCCAATTCATAGTGTCTATTGGATTTAGCACTCCGTTGAATGTAGGTGTCTTGAGATGAAGGAAACTGTGTAGGATTGCATCTCATGTGTAATGTGAGGATGATGCAAATCCCATTTGTGGTACAGTCTGTTGACAAATAGATAGAATCATGGCACGGGTCTCTTGCGCCTGTTGTGCATTACTTTCTATTAAGGCTCACATTACTTTTTATTTTTGACTGGGGTAGGAACAGAAGGAGATCCGGGTTTCATGACTGCGAATAGAGTATAGATTCAGCAAACAAAATAAAATTCCATTCAAGTAACGGTTTTATTTTTTTCTTATTGCAAATACCTTATTTGCATCTCTTTTCTTTAATGTGCATTTCAAATCCAAGGATGTCCATTTCACATTCGATTATCACTTTTCAATGATGTTATTTTGTTCGTTCCTAGGATGTCCTCATTCTAGACATTTTCAATTTTCAATTCTGAGATTCAATTGATGAACATTAGATGTTGCTTTCCTTACACTTAGTGATTTGTGATCTTGTCTGACATAGAAAATAAATTATAAAGTAGATAGGAACAAACTCCTTATATGGTACTTTATGATATTTCTCTGATACCAATTGTAGTGCCCCGCCCGGACGATGTGCGCAACTAAAATATATAATAACAAAACTGTCGGCGGCGGAGCGGTGCGCCACTCGAGAAGGCATTACCCATCTCCCCGAATATGCTAAAAGTAAATCCATACAAAGGATTGCTGACCCATACCCCAAAGAGAAGGGCCAAGAGCTAATACTTAAGATAAGTGTGGTATCCTTATCTCAAGTACTAAACAATACATACATTAGATTTTTATACTAAATAAAGAATCCAACATATGTATAAGATATCAGCATTTATAGTATGCTGATCAAATCACAATACTAAGTATAAGTAATATATAAATAGAGTACGGAAGTTAAGCATACTTCCAAAAACATTCATCACAAAAATAAAATAAAAATATTCATCTCAGAACAGAAAAGTAAATACGTCCTGAATTAATACAAATAGTTTACTGAAATGATATTGAAATAAAGTCTAAGCATTGAACTTAAATAACTAATCAAAAGTGGTAAAGCTGGAGGAGAGATTCGCTAAGGCTCCATAGTCTCATACTGAACCTCCTGCGCATCCTCCTGATTTGGCTCAACATATTGCTTAGAATCTAACAAATTATCGGATACCAAAAGTGCCACGTGTTAGACAATAATTTTAACACATCGAAACTAATCTAACAATTCTAATTGCTTACTTAACATTTAAATAATGTAAACTAAGCTGTAGAAAATTTATAAAAGTAACTAAGATTTTGAAACTATATAAAATTAAAGTAAAGTAAAGCTGACTGTATACTGAATACTGAAAATGAATAAAACTGAGTAAATAACATATAAAACTATGTGGTATGTCATTGAAGCCATGCATCTGTATATACCATAATTCAAAATGCAACTGATATGCAATCAAAATATCACTGAACGAGTAAGAATCGTACGGTCCAATGCCTACATATATCCAGTTGGGAATACAATACTAGTCATCTTGCAAATTTCCTGATTGATATATGCAACATTTCGTAATTCATAAATCATCATCAATACTCATACATAATGCTCATGTTCATGCTCATGTCTCTACACTACATGCTTAAAATCCAGAAATCTAGAAAATGATGTAAATTAGATAATGATTCAAATGTCTACATTATGCAGAACTACCTAAATGGATTCTGACTCCTAGTTCTAATTTTGATAAATTTATTTTACTTTAGATCTTACTTAAAATCATCAGTTGGAAAGATTGTATAAACATATTTAGTATATTTCTAAGAAAGATGGATTTCACACTTAGTTTATTTGAAGCCACACCTATCAATTTGATAAGAGGCATCACACATTGGCAATTTTTATTTCACTCAAACTAAGTTGTTAAACACCTTAACTATAAGCATACTTAGTGTCTTAAGGAGGGTAACTTGAAATACTTAGTTTGTTTGAGGCCATACCACTATCAAATCATTCTTCAATAGAAGGCATCACCCGTTAGTAATTTTTATTTCACTCAAACTAAGGATTTAAGTCCCAAATTATAATACTGTTAGTATCAAAAGATTTAATCCAAGTGGACTGTATCTGCCTAAACCCACAGGATAACTCAAAGATAAGTATACTTAGAGTGACTCAACTAATCCTGAATATTGCTGAATTAATCCAATACTATGGATATATATTACTATACTCAATTAATAATATGGGTTCAGGGAATACTATTTAATCAACAATGATCACCAAAGCTATAAATTCAGACTTTATTAGGATGAATCCTATACAAGGTTCTAAGGATATGACAAAAAGGTCACCCAATATAGGTTACTACCATATGGGAGGAATCTCATGCTAATTACTTTAGGTGATTCTACTACAAGGGTTGAAGATTAACTTCTAAGATTAAGGGGAAAACATTTAAGTTCCTACCTCACGTGTCAGCAAAAGATCTTCCTACCTCAATATATTATCAATTAATAAGAAGGCTTTTTAATTACATTATAAATCCTATTGTAAGATCATCAATATATTACACATCTAATATTTACTCTAAATTTATAAGTTTCATTTATTTAACTTGAATTGATAAGATCAGATCAGATGGTTAGACCCATATGATCACATCCTATACTACAATTATGGGGTGAAATCAAGAATTTTATTGGGATTTAATCTTGTAGTAAATCAAAATAGTCTTATAATTATCTTCATGCTAAGAGTCTCATATAAGAGAAAATTAAAGATTTAAGCTCAAGTCCAGATATTTAATCACATAATTTCTTATAATAGTCTTAGTACTTCTAATTCAATAATTTATGATCAATATCAAATCAGATGCATTATAGGAATCATGTTATTTGAATTGTCTTTCAATCAAGTTGATTGATTTAGTAATTAAGGCTTAGATATTAATCAGAGAGGATAGGGTTTAACTCCTGGTCTTTCCAATGTAAGATCAATAGTTGATTTATAGATTAATGACAAATCAATGTATTATCAATAAATTATTGATGATAAATTTCAAATTTAAATTAATTATCAATTACTTAATGAAGTTCTTAAGATTCTTATGTTCAAATATATTATAATGATAAATTAAGTAAATCAAAGTGTCCAATTTAAAGTTAAATTCTCTAATATACATAAACATCACATTAATTAAAATAATGAGTAATTAAGGCTAATTAAATCTTAAATTAAATACAAAGGGATTAGCACTTGATTATAAATATAGAATAATAAATTTTCATACAATTTGATTATTAAGTTCTATATTGACCATACAAGCAATTAAAGATTATAACGCTTCTATTCAGCATAAAGTATTCAAGCAATTTCTTTATGTAGTCTAGAACATACTATACATGCTAAAATAGTGGATTTCACATTGAAATTCACCTACACATTCATACAATACTCATTTTTACTAAATTTGGTTTTAATTTTAGTATGATTTAACTTTATTAGTGTTTTAGGACCATTAGAATGCAAAAATATGAACTTTTGACCATTCTAGATGATTTTGGATGCTATGGCGTGTGGTAACACCTTCTGGTAGAGAGCCAGGCGCTATGGCGGAAATCAGCGCTGTGGCACATGGCAGTGCTTTCGGTGTTGCGGTGCGCTACGGCACCAGAAACTTTCGAGATCAGGATGCTGCGGTGCGCTACAGTGGATTTCAATACTACGACGGACTTAATTTATTTTTATTAATATTTATATATCACTGCGACGCGTTGTAGCATGCTACGGCGTGCTACGGTGCAAAAACAGTAATGGGTCACCTTTCACACTAAAATACTCTCAATCTTGAGCACTTCATGTGTGGTGCCATATACCGATGGAAAGGTCTTTCCAAGATCTTTCCATTGATACCAAAATCAGCACAAAAAAATTCTTCTAATAAACAAAATGTAAAGTTCTAGCTACATGTATACAAAAATCATGTAGTTTTTTACAGAAATTTTAAATGAAGGAATGTGCTTCGATCAGACTCATTCAAGTCTGATTGAGGCACAAAGATCATGCATATAATCCATACAGTAACTTAATAGAAATAGCATTCACAACACTTTGCTATATATGAAGAGAATAGTACAAGGATGAGTTTAGGAAAAGGGTGCCTTAGCCTTAGGAATGGAATAAGAAGACTTGGCTGGCTTCTTAAGAGCTTGAGGGCTTGAAGGATCCTTCAATAGCAGCACAGCAAGAGAAGAAGGAGAGCTCAGCTAATGGCCAAAAGGTGACGAAGAGAGGATTGAGCCTCCATCTAAAGGAGAAGGAGAGCATGACTCTCCTTTGGATTCTCCCATCAATTATGGGGGAGAAGAAAGGTCATGACTGTTTTTTTTTTTTAATTGTGTGCATTAGGGGAGAGGAAGGGGAAGGAAATTTTGACTGAGAGAAAAATAAATAGTTAGGTTTTGGCAGCTTATTAAATTTATAAACTACTTAACAATCTATTTAAAGCCATAACATAAATCAAGATAGCCATTAGATTAAAATCGGATGGCTGAAATTTCTCGAACCATGATCTATAGCCATACGAACTCCAAAAAACACAAATTTGGTATCGAAACGAGCATCTCGACGAGATGAACGCACACATTCAAAAATCATAATATTTAGATGAGTATTTTATTTATATTAATTCTTAAGTAAAAAACTTTAAAATAATTCGCTACGATTAATTCAGAGCTCAAATATTTGAAAAACTTAAAACATAGCGTCCTTTTATGATACTTAACTTAAATATATAAAAATTTCTAAATTTTGACTTATAGTTTATCTATAATCGACTCCGGAAGTTTAAACTTCTTGAATTTATTTAGGACAATCCGGGATCCCAATTGCGCTCAAATTTTCGCAGAAGGATCCCCTCAATACGCTTTATTTGAGAATATTTTGTATTTAATTTTTATTTGACTTAAAATTAGGATATTGATTTTCGACTTAATTTAATCAATTTATGTCAAATTGACTGGGTAACAACCTTGGGTTGTTACACCTGAACACCTTTATTCCAGCACCTGAGCAACCTATTTAAAGTGTGCACTCAGGCATGTCGAAGTGACAGAAACTTGTGTACCCAGGTGTGCCCATGTAACAACTCAGGTTGTTACTTAGGTCAATTAGGGCTAAACTAAATTTTAATTGCAGTTCTAGGGCACTAACTAAGTCATTAAAAACTCACTACTAAGACTTAGTCCAAATCATGAATCAAATAGATCAAATCCTAATTTTTTGGAATTTCCAAAAACCCTAAAAATTGACCTGTTTAATTTGTGTAACCACCCAAGTTCTTACCTTAGCTAATTAGGATTAATCTAGGTCCTAATCTAAATCTTAGTGCTTTAATCAAGTCATTAAGAGTCTTTCACCGAGACCAAGTCCAAATCAGGAGTGAAATGAATCAAATACTGATTTTGGAAAATCCAAAAACCTTAGAAATTGACTGATTTAAATTGATCTCAAATCAAAAATTGGACTATGCCATTGCGCTTATTGCCCCCAAATTAGCTAGAGGTGATGTTTTGTTGGCAATCGAAAGTCGTTAAAAATTCATCGAATATTTTAATAATATTTAAATACCCTGAAAATTAGGAAAATAAAATACTCATCGAATAAAAAATCCAACCTCATCATTATGTTCTTCACCCCTCATTTAGTTAAGAGTGAATATTTGAGATTTTTTCTAAATTCAATTTATGTTTAAACGTTAAATAGAAATTTAATGAAATTTAATAAAATAATATTAATATTTAAATTTAAAATTGACGACGCCGTCTTCTGCGCCGTCAGGTCCCGCGTACGTGCTGTCTGTCCACCGTTCGAAAGAACGACAGGATCCGACCGTTCCATGGGATCAATCGAACAGTCTCCGCTTCTCCTTCCTCAATCCCGTCGCCCGCGCCACGCGGAGCTCCGCCGCGGCTCAGCCCAATCCGGAGTCCTCCCAGCCTCGCCAGTTCTTCCGTCAAGCCCTTATGAACCTCACCTGTGCCTGTGGTCGTCTTCATTGCACGAATTGATCCGGACCGAGCCCCTCAAAATCCTAAGTCTACGTAGAGCCATCCACTGAGGTACGCCCCGAACTCCTCAGCAATTCCCGCATTTTCTTGTTCGAATATTTATTTCACGTCCCCGATTAGCTGATGATTGGGCTCGATCAAGTTGGATCGACCCCGATTGAGTAGGATGTAGACAGTCCATAGTGAAATCGGTTAGCCGTAGCTAGCCCGCACCCTAACCACTAGGGTTTGGGTCTGCGGCCGATCCTATCCCCCTCAGGTGGTGGTCCAACCACCGTCGGGTAGGTCTCGGCAAGACCTACCCATTGGCTTTCGGTCCCGAGCCTGGTGATGGCAGGAGGGCCGTTTATTTCCATGCCTTAGGCACTCCGCCGCGGTTCAGCCGGGGAAGGCGGTGCGTCTCGGGTAAGGTCAGACCCGACCCCACACGCGCGCGCGGTCCGCGTCGTTATGATGAGTGTTGCGCGTCGATTGGTGCGGGCCCGCTCCTGTCAGCGCAGCCGCGCGCGGGGCCTGCCATCCTGATGCGGTCAGCCGCCGCATCATCTCCGTGGGGCCCACCTGCGTCCCCGCAGCCACTCCCGGTTTGCCGCGTCATGGGTGGGGCCCAGGGCCCCATCCGTCGCCAGCAGTGGGACTTGCCGCTCTGACTCTACCAGTCATAGCGCGCCACGTGTCTGTGGCGGGTCTCGCCGTCATAATTGTCTGCAGAAAATAATAAAATAAATAAATAAATATATATATATATATATATGTATATAATTATGGATATTAGGTTAGCTTAATTCTATTAGTTAGACTTAATTAGTATTGATAGTAAATAAATATAAATCAGTGAATAATTAAATAAGAATAAGATTAGTTTAATTAGTTATTAACATTAGTTAAATTATTTAATTAATTAATGATAGTTAAATTTAACTAAATAGTAGGTTAGAATAAATTAATAAATTAAATATTTTAATTAATTAGAATAGTAAATTTACTAAATTTGTATATTTGAATATTAAATATTAATAAAATTATTACAAAGCTTAAAAGCCTTATAACTTTAAAAATAATGATCCAAATATATCAAATATAAGTCTTATTTTACTCAGAAAAATAAAATGAATCAAATGACATAATTCAAAATTTCAATTTTGGGAATATTTAACGTAGTGATATTTTAGAACCTAAACAAATACTTGTAACTTCTTACCTAGTTATCCAAATATAATTAATATGGGTTATAAAGTGATTAGGATAATAGCCCCATCTCTATGGTAGTATTAGTTTCCTCATTTGGTGAGTAGTTTGCAAAGTCACATTTATGACTCCCTCCTAAAATGACTAAAGTGCCCTTAGTTTTCAAGTGACCATAGCTTGGTCAATTGAACTCCAAATCAAGAAATTCAAAGTGCTAACTAGCTTAGAATTTTAATGCCAACAACAAACTAAAATAGTATTTAGGTTATGAATCTTAGAAAATAAAAAATGACCAAAATACCTCTAATCCTTGTTAGGCCATAACTTGACCAATTGAAGTCCAAATTAGGTTTACTCTCAGTTAAAGTACTTAGTGCATCATAGGGAAGATATAAGTACTGAGTTTACTGAATTTAGACCTCAAACAAAAAAGTTTGGTTTTTGCCCCTTGACTCTAGGAAAATTATCGAATTGCCCTTGGGATTTAGAACACCCATAACTTAGCCATTTAACCTCAAAATTTAGTGTTCTTAGATTCTATGGAATCCTTAAACAGCAACCAAGAGTAAACTGCATAAAAATCTATATTCCATTAGGTGTAAATTACTAAATTGCCCCTTAGGTCAATATTCTTAGTTTGGACCTATAGGATCCATTTCTTATCCAAATTGAGTGTACTTACTATCTATATTCATGCTAGATTGCAAGGAGTCATTTGGCAATAAGAAATTCTAATTTAGAGCCCTAAATCAAAAAGAAGTAACTTCTTGGACCCTTAAATAAGGGCAAAATGATCATTTTGGCCAAAATTTAGGATAAGTGTCCTTATCCCCTAATTTATCTCTTAAATCACTAAAATTAATATTAAAACTATATTAGGATCAGTTAAGTGAATAAAATTAGCAAGTCAATCAAATTTAACTTCCATAAAATTCTCTAAGTCTTATTCTTTAGGAATCTTACACCTCACACTAGACGATTTTTAAGACTATGACTAGATCATATGTTAGATTTTATTTATTGAATAATGGGGTTATTCAATGAATGAAACTTTGGTTTATTAGTTTCTAAATTTTACAACTTAATTTTGATTATTTTGTCTTTCAACCTTAGACTTAGGATAGAAGAATCATCCTATTGAGTTTGACTTTACTTAATAGGATTTGCCATAATTTGTAGTTCACTTTTAGTTAAACCCTAGATTCCTTAGATTGTACTCTTAGATGATGTGATTGAACCCAAGCTTATGGTGTTTAATCCATAATCTTTAGTCTAGTAGATCTTGATCAGATCTTAGTTTAGAATATCTAAATTTATCAAATTATAATGTTGTAATTATTACTTAATCTATAGTCGCACTAATTAACTAGATTAGAACCCGATCAGTTCTAATCCTTTTAACTTATAAGGACGTGCTCCTAAGTTATACTCGATAGTAAGAATTGGAGATCCAGAACTTGTGTAACTTAAAATAATTAGAATGGTTTAATTATATAACAAATGATATCACCATATTTAGTAGAGTCTCTTGCTCACTATTGAAATTTTGTTGCTTTTGTATTCCTTGAAATTTGTGCTTTAAATCCTTAGACATATCATACAAGAACATTATTGCATGGAAATGAAAACTTAAAATATTTAGGATAAGTTTGCATTGGTTTAGTTATTGGTTGACTTTTGCGCATAGTACCCCAATAGGCAGGGAAAGGTAAGATAAGGATTACTTAACTTCATTCATTAAGGAGTGTGTTGTTAAGTTTGGATCCCGAATAGTTTTGCAGATGTGCTTGACTCCTCAACTACTTATGAAATTCTCCATAAAAGTAAAGTAAATAACTAAAATAAGAATTACATGTGTTATTACTGCCTCTCAGTTTAGTTTATATATTTTTTGCCTTAGCCACTTATGTCGTAAAGAATATTTTCTGCCCTAGCCTCCTTGTTGACGCTAGGAAATTTTTGTCGCCTTAGCCTCCTTATTGACGCTAAGAATCCTTTTGATTTCGATAGGCTAGATTTAGCCCTCATTTGTATGACAGTTATTACACAACTTTCATTATTTCACTTATATTAGATTTTTGACTTTTAGCTATACTTTTCAGTTACCTTTACTTCAGTCAGCTGCTTTACTTGCCTTACTTGTATATTATAGGATGCTAGACCTTATATTACTTATTTATATGTACCATAGTTGAGTTTATTTCTTTTAAATCTGCTTAAGTTATATGATCATCAGCATGCTTAGGGCATAGTTTTTCTTTTTAGTATTTTTACTTATACATATATGCCTAGCCTTATTTTTTGTTTACTTTTAAGGTATGTCTATTTCCTCATCTTTGCCTAATTATAAATACTTAATTTATAACTTACAAATTTTCCATTTTATGCTTATTGCTCCTAATTTATTTTTCTACTACTTTAAGCTTAGGAAAATGGTGATATTAATAAATGTATAACAAAATTTTAACTTAAAGTGTATTTAGACAATTTGTCTAATAAGAATTTTTTTTTATTGGCTGGGGCCCTGACATTGTGAAACCAACAATGTCAGAATCTGAGTAGTTTGGAGATCCAGTTATTGCGGAGGAGCCATATCTAGAAGAGGTGCAGTAGATTGGAGTTGAAGATCTTTAGCTTCTTTTATATTATTTGTGAGGATGAGTGATGTTCTTTTATTTATACACTTTAATTAAATATTATTATAATACAGGTACACTTACGACTATGTTTTCTTTTATGCACTGTTATTTTCTAAGTTATATTTCATTTTATCTCTTAGTTGATGTATGGTGAAATAGATGTATTATTTACTATATATGCTTCAGTATTCTGTACTTGCATTGATTTAGTAATTGATAGTATATATTCATTATGTGCACATCCTTTCCTTATTAGTAGATTGTGGATTTGATCTAATTCAGTGATAAGTGAGGGATTTGCCAGAGTGGCACACCCCCTCTCAAGTCAAATCTTGCAGGTTATGGGGTGGGTCACCACAATTTGACCTCAAATCAAAAATTCAATTTCCCCATTGTGCTCATCATCCCCAAATTAGCCAGAGGTGATATTTTGGATGCATTTGGAAGTCATAGGATTTTTAACAAATATTTTAATATTATTTAGATACCCCAAAAAATTAAATAATTAAATACTCGTCGAAACCAAAATTTGACTTCACCGTTGTGCTCACCACCCCTCAAATAGCTAGGGGTGATTTATCTGAATTTTTTTAGATGCATTTAATAATTTAATTTTAATTAATAAAAAAAGTAAAAATAAATTAAATAATATTATTTAATTAAATGAATCTAATGACGTCGTCCACTTAAAGGTAACGTCGTCGCCCTATTTTCTTTTCACGTAGTCTGTTTGGATGGATCTCCCTTTACCGTCTAATCGCTCAATGAGACGGCTGAGGTTCTTCGTCCATACGAAACTTACACACTGCGGAACCTTCGACGCACGTCGCCCTAAGCTCCTCGCCAGGCATCGATTGCCGCTCTAGAACCCAGTTAAGGCCCCATTTAAGCTTCTTAGACCCTCCATTGCCTCATTTTTTAAAAATATAGATCCAGTAGAACCGTTCGAGCCTCGAGTAGTTTCTCTTCCTATAAACCGTTTGTCTTTGAGGTATATCTAATCCTAATCCTTGCATCCGATTTCTAATTTTTTCTTTCGAAAACGTGTTTGGCATGATTGATCAACTTTTGATCTGGTTCGACCGTGCTCGATCGTGTCAATCGAGTGGCGTTGGCTTGAGATTCGGCTAACCCTAGGTGAAGGGATTCGGGTCGGGTCGTTGCGAACTGGACCCGACCCGCTTCGGCGTGAGGGCCCACGCCCGTGCCGTGTTAAAGATGTGGGGTCCGCATCGGACTCCTCGACGTGCGGATTTCTGCCACGTGTCCTCACTGGGACCCGCAGCGGTTGCACGTATTGGCTGGTGGGCCCGTCTGTCCGGCATCATCAACTGAGGTGGACCCCGCGCCATGCTGATGTGGCGCGTCGTATCCGAGGGAGGTGGGGCCCGCATGCCGTTTAAAACATTTATATATATGTGTGTGTGTGTGTATATATATATATATATATATATAAACAAATAATTTAATTATATGAAATTAATTAAATTAACTAAACCTAGATTTTTAAATACTCATAAGTATTAATCTAATGATCCAATCATAGTAAAATTATATACCCTTGTGATCAACAAAAATAGATGAATATTTTGATATTATCCAATTTCTAGTATGTTCATTATTTCACCTAGTCACATTTTAGGATATTTAATTAATTACAAGAATGCCACTATTGTTCAAATGCTTATAACTTTGCACATACTTACCCAAACATAGCCAATATGGTTCTTAAAGTAATTAAGAGAACATCTAGATTACTTTGATATTGTTGATTGCTCTATTTGGGTTATACTTTGCCTAATCACTTTTAGGACCTAACCCTAATGACCCTAATTAACTCTAGAACTTCAATTGACCATAACTTAATTAATTGAGCTCCAAATTGGGTCTTCTAATATACCATTTTGATCAAGAAGACCTAATAAACACTAAACTGTAAAAATATTTATATTTTAATGGTTAGATCTCTTAATCAACCCTAATCACCCTATTACTTAATTAGTGTAGATTAGCAAATTTAATAAATTAAATTGAGTGATTTTAATTTATGATAACTCCTAGAGTAGAATAGAACCTAGTGATATGGTTGGTTTAGTGATTATTTCATTAATCACATACTAATCATCCTAAACCCTAATTAGGTTATAACTTGACCAAATGAAGTCCAAATTAGGTCTACTCCTAGTTAAAGTACTTAGTGAGTTATAGGAAAGCTATAGCGACTGACTTTACTAAATTTGAACCCCAATTGGAAAAGTTAGGTTTTTGGCCTAATCTTAAGAAACCATAAATTACATTTTAGAACCCTAATCATATTTTAGCTATAACATTGCCAATTCATATCAAAATCTAGTAATTTTAGGTTCTATGAAACTCTTAGACAACAAGCATTAATAAATTGACAGAAAATTTAGATTTTATTAGGACAAATTACCAATTTGGCTTTATTAGTTAATTTTCTTAAATTAAGCTCATAAGGCTTAATAATTATCCAAATTTGGTGTACTACTATCTATCTTCGTATTAGACAGTAAGTAATCTCTTACCACCGAAAATTTCCAATTTAGAGCCCTAAATCAAAAAGTAAATTTTTAGACCCTTAAGTAGGGGCAAAATGGTCATTTTACCCAAATTTAGGGTTAAGTGCTTTTAAGCCTTAGATTCATAATCTAATCACTGAAATCAGTAAATAAAGTGTTTTAAAAGTTATTTTAAGTAAAAATGATAATTATATAATATGAGATTCATCTCACATCATACTCTTCTTTGAACCTTCTATTTCCATTTCTCTTAAGTCCTAATAACATTAGTTAGGATTTGTGTCCGAGTGTTAATTTTTATGCTTAAGAGCTCTTTCCTTAGAAATTAGGAATATATCTTAAGTTAGAGTTTATAAATTTTTCATAGTTTATTAATGATTATTTGATATTTTAACCTTAGATTAAAGAATAGAGATCTATCATATTGAGTTTGACTTCACTCAATAGGACTTGCCTTAACCTTAATTTGTGAGTGTTGGGTGTTAAAACCTAGCTCTTTAGGATCACCTTCAGATTAAGCAATTAAACTATAATATTTGGAGTTTAATTCTTAATTATTTCATCTTGATTTGGCTAATCAAGATGATTTTAGGTTGCTTAAATTATCAAAATATGTAGAATGATTTGCTTATTTAACTTATGTAGTCAATATTGATTCATTATAATTATGACCTAGCTAGTCCTAATTATTTTCAATCTATAAGGCCATGAATCTAAGTTACATATAGCATAAAAATTGATGATTCTGATCTTATGTAACTTAGAATATATAGAATGAATAATTAGATAACAATGGACATCACTTGTGTCTTAGTAAAGTCTCTTGCTCGCTTTGATTATTGATACTTTGCTTTCCTTAAAATTGAACCTATTACCTTGTATATATATGTTGGGATATTTAAGGAATATCTCATGTCAAACTTGATTTACATAAACAGCATTAGCATTTGTTTTTATTGGTGCTTTGGTTTTGATGATTTGGGGTAAATAGAGTGTAGCCTAATTAGTATGCCTTTTTAGCTCCATGCTTTTGCTTTAGTACAGACCAAACCTAGGCTAATGACCAACTAGGAAGGTATCTATCTATCTATTGTAAGTCTAACCAAGCGTATATCTATGACCGACTAAGATGGTATCAGTTAAACTCTGTATTCAATTCCCTGATATGGTAATACTAATTTAGGTGCACTTCTACTCTTAAGCTTGATCCGTCTACCTTAGTCCATATGCTAAGTGCAATTTTTTCACTTTTAGTTTGAATGGCTTGTTTAGCCATAGCAGCTTTCAATTTTAATATTTCATATCATTTTACTATATTTTGGCATTTCTCTTAAATGTTGCTTTATAAGTATTTCAGTTTATTTATGTCATTTTTCTTAGCTTGTGTAGTTGTATACATGTAAGAAGGATACTCTTATTTATTATAGGACTTTAGACATGTATATTTGATCATATATAGGATGTTAGTCTTACTTATATGCACATTTAGGATGTTAGTATTATTTAACTTAGGATGTTAGTTTTACTCTCTTTATACATATCTAGAATATCAGTTTTACTCATTTTATATAGGATGCTATATGTAATTTGAAATATTTTAATTGTATTTTATAATTCAATTGGGTTATATGAATTAGCATGAGTTTCTTTGATCATAACATAATTAGGATGAGTTTCTTTACATTTAGTAGTATGTTATCTTTTCATTTTTATACCTAACCTTATTACATCAGAGTTTTGGGAGGTATGTGCTTACTTCCACTTATGTTAAGTTATAAACTTATTGTTTATAGTTTTTTGTTCCTTTTCTATGCATTTTTGCTCCTATATATTATTGCTTAGTTGTTAAGTATGTTGTGATATCTAAATTAACATAATAATGCATTAGCCTAAATTGTACTTAGACACTTTGTCTAATAAGATTTTCTCTTTTGTTGGCTAGGGGCCCTATCATTATGAAACTAATAATGATAGATTCATAGTTATTTGAAGTTGTGGAGCCATCCGGGGACCCACCTTTGGAGGAGGATCATTTTGTTGGAGACTTGTAGCCTTTTTGTTCTCTTTTCATTCTGCCTGTGAGGTTGAGTATCTTTATGTTTCATTTATGTTAAACTGTTTAAAGTATATTGTAATAAGACAGGTTAAACTTTACTTTTAGCTACCTTACTTGTTCTGAGTTAAATGCCTGGATTCATATATTGTAATGGATGGATGTTTACTATTTTGTTTCCGCACTCTATTTTCATAAATATTTCATTTAGTGATGTATACTTGAAATGACAAAGTCTTTGATTATAATGTATTAGGATGAGTACCTAATCTAATTATAAGTAAGGATTTTATCATTTGGTGATCACCTCACTGTAATCATTGTTAACTTAAAAATTAATAGGACCACAGCTGGAGTGGGAAACCACAGCCCAAGCTAAAATATGAAAAAAATGTGAGCACTCGGGCGTGCCCAAGCGCCGATATGACAAAAGCACATGCGCTCGGGCGCGCCCGAGCGCCGAGGTGACAGAAACACGAGCGCTCTGGCACCCCCAAGTGCTAACTCGACGGAAGCATAGGCACTCTGGTTCGCCCAGATACCCGAAGAAAATTGTATAATAGCGGAGCACGCATTCAGGGGAGCCTAGACGCACGACAGGTACAAGAATATGAAGTGCCATATTCTCAAATAAAAAGGTGCGACTTCTTGCCTCCCTTGGGCAGTGCTAGAGGTGTATAAAAGCTAAAGAGAAACCCTAAGAAGGGAAGGATGATTTTGGGAGAAAAACAAGGATTCCAAAGATATTTTCTAGCCACCACAAGAGAGAAAAAGAGAGGAAATTCTAAAAATTGCCATTGAAGGATTGTAGAAGGAAGAAGAAGAAGAGAACCCTTTCGAATGTTCTTTCAGTAACTTTTTCTTATTCTCTTTCTCATTTTTGTTTCATAATATTTGTGTAAGAAATCATGATTTTGTTAAGAACAAAAACCATGAATGCTTGATATGCAATTTTAATGGCAGTCTAAACTCCTCTTTCGAGAAGGGTTACGATAGACTTATGTAGTAGTTTTTTCTAGTGATTGTTAAGAATAAATGTAAGATTTAGTTGTGATGAATGCATGTGTTTTACTTCTTATGAAATCTTTTATGATTGCATGTAAAGAAGCATTATCTTTAAATGGGTGTGCTCACGTCGCACCAAATCTTCGATCGAACCAAGAGTTCTGATCAAGATGTGTGTGCATGTGATGGTATACCATGCAAATAGTACTAAAGCTTTGATCGGAGCAAAAGTCCATATGGAAAATTTATGGGCACTTGACATTTTTTGTTTTCCGTGTTCCATACATCATGTGGTCTCTCGTTTAGACATACGATTAGACCGAATAAAGGATTGTTGAAATAGAGAGATCTACATGCTCTCTTTTAAGCATTTTTACAAATTGATCGATTCATATTTAGCGAAAGTTGGAATTTTTGAACCATAGCTGATTGGCCTAACTCTTCTCTTCTCAATCTTTTACAACTTAATTACATCATCGTAATTCTAGGTTTATTTATTTTGCTGCTTAGTTCTAGTTTAGTGACAGACACTAAGTTTCGATTGTTTAAGCATTAGTAGAGAAATTAGTATATAGTAGCATTCCTTTAATCATTAAGGATGATAATTTGGAACTCATAATTCATTTATTATTTCAGATCATGTGCATTTACGTGTAAATAAATGTCACACTTTTGTGGCCTGTCACTTAATCTTGAAGCTACTAATTTATGTGCCACAAGGAGGAAGCCTACTAGTAGAGCATTGGTACAGACCTGAGTATTCAATCTTACCCTGATCAAGGCTTAAGAAAACAATGTGTTGTTATATGTATCATTTTTTTATCGAACTTGTGAGCACGCAACTATGTGCACTTGAGCATGCAAGTTGACATTTGTGGCTCAGCTAATTCCAATGCATTGTTGGCTCATCATTGGGTCGGAACTCGGTTGTGCGCGATTAAAAGGGATATTTGTGTACCAGCCCGCCTACACACTTATCAGCTCATATCAAACATGGCACCCTGCAAGCATGATTGATTAACATCGAGTGCACTCACTTGTGGTCAAGGTCACATGTATCTTAGTGTGAGCATAACATAAGTGGTTTATGTTAGCTATGTTAAACCCTCATAAATGCTGTAATTTATTTTATTTAGCAAACCCTTAATTCTAAACCTTAGTCTTAATACACAATATTTTCTCTCAAAATATTACTTGGCTCTCAAATATCTCCTAAAAAGTATGGATAACTAGAATTTAGAATTTAAAATATATATTTTTATGAGCTCACAAGCAAAAATGAATTTAATAATAATTTTTTATTATATTTAATTTTCTAAATCCTAATCATTCATACTTCTTAAAAAATATATATGAGTTATATAGCAATACTCTTTTTTTCTTTTACGCTGCCCTAGTGTTGTTGGAGTGTGTTAACAAGTTAAGAGTTTAAACATAATATGAATTCGTCCAATATTGAAATTATATTAATTTTATTTATAATGACTTTTTTTTAATAATTATTAATAATAGCAGCTTGGTCATTATTTTTAATTAATTTATTTTTCCTTGAAATCAACTATTTCAATTATATAAATAGTATTGATGAAAGTCTAACAACTCTATGTATTTTATATTCTCAGGTAAGAAGACATTTCAAAGATGAAAAATATATTTTTATTCAATTAAATATGTTTATTATTTCAATTAATAAATTTAATATTATATTTAGGTGTACTAATTATGATATAATCGTCAGAAGATTTCTTCAATAATTTATATAAATATTTATTTAATATGTGGACAAAGAAACGTGTAGAAGCTACCCAAAAGATATCTACTAAATTCAACGAAGCAGAAGGTATGCGCATATCTTAAACAAAGCACGTTTGACTTCCTTGAATACTTAATTTATTACAATAATATTATTTATTTTTACTTTTTTATTTAAATATTTTTATTCGCCTTAAGAAATTCAAACCTCTAGAATCAAATATTATATTTTTTTATTTAAATACAAAATATAATCATCAGAATTATTTAAATAATCTAAATTTCTTTTATTTGTCTAGCAATTGCTAATGCTTGCTTTATAAGTTAAATATTTTTGCTTTATTTTATCTAAATAAATAATAAATAAAAATATACAGTATTTAACTATACTGGTTAGAGAATGAAGCTCACATAAGACGAACTCTAATTAACTTATTTGTAGTGTTAATTATGAAAAAATTAAAAGTATAGAAAAAATAATAAGAAATTAATAATTTTTCCTATGTTCTGCACCATATGAGAGTATTGTATATATACATATACATAATCATATTAAGCTTTTATTGGTAACTCAATCTCACGTAACCCCCCACCCATAGGCTTACTCATTCATGATGTTCAAAATGTTGTATTTGTGATATCAAAAATCATATAGGTGGGTTGAGTTGAGATTAATAAAATTAGTATATTAAAAATTCTAAAATAAAACCACTTAGAAATTAAAGAAAAAATTTAAAATATGTATTTGAACATAAGATATTCCATAGTTTTCCCAAATCAAAACTTATCTTCCCAAAATTCACAAGCTACTTGAGAGAATCTCAACTGATGATATGGCTTTAGACTGTAACTTTACTCAAAGCATATTTTCGAGTTCCTTGAGAATAAAAGAAAATTTTGTTAAGTAAAAAACACAAACAATAAAATTAAATATTTCTAGGTTAGCCAAGTTGTGTCACACCTTGATCTCACACAAAATCCATTAACCTTTAGCCTTAGGTCAACTCTCCTTTAGATAAACTTAGAATTTAACATTGAAAAACAATATAGGCTTGCCTAAAGCTCAAGCCACCTCAATTCAATGGTGTTGCCACTCTCAATATTATTGAGGCCTGGCTTCGACATATTGAGAAGAAGTTTGTTAGCATAAGCTTTCTATCGTCAAAGAAGGTGTTGTTATTAACCTACTTATTTGAGGGAGAAGATGAAAATGGATGGTTCATAGAAAAGGACTCTAAGTTCAGGGGGCATGATATGGAGAGCATTTATATACAAGAATTTGTGGATATTTTCTTCATAAATTATGTTCCAATGTCTTCATAGGGCATCATGTAGAACAACTTTATGAAATTGTTTCAAGGAAGCAAGTTGATGGCGTAGTATGAAATCGAATTGATTAAGTTAGCCCTTTATGCCCCTAAATTGGTCGATTTTGATCTAATTTACAAGATTCTCTCTAATGGAGCTTGTACCTTTATAGATAATAGATTTATTTTATTTAGCGGAAAGGGAAAAATATTAGAGACTGAGGATGAATTTACAATAGAAAAGC
Organism: Gastrodia elata; assembly: GCA_016760335.1. Classification (NCBI taxonomy): domain Eukaryota; kingdom Viridiplantae; phylum Streptophyta; class Magnoliopsida; order Asparagales; family Orchidaceae; genus Gastrodia; species Gastrodia elata. The sequence continues at coordinate 9,633,656 of CM028685.1, read as the reverse complement.
TCAAGGGAAGAATGACCACATTACAGTTGCACAAGAAAACTTGTAATAAATATCAGACAAGCCCCATGGGCCAAGGATACAACATGATGACCAATTCAACTAAACAAAAGAAGGGTGAAATGCACAATCTATATGGAAACTGCTATGATGATGAGAATTGATGTTACAAGTGTGGTCACATGCGCCACAAGTATCCTAAGTACCGAGTGCTGCCATCATTAATGGGAAGATTATCAAGAACCTCAACAAGCTACTACAAAGAAGAATGATACACTCAAAACAATCAATATGAAGCTCAACAATAACATGACGCCGTAATGGGTACCATATTTTTATTGAGCATACCATGTTTTATTTTATTTGATTTAGGTGCCGCTCTCTTATTTATCTCAAAAATAATTACAAACAAACTTTGTATATCAACTTACACACAGCAAAATTAGAAGTATAATTACCTCTAGGTGATGGTTAATTGTCAAACACATATTTCGCTTGCACTTACTTAGATGTAGAGATGTGCACTAGATTAAAATTACATGTAAACGTACATATTTTCTTATAAAGAAGTTGTCAAGTTCTTAAAAAGAAAATGGGTGTCATTTGACTTCTTTAAGGTATGTTGTCACCCAACTATTAAGAAATGAAGAAAAATATAACTCAAAAATAGAATGCATTACATTTCATAAGAAGTACATATGACATAAAAATTTTCAAGCACACCACCATTCAAATATACTTAATGAAAGCCCAAAAGTTTCTCCAACATGTACTTCAAATAATCATCACAAGATGAAAAGAAAAGAGTCAAGAATAGTGAGAAGAATACTTTAACTTAAGCCAAAACAATGTGGTCACTCTCTACCAATGCTTATTTATGCGACCTACATTAAGATGCTTTAAAATTTTCAAATCTATAGCCAGTTAGAGCAAGTTGTGAAAAACAAACTATTCCAAGAAGTTATTTGTTACTTTCCAATAAATTCAGTCCCTTTCTAGTTTAGAATGTATATTTTTGTAAAGATTAATTGTAGTTTTAGTGTGCTTTATATCAATTTTAGCTTTGAAGTGATAAAATTACAAAAGAATTTTGTGAAGAAAAATGCCACAATGCCAGGCTGAACGAGCCTTGCCGCTACAATGCGTCACTGCGCCAAAATTCTCGAGATTAGATGCCACAGCGCGCAACATCGCAAAGATGCACAATCTTGCCGCCACAGCGCCAAAAGGCACTAATGTGCTAGGCACCAAAACATGCCCCAATGCCAAGCTGCACAAGCCTTGCTGCCACAGTGCCAAACTTCTGGAGGTTAGTCGCCACAACATGCTACAATGCTAAAATGCACTAATATGATGGGCGCCACAGCGCCAAGCTGCATGAACTTTGCCACCACAGCGCGCCACAATGCCAAAACACCATAATATGCCATGCGCTATAGTGCGCCACAATGTCAAGCTGTGCAAGCCTTGCCAGCGTAGCACGATACAGCTGTGGTGCCCGCTAACACGAATGCTAGCGCGATTATGGTGGAGTGGTCATCACGGTGCAATCCCACACTTATCATTATATTAGGTTTTCATTCCTAATCCACGAATAAGAGAAGGATATGCCATATGTATAACTGAATTATTCACTAAATGATCATACATGAATATCAGAGTGCAAAAGTAAATAACAATTAGCATCCATGTAACTATAATGCAGAAATAGAATGACATTCAACTCAGAATAAAAAAGTGCAGTAAAATAAAATATAGTTGAGTACTTATATTATTACAACATTTAATTAAAATTTAATGAAAGCAAAAAAATCACTCATCCTCACTAAAAATAAAAGAGCAATCTAAATAAAGCTCCTCAGTAACAAAACGCTCTTCCTCCTGACTCTGCTTCTCTCCTGTTACTATCTCCACAAAATGCTCAGAAGTTGACATTATTGATTTCATAATGTTAGGGCCCCAGCAAAAAAAGAGAAAAAATAGTTAGACAATTATCTAAGTATATTTTAGACTAATAATTTTAACATATTTTATGATATCACAAACCATCCTATGCATTTAGGAGCAACAAAGCATCAATAAAAAGAAATAAAGCTATAAATCATACATTTATAACTTTTAAATATAAGGCAAAAAGGCATACCTCAACCCAAAACAGTAAAGAGAAGTTAAGCATTTTTTATAAACTACTAAGAATAAGTAAGATCCTAAACAAACATGATCAAACTACTTATGCTAATTTTATAAATGAATTGCAATATAAACATAACATAAATAAATTTAACATCCTAATAAGCTTGCCTATAAAATTGGAAACTGCTGGAAATATAAAAATGCTGGAAATACTATAAATACAGAAAATGGAAATACTATAAATACAGAAAATGCTGCATAAATATTGAAAAAAGCTAAACTGACAGTATATGATGCAAATATTATCTTCAAAATGGACAGATGCTTAATTAGTCTAGCCATAATAGAAAATGGTGGCTCAACTTGCAACTAAATAAATCTTCTAAAGCATCTAGGACACTAATGCCTAGATTAACAGGTTCATTGAAAAATATATCATAATCTCATATATATATATATATATATATAAATATATATATATATATATATATATCCTCCAGAACTCTAATGCCTGGGAATTGAACTGAACTTAATCTCATTATTTGCATCAATACTGTAGAGGAAGACTAATTAGGACTCATTCTACTAAAATGTTATATAATTTATTGATTTATCTTTAATTCATTTCATCTTATTTAGTTATGATCATGCCTTATGCAATTTTCAAAGCTAACATAGAATATTCATCAAATGTTCTATGTCTCACACAATATGCCAAAACTATAAAGGCTCAAATCTAGGAAGCAAAGCATACAAAATACAATATAAATAACACTACATAAATATCTATGATATCACTTATTTTCTAAATTAATCGTTCTACCTAATCTGGGATTATATAACCTCAGGATCTCCAACATCCTACTATCCAGTATAAACTCAGAGCTACGGTCCTATAAAGTTTAAGGAAATTAGAACTAATCAAGTTCTAATATAATTCAATCAATGATACTTGCATAAGTTAAATAATAAATCAAATACTTAATTAATGATTTTAATTAGCATAAACCAATCTTGATTAATATAAATTAAGATTGAGGGATTAAGACTTAAACTCTAAGATATGGGAGTTTAATGTCTTAATCCAAAAGTAATAATGACTAAGGGCTTAAGGTAAATCCTAACTCTAACGGACTACATGTTTAAGCTATCTTATTAAGTATAATCAAACTTAATAAGATGGATCTCTGGCCTTAAACTAAGGTTTAAATACAAAATAATCATAATAAAGGATGAAATTTAGAAACTAATAAAACTAAGGTTTCATATATTGAGTAACCTATTTACTTAATGAATAAATTCTAGCTTAAGTCTTCAACTAATTTCTAAGGAAGATTCCTAAAGGCTTAAGAAAGGAGCTACAAAAGAGAAATTACTTAAGGAAGGACTTAATGAATGGTTCAATTATTAAGCATTAGATTTGATTAAATCTTAATTATACTTATTTACTGATTTTGAGAACTTAGGGATGACATAATATGGTCATAACTCCACATTATGAAACTTCTTAATTTACTTAAAAGAATTTTGAGTAATAGTTTGAGTTTACATTAAATTCAATTTAGTGAGTTTAAGAGATCTAAAATGGATTTTTAATCACTTAATTTACTGATTATAATGAATATTTCAAGTTTTTAAGGCTTAAGAATGCTTAAACTTAATTTTGGGCAAAATGACTATTTTTCCCCTACAAAAGAGTTTAAAATACAACTTTTTGAATTAGGGTTTCAAAATAGAATTTATTAATGCCAAACAGTTACTTACTGTCTAATATAAAGATGCACAGTAAGAACACCCAATTCTGTAAAGGATTAAGCCTAATGAGCATAATTTAGAGTTTTAGCTCATTAGGGGTTGATTAGTAATTTTACTTTGGAAAAAATTAGAATTTTTGATATACTTATGTTCTTCTTTACTTAAGAATTCCATAGAGTATATAATTACTAAATTCTGATATTATTTGAATAAGTTATGGCCAAAATAAGTTTAGGGTCTAAATGAGTAATTTAGGAGTTTAGGATTAGGTCCAAAACGCTAAATTCTTTATTTAGTGTCCAAATTGAGCAAGTCAATGGCTATGGTTTTCCCATAGCACACTGATCTAAATGCAACTGATTTCACCCAATTTGGGCATCATTTGACCAAGTTAGGCCCTAATTAAGGTATAGGGTACTTAGTAAGTGATTAGTAAAATTAATCATAGAATCACAAAACTAACTTCTCCACTGAGTTCTATCATACTTTAGGAGCTATCAATAACTTGAATTTCTTAATTTGGGCAATTAGTGAAGCTAATATTTACTAATCAAGATATGGAAAGAATAGGGCTTATTAGGTAAACTAATTACCAAATCCAAATTATTTTTGTAGTTTACTATTTTTCATTTTCTCTTGATCAAAATGATATATTAGATCACCTAAATTGAAACTTAATTGGCAAAGTTATGGCTTAATGAAGTTTCTAGGTTTAATGGGGTTAATTAGGAGAGGTCCTAAATGTCATTTGGCAAAATACAAGTCCAACATCAAATTGGACACTATCATAAAATTCCACACAATTTTCATAGCAAAATGAGATATATCATCAATATAATTGGATTTATGTATTTAAAATTATGAGGGTTTAAAGTTCAGCAATTAATTGATTTAAATTGAATTAAATCAATTCATTTAGTTTAATTAATATTAGGATTAACGGATGATAGCACGGTGAATCCGACAAATATGATTTGGCAGCAAAGTGTACGGTAGGACCCACCGCATTGATTTTGGCAGAGACAGCGCGACAGCAGGCCAACGGCTTTAGTAGAGGAGACGCGAGGCTGGCCCTCATGGTTTCTACTTCAGCGCTCGACCCGGAGCAGAGACGTGGGTTGGGTTCGTCCCAACCAGACCTGAGGCGAGCCTTCATCTTCAAGCCTCACATCCGAAGACAGGGAACAAGGGTTCAAGAAATGGTGGCCCTACCGACGACGACAGGAGTCGGACCACCCGCCATTGGAAAGGTCTCACAGAGACCTTTCGAACGTGATTGAAACAGCGCCAGAGGTGATCGAAATCGACGACAAAGGCCAACTATAGCCGAACATCTTCAGGGTTACGAGTATTCAAGAGATTTGTGACGAAGCAGATGAGATTTTGATCACCAAGGCTTATCTACAATGATGCTACTACATTAACTTGGCCGACCCCAAACAATAATAGGCCTTTAAAGTGGCAACCGAGCAGTGATGGACACCTGGAACTGCGGCAGTTGCCGCGTGCTTGATCGAAATACACACGTAGGCCTTGGATCGCGCTCGCGAGGGAGATGTATCAAGGGCCGTTCGGGATGGCCCAATCGATCAGCTTTGATTGAGCCGATCAAACGGATTCAGATCACACGCTAGAGATGGAACCGACTCGATTCAGACGATGTGCTCCACTCTCCGATTAATTAATTAATAATCCAAAATTAATTGCTCATAATTTTGTATTTAAAATTGGACTATTAAATGAATCCCAAAAAATCTCAAAATTTTATCTCTAGCTAATTGAAGAGTGAGGAACACAATGACGAAGACAGATTTTAATTTCGATAAGTATTTAAACATTCTAATTTTTAGGATATTTTAAATATATTAAAATAATTGGGAAAAATCTAATGACTTCCAAATGCTTCCAACACATCACCCCTGGCTAATTTGGGGGTGATGAGCGCAATGGTGAACTCAAATTTTTAATTTGAGGTCAATTTAATTAGGACATCTTCCAAATTATCGAGACTTTCCAAAAATCATGGTTTGGTTCAAATGATTCTTGATTTGAACCAAAACTTAAGGTTTGTTCCTAGTGGCTTATTAAGACTATTAGAATCAAGATTAGGACCTGATTTAGTCCTGATTGACTAAGGTAATAATCTTGGGTTGTTACAAACTCTCTATAAATACTCACTTAAGTAGTAATAAGTAAAGCTCTTAAATATCAATGTGTCTTTTCAAATAACAGTGGAGTTCCTAATAAGAACTCCAAAATTAAGTGTGCTCATGTAGGAGCACTCCCAGGATGGGTGACCTACTGGGAAGTTATTTTTTGAGGGCAAAACTGTGAGGCGTGAAAGGCCAAAGCGGACAATACCTTGGTGCTTAAAAGTTTGGGCTATTACAAATGATATCAGAGCAAGCCATAGGACATCAAATAGGAGCTAAGTTCCATGCAGGGTAAAGTACTACTTTATGTGAGCAGCCTCTTGAACCCATAATGGTTAAGGCGCTATATGTTGTGGGCACCTCTTGAGCCAATAGGGTCACCTCTAGTCCTATCTACCCAAGGGATAGTTCTTGGATCTGTATGTGGATATTGACAAGGACGTCAATTACTTAAGATTGGAAAATTGTGAAGACACACTTAAGTAGTAATAAGTGAAGCTCTTAAATATCGATGTTCCTTTTTAGATAATGGTAGAGTTCCTGATAAGAACTCCAAAATTAAGTGTGCTCATGTGGGAGCACTCCCAAGTGGGTGACTTGCTGGAAAGTTATCTTTGAGAGTAAAATTGTGAGGCCTGAAAAGCCAAAGTGGGCAATACCTTGGTGCTTAAGAGTTTGGGTTATTACACTCTCCCACTTAAGAATAATATCGTTCTCAACATCACTTAAGTATGAAGGAGGATGCATAAATAAAATGAATAAAGAATAAACAAAAAAGGTTGAGGAAGTACTATGATTCTCAAATAGTCTTGGGGTACTTCGATCATATATCTGATTATTTGTCCCAGGTGGCTTCTTCAGGAGAACAATTCTTCCATTGAACCTTGACCATTGGGATTGATCAGCTTCTTATCTATTTTTTATTCTTTCCTATAATTCCAATGGGCTTTTCAACGAATGATACGTACAGCTGGATATCCACTGAGGAAATGAAATTAAGTGATGTGGTTCTCTTAGGCATTTTCTAAGTGATGAAATGTGAAATACATTGTGCACTCTAGAGAAATCATTAGATAATTCAAGCTCTTATGCTAAAGATCTGATCCTGTATATAATTTTGAAAGATCCAACATATCTTGGACTAAGCTTTCTTGCTACTCCAAAACTATAGATACCTTTCATCATGCTTACCTTCAAGTATACGAGATCACTTTCCCAAAATTTAAGAGAACAATGATGAGAGTCGTGGTACTTACTCTGTTGGTCTTGAGCTGTTAGAATCCTCTTTTATTAGTTCAGACCCATAGAATTGGACATCTCCAATTTCAGACCAAAACAACGAAGTAGAGCACTTCCTCCCATACACACTTCATAAGAAGCCATTTTAATGTTCGACTGAAAACTATTGTTGTATGTGAACTCCACCAAAAGAATATGTTCCTCTTAAGAACCAGCAAAATCACGAACACAAAATCTAAGCAGATCTTCAAGAATTTGATTTACTCTTTTAGTCTGGCCATCTGTTTGAGGATGAAATGCTATGCTTATTGCTAGGGTGGTTCCCATATCTTGATGCACTGCCTGCCAAAACTTCAAAGTAAATCTGCTATCTCTGTCAGATACAATCGACTTAGGAATGTCATTATAACAACCCAAGGTTGTTACCCAACTTAATTTTAGCTTAATCATACCTTAATTAAGTTTATTTAGTCGTTAGAACCAATTCCTAGAGATTTGGTGTGATTCAGAGCTAAATCAAATATTTGGAATATTTTAATATTTAATTAATTAGAAAGTTAAGGTATTTAATTTGATCTCAAAATCAAAATCCAACTTCCCCATTGCGATCGTCACCCCAAAATTAGCTAGTGGTGATGTTTGGACTTGTTTGGAAGTCATCGAATTTTCAAGAATATTTTAATATATATAAATACCCCAAAAAATAGGATAATTAAATAATTGTCAAAATCAAAATCCGACTTCACCGCTGAATTCTTCACCCCTAAATTAGCTTGGGGTGAATTTTTGGAATTTTTCGGAGCGCGTTTCTAAAATTTGAATTTTTAATTAATTAAAGGAATAAATATTTATTTATTCCTAAATTCATTCCTTAATTGCATTTTTCCTTTTTCCTTCCCCTTTCTCTCCTAGCTGGCCAAAAAATTGGCTGACCCCTCTCCCCCTTCTCTTTTTTCGGCTAACCCCTCTCCTCCTCCCCTGAATTGCAAGATTTGATGGCTAAGGCCATCCATCTACCCTCACCTCCTAGCCATGCCCACTCCTTCACCTATCTCCTTCTTCTCCTTTAAGAAGGAGTTCAGCTCTTCTTCTTCCCCATTTTGGCAAAAGCTGAAACTCCCTCCTTCCCCTCCATTGCTATGTATTGTGTTGAAGAAGAAGTTCCTCCTCCAAGCCTTCTGAATCTTCTTCCTCCACTTCTTGCAAGGCTAAGGTACCATTTTGCTTACTCTTCCTTGGCTACTTTATTTTGCTATTATGCTTGTTTTGTATCTTTAGACATCCACGATTAAATATGAAAGCCATTACAATTCTTCAAAGTATCAAATTTCATGCTTTGTTTTTTTTCCATTTTGCATACCCGAACCTTTAACTTCATTGTTCATATAGTTAGAATGATCCATTCTTGCCAATTTTGGTATCAATGGAAAGGACTCGGAATGACCTTTCCATCGGTATACGGCACCGCTCATGAAATGCTTTGAATTGAGAGTATTTGAGCTTAAAATGAGACCCTTCATGATTTTTGAACAGTCGAAATTTACCGTCGGGCGCTACAGTGCGCCGTAGCGCCCGAGTCTTGAAGTGAATCCACCGTAGCGTGCCGTAGTGCGCTACAGTGCGCCGTAGCGCCCGAGTCTTGAAGTGAATCCACCGTAGCGTGCCGTAGTGCGCTACAGTGCACCACAACATTTTTAGAGCTAAAATAATGGCCTGGAAGCAAACCGCTGCTGTGCCCCACAGCGGGCTGCAGCGCAGTTTCAGGAAAAAATATATGAAACCAAAGATAAATTAATTGTACGGTGGTTTTGAAAGTTAGACTACTACAGCCCATCGTAGCATCCCACTCTTAGGAAATCGGGTGCCGTAGCGCGCAGTAGCGCCTGAAAGCGCTGCCGCGCGCCCCATAGCTAATTTCCGTCGTAGCACGCCACATCTCCTGAAAGCGCTGTCACGCGCCACAACACTATTTTTCGTCGTAGTGCGCCGCAGCGTCTGAAAGGACTGCAGTGCGCCGCAGCGTCTGAAAGAGCTGCTGCGCGCCGCAGTGTGCCACAACGCCCAGAAATTTCTGAAAATGAGCATAATCGGCTGAAATGGCCAAAACTTCACTATTTTTTCATTTTAAGGTCCCTAGGATCCTAGTGGGATCGAATTATTAGTTTTGTTAAAATTGAGCATTACATAAAATTCTATGTGAAAATTAAATTTGAAATTTTGTTCTTTATAACATGCGCTTAAAATCTCTTAAATGTCTTAAAAATTTTGTGCCAAATATTAAAGAATAGAATCCTTGAATGCTTGTATTGGCTAAGTAGGTCATAATAACCAAATTTGCATGAAACTTAAGTCTTTTAGAGTTGTAATCAAGTGCTAACCCCATTGGTTTGATTTAGAATTTGGTTAGCCATAATTATTTTAATAGTATTCAGGAATGGTTTAGTCACTCTAAGTAATATTTATCTTTGTGCTACCTTGCGAGTTTAGGCAGATATAATCTTACTTAGAGTAAATAAATCAATCCTAAGAGTGTTATAAATAGGGACTCATTCCTTAGTTTGATTAAAATACAAATCACCATCGGGTGATGCCTCCTAGCGAAGATCGCTTCAATAAGTGTGGCTTAAGCAAACTAAGTAATTTGAGTCACCCCCTTTAAGACACTAAGTGTGAGTGTGAATTGTGCATCTTAATGACTTAGCTTGAGATATAAATCGCCATCGGGTGGTGCCTCCTATCTAAGATCGCTTCATCACGGTGGATTAATCAAACTAAGCGTTAAGAACCACATTTCTTGCAAATATACTAAATATGTGTATGCAATCATCCCATCTAATGATTTTAAAGTAAACTCTCAACTTTAACAAATTATCAAAACTAGAATCTATGAGTTAGAATCTTTTTAGCAAGATTTTGTGCACAATGGAGACCTTGAATTCATTATTAGATTTTAAAGAATTTTTTGGATTTTTTTTTATTTTAACTCATGGCATGAGCATGATGTATGAGTATCAATAATGATGTATAAGTATCAATGATGGCTTATGGGTTACGGAATATTGCATACATTGACTAGGGAATTTCATGATGCATCGGCATCATAGTAAACTGTATTACCAACTAGATGTATGTACATATTGTATTGTACAACTCATAGCAGTTCAGTGATATTTGGTCACATATCAGCATCATACAGTATTGTGGCATATTCATATGTTAAATTTCAGTGGCATATAGCATAGTTTTACATGCTATTACTGAATTTTAGATCCATTACTATTTTTGGTTTACTTTCAATATTTGATTTATAGTTCATCTTTACTATACTTTACTTTAGTTTTGTACAATTTTATACAGTTTCATACTTTTGTTACCTTTGCAGTATTTCTGCAGATTCGTTTATATTATGAAAATGTTAAAGGATTAACTAGAACTATTTAGATTAGTTTCGATGTGTTAAACTTATTGTCTAACACGTGATACTTTTGGGATTCAGCAATTTATTAGATTTTGAGTAGTATATTGAACCAGGTTAGGAGAACACCCAGAAGATTCAAGAGGAGCCCATGAAGCTCTAGTGGACTCTTCTCCAACTTTGCTATTTCACTTAGTTTATTTCAATTCAATACTTAGTTTTTATTTTTGCATTTCAGTAAACTATTTGTAATAATTCTGGATGTGTTTTTCTTTTCTTTTATGAGATGAATATTTTATTCAGCTTCTGTGATAAATGTTTCTAGATGTTTGCTTTAGCTTCCGCACTCTATTTATATACTACTTATACTTAGTATTGTGATGTGATCAGTATACTGGAAATGTCGTACCTTATACATATATTGGATTCCTTATGTATGTTTTAAATCCAATGTATGTATTAGCCTAATACTTAAGATAAGGATACTACTCTTATCTTAAGTATTAGCTCTCAACCTTCCTTGAGATTGAGTCAAAAGCCCTTCAAATGGGTTTTGTTTCAACTATTTGGGGAGATGAGATATTCCTCTTCGAGTGGCACGCTGCTCCGCCGTTGAATCGATTACAATTACCCATTTTTGCGTGCGGCGACGAGGCGGGGCACTACAGCCGTGCAACCTGACTATTTATTTAATGTAAGGCTTTGTGATCTTCTTGATAGAATCAGTCTAACTAATAGGAATAAGTATGCTGACTTAGTAAGACGATCCACAATGACTCAAATTGCATCCGCACCAGACCTTGTGCGAGGAAATCCCATCCTGAAGTTCATCAAGATATCAAACCATTTCGATTCAGAAATCTCCAATAGATGCAGAAGTCCATTAGGTCTTTGGTGTTCGGCCTTGACCAAACTGTAGGCATGGAATGTTATGACAAATTTAGCTACACACTTCTTCATGCTAGGCCACCAAAAAGAATACTTTAAATCTTGCCACATTTTAGAGCTTCTTAGGTGGATATAATACCTGAGATCATGAGCTTCAATGAGGATCTCCTACTACATAGATTTGGGTATCTATATACATTCTTATTGATATATAACACTATTATGCAACTGAAGATCCAAATGATGACCACTTTCAATTTCAAACTTAAACTTTCGATAATCTCCATATTTGGTTTGAGAGATGGAGACATCTCTATGGAAAGTGGGTTCTACTATGCTCTGAGATAGCATCTTCCTTAGCATATCACCATGCACAGGGACTATTCCTAACTTGCAAAATTCTTCTTCAATTGGGCTTTCAGAGATAATAGCACTAAGGGTAGCATGATGACAAAGTGCATATGCTACAATATTGGCATTTTCCGGATGGTACTAAATATCTAGGTCATAATTATTTATCAATTTTAACCATCTCCTATGTCGACAGTTTAACTCACATTGAGTTAATATTTATTTTAAGCTCTAGTGGTCGATGAAAATCAAACATTGAACGCAATAGAGATAATGGTGCCAAATCTTTAGGGAAAAAACTACTGCAGCAAACTACATATCGTACACTGGATAGTTCTTTTCGTGTGTCTTGAGCTAACGGGAAGCATAAGCAATAACTGCCTTCTTGCATTAAGACACATTCCAATCTAGCTTTAGAAGTATCTATAAAAACATGATAGTTTACACCTTCTTTTGGCAGAACGAGTATGGAGCTAATGAGAATGCATCATTTAGTGATTGAAACGCTTCGTCACACTCAGAGCTCCAAATGAAAGGCACATCTTTTTACGTTAGCTTGGTCAATGGAGAGGTGATTTGATTAAAGCTTTTAACAAATTTTCTATAGTAACGGCTAATCCCAAAGAGCTCCGGATATCAGTTATAGTTTTTTGGTTGTGACCAATCATGGACTGCACTAACCTTCTACTGATTAACCCTAATGCCCTAAGCATCAATGACAAGACCCCGAAATGCTACAAAGTCAAGCCAAAATTTAAATTTGAAGTATTTGGCATAGAGTTGATGACTGCGTAATTCTTCTAACACAACCCTTAGGTGGTGTTCATGCTCTTTTTCACTTTTTGAATAGATCAGAATATCATCAATAAAGATGATAACAAATTTGTCTAGAAAGGACTTGAGCACATGTTGCATCAAATCCATAAAAATCGACGGTGCATTTGTTAGACCATATGACATTACGAGTAACTCATAATATCCATAATGAGTTTGAAATGTGGTATTCTTGATATCTTCATTTTTGACTCGCAATTTATGTTAATCGAATGCAAATCAATCTTGGAGAACACCTTAGCTCTAGCTAATTGGTCGAACAGGTCATCAACTTGAGGTAACAAATAATTATTCTTAATCATTACCTTATTGAGGTCTTGATAGTCTATGCACATATGCATAGAACCATCCTTCTTTTTGATGAAAAAGGATTAGCGCTCCCCATGAAGATGAGATTGGCCTTATGATACCTTTCTCTAGCAGTTTTTGAAGTTACTTACTTATTCAGCTCCTGCAATGCCTTGGGTGCCATGATATACGGATCCTTTGATATAGGTTGAGTTCTTGGAATAATTTCGATTGCGAATTTCACTTTCCTAATTGGCAGAAGACCAGGTAAGTCTTCAAGGAAAACTTTGAGAAATTTGCATATGATACAGTTCTTGCTATTGGGAACTTTCTCTTTCTTTTCACCCAGCATTGTCACTAGGTAGGCGTCGCAACCTTTCTTAAATAATATTTTAGCCTCCAAAGCATTATTCAATGAGGCCTGAGTGCTAAACTTGTTGATGAATGTTTTAGCTTTGCCTCCACTGCCTAAGATGATTTTCTTCTTCTGGCAGTTGATTGTAGCGCCACGCTTAGCCAATTCATCCCAAGGATCATTTGCAATTGGAAGTACAATGAGTTTAGCTACAAATTTCTGCTCATCAATAGGAATGGCTATGCTACATAATTGGTGAGCTGGCATATGGGCTCCATATGGTAGCCCAAGACTCAATGAGCTAGCTAGACGATAGATAGAAAAATTCAGGGTTTTAGCCCAACTTTTTGACACAAAAGAGTGACTTTCTCCAGTGTCGAACAACAAACTGCATGGCTTATCGTTCGAACATAGAGTTCCTATTTACACATGCCATGCAGTAACAACTTCTAGAATCTTAATGAGCAAGAAGTAAATATATGATGGCAAAAAAGATTAGGTTCATAAGTGAGTACCTGACACCACCTTGTTGTCCTCTTCAGGGCATACACTCGAGCATGCCCAGGAAGTTTTTTTTTATATACATGTTTCCATGGAGGCTTTGCCATAACGGCTCGGGATGTTGAGGCTCCTCTTTTCTCTGAACTTGGTTTGCCTCTAGAGATGGAGGCATTATTGCGAGTTGCTAATTTCTGTGGTTTATGGGGTTCAGATTGAACACTTGGTTGTGCTTAGAACAGTTAATGCGAGTACTATTTAGCATTTGTAGGTGCATTGATGGAAGAAGTGACCTTGTCTGCCACAAGTGTAGCAGCACCATTTATTACGGTAGCATTTTTCATATAGGTGCAGCTTAGTACAACCCTTAAGCAGGTCGGAAGGAGTGATAATATTTTTTATCTGATAAACCTTCTTTGATGGGATTCTAGCTATTTTGAAGTTGTCATTCCTAAAGGAAGATGAGCTGAAGCTTCATTTTGAGTCCCTCTGGAACGGATGTTTCTCCACAACTTGAGCAGTTTCGATAAGTTTAGCAAAATTCAACAGTCTTAGTGGTATCACATGATCTTTTATCGAATCACGTAAACCACTCTGAAAGCAATGACATTAGGCTTCTTTAGTTCTTACTAGAGTGGGAGCAAATTGGGATAGTCATCTATACTCTATCTCATACTCATATATGGGACAATTCCCTTGCATCAACCTAAGGAACATGTCCTCCAAATTATTCTGGACTGACGGAGGAATATATTCCACCTTGAATGCTTCAACGAATGATTCACATGAGATATCTTCGATGTTGTAGTCTTCAAATAATGTATTTCTGATGTTATCCCACCAGTACTCTGCCTCATCTTGAAATATGTGTATTGTTAATCGGATAATCTCTGAGTTAGGGCATTTGATACTTGTTAATTTTTCTCCACTAATTTCAACCAACTGGCTGTATCCATTACAGACAGATTCCCTCTGAACGTGGGGTTTCATAAGTGAATGAAGCTATGCAATAGTCCGATAGTGGACTAATAATGAGGTTATGGGGGATAGTATGGCGCAGGGGCCGCAGATGCTGGTGAAGGGTTTTGGTTGCTTTGGACAGTAATTAACCTTTCAATCTGTCAACTTATGTTATGTGAGTGCCCACTAGTGTTCTTACAGTTCTTAGTAGCGCATTGATCTCTTCAGAAGAGCTTCTAGATACAGCGGGAGTGAAAGATGACTGTCCAGGATTCATTTTCACTAGGTTTGAAAATAATACTTTTTAGAACTTGAGAAGGAATTTAAAATACCATTGAATTTTATTAATCATAAAAATGTTGAATGCAACATTGGCATAATAAAGAAGATACAATTTGAAACATGAAAGAAATAGCTGAAATTCTATTTATATAATTTATGGTAAAAGCAAGGGGAAAGTTTTCAAAGGTAACTTCTTGGCATTCTCTTCTTAATTTCTGGGAAAGCTCCCAAGAAATGGTGTACCACTAATCTTCTGATCCATCTTGAAGGAGAAGGGTCATTTGTGAGACCCGGATATCGTTCAGACACTCCATTTGTAACGACCCAAGTCATTACTAGGATAATTAAGACTAAACCTAACTCAAAAATCAGTATCCTGAGTGACTTTAAAATTAGGGCAAACTAAAATACCATTGGATAGAGTATATTTTTATGATCGTAATGCTCAAGTTTGGGAGCAAATTAGATAACAGATGCTCCTGAATTAATTTTTGAATTATTTAAATTTGGTAAATTGGGAAACTTAAATACAAGTCCAAATTTAGCGATTTTAGTTGTGTTGGATTAAGATTATTATAAAAATGCTACATAAGAAGTTTCATTAAATTTATAGCTCCGGATTGCCCATAATTAATTTTTGAAATTTTTATTTTCAAAAATTAATAAAAAATAAAATATTGCTCCAAATTGAAAATTTTTTGCCCAAGTGTATTTTTCTCATCAACATACACCTCCTTGTAAAGTTTCGTTATTTTTTGGAAATGAAATCAAAGAGAGAGAAAGAGGAGAGAGAAAGAAAATATAAGAAGGAAGAAGAGAAGATCAAATTGAATACTCCAAATAATTTTGTCAAATTTTCTCTTATCCATCTCATCCAAATAATGAATAAGAAAGAAAATTAATTAATTATTAAAAAAAGAAGTGTATAAATATACCCCCACCCCCACCTCCTCTCATCTTCCCCCACCTCTCTTCTCTCCCTATCTTCTCATTTTTTTTCTCATACACTACTAGTTTTCCCCACCGACCTTCGGTAAAGCCTTATCAACATCAATATAGGGTACTGAATGAGAAAAAGAAGAAATTTTTTCTATTCTTTTCTTCTTTTGCTTTTAATAAAAATAATAATATTTTTATTATTACTATTATTATATTTTTATTTTTATCATTTTTTTTCTATATATATATATATATATATTTTCTAATTTTTGCAATTTTAAATTCTATCATTTTCTTTTTTTCTATATATGTATATATTTTTTAATTTTTGCAACTTTCATTTCTGTTATATGTATATATCTTCTAATTTCTCTAACTTTTATTTATGTCATTTTATTTTTTCTATATATATATATATATTTATATATATTTTATTTTTGGTAACTTCTATTTCTGTCATTTTTTTTTCTATATATGTATATATTTCCTGATTTCTACAACTTTCAATTTTGTTATTTTTTTTCTATATATGTGTATATTTTTTAATTTCTATAACTTTTATTTCTATCATTTTTTTCTATATATGTATATATTTCCTAATTGTACAGCTTACCTTTATGTCATTTTCTTTTTTTTTTCAATATAAGTATATATTTCTTAATTTCTACAACTTTTATTTCCGTCATTTTCTTATTATATATATATATATATATTTCCTAATATATGCAACTTTAATTTCTATCATATTTTTTCTATATATATATATATATATATTTCTTAATTTCAGCAACTTTCATTTCAGTCATTTTTTTTTCTATATATATATATATATTTCTTAATTTCTAAAATTCAGTAATTTATCTTTCATTAATATATATATATATATATATTTATAATAATAATAAAAATTATGATTTTAAATAGATAAAGATAAATAACCAGGATAATATTAATATTAATATTTTTACTAAAATAAAATGAATAATATTATTCTTTTCATTTAATTATTTTATTTACAGATTTTACAATGCTATTAAGTTTTAACTCACTTTGATATATTTATTTGAGATTTTGTGCTCATAACTTCGATAAATAATTAGAAATCAGTATCATGGGTTTATTTAAGTTGATCTCATGTTTGTATAGATAATATGTTAGGTTATGACAGACTGATATCTAGAGAAATAAAGAGACTGCATGCAGCCTTTGAGGGGGAATGTGTAGTTGGTTAAGAACCTTCCTCTCAAATAGTTAAATAGACGTATCTAACTCCTCAATTATTTTGTAGCTTTGTCCAACATGATCAATATTATATATTGATATATTTTCTTACATAATGAGCACATATCTTAAATATGTATATTGCATTCTTAATCGTGACAATTTTGCGAGCATATCGTACTTAAAATATTATATTCTTTCTGTATATACTTCTCATGCAAAATCATGTCGCTTAATATTATATATAAATTTTGATATCTTACAAATCTTACTTAGACCTTTCTGACTAAATTAAATATTTTCTTTTCTTTTTTTTTATCTTCTTAGTTTGCCCTGTCAAATATATATATATATATATATATATATATATATATATATATATGTGTGTGTGTGTGTGTGTGTGTGTGTATGTGTGTGTGTGTGTGTGTATGTGTGTGTGTGTGTGTGATAGTTCATGAACAATCTATGGATCAAGTCTTTGAGGAGAAGCTGATGCATAATAGAGCAACTTAGAAGCTGATTTTCTTAAATTTTTAAATTTTTGCTTAGTGTGTAACAAATTTTGTAAAACTATTATCTTTATAATAATTATATTTCCTTTTTTATTCTAGTATTTTTAAATGATGAAATGTAACAACCCAAGGTTGTTACCCAACTTAGTTTTAGCCTAATTTCATCTTAATTATCCCTCTGTTAATTTCATCTAGCTAATAAAATCAATCCCTAAAGTTTTGGCACGATTTGGAGCTAAATCTAATATTTTGGATTATTTTAATATTTAATTAATTAGAAAATAGAGGTATTCATTTTGACCTCAAAATCGAAATCCAACTTCGCCGTTACGATCATTACCCCCAAATTAGCTAGGGGTGATGTTTTGGACGCATTTGGAAGTCGTGAGATTTTCATGAATATTTTAATATAATTAAATGCACCGAAAAATAGAATAATTAAATAATCATCGGAATCGAAATCTGACTTCGCCGTTGAATTCCTCACCCCCAAATTAGCTAGGGGTGAATTTTTGAGATTTTTCGGAGAACATTTCAAAATCTGAATTTTTAAATAATTAAGAAAAATAATTAAGCAATTATTTGATCCTTAATATGCAAATTCTCCCTCTCTCTCTCTCCTAGTTGGCTGGCCACCTTCCCCTTTATTTGGCTGGCCATCCCTCCTTTGTCTCTTAAGCCATGCCCCATTAATGCTCATTCATGATGGCCCCTACTCCCCCTCATCCTAGCCTCCTTAGCTCATGATGGAGCCACCCTCCCCCTCTCCTCCTTTAAATGGAGAGCACAGCCCCCCTCTATTGCTTGCTGAAATTTTCTCCATTCCTTTCACTCCATTTCTGTACCTTGTATTGAAGAAGGTGCTCTCTTCCTCCAAAGGTCTTGAAAGAAGCAAATGTCCTCCTCTTCCTCTCCTTCCAAGAACAAAAAGGTACCCTTTTTGCTCCTCTCTTTGTCTTTCTCATGCTGTTATAATGTTTGAATATAGCCTTGGAACTCCATAAGCATGTATGTAAGCCATTATGACTCATAAAATTTTCACAGAAAAATGCTCTGTTTTCATTCATTCTGCATACCCTTATATTTATCCCTATTTTTTGTATAGCTAGAATGCTCCATTTGTGCCGATTTTTATGTCGATAGAAAGGTATCAGAAATACCTTTCCATTTATGTATGACACCGCTCATGGACACTCTGGATTAAGTGTAATTGAGCTCGAAAATAGGTATTACAGTTCTTATTCCGGTGAAAATCATCGTCTGTGGCTGCAGCGCGCTAGAAATTGCAAAATAGGCCGCTGCAGCGCGCTACAGTGGGCTGCAGTAGGATTTTGGTGGAACATATAAAAACATTAATTAAACTAGTTAAACAGTAAAATTGTAAAATGGACCGCTATAGCGCGCCGTAGCGCGCTGCAGCGGAAATATTTGGGATACTTATGGAAATATGAAAATGAATTAATTAAACATTGATTTTGCAAATTGAACCGCTGCTGCATGCCATAGCGCACCACAGCGGCTACAGCAGGCTGTAGCGCACCCCACGCGAAAAGCGCTACCGCGCACTGCCGTGCGAATGGTGCTACCGCGCGAAAGGCGCTCCCGCGCGCTGCAGTGCCCAAACTTGGAAATTTTCCAAGAATTTCAAAGAACTGTCCAGATTTTGTAAAACTGCCCAGTTTTGGCTGAAAGTGTCAAAACTTCACTGTTTTGGTATTTTAAGGTCCCTAGGACCCTAGTAGGGCTAAGTTACATCAAATTTGAACATTGCTTAAAATTCTATAGGGAAATTAGGTTTGACATTTTGTCATCTTTAAAAAGTGCTTTAAACCTACTTTGTAACTCTAGATGTATTATGCCAAATGCTAAGTAATAGAATTTTAAGTGCTTGTATCCAATAGGTATAACTTATCAACTAAATAGCATGAAACATAGATCTCTTAGATTTGTGATTAAGTGTTAATCTCTTTGGCTTGATTTAGAATTTGATTAGCATTAATTACTTTTTTATTTTATGTCATCTTTATGTTCTTATATTTTCATAATTTTAGGATGTATGTTAGAAAACCTTAATATTTATTTGAACACTTAAATATGCTTACTTGAACATAAGAATCTTGATAACTTAATTAAGTAGATAATACTTAATCCAAACCTAAAGTTTGACATCAATAATACACTAATAATATATTGATTTGTCATTGACCTTTAAATTAACATTGGTATTAATGATAGAAAGGTTAGGGGTTAAACCCTATCTTGTCTTGATTAAGATCTAAACCTTAATCACTTAATTAATTAACTTGATTATAAGATAATTTAATTGACATTATTTCAATAATGCATATAATTTGATATTGATCTTAACTCATCAAATTAGAAGTGCTAAGGATAACATTGAATATGTGTGATTGAACCATCTGAATCCAAACTTTAGATTTTCGATTTTCTCTTATATAAGACAATTAGCATAAGATGAAAATAAAATTGTAATGATTTATGCAATAATCTAACTCCAATAAGATCTTTAATTTTATCCCATGATTGTAGAATAGGAAAGGATCAAATGAATTTTAATCATCTGATCTGATCACCTTAACCTAAGTATAACAAGTAAACCTTAAGAAATAAAGAAGTGAGATCTTAAGGGTCTTGCTATAGGATCATTATTAAAATGGTTAAAGACCTTAACTAATGATACCTTGAGTTAGGAAGGACTTTTGTAACTTATTGAGGTAGAAACCTAGTTGATCCTTTATAACTTCAGAAGTTGAACTTGATACTTTGTGGTAGGAATCACCTAAAGTACTTAAAATGTGGCTCATTCCTTGTGGTGCAACCTATATTGAGTGATCTTTTGATCACATTCTTGGTGCCTTGTGTAGGACACACTTATTTAGAGTAATGATTAATAGCTTTGATAAATCCTTGTTTATTAAATAGAATCATCTGAACCAGATTATTGGTTGGGTATAGTAAGGTATACCCATAGTACTGGATTATTTCACTAATATTCAGGATTGATTGATTCACTCCAATGTGGACTAATGACTAGGTGCTATCTTGCAGGATTAGCCGAATACAGTCCCATTAGAATAAATCTTTCAAGACTAAGAGTGCTACAATTAGTGAACAGGATCCTTAGTTTGAGATGTAAATTGTGACCAGGTTCTGCCTCCTATCGTAGTGTGCTTCGATAAGTGCAGTTTAAGCAAACTAAGTATCTTAAGTCACTTTGCGTAGACCATTAAGTATGCTTGTAATTAGGGCATTTAACGGCTTAGCTTGAGATGTAAACTGTGACCGGGTTCTGCCTTCTATCGTAGTGCGCTTCGATAAGTGCAGTTTAAACAAGCTAAGGGTTAAATCTACCTTTCTTATAAACATGTTAAATATGTGTATACAATCTCCCTAGCTAATAATTTTCAAGTAAACTCTCAACTTTAACCAATTATCACAGTTAGAATCTTAGGAATCAGAATTCTTTTAGCAGGATTCTACACAATGGAGACATTGGATTCATTATTAGATTTCAAGCATTTTATAGATTTCGGATTTATCTCATAAGCATGAGCATAAGCATGATGTGTGAGTATCAGAATGATATATGAGTATTAGTGATGATTTATGAGTTACAGAATGTTACATACATTGATTGGGGGATTTCAGGATATATCGGCATCATCAGTAAACAATATTCCCAACTGGATGTATATATACATTGGACCGTACTGCTCATAACAATTCAGTGATATTTTGATTACATATCAGTAGCGTACAGTGTTGCGGCATATTCAGTTGCACAGTTTCAGTGATATATAATATAATTTTATAGATGATTATTTAGTTCAGATTCAGTACTATTTTGATTTACTTTTAATATTGAGTTTATAGTTCAGTTTTACTTTACTTGCTTCAGTTTTGTATAGTTTTATACAGCTTTACACTTTCAGCTATCTTTTTAGTACTTCTGCAGATTTAATTACATTATATAAAGGTTAAATGAATAATTAGAACTGTTTAGATTAGTTTCGATGTGTTAGACTTATTGTCTAACATGAGGTACTTTTGGGATCCGGCAATTTGCTAGATCCTGAGCAGTATATTGAGCCAGGTCAGGAGGACACCCAGGAGATTCAGGAGGAGCTCGTGGAGCACTAGTGGACTCTCTTTCAGTTTTATTTTTTGCTAAGTATATTCAGTTTAGTACTTAGTTTTATTTCAGTATTTTAGTAAAAATGTTTATAATAACTCTGGATGTATTTTTTTTTTCTTTTCTGAGATGAATATTTTTATACGGCTTCTGTGATGAATGTTCTGGATGTTTACTTTAAGCTTCTGCACTCTGTTATATACTACTTATACTTAGTATTGTGATGTGATCAGTATAACTGAAAATGCTGATATCTTATACATATATTGGATTCTCATTGTATTCTAAATCCAATGTATGTATTGATCTAATACTTAGGATAAGGATACTACTCTTATATTAAGTATTAGCTCTCAACTCTCCTTAAGATTGAGTCAGCAGCCCCTCAGATGGATTTGGTGGTTTTCAGCCATTTGGGGAGACGGGTTATTCCTCCCCGAGTGGCGCACCGCTCCGCCGCCGATATGACTATACTTATCTTTTGCGCGCGACGACGGGGCGGGGCGCTACATGCAATGAATGTGGAAGTTTGTTTTTTTAAGCACCTCTAAATATAGTATTATACTAAACCCCAATATGATAGTGGGGAGTGAGCACCTAGCGCTGGATTAGCTATGCTAACCCAGCGATAGATCGCCAAAGTTGATATTAGAGTAAGATTCGGATAAAATTAGTATAAAAGTATATAAGCCATTATTCATGCAATTAGAATCCCAAAATAAATAAAAGAAAAACATAGAAAATAAGAATTTTCAAAACTTATACAAGTCAAAAAGAGAATAAAAGAATAGAGATAGGACCTAACTAAAATAATATACTTTATGTTATTTTCTATTTTATTCTCTAACTAATAGTGATACTTTTGTTTTCATCTAGTGTTTGGTAATGATACTTATGTAAATTTACTTCAATAAAAGTATAATAATAAAAATCTTATTTTTAGATGGATTCTGAAGATTCTCCTTTGATCGTCAGAACACCCTTAAAAGATCCTATATCTGCCAATACTTCCGTGAACCATGTCGATAAGTTGTTTGATATTGTGAATACTCTATTGAAGCGCATTGATACACAAAATCAAATATTTTTAAAGCTTCAAACATAATAAACACCACATATAAATAGTCATACTTCTATTTTAACAGCTACCCATTTCCCAAACATCGAGATAGATGGACTATTTCAAGCCTTCTTAAGACTATAACTACCAATATTTAATGTAAGTGCTAACCCAATAGATGCTGAAGATTAGGTGAAGAAGATAGGAAATATACTAACTAGCATGAAATGCCCACCTACAAATGTAATAAGATCAACCATCTTTAGATTGGAAGGAGAAGTAGAACGCTAGTGGGAAAATACTGTAAGCTTACAGTTCGTAGGCATAGATACTGAGAATATCCAATGGAAAGAATTTGTCAAAGCCTTTAGAGCCAAATTCAACCCTCATCTGCTCAAGCCATCATGGAAGATATGTTCATGAAGTTATATCATAGCAACCGCAGTGTTGCTAAGTATGAAATTGAATTTCAAAGGCTATCCTGTTATACACAACTACTAGTGAGCACCGAGTCTGCTCAATGCAGCCAATTTTTAAAAGGATTGAAACCTTCTATTAAGAAAATGTTTATGGCTCTTTGAATATCAAAATTCTCAGACATGCTTAAAAGTGCAAAAATTAGAATATGGGGAATAAGAGGAAGTTTAAGAGCAAAGAAAAGACCCCCATTTGTACATGTACAACAAATTGAATACAAAAGGCTGAGACCGCCTCAAGCCATGGTTTATCAAATAGCTCAGCAAATACCTACTAGGAAATGTAATCGACCGCATCCATACGGTAATTATTATCACAGGAGTGGAATATATTATACATGTGGATGACTTGGTCACAACTTTTGGCAATGTCAAGCAACCCGTACATTTGACAATCAATGGATCACTCATCCTTCTCAGATACAATGACAAGCACTCATACTAGCTGGAAGGCAAGAACTTACACCAGTAGCCATACCAGCTCATGTATCTACAGTTGCTCCAATACAAAGGAGAGGTTCACCCATTACTCATAAAGCACCAATTACTAATTAAAGAGGAAGACCAATTGCTCCCCAACAAGTTACACATGTGAGGATCTATACCCTCACCCCAGCTCTAACCCTAGAAGATAATGAAGTGGTATCACGTATCACATTCTTTATTTTTATAAATATCTTTCATATTATATTTAAATAAAGCATGAATTATATTTTATTTTAAACTCTAGGCACCTTAAATTTTAATGACAAATCCTGTGGAATATTATTTGACATTGGTGCAAGCCCCTCGTTCATTTCAAAAAAATTTGCCAAAACTCTTGAATACCATATTACAACTTAGCTAAAGTCTTGAAAATCGAGTTACCATCTGGTGCCCTCATGAGTGCATAAAAAAGTTGTGACTATAACATACTAATTAATGGCAAGCCATATGAAGTAAATATAATAGTACTACTTATAGTAAATTTTAACATCATTCTAGGAATGAATTGGCTCAGCAAGCATAAAGTTATGATTCATTGTCAAAGAAAAAATGTCATTATCAAGGGTGGGAGAAAGTTTGAAGTATTTATGGAAAAGTTAAGCATTTCAACATCTTTAATCAACGTTTTATAAGCAGAGAAATTAATTCAAAAGCGGTGTAATGCATACTTAGTAACAATGATGGGAGAAAAGATGAACAAAATTCATTTAGTAGACACTCAAATTGTAAAGAAGCTTGAAGATGTATTTCATGATGAATTGCCTAGATTACCACCAATAAGAGAAATCAAATTTTCAATTGAGTTAATTCCTGGCACTCAACCAATAATAAAGGCACCTTACTACATGGCACCCAAAGAACTATAAGAGTTAAGTGAACAACTACAAGAGCTGATGAACAAAAGCTTTATTTGACAAAACATGTCACCATAGGGAACCCCTGTTCTCTTTATAAAGAAGACAGACAGTTCGATGCGAATGTGCATCGATTATTATGAACTCAACAAGGTAACCATTAAGAATAAGAACCTTCTACCACGTATTGATGATCTATTTTATCAATTAGCTGGAGCTAAGATATTTTCCAAGGTAGATCTAAGATCAAGCTATCATCAATTAAGAGTCAAAGAAGAAGATATTCTGAAAATGGCATTTAGAATTTGTATGGGCATTATGAATTCATGGTCATGTCATTTGGTCTAACCAATGCATCATCCATATATATGGACTTAATGCAAGGAATTCTTAGACCATATTTGGATAAGTTTGTAATAGTATTCATCGATGATACTCTAATTTATTTTGAGAGCAAGGAAGAACTTGAAAATCATCTGAGAGTTATTCTGGAAACTTGAAGGCATCATCTGTTATACGCCAAATATTCTAAATGTAAGTTTTAGATAGATTATGTAGCTTTCTTGGGTCATGTAATGGATGCCAAAGGAATCAAGGTTGATCAGAAAAAGATAAGTGCCATTCAAAAGTTGCCCCAACCAAAGATCATGACAGATATTTGCAGTTTTCTCAATTCAGCTGGATATTATCGAAAATTTATTAAGGGATTTTCATGAATTGCCGCACCTTTAACCAAGTTAACACAGAAAGCAGCTCTATTCATTTGGAGTCAGCAATGTGAGGAATCTTTTTGATAGTTATAACAAGCATTAATAACCGCCTCAGTACTAACTCTACAACAAAAGAGAAGAAATTATCAAGTTTATACTGACGCTTCCATAGTAGGGCTTGGATGTGTTCTCATGCAAGAGAAGAAGGTAGCAGCATATACATCTAGACAATTAAGGACTCATGAAAGGAATTACCTAGTTCTATAATAACCTAAGCTATTACCCAAGCTAATTAGAACTAATTTAAGTTCTAAGTTTGATCTTAGTGCTCTAATTAAGTTATTAGGAGTTCATCCCTAAGACCTAGTACAAATCAAAAATCAAATATATCAAAACCTACTTTTGTAAAACCCAGAAACCCTAGAAATTAACCTAATTATTTTGACTTCGAATCAAAAATCGGACTTCGCCTTTACGCTTATTGCTACCAAATTAACTAAGGGAGATATTTTGGCGGCAATCGGAAGCCGTCAAAAATCCGTCGAATATTTTAATAAGAAAAATATTATGCTTGCACAAGAATATACACGAAAAAGTATCCAGGACCAATAATTTTTTTTTTAATTTTTGCATATATGCCCCACAAAAAAGTGTATTCAATTAATAATCTACTTACACATTGGATTGACACAACATTTATATATTTTGGTGTATATTAGTGTGTAATGGTAGCAATACTCTTTTAATAGTATTTAAATATCCTAAAAATTAGAAAAATAAAATACTCGTTAGATCAAAAATCTAACTTTATTGTTGTGTTCCTCACCCCTCAATTAGCTAGGTGTAAATATATGAAATTTTTCTAAATAAAATTAATCATTTAATTTTAAATAAGAAATCAATTAAAATTAATTAAATAAATAAAAATTTAAATATTAACTTAATGGCACCGTCTGCTGCACCGTTAAATTCTCATGCCTGCCGTCAAACCGTCGTTCTATCGAACGGCAGGATCGGACTGTTCGATCGGATCAATCGAATGGTCCATCGCCCTTCTTCCTCGGAAGTTCCACGAACACTCCACATGTCACCGTGCCGCAGGGGACCACCAACCACTATCCTCGGGCCCTCATTCGCTCCATACACCATCATTAAACTACTCAAGACTCATTCCATATGCTCATTTGATCACTTAGCGCGTAGTGGGAGCTCGACAGTCGAAACCTTGAACCCTCAGGGTCGATCAGTCGTTCATCGAGGTACCACTCATTTCCTATTTTCCTTCATGTATGCCCCTTAATTGCATTTCTTAGATCTATTTCACATATTTGATTGTCCATCTAGAGGGTTTGATCGATCAATGAAGGTGTGGATCGAAGCAATTTTGACTTCGACCCGCAGTCGATACCGTTAGCTCCCCACCGAGCATTAGTCTCTAGGGTTAAAGATATATCACAACTCTGAGCTCGGCAAGCACTGATTCAACCGCTGTTAGGTAACTCTCACCTCACCCTACCCTCGGCCGTGTGGGCCAGCCTCCAGGAAGTTCACGTTTTTGGCTGCCCATATCCACTGCGTCTTGGCTGTGCGTCGAGGAAGGCAAAAAACCCTCGGGTCGAATCTGACCCGTGCTGTCAATCTTGAGCCAACTTGCGGATCTGCGAGCCGCGTACTTGTCGACCGCAAAGCCACTGCGGGCCCTGGTCAGCGTCAATCCGCGCATCGCATCTCTACGCGGCAGACTCTGTCGCATCTGTCAGATCCCGCGGGTCCCACTCCCTTTGCCTGGCAAATCGCCGTCTACCTGTGTCTCTAGTGGGGCCCACCGCAGTAGAAAATATTGTTAATTAAATTTGTTGGAATTATTTAAATATGTAACCCTAAATTAATTCAAATGGAATACTTTAAATTTAAAAACTTTAGATACCCATTAGAGATTGCTCTTTTATTTCATTAAACTTATTTAAAATGCTGTAATAAGATAGGTACCTTTATAATGTATTTTTCCTTACTATACTGTTTGTTCTGAACTGTATGTTCCATCTTCTTTATGCATTATTGTAAATTGGATGTACTAATTATTTACTTTGCTTCCGTATTCTGAGTTTGTGTTTACTTAGTGATTGACTCATGTCGAATGCATTATGGGCACATTCTTCTCTTATTAGTGGATTATGGATTATACCTAATCAAAAGATAAGAGAGGGATTTGTCAGAATGGCACACCTCCCCTAAGCCTAATCTTGTGCATTGAGGGGCGGGGCACCACAGTGCATGACTTAGAATTGGCAGTGGTAGTGTTTGCTGTAAAAATATCTATGCACTATATATATGGAGTAAGATATGAATTTTTTACTTATATTTTCATACAGAAAGATTTAAATTGTCGACAAAGGCGATGGTTGAAATTGATCAGCGATTACAACTTAGACGTACAATATCATAAATGCATTAATGGTAAGTCCATTAATGGAAGAATTCAGAAAGTTATGCATAAAGCATATTAATGGAAAGCAGTTAAATAATTTGCTTGAAAATAATATTACAGAGCCTACATTCATGTAGCTCATAATAATTACCTATGAGAATGATAAGGGATATTCCAAAGTAAAAGCAAACATCAAAAATAGTTACATAACAGACTTACATTTGCAAAAATGAGTTTATATTTATCGTGGAAAAATGATTTAGATTTAAAATGATTCATATATTCAGAATCAAATTCTAATAGAAGCTCACAACTCAGGGTACACAATTCACCATGAAAATAATAAAATATTTAGGTAATCATATATTGTCTAACAAAGTTAGAACACTTCATTTCGATTAAACAAACATATTTAATGGAAAACTTGGCCAAGTTATATATTAAAGAAATAATCAAACTTTACGGAATCCCTAAAACTGTTGTCTCAGATTGTGATGGCATATTTACTTTCCATTTTTAGAAGGCAATACATCAAAATTTTGGGACAATATTAACTATGAGTATAATATTTCATCCTCAAACAAATAGTCAGACCGAAAGAGTAAACTAAGTACTTGTAGATCTTCTTTGATTAAGCATATTAGACTTTAGCGGTAATTGGGAAGATCACCTTCTATTAGTGGAGTTTGCATACAATAACAGTTATCAGTCATGTATTGGAATGGCCCCATATGAAGCTCTGTAAGGCTGAAAATGTAACATGCCTTTGGACTGGACTTAAATAGGAGATGTTCAATTATACGTATCTGATCTAATTGAGGAGACTAATAAGAAAATTTATCTAATAAAGAGCAGGATTACTATAACTCAAGACCCACAAAAGAAATATTATGATGCCAAACATCGAATGCTAGAATTTCAAATAAAATATCATGCCTATCTAAAGGTAAGCCCAATAAGAGGAGTTCATAGGTTTGGTATAATAGGGAAGTTAAGTTCAAGATACATTAGACCTTTTGAAATAATTGCCAAAATTGGAGACGTGCTTATAAGCTCAAATTACCAGATAATTTTTCTACCGTTCACAATGTATTCCACGTTGCTTCATTTCAAAGGTGTATATAAAAACTGTTCCAACAAGTGTCTATCCCTTCAATCAGCATCCAACCTGATCTAACTTATAAAGAAGAACCACTCAGAATATTAGGTTTAGATAATCAGAAATTATGGAGTCGCCACATCCCAATTATAAGATTACAAAGGAAAAATTCATCAGAAGAAGAAGCCACTTGGGAAATAGAAGACTCCATAAGGAAGAATTACCCAACACTATTCAATATGTTAGATATTATTCTCATCCATAAATAAGTTTTGTTTATGTGATATTGAGGACGATATCATTTTTAAGTAGGGGAGTCTGTAACGACCCAAGTCATTACATGGATAATTAGGACTAAACCTAACTCAAAAATCAAGATTCTGAGTGACTTCAAAATCAGGGCATACTAAAAATATTATTAGATAGAGTATATTTTTGTGATTGTAATGCTCAAGTTTGAGAGCAATCTGGATAGTGAATACTTGTGAATTAATTTTTGAATTATTTAAATTCAAAAAATTAAAAAAATTAAATGCAAGTCCAAATTTGTGATTTTGGTGCTGTTGGATTAAGAATATTATGAGAAGACTATAGAAAAAGTTTTATCGAATTTGGACCTCCAGGTTGCCCATAATTATTTTTAAAGTTTTTAACTTTAGAAATTAATAAAAAATAAAATATTGCTCCAATTTGAAAAAAAAATGCACGAGTGTTTTTTTCTCATCAAGATGCACCTCCATGTCAAGTTTCGTTATTTTTTAGAAAATAGATGGAAGAGAGAAAAATAAGATAGGAAAAGGGAGAGAATGAGGAGAGAAAAATATGAGATAAGAATGAGAAAGAGAAGATCAAATTGAACACTCCAAGCAATTATGATATATTTTCTCTCATCCATCTCATCCAAATAATGAATTAGAGAGAAAATTAATTAATTAATTAAAAAAAAGTTTATAAATACACTCCCACCCTTTACCTCCTCCCATCTTCCCCCACCTCTCTTCTCCCCTCATCTCCCCATTTTCTTTCTCATCCACTACTAGTTTCCTCACCAATCTCCAATAAAGCCTCATTAATACTAATATATGGTAAGAAATAAGAAAAAGAGGAAACATTTTATATTATTTTCTTTTACTTTTTTTAATAATAATAATAATAATGCTATTATTATTGTTAATGTTATTATTATTACTATTATTATTATATTTTCATTTTAGTCATTTTTTTTATATATATGTATATATTTCTTAATTTTGCAATTTTTAATTTTGTCATTTTCGTTATATATATTCTAGTGAATGGTGTTGCAGCCCAATGGTTGAGGCTCAGGATTTGTTATCCCAGGTTATGGGTTCACAACCCACCGGCCACGGATACGCAAAAATATATATATATATATATATATATATATATATAAATACATATATATTCTATTTTCTGCAATTTTTATTTCTGTTATTTTTCTTTTTTTTTTCTATATATGTATATATCTCCTAATTTCTTCAACTTTTATTTTTGTTATTCTCTTTTTTTATTTATATATATAAATCTCCTAATTTCTCTAACTTTCATTTATGTCAATTTTTTTATATATGTATATATTTTCTAATTTCTGTAATTTTCAATTTTATCATTTTCTTTATATATATATATATATATATATATATATATATATTTCCAAATTTCTGTAGCTTTCATTTATATTATTTTCTTATATGTATATGTTTCATAATTTTACAACTTTTATTTCTATCATTTTCTTTTTTTTTTCTATATATGCATATATTTTTTAATTTCAGCAAATTTTATTTCTATCATTTTTTTTTATTATATATGTATATATATTTCTTAATTTCTGTCACTTTCATTTTATCATTTTCTTTTTTTCTATATATGTATATAATTTTTTATTTTCTGTAACTTTTATTTCTGTCAATTTCATTTTTTTTGTATATATATATATTTCCTAATTTTAGTAAATTTTAGTTCACTCATTTTCTTTTTTTCTATATATATATATATTTTAATTTAAGCAATTTTTAATTCTGTAATTTTTCTTTCATTATATATATATATATATATATTACTTATAATAAAAAATTGGAATTTTTAATATATAAAGATAAATAACTAAGATAATATTAATATTGATATTCTTACTTAAATAAAATGAAAAATATTATTTTTTTCATATAATGATTTCATTTGTAACTTTTGCATCGCTATTAAGCTTTGATCTATTTTGATATATTTATATGAGATTTTGTGCTCATAAGTCGAAATAAATGATCAGAAATTAATATCATGGGTTCATTAAAGTTGGCCTCAGGTCTGTACAGACAATACATTAGGCTAGGTTAAGCTAATATTTGGAGAAATAAGGAGACTGCACATAGCCGTAGCGGGAATGTGCACTTAGTTAGAAACCCACATCTTAAATAGTTAGATAGACCTATTTAAATCCTTGATTATTCTGTAACTTTGTCCAATATAATAAATATTATGTATTATTATATTTTCTTTTAGAATGAGTATATATCTTAAATATGTATATTGCATTCATAATTGTGACAAATTTGTGTGCATATCATACTTAAATATTGCATTATATTTATATATACTTCTCATGTAGAATCATGTCGCTTAAATAATATACAAATTTTGATATCCTACAAACTTTACTTAGACCTTTGTGTCTAATTAAATATATTTTTTTCTTTTCTTTTCTTTTTTTTTCTTCTTGGTTTGCCCTGTCATATACGTATACACACACACACACACACACACACACACACACACACACACACACACACACACATATATATATATATATATATATATATATATATATATATATATATATGTTTGGTAGTTCATGAACAATCTCTGGATTAAGTCT
This sequence comes from Gastrodia elata, assembly GCA_016760335.1. Classification (NCBI taxonomy): domain Eukaryota; kingdom Viridiplantae; phylum Streptophyta; class Magnoliopsida; order Asparagales; family Orchidaceae; genus Gastrodia; species Gastrodia elata. The sequence goes on along the minus strand of CM028685.1, from coordinate 9,601,674 downwards.
TTGAGGAGGAGTTGATGCATGATGTAGCAACTTAGATGTTGATTTTTTTTAATTTTAAATTTTTGCTTTATGTGTAACAAATTTTGTAAGATAATTATTATCTTTATAATGAATATATTTCTTTTATTATTCTGGTATTTCTGAATATTGCAATGAAAGTAAAAGTGTATTTTTATATGCCTCTAAATACACTATTATACTAAACCCTAAAATGATTCTAGTGAGTGAGCACCTAACATTGGATTAGCTATGCTGACCCAGCGGTAGGTCCCCACACCCTTGATTCTAGAACGGAATCTGCTCATTTTAGCCACTCCTTGGCTAAAACAGGAAAGTCGGGTCCTCTAAAATGGTGTGTTGAAGCAATTTATCTAACACTAGTATCTCTCTTTTAGAGACTCCATCCACGAATCTCCCATACTTTTAGCTCGTTTGGTAGTCGAATTCTCATAACAACTCAAACCTCTTAGTGTAGTATTCAAGGTTTGACATCCCAAGTTTCTTTGATCTTATAGATTTAATCAAACTTCTTAAGTTACTTAAGTTGTTTATCATTCTTAAGGTTATTATTACTTGAGCTTTGTACTTGAGTATTTTATGTTACTTATATAAGTATTTTCATTCCATGCCTTCTATTCTGAGCAAATAATTATAGTAATATGGATGCTTTCAAGTATTCATTTAATGAATGTATAGCAAAATAATAATCCATTAGGTAGATAAGAATAAAATTCCAATCTAGCACCTTATGGTGTTCTTTGGTACCAATAGTGGTGCCCGCCCCCATCGCGATCCCGCTAAAATGAATGTTAGCATGATTATGGTGGAGTGGTCATCACGGTGCAATCCCTCTCTTATCATTAGATTAGGTTTCTATCCCTAATCCACAAATAAGGGAAGGATATGCCATATATATAATTAAATTCTTCACTAAATAATCATACATAAATATCAAAGTGCAGAAGTAAATAATAATTTGCATCCATATAATCATAATGCAGAAATAGAATAATATTCAACTCATAATAAAAATGTGCAGTAAAGGAAAATATAACTAAATATCTATATTATTACAACATTTTATTAAAATTTAACACTCTTCCTCACTAAAAATAAAAGAACAACCTAACTAAGGCTCCTCAGCAATAAGGTACTCTTCCTCCTGACTCTGCTCTTCTCCTATTACCATCTCCACAAAACGCTCAGAAGCTGGCATTGTTAGTTTCACAATGCTAGGGCCCCAACCAAAAGAAAGAGAAAAACTAGTTAGACAATTGTCTAAGTACATTTTAGTCTTATAGTTTTCATGTATTTTATGATTTCACAAACCATCCTAAGCATTTAGAGCAACAAAGCATCAATAGAATGAAATAAAGCTATAAACATACATTTATAACTTATATAAAATATGAGGTAGAAAGGCATACCTCAACCCAAAGCTGTAAAGAGAGGATAAGTATTTTATATAAACTACTAAGAAAAAGTAAGATCATAAGCAAACATGATCAAACTACTTATGCTAATTTTATAAATAAAATATAATATAAACAGAACATAAATAAATCTAACATCCTAACATGCTTGCATATAAATTTGAAATGTGCTGATGTATAAATGTTAGAAATATTGTAAATACAAAATATGCACCATAAATATTGAAAAATACTGAACTAAGGGTATATGATGCAAATATTATCTTCAAAATGGCTATATGCCTAATTTGTCCTACCATAAAGGGAAAATAGTGGCTCAACTAGCCACTAAATAAATTTTTTGAAGCATCTAAGATACTAATGCCTATATCAATAGGTCCATTGAAAAACATATAATAATCTCACTCATATATCCTCGAGGACTTTAATACATGGGAACTAAACTACACTGAATCTCAATATTTGCATAAATACTGTAGAGGCGGACTGATTAGAACTCATTCCACTAAAATGTTATATAATTTATTGATTTATCTTTTATTCATTTCATCTTATTTACTTATGATCATGTCTTATGCAATTTTTAAAGCTAACATAGAATATTCATCAAATGTTCTATGTCTCACTTCATATGCCAAATAATAAAGACTCAAAAAAAGAAAGCAAAGCATACAGAACAAGGTATAAATAACACTACACAAACATATTAAATATTATTTGTTTTTTAATTTAATCATTCTAACTAATCTGAGATTATACAAGCTCGGGATCTCCAACATCATACTATCTAATATTACTCAGAGTTACGGTCCTATAAGGTTTAAAGCAATTAGAACTAATAAAGTTCTAATATAATTCAATCAATGACTGTAACAACCCTATGTTGTTACTTAGCCAAATATTAGCTCAACTGCAGCTTAATTATCATTTCATTAAGTTTATTTAGTCATTAAAATCAATCCTCAAAGATTTGGAGCGATTCAGAGTTAATCGAATATTTTGAATATTTTAATAATATTTAATTAATTAGAAAATTGAGATATTTAATTTGACATCGAAATCAAAATCCAACTTCGCCATTATGATTGTCACCCCCAAATTAGCTAAGGGCGATGTTTTGGACGTGTTTAGAAGTCGACAAATTTTTACAAATATTTTAATGAATTGAAATACCACAAAAATATAATAATTATTTAATTATCAGAATCAAAATCTGACTTTGCCATTGAGTTCCTCATCCTCGACTTAGCTAGGGGTAAATTTTTGGGATTTTTCGGAGCCCGTTTATTTATCCAATTTTTAATTAAAAAATTGGGTTAATTAAAAAATTAGTAATAAATAAATAATTATTTATTTAAATCCATTTCTTCTTTTTCCTGGTTGGCTCCATACCTGTTCAGCACCTCCCCTCCCTAACATACACAAAGGACCCCTCTCATTTCCCCATTTTCTGCTCTAAGCTCTCCTCTATGCAGATGGGAGAGCTCAAGGGAGAGCCATGCTCTTCTTCTCCTTTAAAATGGAGCCTCAGCCCTCCCTCCATCATTTACTATCAAGCTGAAGCTCCTACTCTCTTCCCCTTCACTTGCTGTGCTTGCTGTTTGAAGAATCCCTCAGCGTCTTCCTCCTCTTGCTGGTGGCTGAAGAAGAAGGAGTTCCTTCCTCCAAGCTTCTACAGAAATTTGAGACCTCTTATTCCATTTCTAAGGCCAAGCTACCCTTTTGCTATACTCTTCCTTATGATACTCTCTCCATCAGATTTATCAAAGTGTCGAGAATGATATTTCATTTAGCTACTGTATGGAGTATATGTATGATAATCAAGCCTCAATCAGTCTCAATGATTCTGAACAAAGCTCAAGTTCTCCATTAAAACATAGTCAAAATTGTAGGATTTCTGTATACCTAGTCAATTAATTTCATTGTTTGCATTGTTAAAATAATGATTTCATGCCAATTTTGGTATCAATGGAAAGGTCTCAGAAAGACCTTTCCATCGGTATATGACATCGTAGATGAAGTGCCCAAAATTGAGAGTATTTGAGTGTGAAATGAGCCCATTTCGGTTTACGCACAAACAAAATCACCGTCGAGCGCTACAGCGCACTGTAGCACCTAGATCTTAGCCATGGATGGCTACAGCACACTACAGTGCCCGCGTCTTGGGTTGGCTATGCCGTAGCTCCTTTCTCTTGGCTAGGGAGCGCTACAGCGCGTTGTAGCATCTAGCTCTCAAGAAATTGAACACCGTAGCGCACTGCAGCGGCTGAAAACTACCACAGTGCCTGAAAGCCCTACAACGGACTGTAGTGCCTGCGCCTTAAGAGGACTGGCATTGTGGCGTGCCACAGTGCCTGGCTTTTGGCCAGAAGGCGCTACGCATTGTGTAGCGCCCAGAAATGTCTGAAAGTGCCCAGAACTGTCCGGAATTGCCTAGATTTGTGATTTTTCGTATTTTAATGTCTCTAGGATCCTAATGGGGCCAAAATATAGTATGATCTACATCTCTTAAGGAATTACTAGAATATTTTTGTACCGAATAGAAATGTTAGAATCTTTGATTTCTCACACAACCAAGTAGAACTTAACAACTAATGTGTAAGGAACTTAATTGCTTTACATTTTAAACTAAGTGCTAATCCCTTTTATATTTTATTTAAGATTTGATTAGCCTTAATTACTTGTCATTTTAATAAATGTGATGTTTATGTATGTTAGAGAATTTTAACTTTGAATTAGACACTAGATTTACTTAATCTGATATAAAGCTATATTTGAACCTAAGAATCTTAAGAACTTAAATAATTAATTGATACTTAATCTAAATCTGAAATTTGTCATCAATAATGCAATAATAATGCATTAATTTGTCATTAATATATAAATCAACTATTGATCTTAAGTTGGTAAAGCCATGGGTTAAACCCTAATCTATCTGATTAAGATCTAAATCCTAAGCACTTAATCAATCAACTTGATTGTAAGATAACTCAACTAACGTGATTCTAATAACACCTCTGATTGAAATTGATCTTAACTTATTGAATTAGAAGTGCCAAGGTAATTAAAGAACTAGTGTGATTAAACATCTATACTTAAGCTTAAGATCTTTGATTTTCTCTTATATAAGACTCTTAGCATGAAGATAATTATAAAACTATGTTAATTTATTACAAGATCAAATCTTAATAATACTCTCGATTACACCCCATAATGGTAGTATAGGTATTGATGAGATGGGTATACCCATCTCATCTGATCAAAATAAGCTTAATAAATAAAACTTATGAATTTTAGCATAGATGTTGGATATGTAAAATTTGTATGATCTTACATTAGGTTTTATATGGTAATAATATTAGCCTTAACAAATGTTAACACATTAAGGTATGAAGGACTTATTGTGACATCTTGAGGTATAAACATAGATGATCCTTCTTAACCCTAGAAGTTTGATCTTAGATTTTTGTGGTAAGATCACCTAAAGTACTTAGAATGAGACCTTTTGGTCACATTCTTGGAGCCTTGTGTAGGATTCAACTCAATAAAGTCTAAATTCATAGCTTTGGTGATCCTTGTGGATTAAATAGAATTGATTGAACTCAATTTATTAGTTGAGCATAATTATGTATATCTATAGTGCTGGATCAATTCAGCAGTATTCAGGATTGGTTGAGTCACTTTATATAGGATTTATCTGTGTGCTACTTTGCGAGTTTAGGTGGATACCATCCCATTAGAGTAATTAATCAATCATAAGAGTGTTATAATTAGGGTCTTAAATCCTTAGTTTGAGTGAAATAAAAATTGCCATCGGGTAATGCCTTTTATCGAAGATCGCTTTAGTAGGTGTGGCATCAAACAAACTAAGTAAATTAAGTCACCTTCTTTAAGACACTAAGTATGCTTGTAATTAAGGTATTCAATAAATTAGCTTGAGTGAAATAAAAATTGCCATCGGGTGATGCCTCTTATTGAAGATCGCTTTGATAGGTGTGGCTTTAAACAACTTAAGTGTTAAATTCACATTTTTTGGAAACATACCATATATGTGTACACAACCTTTCCAACTAATGATTTTTAAGTAAAATCCTAAAAAAACTACTTATTAAAATTAGGACTAGGAGTCAGAATCCATTTAGATAGATTCTGCACAATAGAGACATCTGATCCATTATCTGATTTTAAAGTATTTTTTAGATTTTTTTGGAATTTAAGACATGTAGTGTAGAGACATGAGCCTGAACATAAACATGATGTATGAGTATCAATGATGATTTATAGGTTACAAAATGTTCATACATCAATAGGGGAAGTTCAGGATGCAATGGCATCATAGAAAACTATATTTCTTAACCGGATGTATGTAGATATTGGGCCGTACGACTCATAGCAATTCAGTGATATTTTGATTGCATATTAGTGGCATACAGTATCATGGCATATACAAATGAATGACTTTAGTGGAATACAACATAGTTTTGCATGTTATTTACTCAGTTTCAGATCATATATTATTTATTCTTTTTCAGTATTTAATATACCGTCAGCCTTACTTTACTTCAATTTTATATAGTTTCATATATTTAGTTACTTTTATAATTTTTTGCAGCTCTGTTTTACGTTATTTAAATATTAAGTAAATAATTAGAACTACTTAGATTATCTTCAATGTGTTAGACTTATTATCTAACACGTAGTACTTTTGAGATCCGACAATTTGCTAGATCTTGAGTAGCTTATTGAGACAGATCAGGAGGATGTTCAGGAGGTTATGGAGGAGTTTGTGGAGTCTTAGTGGATTTCTCCTTTAGCTTTACTATTTTTTATTAGTTATTTTAGTTTAGTACTTAGACTTTATTTCAATATTATTTCAGTAAACCATCTGTAATAATTTCTGGATATATTTACTTTTCTATTTTGAGATGAATATTTTCATTCAGTTTCTATGATGAATGTTTTTAGATATATGCTTAGCTTCCGCACTCTATTTATATATTACTTATACTTAGTATTATGATGTGCTCAGCATATTGGAAATGCTAATATTATATATATATATATATATATATATATATATATATATATATTGGATTCCTCATGTTATATTTTAAATCTAATGTATGTATTTATCTAATACTTAAGATAAGGATAATACTCTTATCTTAAGTATTAGGTCTCGACCCTCCTTTGGGGTTGAGTCAGCAGCCTCCAGTGTCATTCTTAGCTATTCGGGAAGATGGGAAATTCCTTCCCGAGTGGCGCACCACTCCGCCACCGATTAATTACTTCTTTTTGCCCGCGACGACGGGACGAGGCGCTACAATGACGCTTACATAAGTTAAATGATAAATCAAACATATTAATTAATAATTTCAATTAACCCAAGCCAATTTTGATTAAGATATAAATCAATATTAAGAGTTAAATTCCAAGATGTTGGGGCTTAACCTCTTAATCCAAAGGTACTAACAACTAAGGGTTTAAGATAAATCCAAACTCTCACGGACTACATGTTAAGGTTATATTATTAAGCATAAACAAACTTAATAAGATATATCTCTAGTCTTAAACTAAGGTTTAAATACAAAATAATCATTATAAAGAATGAAATCTATAAACTAATAAAACTAAGGTTTCATCTATTAAGTAACCTATTTGCTCAATAAATAAGTTTTAACCTAAGACTACAACTAATTCCTAAGGAAGATTCCTTAAGGCTTAAGAAATGAGCTAATAAAGAGAAATTACTTAAGGAAGGACTTAATGAATGGTTCAATTATTAAGCATTAGATTTGGCTAAATCTTAATTATACTTATTTACTAATTTTAAGAACTTAGGGATGAGAAATTGTGAACTTAACTTCCACATTATGAAACTTCTTAATTTACTTAGGAGAATTTTGAGTAATAGCTAGGGTTTACCTTAAATTCAATTTAGTGAGTCTAAGAGATCTAAAATAGATTCTTAATTACTTAATTTACTAATTATAAGGAATATTTCAGGTTTTTAAAGCTTAAAAAAACTTAAACCTATATTTGGATAAAATGATAATTTTTCCCCTACTTAAGATTCTAAATTGTAACTTTTTAAATTAGTGTTCCAAACTAATATTTATTAATTCCAAATGATTACTTACTCTAATATGAAAATAGACAGTAAGAACACCCAATTCAGCCAAAAATTAAGCATAATGAGCATAATTTAGGGTTTTAGCTCCTTAGGGGTTGATTAGTGATTCTACTTCAAAAAAAATGAAATTTTTACAATACTTATATTCTTCTCAGCTTAAGGATTCCATAGATACCAAAATTACTAAATTCTAAGTTTATTTGGCTAAGTTGTGGCCAAAATAAGTTTAGAGTCTAGATGAGTAATTTAAGAGATTTTGGATTAGGTCCAAAAAGCAAAATCCTTTTTTTGGTATCCAAAATTGAGTAAAGTTGGTGGCTATTGTTTTCTCATAATAGATTGATCATAATGCATTTGAGTTCACTCAATTTGGGCTCCATTTTACTAAGTTAGGTCCTAATTAGGGTTTAAGGTGATTAGTGAGTGATTAGAAAAATAAATCACAAACTCACAAAACTAACTTCACCATTGAGTTCTATCATACAATAGAAGCTATCAGCAACTTCAATTTCTCAATTTGGGTAATTATTGAAGCTCATCCTCACTAATCAAGATTTGGAGATATTAGGGCAAACTAAACAAACTAATTACCAAATCCAAATTATTTTACAGTTTACTATTTTTCGTGTTCTACTGATCAAAATGACATATTGGATCACCATATTGGAGCTTAATTGGCTAAGTTATGGCCTAATAAAGTTTCTTGGTTTAATGGGGTTAATTATGGGAGGTGCTAAATGTCATTAGGTAAAATACAAGTCCAATAGCAAATTGGGCACTATCATAAAATTCCTCAAATTTTTATAAGAAAAATGAGATATAACATCAATATAATTGGATTTATGGATTCAAAATATGAGGGTTTAAAATTCAGTAATTAATTGATTTAAATAAATTCATTTAGTTTTATTAATATTAGGATTAACGGTTGATAGCATAACGAGTCTCACGAATATGATTTAGTAGTAGAGGTGTAGTGCCCCGCCCCGTCGCCGTGCACAAAAGACAAGTATAATCATAAGCAGCGGCAGAGCGGTGCGCTACTCGAAAAGGACGAGCTTACAAAACCCATCTTCTTGAATAGGCTAAAAGACTGAGCCACACTGAAGGCTGCCGAATTGAACCTGAGAGTAGGATCGATAGTCAATGCTTAAGATAAGAGTAGATTACTTGTCTTAAGTATTAGACTAATACGTACATTGGATTTAAGAATATAAATATGAATCCAATATATGTTATCAATATATCAGTATTTCCAATATGCTGATCACATGATAATACTAAGTAGTATAACAAAGTGCGGAAGTTAAAGTAAAACATTTAGAATGCATTTATCACAGAGCAGTAGTAAACATTCATCTCAGAAAAGGAAAAGTAAAATACATCCAGAGTTATTACAAATTGATTTAAAAGATGAAATGTAAAGTCTATCTAAAGTATTGAAATAAGTAGTAAGCAAAAGGTGGAAAGCTGGTCCACTAAGGTTCCACGTACTCCTCCAGGATCTCCTGTAGGTCCTCTTGCCCTGTCTCCATAAGCTGCTCGGGATCTAGTAAATTGCCAGATCCCAAAGTACCCCGTGTTGGACAAGAATTCTAAAACATCGCAACTAACTAAGCAGTTCTAAAGTAAATGCAATAGACAATAAAGTAAACACGACTGTAGAAAATAATAGTAAAGGCACTATGTAACTGAAACTGTAAAGACTGAGTAAAGTAAAACTGCATCATAACTAAATACTGAAAGTAAACGAAAATATCAAAAGCTCAAAAATCAATGCAGACAATGTTCAATGCTGTACTATATGTCACTAGAATAATGCACCCAAATATGCCACAAAACGGTATGCCATGGTATGTAACAGAACTATCATTGAAAGGATATGAGTCGTACGGTCCAATGTATGCATACACCCAGTTGGGAAGATAGTATAGTGATGCCGATGCATCCTGAAATTCCCCAGTTAATGTATGCAACATACCATAACCCATAATTTATCAATGATACTCGTGCATCACTGCTAAATGATTCATCAAACTCATGCTCATGTTTATGCCCATGCTTCTATTCTATATGAGTAAAATTCAGAAATCCACAAAACTTTGAATACTAATAATGAATTCTAGGTCTCCACTGTGCAGAATTCTGCTAAAAGGATTCTGATTTCTAGCTTCTAGAATGATAATTGGTTAAAGTTGAAGATTTACTTAAAGATCGTTATGCGGGATGACTGTATACACATATTTAGCACATTTTCAAGAAGGTAATTCTTATCACTTAGTTTGATTAAGCCACCCTAACGAAGAGACCTTCAATAGGAGGCATCATCCATTGGCAATTTGTATCTCAAGCTAAGTTATTAAGATGCCTAACTCACAATCACACTCATTGTCTTAAAGAAGGTGATTCTAATTACTTAGTTTGTTCGAGCCACACCTATTGAAGCGGTCTTCGCTATGAGGCATCGCCCGTTGGTGATTTGTATTTCAATCAAACTAAGGAATAAGTACCTATTTAATACACTCTTAGTCTTGGGAGATTTACTCTAACGGGACTATATTCATCTAATCCCTTGGGATACCACCTGCTCATAAGTTCATATTGGAGTGAATCAACCAATCCTGAATATACTGAAGAAAATTAGTACTATGGGTATGCCATACTACACCAACCAATAATCTGGGTTCTCACAACTCTATTTAATTAACAAGGATTTATCAATAATATAATTCTTATGCTAAATAGGTAAGTCCTATACAAAGTTCCAAGAAAATGTGATCAAGTGTCACTCAATATAGATTCTACCACAAGGAAAGGTGTCATTCTAAAATCTTAAGTGATTCCTACCACGAGGGGTTAAGATCAACTTCTAAAGTTAAGGGATCATCTAAGCTTCTACCTCAATGAGTTATGCAAAGTCGTCCTACCTCAATGTATAATCAGATATAGGTTCTTAAAATATTTCAGAAATGACCTTGTGTTGAAATACTTAAGATCTCACACTCTAATGCTAACACTCTAGGTTTTACTTATTATTTATATTTAGGATGATCAGATCAGATGATTAAGCCATATGATTATAACTTATTCTAAAATTATAGGACTTAAATCAAGGATGTTAATAGAGTTAGATCACTTGTTTAATAAATATGGTTCTATTAATCTTATTATGCTAATAATCTTATTTAGGAGAAAATTAAGGATTTAAGGTTCAGATTCAGATTAAGCAATCTCATAGGTTTATTATTAACCTTAATATATCTAATCCAAATGTTCAAGATTAATATCAAATCAGATGCAGTATTAGAATAATGTAAATTACATTATCTTACAATCAAACCCATTTAGTTAAGGTTTAAGGGTTTGAATCTTAACTAAGTAGAAGAGGGTTTGACCCCTACTCATATCTAGTTGAGATTAAGAATTCATTTATAGATCAAAAGTCAAATCAGTGAATTAGGTATGTATTATTGGTGGCAATCTTAGACTTAGATCAAGTCTTAATAGCTTGATCAAAGTCTTAAGATTTCTTAAGTTAAATTTATTCAATTCATACATCATAAATTAGCATACATAATTTCCATAAATTTACCTTACTGTTATGAAGCATATAAACAGAAAAATTTATGAAAATAGAAAGTAATTAGTGCTAATCAAACCCTAAATCAATCCAAAAGAATTAGCACATAATAACAAATCTAGCCATCAGAATTTCATACAAATTGGCACATAAGTCCTATTTAATCATACAATTAATTAGAGACTAAGTTTGCTAAGATCAAATATCTACAAACCCTAATTTTCACTAATCATAGTTTTACAAGATTAGGGCATAAATTGAAATATAGAGATCAAAAAAATAGTTCACTTAGCACATTCATTCTACTCTTTATAAGAAGACTAATGGCACCCTAAACATGCAATTTAGTTAAGTATAATTACTAATAAACCCTAATCAAGATCTGTAATAATTAGGCAAAAATGGAAAATCTAACCATTAAATGTCCAATGCTATTTTATATTCATGTCCCAGAGGATTTTCTGATCAATTTCATATATAGTATCATAGGATTTGGACCAGTGGATTAAAAGTTATTCAATTAATACATTCTGTATTTTTATTTAAATGATTTCTTATGATTTGAATAATTGAATTATTTTCCTTAAGGAAAATAATTCCAATTATTTGACTATAATTAAAATGGGTTCAGCTCGTTATCAAAAGGCGCGGGTCGGCCGGGGCCCGAAGACACGGGACTGTCGCACCGGGCGGGTCATGGGTCGGCCCGACCCGCACAGGGGATTCGTCCCCGAACCTCCATCCCGATGGAAGCACCCGATTAGGGTAACCCTAATCGATTAATTCTGGCGTATCCTGACCACTGCACGACCAACTAATGGTCGCTACACGTTCACCGTGGTCAGGCGCACTGAACAGGACCTGAAGCCCTCTGTGAGACGGTCCAGATCGGCCGGACCTTACCCACCCAAGGGCTCCCGCAATAGAGCTACTGTGGGGAGACAATTCTCCCCACAGAGGCCATGCCAGACCCAGGGCTTGATCCCTACACCTTCATGGAGGTGAGGCGGATTGAAGCCCCCTGGTCTGAGGGCCTGTGATGGTCTGGAATGCTAGGACCTTACTCACTCGAGACGTTCCTTAAGGGACTTGACATGATCGATCGATTCGATCGGTCGGGGCTAGCCTAGGGCTCAATTTTGATACCAGTGAGTTTGTTTTGACAATACGCTCGTAATCGAACCAAAAGGAGGAAGGTTCGAGCCTCATTGGCTCGAAACCGGCAAATGGGGGTACCTGGTTTGACGGGGGAGCTCGAGACGATCGTCTGAGGGCTCAGCTAGCTTAAGCTAAGGTTCTGGATGTTGCAAAGGATCCTGAACACCAGGAGAGCCTACTATCAATGGTTCAGGAGCTCCTGGGAGCGCCTACGCAAGCTCGGACAGATGGCAATGGTGGAAGTTGCAGAGAGCTCAATTGATCAGCAAGGATCAAATGGAGAAGTGTAGAGGCTATTTATAGCCTCAGGTGAGTGCGGGAAAGGTTCCAGAGGGTTGAATTGGGCTGGGGAGGACCCGAGAGGTTGGGCCATGGCTGAGCTCTTGAAATTCCATTTCGAGCTCGACCGGGCCACGAGGCCCCAATTGGGTTAGTTGCCTAAACGGGGGAGGTCGTAACGACCTGCTGAGGTGGATGCGGGGTGGGGAACAAGCTGGGCAGCTGGCAGTACGGGGAATCCTTTCTGTCGGGCATGGGTGAGAGGAAGATGAAGCTCCACAGTCACGGGAGGGTCTGGCGCCGTCTGATTGATTGATCAGAAAGACGCGATGGTCCTGATCTTCCGGATCCTAATTGCCAAATCAGATTAAATCCATGCCGTGGGATCTTACGGGTTGATCTAACGATAGATCCGCAGTTCCGTGGGATCTAATCCTAGCCATTGGATTAATGGAATGGATGGCAAATACGATGGAAGCACCGTTGTCGTGCGACCTGGGCTCCGCAGCGGATCACTCGCGGTCCGCACAGCGGATCCCAGCCGTTTTATTAGTTTTAAGGGTATAAATGCAAATTGGAAAAGTTAGGAACCCTTTTATGCAATTGAACTATTTTAATTAAATATGAATTATGGCCTAAATGATTTCCAAGTTACACCAAACTTTCACCCCTAGTTAATTTGGGGGTGAGAAATTCAAAATTGCAATCAGAATTTAATTCTGAAATCAAAATATTTTAGGTTTAAACTAAGGCATTTAAACTGATCAAAATATTATTTCGCACTTAGAGAAGTCCAATGGACTCCAAATTTTTAGGATAAGATTCATTTGATATTCTTAAAGCAATGGAATCAAAATAAATGATTTCTTAGACTATAGATTAGCAGGGTAACAACCTATGATTGTTACAAGAGGGTGCGTCGGGACCCACCACACGAATTTCGTCAAAGATAGCGTGACAGCAGGTCCCCCGGCATTGGTAGAGGAGACACTTGGTGGGCCCCACAGTTACAACTTTAGCGCTCAACCCGGAGCAGAGACGTGGGCCTGGTCTAGCCCGATGATGAGCCTTCATCTTCACGCCTCGCACCCAAATACAAGGACTAGGGTTCGAGAAATGGTGGCCCTCCCAACGATGAGAGTAGTCGGACCGCCCTCCATTGGAAAGGTCTCATAGAGACCTTTTGAGCGGCGGTCAAAACATCACCGGGGGTGATCATAATTGGCAAAAAAAGCCAACCCTAGCCACTCAACATCATAGTTAACCCTAAACTACTGTAGAACAATGTTTGCAATTCACAAGATTCACCAAATCAAGAATGATGGAGCTTGATTGGGCTTGATACAATGATTTTATGGAATGCAGAATAAGAAATCAAAATGAAAAATTAGCGAATGCATGAAGGAAGGAGGGGATCCAGTGTACCTTGATCGACGGTTACGAGTGTTCAGGAGATTCGTGACAAAGCAGACAGGCTTTTGATCACTATGGCTTGATTCATAATAAATCAGCAGTCGAGCAGTGCTAAACACCTGAACGGCGGCAGTTGCCGCGTGCTCGATTGCAAGACACACGCAGGACTGGGATCGCGCTTGCAAGAAACATGGATTGAGGGTCGTCTAATCGGAATGGCCTGATGGATTGGTACGGATTGAGCCGATCAAACGGATTCGGATCGCACGCAGGAGAAGGGCCCAACTCGATTCAGATGGCGGGCCCCACACACCTGATTAATTAATTAATAATCCAAAATTAATTACTCAAAATTTCTTATTTAAAATTGGACTATTAAATGAATTCTAAAAAATCCCAAAATTTTACCCCTAGTTAATTGAAGGGTGAGGAATGCAATGGTGAAAATAGATTTTGATTTTGATAAGTATTTAATTATTCTAATTTTTGGGGTATTATAAATATATTAAAATAATCAGTGAAAATCTAACTACTTCCAAATGCTTCCAACACATCACCTTTAGCTAATTTGGGGGTGATGAGGGCAATGACGAAGTGAGATTTTCAATTTGAGGCAATTTAATTAGGTCATCTTCCAGGTTATCAGGATTTCCTAAAAATTAGGGTTTGGTCCAAATGATTCTTGATTTGAACCAAAACTTTAGGGTTTGTTCCTAATGGCTTAGTAAGACTATTAGAATCAAGATCAGGACTTGGTTTAGTCTTTATTGACTAAGGCAACTACCTTGGGTTGTTACAACAATGCCATACTAACTATTATCTCATGCGCCACAGTGCGCCGCCGCGCTCAACTGTCCGAGATCGCCGACTCTATGCGCACTACTGTGCTGCATGGGTCAAAATCCTAGTGCTACAGCGCGCCATAGCGTTGGGAATACCAAAATTGATTGCAAGCAATGAAAACATGAGTTCCAAGAATAATAAAAGGAATAAGATTGACTGAACTCCAAATCTTAAGAAAAAATAATGGCTGCTTGAAGGAGAGAAGAGGTTATAAAAGAGAGGAAGAAAAGCTGAAAAAAGGTTCTAATTTTTATTTTGGGAAAACAATATTTTGGAGGAGAAACCCTAACACTCAAGAAGAACCAAAGGGCTGCTTCAGCTTCTAGGGAGAATAACATAGAGAGCAAGGGAGAAGATTGAGAGAACGACTACGGCTGTTCCTACGTATTGTACTATTTACTCAATTTTTTCATTCATATTTTTTGTAAGAGCAATATATGTGCTCATGATTTCCTATAGCTTTCTCCTTTCTTATATTGTAATGACAATCTAAACCCCCCTCTTGGGGAGGGTAGGGCAAGAACATATAGTAATTTTAGAAGTTGTGCATGTAATCTCTCTTCTTGTAATCAAATGTTAATTTAAACTTAAGCTTTCTATAAATAAATGTATGGAATGAGTTGTTGAACGATGCATATTTTTTATTAGAAATTAAACTTAATACTATAATAAAAACCTCATTAAACTCGGTGATCGCTATTTCTAGAATCTATGCACTTTAGAGCGTTAACGCCGTGAATGAATGTGACGTCATTCGCTGTGCGTAAACATCTTGTGCTCAAATTCTAAGTAATAGCCTGATCATTTGAGCCATGGGAAAATTATACAAAATCTTTGAGCTCCATATCTCTGCCCATAACACTTGGATGAGGCATGTTAGGTAATGGACGAGGTGACATAGTGCACTTAGGCCATTGACAACTCCAAGTTAAAATATGAACTTGATGCATGTGAGCCAAGACCCATCTATAGAGTTCAATTGCTCACCTTTGGTTTATGCAAGATAATAGAATGCATTAACCTATGAGCGAAGTGACATACGCTCATTTAGCTTCACAACTCATTAACTTAGCTAAATCAAGAGTTGAAGCGTGTGAGTCATTGATGGAATAAAGTACAAACGATCATGAAATCAAAATGTAAATTTTATCACTTATGTAAGAATGATTTTTGCTCATAAAATGATCATGTATATATCTATGTGCTGAGATTGAACCAAAGTGTGTTAATCTTAAGCACAAGGTAGGATATAGTGAAACTAAATATTCAGTTTGAGAAGCCAGATCTTAATAATAAGATAAAAATAAAAATAACTTAACTATGACATGAAATTAGAAAGAGAAAATTATGCACACTGCTATGATGAACTGCATGTTTGAACCCAAACTCTCTCAAATTTTTCTAACTTGAAAACAAAACCATTTTAATTTAAAAGTGTTAATCATAGGAACAAAAATCTCAAAATAATAATTACTTAGATATTATCAAAAGTAGATCTACTCTTGTAACAAATCACACACCGTTCCTAGATGACCATAAATCTCAGGATCTTACCATTCTATATCACTTCAAACCACATACACTTAAGTGCAAGTTCAGACTACGTAATTTAAGTCTGTTATCTAAATCCTATTGTTCATAAAATTGTAAGAGATTGCAAACCTACTTAAATTGCCATAAACATATTTTGGATCAGTTAAGAGAGGTTTTCTAATGCCTTAGAATGATGAAAGCTGCTAGGAATTAATTCTTATTACAAGTGGCATATTGGTAATTTTTAAGCTTGTGATCTGTGTCACACTGGTTACCTTATTAGACTAGCAATTTGATGCACATCTAGGCATTTACTTGCATCAAGCTAAGTTGCACTGCATTTAAACACAGACCAAGTCTGCACTTTAATGCATTGCGTATGGTCCTATTGCTCAATGCATTGTGTCTGGTCCTACCCTTCAAAGTATCTTGGAACACCCTGGCATTTGAGCATGCATTTCAAGGTGGCAAGGCTTATAGCAAGCAAGAGGCAATCTAAGTGTGGTCTCTCCTGAAAATAAATTACTAGTTAAAATGACTAGCTTAAAGCAAAAATTAAATTAAAAATTGATGGCCATAAAAAACCAAACTAAGTGATTGACTTGAACTCAAAGTTTAGAGTGAATAAAGGCACATATGCACTCATTGGATCGATAGATTTTATCTAACAAAAGGCTGACGAGACAACATATGTCATTAGATCATGGACTATAATCCAGCAATAGTAGATTGATTAGACCATGGGCATGATATGAGTTGTTGGATCGGCAGTCTCATCCGAGGACATCAATTTAATCAGATGGAATAATATTCATTTTCTTTTTAAAGAAAATAGTTATTTAAGTTTTTAAAGAAAATTGCTATTTAGTTCACCATCTTTGAATTTATGATTTAAACCCAACAACAGATTGATGGTTACTTAAGCCAAATGTGTAGGTGACTGCATCCAAGTCGATCGGACGGATAGGATGAAACTAACTCGATGAACCGACCTGTCCCAACTCGGCGAGACCTACCCGACCCAGCCAGCCTGGCCCAACTCAAGCTACTATTCTTCTTCTCTCTTGATCTGTTACCTATGGCCAAAACCTTCTTCACCTTTTTTTATTTTGTAGCCCAATTTGGACATTTCAATAGTCAAAATGAGGCATATGGACTAGAGGAACACAATGGGATTTGGACTGAGGCCTAATTTTCCCGATTTTTGAGAAATTTAAATAAAACTATGGGACCTTCTTTTTTCAAAATATGCTTAATTCAGTGGTACATATGGAATCCCATATTGCCATGCTACATTTATATATAATTTTATTTCGATCAAATGGTGCTTTCCCACATGAAATCTTAACCCCATTAAGCATCTCAATAAAGCCATTTTGGTTCCCTTCTAACTACCCCATTAAGCTTCTTTTGGTGTTATCTTCTAATAATAAGAGCAATTTTATTTTAAGCATGCTGCAGCAATTGGTAGAGTAGTTAAGTCTAAATTTGCCATCATTAAGCTCCTCTAAACTTCATTGTGATCAAATCCTAAAATAATCAAATCCGAATATCTTGATCATATTGGCATATTTGGACTATTAAGTGGAAGTGAACATTCCTCCCTTTTGGCTGTGTGAAATTAAATTTGATTTGCTGAACTTCATTCCAATTTCTTTGGATGTTCCCAAATTAAAAAAATATAGAAACATTGAATAATCTAATGAAAATAACATTTTAGTGTAGTTGTCAATTTCACAACATAACCTTTTAGTGGGTTTTCTTAGATTTATTAGCAAATTAAATGAGGGGATTAATCACCCATTTAGAAATATTGAATCATACTCATAATCCTAAAATAAACAAATACTAAAATAATCAAATTTGTAATTAATCTACAATGCAATAGAAAATGAAAATAATTTGTATGAGGAAATTCCTTGCTCCCCACAATCTCTCAGCTACCTAACAAATTCCCATTAACGGCTGCATTTCTGCGATCCTACCCTTCTCGGCTCTGCCTAAATTGGTTAGGAGAGAACTATTGGTTCTCGGGTTCACCCAAGAACTATACCCCGACTATCAAGGCTCGTAAGTGCCTATAAGAACTTCCCCATAAATGACTAGACTTCTATTTTCTAACTTGAGAACCTTCAGCACACCTAATTTCTTCATAAATCTCCTAAAATCCCTCATAGTTTCAAATATACTCCTGGCAAACACCTGGAGCTATAGGACATCATAAAAGGTGAATTGGGCATTTAATTCAATAGTCAAGCCCTCTAAAGTTTCCTCGGATCATAAGGAATAGTTTTCGCTGGTGCTTGCAGCTCAACAACCACCTACCGAACCTGCATTTCCCTCGAGTCATCGAAGCCAAGTACGCCCTTCATGAGTTACTTCAACTCATTTACATCGTTCTTACAATCACCTTAGTTGCTTTGATTGTATATTAAATCACAGTAGTATTAAAGCTTAACTGTTAGGATTAAAATTAAGCCTTTGTGAGGCATTTGGGTCCAGAGGACTTGTGTAACAACTCTAGGTTGTTATCCTGTTTAATTCTTAATTTAATCAGGCATTAGTTCTAATTCCATTGCATTTAGAATACCAACTAAAGCTAATACTAAAATTTTGAGGTCAATTGGACCTCTCTAAGTTAATTTAGCATTTTGATCAGTCTAGATGCCCTAAGTTAGACATAAAATATTTTGATCTCAAAATTAAAATTTGATTGCATTTTGAATTCATCACTCCCAAATTAACTAGGGGTGAAAGTTTGGTAAGATTTGGAGATCATTTAGACCATAATTCAATTTAAATTAAAATGGTTTAATTGCATTGTAGGGTTTCCAACAATTTAGATTTGCGAATATACCCTTATACACAATTAAACGGTCGGGGTCCGCTGTGCAGACCGCGAGCGATCCGCAGTGGACCCCGGGTCGCGTGACAGCGGAGCCCTGCTAATCTCACCATCACGTCGTTTGATCCCACGGCTAGGATTTAGTCCCGCGGGATCGCGAAATTCGCCATTGGATCAGCCCGACTAATCCTACAGCTTGGATCGCCCCCATGATCGGCCGTTAGAATTCGAGCGATCTGAACCGTTCTGCCATCTGATCGATCAATCAGACGGCATCCAAAGATCTCGCTACTATGGACCTTCGTCCCCAATCGTGCCCACGCCCGACCAAGAATATCCCCAGTACTACCGGCCGCAGGGATTTTCCCCCACTCCCGCGTCCACCTCAGCAGGTCGATAGGCGCCTCTCACTCTCTGTCTAGACTCGCAATCGGGCCTCATAGCCCGATTATCTCCATTTAAGGCAATTGGAGTTCGGCCATGGCCCGAGCTCCCGGGCCAATCCCAGAACCGATCAAGCCTCTGGAACCTTCCCATTCCCTCCCTAAGGCTATAAATAGCCTCAGGTCTGCTCCAAGGATCAGCTTACAGATTAATTGAGCTCAATTCCCTCTCTGCTTCCCTTCACCATTTCCCGATCTGTTCGAGCTCTCCCAAGCATGCGTACTGCTTATAATGGGTGCGTCCTGGTGTTCAAGACCCCTTTCTCTCTCTCGAAGCTTGGCTAAGCCTTTGGATCGCTCCCTGCGTCATCTACAAGCTTTCCCGTTAATCCCGGTACCTCAGTTTGCAAGTCCTGAGCCAATGAGGCTCGGGCTTTCCTTCATTTGATTCGCGTTGGATAACATTGTGAGAATTGATAAATCCAAAATTTTAAGTAAAATACAGATGTAAAAACATATAAAATACCATATGAACTTGCATACTTTGATGAAAATTCCAACATTTTCAGATAAAACTAGAGAGAAGGCAAACTGGAGCTAAAAAGAAAATTCTGGATTAAAATTGTTGCAATGCGCCACAACAGGCCATGGCGGATGAGTAGAAAGAAGAGACCTGAACTTGACCTGCACAGCCTGGAAGAAAACCGCTGTCGCGCGCTACAGCACGCCACTGCGGGCCACGGCGGTATTTTGAGAATACTAATTGAAACATTATATGAACTTATTGAACAGTAAAAATTCACGATTTCAAACTTTTTGCCACTATAGCGCGCTCCCACCGCGCAACCTCGTGAAGAATAAAGCTGACCTGGAAGCAAATCCGATGTAGCCCGCCTCTGCGCGCTACAGCGGGTCGCAGCGTCATTTAAGATGAACCATATAAAATTAAGTGAAAAATTAATTAAACAGTCAATTTGAAACTCAAACCATCACAGCGCGGTGGCGAGAATCTGAATTAACTCGACTCACCACAATGCGCTGTAGCGAAACAGTGTTTCGAACTAAGCTGTTACAGTGCGCTACGATGAATCCCCAGCAGAACAGCAGACCTGAAGCAAAACTTTACAGATATAGATGAGATCTCTACAGCGCGTCATAACGCGCTACTGCGGCCTATGAAGAAATGCTCAGAATTCACATTAATAATCACATAGGGAAGGCCGCAAATTCCAACCTTTGACCATCCACAGCCTTTTGATAATTGAATTAATCTTAAAGTCTGCTGAATCCCAATGGATTATTGGAACAAAACATGAATGGTTTGCATTTAATGAAGGGAAGATGAAAGGTTACTCAGGATTAATGAAAAAGGGGCTGAGAGCTTCTCTATTTAAGGAAGATTTTTAGGCCATACGAGGGCTCTCAATTTTGACATTCATTCATCCAAATTATAAGCTGCTGTGGGAAAGAGAAGGAGAGATCTCTAGGGAAGAAATTTTAGAACGACTTTGCAAGTTCAAGAGGGAAGAGAGCAAAGGAACTTGGAGAATGGAAGAGAAGGATGGAGAAAGAACCAAGAGAACCCCAAAAATTCAAGGTTGTTCCTAATACCATTTCTCATCCCTATATTGTTTTCTTTATTTGTGAACCGATGTCAAGGTTCATGTTCTCTTATATTTCTTGCTATCTTGAAAATGTAATAGAAGGCTAAACCCTCCTTGGAGAGGGTTGGGCTATAATTATGTGCTGAGTAAGGTGTATGGTGTTCTATGTTAAATTTGCAATGAATAAAATTTGAGCTGAATTTTTATTTAATTTTTGTTGGATGCCTGGAATGATTATCAAATGTAAATTATTACAAACTTAATCTAGAATGAAAATCTTTGTATAAGGCATTAAAAGACTTCTGCTCTAATGCTCATTAATTGGATTAGAGCAATGAGTAAGTGCAATAGAGCTAAAAGCTACGAGACAATTTCTCGAGCCCATTAGCACTACTCCTTCAGCTCATCTGAGAAGTTAAAGCTTGTGAGCCAAACTCCCCTTCAATCATGCTATGCGGCTTAGCAAAGTAGAAAGAGGGAGAGATCATCAAACACCCATGGATGATGTGACATAGTCAATTGGGACTGATGAATCATCTCCCTTAGCTAAACTGCGTGTGTAGCGCACGATGCTGATTGGTGGGAATCAAAGTTTGTGAGATCCATTGAACTAAGAGAATGTTTTAGTAACCTAAACGTTGGAAATTGAAATTAAACTAACTATCTCATAAGAATCTATGTTCCGAACTAGAACCCCTAGGGTGTTCTCATTGTTCATTAGATTTGAACTCTAACGACATGATTACAATATCAAGTCCTTACAAGTCACAAAATGAATCCCCAACTCTCTCTTCTTAAATTAAATCGTATCTTTAAATTAATATTTGCTTTGTTAATATAAGAACCACACCAAAACCAAAATATAAATTGTCTAAACATTATTGAACATAGATAAAACTTAGTAACAAAACCACCATTCCCTGTGGACGATATAAATCTGGATCTTACTATTCCAAATTAGTACTTCGGATCACGTATACTTGCGTGCAAGTGCAGACACAAAATTTAGGTCTGTCAACTTGTTGGCATCATTGCCAGGAACAGTTTCCTAGTTTTGTATTAAGTACAATCTGCTATTAAATAGTGATTTAGATCTTACTTAACTTTGCATATATTTTTGTTAGTTGCTGTAATTATACGCGTGCTAACTTTAGTGTTAATTTAGATTTTGCTTTAGTTATTTACTATTGAAAAAATCAAAAATTCCTAAAAATTGAACTGAATTGTTGGAAATCCAAGTTGTTGAATTTGTTTTGCTGAAAACTATTTACAGGAATTGTATTGCTTATTTACTCTCTTAGGGTGATTTGAATTGCTAAATTATTAAACTTGATTGTTGTGATTATTATGTCTAGCTGAATTTGCGAACTGCATGAATAGGAGGGAAAACATAGATATCTTGTTTGATCCTGAAATTGAGCGAACTTACTTGAGATCTAGAAGAGAAAAACAGTTGATGAATAGAAACCAAGTTACTATGGATAATTTAGAAGCTAATCTATTTGGAGAATAAAGGGGTATGTCCTTAACAGACTATGCACTGCCCACAATTAGAGGGATATCGCATGCCATAGTTAGCCTAATATTAAAGCCAATAATTTTTAGATCAAGCCCTCCACTCTTAGTATGGTTCAGAATAATCAATTTGGGGGTTTAGCCAACAAAGATCCTAATGCCCATATTGCAAACTTCTTAGAGATATGTGATACATTTAGATTTAACGGTATTTCTGAAGATGCTGTTAAACTTAGGTTATCCCCATTTTCCTTGAGAGACAGAGCCAAAAGTTGGCTTGGTTTGTTACCGAGCAATTCTATTCACACATGGGATGACTTGGCTAGGAAATTCTTAGCCAAATACTTTCCACCCTCTAAAATGGTCTGGCTATGAATTGAGATAACAAATTTTAACCAAGTAGAGGGAGATACCTTATATGATAGCTAGGAAAGGCTTAAGGAGTGCCTGAGGTGATGCCCAAATCATGGGTTTCCTCAATTGATGCAGGTTCAAACCTTTTACAATGGTTTGAATGCACCAATGAGGACACTCATTGATGCAGCTGCAGGAGGGTCACTCAGTAGCAAAACCCAGGAAGAAGCTTACAATATCTTAGAAGAGATGGCCAGCAATGCCTACCAATGTCACACAGAGAGACTTAACCCTACCAAGAGGGAAGCAAACCAAATTAATGAAACCAATTAAATCTTAGCTTTTCAAAATGAGATTAATGCCCTGAATAACAAGATAGAGAACATGAATGTGAATAGTGTTCAAGAAATTTACTGCGAATTATGTGGGGGTAAGCACTCAAGTGAAAACTATAAGTTAAATAACCCATTTGCTATTTCAAATACTGAGCAAGTGAATTTCATTAGGAATAACAATGCAAACCAAAATAATATGATGAACAACCCCTACTCCTACACATAAAATCCTAAATGTAGAAATCATCCTAATTTTTCATGGAGTAATAATAACAATAACAAAAATTTTAATGGGGAAAATTCGTCTAACAAACAAGGGTATAATAATGGGAACAATCTTCAACCTCAATCTACAAATTAGAAGGAGCCTTTAATGCCTTCAAGGCGAAAACAATTCAATTTATGCATAGGACTGAATTGACTATCACCAGACATGATGCCTCCATCCAAGGGATAGAGGAATCCTTTAGAAATATTGAAGTTCAACTTGGGCAAATTTCTTAATAGTTGTCCACTCGATAGCAGGGAGCCTTGCCTAGTTCTACAAAGGTAAATCCTAGATATACGGAGAGCATCATTCATTCTGACAGAATTGAGAGTGATCACCTTGAAGAAAAAAATGAGCTAAATGAAACTAAATTGGGAGTTGAAGGAGGGATTATAAAATCTAGAAATGAGAGGCTGGTTGCTCCAAAATGTGAAGATCTTGAGAGATTGTGCATCCCTTGTGTGATAAAGAGTGAGGTTTTTCTAAATCCCTTGTGTGATCTTGGAGCCTCAGTCAATATCATGCACTACTATTTATTTGAGCATATTAAGATAGAAGGGATGGAGAGCACATCCTTAATTTTAGAGTTTGTCAATCTGGAATCATTAACCCCTTTAGAAGTTGTTAGGAATGTGCCAGTGGGGCAAAGAGGCTACGTTGTCTCTACTGATTTTACCATTTGTGAATGGGATAGATGGAACGAAAATTCTACTATCATTTTTGGACGACCCTTCCTAGCCAGCACCAAGGCTATTATAATTGTTAGCACATGTTTATTTAGTGTCAAGGTTCATGGGAGAGCGGAAGTGATTGATCTGAAGCCAACTCTATCTAAACAGAGGATTAAGGAGTTAGAATTGAAAAGAAGAGTCGGTGAGGTGGATTTATGTAAGGCCCTTGAATTTGAGAAGCTTGCACTTAGTGACTAGAATGATGTAACTAGTCTTAACATCTCATCTGTAGATGAAGGTAAAGGGAAAAACAAACAGAAAAAGATTAGGAGAGGGAAGAAGAAGAAGAAGAGAGCTTCCCTCATAATTAGTGAAAGCAGGGCAGAAAATAAAACCAATGATGAAAGCATGAGTTTGAGCCCAACTTTCGTTGGTGCTCACTCAAATAAATCAAAAACTTGGAAGAAGAAACCACCTTTGAATTTAGACCCTGTTTGATCCTAAATGTGTCGGGCAAACGACATTAAACCAAGCGTTTCTTGGGAGGCAACCCAAAGTTTTTCTTTGCTTAATTTAGATCTTAGAAGTAGATTAGTTAAAATAAAATGACCTCATTTATGATTCAATTGATTTTTGGAAGCAATTTAAGGATTGAAAAAAAAAATTTTAAAGGCGCCGCAGCGGAATTTTCCATCACAGCGTGCTGCCGCAGATTCAGTCGCTAGAACGTGCCACAGCAGAATTTTCTGCCACAACGTGCTGTAGCAAATTTTATGCACACTTGAATGTTGCTAAGTCCCTATGTGCTATAGCGCACTATAGTGCACCGCGACGACTGATGCCCAGCAGTAATTTGCTTTGACTTCTTGGGATTCCCCAAGCAGTCAAAGGTGCTACAGCGCCCTTGGACTTAAAATCTAGACATAATGCTGTAAAGCTGATTTTTCCACTCATTTAAGGTTGAATTTTAGTCACATTTAATGTCATAACTTTTGACTGTCCTTAATCATACTTTGAAGGTGATTAACTTTGTAAGAACTTCCAGAATTTTTCTTGGCTATAAATACCTTAGGGGAGAAGGAGAGAATTTACCCTTGCCAAAATCAAAAATTCAGTTTTATGTTTTCAAAAAAACCTTCAGCTCTCCTCTCTAAAAATGTCTTCCCAAAAGAAGAAGGTGGCAAGCTAGGAAACGGGGGCATCAACTTCTGTAGGCCCCCACATCAAGAAAAGATTCACCTCGGTTGAAGCCGAGCAAAGGTTCAACCAGGTGACATTGACGCGTAAACTGATTCCTGAACAAGGATTTAGACTCCCCGACCCTGTGGATCCAGATCAAATCATGAACAGGAGATGGATTCACTTAGTGAGTCCCCTAAACGCAACTTACCCCGCCATAGTTCAAGAGGCCTACGCCTACGCAATCAATGCATCGGGGCATAAAATTACTGTCCATGGAAATGGTGTGGAGTTTGGGAGATTACAAATTGAAAAGTTTAATTTGTTAAGAGAGGTAGAGAACTATGCCTACCTCAACCTCACAGGGTCACAATATGACCCAGCTGCTGTCGCCAGTGAAATCACCCACGCTGATGCGGGGTGGAGAGGTAGCTTCGCTATCATTCCTCGATCACTCCTCATGGAGTCGAGCAATGCTTGGCATGTGTTTGTCTCCAGCTTTGTAATGCCATCTGGGCATCTCAGCGAGCTAACTCAAAGCAGAGCGCTGCTCCTATGCGCTCTTCAACTGCTTGAAGATATTCATATCTCCAGTATTATCGTGGAGCATCTCTGGAACACCCTGACCGAAACTTGTGCTGTGTATGCTTTTGGTCACTGATTTCAGGTTTGTGTGAGGATTAAGGAGTCAAGATCCTCTCCTTTTATGTCGCGATCCCTCCCCATGCTCCACTATACCTGACCCATTTGAGCACCCGTACCCATGAGGGGATGCAGGTCAGTAAAAGGAGGGAGGAGGAAGGAGAAGCTTCTACATCTACTGGTCAGACTCTGGCAGATAAAATGATGATGAGTATGTATGTGCATCAAAGGGACTTGGGGGTGGCCATGGTGTGGGACATGAGCTTCATCAAGGAAGAAGTCGTGCGGCAGCACTATTTCCAAATGGGTTTCCACGACATTCTTAGAACAATGTTCCAAGAATGGAGCTTGCGTGGAGGACCGGATGGATCTGGGCTGCCACGGCCCCCTATCGACGACCCCATCTCGGACAATGAATGGCCAATAGACTACACATTTCAGAACAGCGGCGAAGAGGAAGAAGAAAATCAATAGAAAAATGATTGATAGGTAGTACTATTTCATATTTTTCTATTTTACTATTTTAGTTTTTTATTTTTAATTTCTATTTTCTTTGTTTTATTCCCTTTTCATTTAATAAGTTTTGGATTACTTAAACCCTCATGATGCTATGACTATAATACAGTTAAATTTTCTGAAGTAATTACTGTATGGATTCAATAATGAACTTTAATATAAAATCTTAAGTCACTAATTATGCTTAACCTAAGGTGATCAATTGACATGATAACCCTACACTTCTAAAATAAGGTAAAGAGCTTGAGTGAATTTTAGTTTCCAAGGATTTAAAATAAACATATGCTAAACTCTAAGTGTGGGGGTGGCATAACCTAAGGAATTAAAACCAGCAATTGGCAAAAATTGAGTGAGCATATGAGTGTGCTAGGCTCCCGTATGACTTAATGGTCACAAGGAATTGAATTAGGGATGAAGAAAATTATCTCTCCCTTGAGCTAAAATTTCAAAAAAATAAAACAGGGATGAAAAATATCTCTCACAAATGAGAAAATATGAGAAAATATGATGAAGAAAAATGGCTCTTCTATAAATGTTTATGTTCTTTATAATTCATAAGAAGGAGCACGTATGTCACAAAACTCTTGATACTCATCAATGCCTAGCTAGAGTTGAAAATCTTGAGGTAATTACCCACTCCCAAATGAAGAATAAGCATTAATTATCTGAGATTGGAAACTAGAAAGGAACAAGCGCCTGGAACCTGAATGAGGAAGGTAGTAGTAGTTGGAATTCTGAAAATCACCCCAACCTAAAGTAATATTCAGTGATATAAGAATTTTACATTAACATCCTAAATTGAATCTATAATTAAGAAATCAAAAAATCTACTTTGACCTTACTCAAGGATAAGCAAGAATTTAAGTGTGGGGGGTGATAAATATACAATTTATAGAAAAATATAAAAGTAAAAACATATAAAACACCATATGAACCTGCATACTTTGATGAAAATTCTTACATTTTTAGGAAAAACTGGAGAGAAGGCAAGCTGGAGCTGAAAAAAAAAATTCTAGATAAAAACAGTTATAGCCCGCCACAATGCGCTACAGCGGACCATGGCGGATGAGTAGAAAGGAGAGATCTGGACTTGGCTTGCACAACCTGGAAGAAAATCGTTGTGCGCGCTACAGCGCACTGTGGCGTTGGCCACGGCAACATTTCAAAAATAATAATTGAAACATTATAAGAACTAATTGAATAGTAAAAATTCGTGATTTTGAACTTTTCACTACTATAGCTTGCCCCCAACGCACCACAGCGCGCCAACTCCCATGAAGAATAAAGCTGACCTGGAAGCAAATCCGTGGTAGCCCGTCTCCGCACGCTACTGTAGGCTGTAGCCCGCCTCCGCGCACTAGTGTGGGCTGT
Organism: Gastrodia elata; assembly: GCA_016760335.1. Taxonomy (NCBI): domain Eukaryota; kingdom Viridiplantae; phylum Streptophyta; class Magnoliopsida; order Asparagales; family Orchidaceae; genus Gastrodia; species Gastrodia elata. The sequence goes on along the minus strand of CM028685.1, from coordinate 9,573,619 downwards.
AGCATCATTTAATGTGAACCATATGAAATCAAGGGAAAAATTAATTGAACAGTTAATTCGAAACTCAAACCGCCACGGCGCACCGTGGCGAGTATCTGAATTAACTCGACTCGCCACAGCGTGCTGTAGTGGAACAGTGTTTTGAACTAAGCGGCTACAACACGCTATGGCGGATCCCTAGCAGAACAGCAAAACTCTCCAGGGAAGAAATTTCAGAATGAATTTGTAAGTTCAAGTGGGAAGAGAAGTAGAGGAACTTGGAGAACGAAAGAGCCTTAAGGAGAAAGAATCAAGAGAACCCTAGAAATTCAGGGCTGTTCCTAGTATTATTTCTCATTCCTATCTTGTTTTCTTTATTTTGAACTGATGTCAAGGTTCATCTTCTTTTATATTTTTTGATGTCTTGAAATTATAATAGAAGGCTAAACCCTCCTTGAAGAGGATTGGGCTATAATTATGTGCTGAGTAAGGTGTATGGTGTTGCATGTTGAATTTGTAATGAATAAAATTTGAGCTGAATTTTTATTTAATTTTTATTGAATGCCTAGAATGATTATCCAATGTAAATCTTTACAAACTAAATTTGGAATGAAAATATTTGTATAAGACATTAAAAGACTTGTGCTCCAATGCTCACTGATTGGATTAGAGCAAGGAGTAAGTGTAATAGAGCTGAGAGCTACGTGAAAAGTTCTCAAGCCCATTAGCACTACACCTTCAGCTCATTCAAAAAGTTGAAGCTTGTGAACCAAACTCCCCTTCAATCATGCTCTGTGACTCAACGAAGTAAAAGGAGGGAGAGATCATTGAACACCCATGGATGATGTAACATAGTCAATTGGGACTGATGAATCCTCTCCCTTAGCTAAATCACGTCTGTTGTGCACGATGCTGATTGGGGGGAATCCAAGCTTGTGAGATCCATTGAACTAAAAGAATGTCTTGGTAACCTAGACGTAGGAAATCAAAATTAAACTAACTATGATCTCATAAGAATCTATGTGCCGAAGTAGAACCCCTATGGTGTTCTCCTTATGCACTAGATTTGAACTTATTGGAATTAGAGGACCAATCTAAGGAAGGCAATATTCACTTGATTTATTAGGTATAGTATAATTATTTTATGAATTGCAATGACATGATTACAACACCGAGTCCTTACAAGTCACATAATGAATCCCCAACTCTCTCTTCTTAAATAAAGTTGTATCTTCAATTTAATCTTTGCTTTGTTAAATTATGAACTACACCATAACCAAAATACAAATTATCTAAACATTATTGAATGTAGATAAAACTTAGTAACAAAACCACCATTCCCTGGGGATGATATAAATCCAGAACTTACTATTCCAAATTATTACTTCGGACCACGTACACTTGTGTGCAAGTGTATACATAAAATTTAGGTCTGTCAGAAACAAACTCAATATAATCATAATCGTTCTTTAAGCTAGCCCCAACCGATCAAAACTGATCGATAGGGCTAAGTCTCGTAATTGGGCCGAGTTCGAGTAAGGACCCAGCGATCTAGGCCTCCCCAGACCCAGTCGCCTTTGAAATTCGATCCGTCTCACCTCTCTAAAGGTGTAGAGATTGAACCCGGGGTAAATCATGCTCTCTGTGGTGAGAATTGACTCCCCACAGTAGCTCCATAGCGGAAGCTATTGGGTGAGTAAGCTCTGGCCGATACAGACCATCTCACTTGGGGCTTTGGGTCTCTACTGATGCGTCTAGTCATGGTGAAGGTGTAGCGACCTTCGGTTGGTCGTGCCATGGCCTAGCCACTCAAGAATTTGAGGATTAGGGTTTCCTTAATCGGCCTAAGGTCAGGATGATGCCACTGTGCGGGTCGGGCCGACCCGTGACCTGCGCGGTGCGACAGTCCTAGGTTCCTCGGGCCCCAGTCAACCCGCGTCTTTTGGTATCAAGCCAAACCTATTTTAATAAATCTGATTTATTGGATTTTTTTATCTTTAAGGAAAATAATCCAATTAATTAAATCAAAGGGAAGTTAAATTGGAAAAATACAGATCTAAACCTTATGATCTTATAACTATACTAAAAAAAGTACTAAAAGAAATGACTAATCATAAACATGCTGATGATCATATAAAATATGTCGGTCTAAAAGTAAGTAATCAATATGTGATAAGTATAAGTAAAGAGTAAGAAATCTAGCATCCTATAAGTAAGTAAGCAAGTAAAGTAAAGCTGATTGGAGTAAAGTATAACAGTAAACAATAAAGGGTAAATTATAAATAGTAAATAGTAAATAGTAAACAATAAATGGGTATGTAATGACTACCATATCATAAGAGGGCTAATCTAGCCTGCTGCAACAATTATATTCTTAGCGTTATCTGAGGCTAAGCTGGTAATAAGAAGAAACTGAACTAAAGAGTCAGTATATATATATGCAATAAGATTTTAGTTATTTACTTTACTTTCATGGACATATCCAGAAGTAGCTGAGGAGTCATGCACATCTGCAAGACTATTTGGGTTCCAACTTAATACAACACTCATCAATGAGTAATATTAAGTAATCCTTATTTCTCTTTACCCCTATTTATTGAGGTAAACTGCACATAATCAACAAATAACTGAACTTTATGCAAATGCTGTCTTAATTATTCTAAGTCTTCATTTCATGCATCAATGTTCTTATATGGCATGTTCAAGAAAAATGCACAAAGTACAAGGAATGCAAAAGCAAAAGTAAAATAATAGTGAGCAAGGGACTCTATTATATAAGGTGATATCAGTTATTATCTATTAAACTATTCTAACTATTCTAATTTATACAACTTAGAAGCACAGCCTCATAAGGTAAAAAAAACAATTATAACTAATCATGTTCTAATTTAGTTCAATCAACAACGACTATAAGTCTAAATAAAAATCATCACGTCCTAATTAATGAATTTAGACGTTATAAAATAAGATCTGATCAAAATCTACTAAACTAGGAATTATGAATTAAACACCATAAATTAGAGTTAATCACATAATCCAAAGGGTAAAGCTCAATGACTAAAGTTAAGTCTAAATATAAACTAATAATTAAGGCAAAACTTATTAAGCACAATCAAGCTTAATAGAAGGATTCTCCTAATCTTAATCTAAAGTTGAAAAATAAAATAATCAAAATTAAAGTATGAAAATTTAGAAACTAATAAAACCAAGGTTCTATTCATTGAATAACTTACTTTATTCAATGAATGAAATTTAACCTATTATCAATTCCTAATCTTAAGGAATATATCCTAAAGTGAAGTGTAGATCCTAAAAGCTCCTAATAAATGACTTAAGAAATTTTAAAATTTGATGAAATTTATTATAATTTACCTTCATTTGTTGGTTTTGCTCATTTAAAGGAATTAAGGGTGAGTTTTAACTAAGTTGAGGTATAATTGATTTTACTTAAAAAGTTTACAAGCCTTAAATTGAATTTTTCAACAATTTACTTAACTTATGAGGTTAAGAGTTTGATTTGATTCTAAATTAATTTTATTACTGATTTTAATGATCTAAATAATATTTTAGAGGTTAAGGGCACTTAACCTAAATTTTGGGAAAAATGATCGTTTTGCCCATACTTAAGAGTCTAAATGCTATTTTTTGATTAAGGGCTCTAAATTAGATTTTATTAGTATCAAATTGTACCTTGCTGTCTAACATGAAGTTAGACAGTATGTACATCAAATTTGGACAAGTATTAAGTCTTAAAAGTCAAATTAAAGGATTTTAACCTATAAGGGCATTTTGGTAATTTCACTTAGTGAAACCTAAAAATTCAGTTAATTTATTTTTATCTACTACCTAAGGGTTTCATAAAGCCTAAGAATGTTAAATTTTGATGTCTAATGATCAAGTTATGGTCATTTTAAAGTTAGGGTTCTGTTTTCTTGAAAGGGGGTCAAAACCTAATTTTTCCATATTCAAAAATCATATACAATTTTATACAATGCTTAATTTTACTAAAAATGATCAAGTTATATATTTCAGCCCCATTAGGGTCCTAGGGTCATTAAAATGCAATAAATGTGAAGTTTCGGCCATTCTGGATATGTCTGGGAACTTTCAAACATTTATGTGCGCTACGGCACGCTGGAGCACCTCCTGGCCGATAGCCAGGCACTGCGGCACACTGTGGCGCATGCTTTTCCGAGGCGCAGCCGCGACGGCATGCGACAATGCTTTTGGGTGCTGCCGCTGCGGCGCGCTATTGCAGATTTTGGCGATGTGGTGCACAGCAGCTCTTTCAGGCACTGCGGCGCACTACGGTGCCAGAACTTTTCGAGATCTGGGTGCTGCGGTGCGCTGCAACGGATTTCAGCACTAAGGCGCATTTAATTTTATTTCATCAAATTTATATGCTTTATCAAAATATATGCTTCATCAAAGTTTTATGTTTCATCAAAGTTATTTGCCGCATCAAATTAATATGCCACTACAGCGCGCTACGGCGGATTCAGCCCGAGTCTAGGGTGTTACGGCGCGTTATAGAGCCCGACGGTGATTTCGCCTGAGCAAAAATCGCAATGGGTCATCTTTCGGGCTCAAATACTTTCAACCTAGAACACTTCATGTGCGGTGCCATATACCAATGGAAATATATTTTTGAGACCTTTCCATTGATACTAAATTAGGCACAAAATGATTATTCTAACTATACAAATAATAGAGTTGAAGGTTTATGTATGCAGAAAGGAGAAAAAATAGAGCTTATTTTTCTTCCTAAAATTTTCTAGCTCAAGGAGCTCTAAAGGATTCCATATCTCATTCACAGATTTTTAATGATACAAGATAATCATAAGAGCAAAATAAAGTAGCTATTGAATTCATTCAATGGGGGAAAGGAGGTACCTTGACTTTCAAATGGAAGAAGATGGAGGAAGAGAGCTCTGTTTTCTGTAGGAACTTGGGAGCTTGAGGGCTTGAGGGCTTGAGTGCTTGAGGGCTTCTTCAGCAGCACAATAATGGAAGAAGGAGGAGAGGAGGGGAGCTCAGCTTGGTAGTAAATGGAGGAAGTGATGAGAGCTGAGCTTCTTTTAATGGAAGGGAAAGCATGGCTTTGGATGGGATGGGCATGAGTTGTCCCATCCCAGCTATGGAGATAAAGGGGTGTGGCAAGAGGTTGAGAGGAGAGAGGGAACAAAGTATGGCAGGAGGAGAGGAAAGGAGGATGGAGGCGCCAAATATTCAGAAGAAAATAAAGGGAGGTGGGGTCCAGCCAGAGAGAAAAAAGGAAAAATGAGGGAAAATATAAATGGATTTTAAATAAATTAAATTAATTAATCTCTAAAATCATATTTTATAAATGATCTTCAAAAAATCTCAAAAATTCACCCTTAGCTAATTTGGGAGTGAGGAACGCAACGATGAAGTTGGATTTTAATTTCGATGACAAATTAAATATCTCAATTTCCCTTAATTAAATAATATTAAAATATTCGACAAAATTTGACAACTTCCGATTGCCGTCAAAAATCACCCCTAGCTAATTTGAGGGCAATCAGTGCAATGACAAAGTCTAATTTTTGATATGATGTCAAAATAATTAGGTTAATTTTCAGGGTTCCTGAATCTTTCAAAATCAAGATTTGATCTATTTGACCTTTAATTTGGACTAGGTCTTGGTGGCAAACTTTTGATAACTTAATTAGTGCTCTAGAAGGCAAGTCAGGACTTGGATTAATCATAATTGGCTAAGGTAATAACTTGGGTTGTTACAAGGTGCTAGACAAGATCCTTATCCAATTATTTTTCAAAACTACTAGTCTCCTAGCCCTTGCTAAAGAGTGGTTGGACCGTGCAACCACTGCCTTCTGAGAGATAGCCTATCCGGATGAGTATCATCTTCAGATTCTAGACGCCCTACTTATGGAACCAGCGAGTCATTGGTGGTTTTAGGTTTGTATAAGGCTAGCTAGGAGGCATTGAGTAGTCACATATGATGATTTTTGTGCTACCTTTTGGGTAGAATATTGTAATTAGAGATCTTATAGTTCATATTATGCCTTTTCTTTCATAGCAATTTATCCACTCTTTGATCCATATTACTTCTCTTTTGAGAAAGTAATGGCTTAAATGATAATGAAATTTTACTATATTTGCTGAATTCATACTTGTATTCACAATCATGAATCATTAATCTCCTACTGCTCCTTCTTCGATTAAGAACACGGTCTCGTCTTTAGGCAGACCCGATGAAATGAATCCTATGGCTAGTTTGATGAAAGCTCTGATCGAGAGTAATGTGCAACAGGTGCAAGAAACTTGTGCCCTTATATTAAGTGTACGCCAGCAATCTCTTCCATAGTTAGGAACTCCATCGTTGTAGCAACCCTATGTTGTTATCTTGTTAAATCTCAGTTTAATTAGATATTAATTTTGATTCCATTGCATTTAGAATATCAAGTTAAGCTTATCCTAAAAATTTGAAGTCAATTGGACTTCTCTAAGTCTAGTTAGCATTTGATCAGTTAAGATGCCCTAAATAAGACCTAAAATTATTTGATCTCAGAATTAAAATTTGACTGCATTTTTGAATTCCTTGCCCCCAAATTAGCTAGGGGTGAAAGTTTGGTAAAATTTGGAGATCATTTGGACCATAATTCAATTTAAAGTAAAATAGTCTAATTGCATTTTAGGGTCCCTAACAATTCTTATTTGCATTTCTACCCTATTTCAACAGTCGGCTACCTTCAGAACCACGAGCGTTATCTGGGTCGTTGATTTCTGTGGATCCGATCGAACAGCCCGTGCCTTAGATCTAATTAGCCCCATCCTAGCCGTTTCGTGTTTCCTGAAGAGTGATCCGACGGCATTCATCGCTCGCTTCAAGTATCCTACTCAACCTCAGAATCTCTAGATCTAATTGGACGGCTGATCCAGCATCCGCGATCAGCTGTTACCTGTCAGGGGATCAGAGTCATCCCACTTCAACTGACAATCCATCAAAAGGTGGTGCCCTATCTAGTGATTATGAATCATCTTCCTTCTTCGTTCTCGCACGACAGCCAAATCCACGATAGCCTGGCCTGTCCCCCACTCCTCTGGACACCTCAGCTGATTCATTAGGATCTTCCCACTCCTGGCCTAAACCACCCAAACGGTCCTAAGTCCCGATCCCTCCCAATTAAGGGAAGTGGAATTCCAGGTCTCGGCCCGTGATCTCAAGCCACCTCCATCCCAAGTCCTCCTCTCTGTAACCTTCCTATCTCTCTACTAAGGCAATAAGTAGCCTCAGCATCTCTTTTTTGAGCTTTTGCTAATCAATTGAGCTCAATTGAAGTCAATTGCCTTCTTTTCCATTATCGGCTGCTCGAGCTTTCCCAGAAGAATCCAAGCATGTGTACCACTGGTAGAGTGCTGCTCCTGGTGTTCAGGAACCCTAAGAGCCTCTCGAAAAGCTTAGCTAGCCTCTGCATTGCCTTTAGCCGACAGATCCAATCCTCCCAGCTATCTTGGTATCCCTCCTATCCTGGACCGTGTTGAGTAGGCTCGATTCCTTCTTAAATTGTTCTCTGAATGCACTCTTAGTCTAGGTGATTGTAATCAAATAATTTGGTAGCTCTGTGTCAGCACAATCGATTGTATTGATCAATCGGATTGCACCGTTTGAAGAGCCTGGCACCCGAGTAAGGTGTAGCCTTACCACGCTGAAGGTGTAGCCATCGAGCCCTAAGCCTGGCAAGCTCTCTGTGGGGTGTATTGATCCCCCACAATGATGGTCGTAGAAGCATATAGGCCTAGTAGCTCTCTAGTGATCAAGCCACTCTCTGATGGGGATTTTCGGTTCTATTGGTACGCCTTGGCATGCTGATGGAATGCTGATCCATTTGAGGTCACTGGGTGGTCGAGTGAGTTAGAATATAGATGATTAGGGTTACCCTCTTCGGCTGGCTATCGGGATGGCGCGGGGCGAGGGAGAAGCACAGTATGGGTTAAAGCATGACCCGAGCTGTTCAACAGTGCCGGGACATCGGGTCGAGCCGACCCATGCATTTTGTAAACAGGCCGGAACCCATTTATTAAATAATAAACATATTTTGTATTTATTTTCCTTAAGTAAAATAATGGAAAATCAAATGGATTAATTAGAAAAATATAGAATAAATTAATGTGATAACTTTTGATCCATTGGTCCAAACCTTATAATCTTATAAACCAAATTGATCAGAAAATCATAAGGAATCAGAATATTAAATAAAATTGAGCTTGTAATAGTTAGGTTTTTTGGATTAGCCTAATTATTGCAATACTTAATTATGGTTGATTAGCATGTGTACTTAGCTAAATTGCATGATTTAGGTGCCATTGTGTTTCTTATGCCTTGTAAAATACATGTGTAAGGGTGGTTTAATTTTCTAATTTATGTATTCTTAATTATTCCTTAATCTTGTAATTGTATGATTAGTAAAAATTAGGGTTTTTGATTATCCAAACTTAGTAAACTTAGTCTTTAATTGCTCATATGAATAGATAACGCATAATTGCCAAGTTTCATGAATTTCGAATGGTAGAATTGGTAATTAGGTGCTAATCCATTTGTTTTGAATTAAGGTTTGATTTACACTAATTACCTTCTATTTTCTACAAATTTCAACTATTATGTTTTCATAATATTGATATGATCATAAAGAGCCTATCATGTGAATCTTAAACATTTAATTTAATTGATTAAAGTAGCATAATTCTTTAATTAACCTTTAAGAAATCTTAAGATCTTGATCAAGTGAATTAAACTTGGTTGAAGTCTAAGATTGCCACCAATAATATACCAATAATATATTGATTTGAGATTTAATCCATATATCAACAAATGGTCTTAAATCCTTAATCATTTAATCAAATGACTTGATTGTAAGATAATTAAATTGACATTATTCCAATAATGCATCTAATTTGACATTGATCTTTAATCGTTGAATTTGAAGTGCTAAAATTAATTATGACGTTATGTGATTGAATCATTTAAATCTAAGCTTTATATCTTTGATTTTCTCTTATATAAGACTATTAGCATAAGATGGTTAATAAAACTATAATGATTTATGAAATGACCTAACTTTAATAATATCTTTGATTTCATCTCATGATTATAGAATAGATGCAATCATATGGATCTAATTATCTGATTTCATCACTTTATCCAACTTAATAAGTAAACCTTAAATTTTTAACTTAAATGGTAGAAGAGTGAGATCATAAGGATCTTGCTTTATGAGTGCTTTAAAATATCTAAAAGCTTTAAAGAATGTTATACATTGAGGTAGGAAAGAATATTATGATACATTGAGGTAGGAACTTAGATGATTCTCACTAACCTTAGAAATTGATCTTAAACCTTAGGGTAGAATACACCTAAGATATTAGATTGAGATTCTTCCATGTAGTAGTAACTCATGTTGAGTGACCTCTTAGTTACATCCTTGGAACTTTGTGTAGGACTCACCCAATTAGAGTAAGGATTGATAGTATTCGATAAATCCTTGGTGATTAAATAGAAGTTGGCTGAGCTTGGTTTATTAGTTGATTATGATCATCATACCCATGGTACTGAATCACTTTAATAATATTCTGGCTTGGATGGGTCACTCAAATGTGGACTTATAACCAATTGCTTCCTGCGGGTTAAGCCGAATACAGTCCCGCTAGAGTAAATTGTCCAAACTTAAAAAAGTGAGCTAGAATCTTAGTTTGGGTGAATGATAAATGCGAAAGGGTTCTGCCTCCTATCTTATGTGCGCCTTGATAAGTGCAGTTATAAGCAATCTAAGTGCTAAATTCAGCTTCTTGAGAACATACAACCATGTGTATACATACAACCATTCGGATCGGTAATTCTAAGCAAAACTCCCTAAATAAGAAAAACTAATTAGTGAAAGTGGAATCTAGAAGTGAGAATCATTTTAGCAGGATTTTGCACAATAGATACATTTGAATCATACTCTGATTTCAAGTATTTCTGGATTTTTCTTTTGATTTAACTCATATAGTATAGAGGCATGAGCATGACTATCAGTGTGATGCATAAGTACCAGTGCGATGCATGAGTAACAGTGATGAATTATGAGTTACGGAATGTTACATACATCAGTGGGGGAATTCAGGATGTTGAGACATCGCGGTAAAATTTCCAAATATAATGTATGTAGATATTGTACCGTACGGCTCATAATAGTTCAGTTGGTAACAATGATATCCCGTGTTGTGGCACATTCGGATGCATAATTCCAGTGGCATATAACACAGCTTAGATGTTTTTACATCAGTTTCAGAGCATACATTATTTTTATTCATTTTTAGCTTTCAGTGTACAGTCAGCTTGTGTTATTCAATTTTATGCAGTTCTAGCTATTCAGCTATCTTTACAATTTTTTTGCAGTTTGTTTACTTTACTGTTTCATGCACTTATTTTAGAATTGCTTAGTTTAGTTCGATGTGTCAGACTTCTTGTCTAATACGGGGTACTTTTGGGGTCTAATAATTTGCTAGATCCTGAGCATCTTGTTGAGCTAAGCCAACGGGACCCGTAGGAGATCTAGGAGGAGTTCACAGAGCCTTAGTGGACCCTCCTTTAACTTTGTCCTTTTCTACTTTTATTTTCAGTACATTAGTTAGACTTTACTTATGTATTATTCAGTAAATAGCTCGAAATAATTATGGATGCACTTTTAGTTTTCTTTTCTGTGATAAAGGTTTACTATAGTTCTGTGATGAATGTATATTAGATGTTCTAATTTAGCTTCTGCACTTTATTTTTATACTACTTATACTTAGTATTGTGATGTGATCAGCATACTGGAAATGCTAATATTTGTGGACATATATTAGATTTTTTACTTGCCTTTATAATCCAATATATGTATTAGTCTAATCTTAAGTATAGGCTCTCGACCCTTCTCTTGGGTTGAGTCAGCAACCTTCAGTGTGGCTAGTTTATTTAGCCCAGCTATTCAGAGAGATGGGTTAAGCCTTCCTGAGCGGCGCATCGCTCCGCCGGCAAATTTAGTTTATTTGTGCACGAGGCAACAAGGTGGGGCGCTTCGATCGTCCTCCCACTTCTCAGGAGACGGACTTCTTCACAGTTTTTTGCATCAAAAAATGCCTACCTTCAACGGGGCTCTAAACCCCATGGATACCGTTACTTGGCTAAAAATGGCTGAGTAAAATTTGGCCAACATAAACTTCCCAAACTCGGAAGCTATTCGCTTGGTCACCCATTTGTTCCAAGAAGAAGTAGAGTAATGGTGGGAAAATGAGCGGAATAATAAGTTTCTTGATTACGAATTAGAGGATATCATGTGGGATATGTTCCTAGAAGCGTTCTGTGAAGCTTTCATCCCCGCATCAGCTCAAGCAATTTTAGAGGATGAACTTCTCTACCTTACACAAGAAAATAGGTTCGTGTTCGATTACGAATAAGAATTTCAAAGGCTAGCACATTTTGTTCCGGACTTGGTCAGGACCAAAGTGGCTAGATGCCATCACTTCCAGAAAGGCTTAAGGGACTCTATTAAAGCTCATTTAGCATCCCGTCAAATCAAGAATTTTACAGAGTTGATCGAGGCGGCTCGCCTCCAAGAAGGGTTTCAAGGTCAAATAGATCATAAGCGTAAGGCTGCGTTTTTGCAGCCAAGAAAAGAGAACATTGGTCATCGCAAGGTAGCTAAAGTTTTCAATCTCAAAATAGAACAACCCCAGTCTGAAGTTCCTGAATGCAAGCATTCTCATCCATACAGTAAATGCTATCATTTTGGAAACGTATGTTTCACCTGTGGTTGAGATGGCCACCACTTTTATCAGTGCGACTCTAAAATAAGTATTGATGGAGTTCTCGTTGATCACTCTCATCGCAATAAAGTGTTCCATCTGTAACCTTTAAATAGTCGAGCTCCAGCTTTAGCAGCAATGCCAGCCCCGGTGCATGTAGCCAACAAGAATGCGTCTGCTCATGCGCCAAAGTCGGCCTACAATCGCCAAGGCCAGCGGTCTCAGGGCAAGTAGCCATCAGCTCCTGCGAGAGTTTATATGCTAACTCCCTCCTGAAGATAATGATGTTGTTTCAAGTATGTCTTAATTTAAAATTTTCAGCTTTTACTATTTCAATTTTCAATCTTTTTTACTACAGTGTTGTAGGATGTTTGAATAGTAATCATTATCATGACTATTATAATCATAGGCACCTTAATGATAAATGATAAATCTTATAATATTCTTTTCGATATGAGAGCAAATCATTCCTTCATATCGAAAAGCTGGGTTAAAACTCGTAAGCTACCAACCTATCGATTAGCAAATTCGTTGAGCATTGGGTTACCTTCCGGAGCCCGTATGCAATCTCAGCAATTTTGTAACATTGATATTCCTATTGGAAAATAAAAATATGTGGCAAAATTAATCATTTTGCCATCGCAAATTTTGATATAATTCTGGGTATGAACTGGCTAAGTAAAAATGGTGCATTCATAAATTGCCAAAAGAAGAAAATCACTTTTGGTAGTGGAACTCTGTCGCAAACCTTTGTAGGAAGATGTAGTACCCAAGCATCGTTAATCAATGCAATGAAAGTAGAAAAATTAGTCAGAGAGGGCTATGATCCATATCTCGTAACTAAGTTAGGGGAAAAGAAAGAAGTTGTTCCTATTTTGGAGAATTAAATAGTTCGTGAATTTCTCGATGTCTTTCCTAAAGACCTAATTGGTCTTCCTCCAACTAGAGAAGTAGAGTTCACAATTGAGTTAATCCCTGGAACCCAACCGCTGTCAAAGGTTCCATATCACATGGCGTCTAAGGAGTTGTAAGAACTAAACAAGCAACTGCAAAGTCTTATTCGACCGAGCTCACCTTCTTAGGGAGCTCCCATTTTATTCATGAAGAAGAAAGATGGTTCTATGCTAATGTGCATCGATTATAGAGAATTAAATAAAGTAACCATCAAGTACAAATATCCTCTGCCGCATATTGATGATCTGTTTGATCAATTATCCGGAACTAAAGTCTTTTCCAAAATTGACTTACGATCAGGTTATCACTAGTTGCGAGTTAAGGATTCAGATGTTGAGAAAACTGCGTTCAGAACCCGCTATGGACATTACAAATTTCTGGTGATGTCTTTCGGCCTAAGAAATGCGCCATCTATTTTTATGGATTTAATGCAAGTCCTGAGCCAATGAGGCTCGGGCTTTCCTTCATTTGATTTGTGATGGATAACATTGTAGAAACAAACTCAGTACAATCTTAATCATGCCTTAAGGTTGCCTCGACTGATCAAAATCGATCGATCGGGCTAAGTCCTGTAAGTGGGCTGAGTCCGAGTAAGGACCTAGCGATCTAGGCCTCCCCATACCCTGCTGCCTTAAGGGTTCGATCCGTCTCACCTCCCTGAAGGTGTAGGGATCAAACCCGGGGTGAATCGTACCCTCTGTGGGGAGAATTGACTCTCCACAATAGCTTCATAGCAGAAGCTCTCAGGTGAGTAAAGTCTGGTCGATCTAGACTATCTCACTTGGGGCTTTGGGTATCTACCAGTGCGTCTGGTCATGGTGAAGGTGTAGCAACCTTCGGTTGGTCGTGCCATGGCCTAGCCGCTCAGGAGTTTGAGGATTATATTTTCCCTAATCGGCCTAAGGTCGAAATGAGGGGTCGGGGACAATGCCACTGCGCAGGTCAGGCTGACCCATGACCCACGTGGTGCGACAGTCCTGGGTTCCTCGGGCCCCGATTGATCTACATCTTTTGGTATTGGGCAAAACCCATTTTAATAAATCCGATTTTTTGGATTTATTTTCCTTAAGGAAAATAATCCAATTAATTAAATTATAGGGAAATTAAATTAGAAAAATACAGAATAAATTAATTAAATAACTTTTGATCCACTGATCTCAACCCTGTGATTTTATATACCAAATTAATCAGAGAATCAAGAGAAATAAGAATATAAAATAATCTTGCACTTTTAATGGTTGGAGTTTCTTATTTAGCCTAATTATTGCAGAACTTAATTAGGATTGATTAGCATGTATACTTAGCCAAATTGGGTGATTTAGTAGCCATTGTACTTCTTATAACTTATATAATGTATGTGTTAGGTGGATTAATTTTTGATTAATGTATTATTAATTATGCCATAATCTTGTAAATGCATGATTAGTAAAAATTAGGATTCCTGATTATCCAAATTTACTAAACTCAGTTTTTGATTGTTCACATGTATAAGCAGAATATAATCACCAAGTTTCATGAATTTTTATTGGTTGGATTTGTAACTAAGTGTTAATCCATTTATATTAAATTAAGGTTTGATTAGCTCTAATTACCTTCTGTTTCCTACAAATTTCTGTTACTAAGTTTTCATAATAGTAGTATGAATGTAAGGAGCCCATCTTATATATATTAAGCTTTTATTTTAGCTAAGTGGATTAAAGTAGCTAAATTCCTTAATTAATCTTAAGATCTTGATCAAGCTATTAACACTTGGTCTAAATCTGAGATTTGCCATCAATATCATACCAATAATAGATTGATTTGATATTGATCTATAAACCAACAAATGGTCTTAGTTGGGTAAGAATAGGGATTAAACTCTAACCTATTTGATTAAGACTTGAACCCTTAATCACTTAATCAATTAATTTAATTGAAAGATAATTTAACTAATATGATTCCAATAATGCATCTGATTTAGTATTAATCTTAAATCATTGAATTAGAAGTACTAAGATTAATAAAGAACTTATATGATTGAAACATCTGAATCTAAGCTTAAGATTCATGATTATCTCTTATACAAGACCCTTATCATAAGATTGATAATAAAACTGTATTGATTTATAGAATAGCCTAATCCTAATAATATCCTTAATTTTATCCCATGATTGTAGAATAGAATGTGATCAGATGGATTTAACCATCTGGTCTGATCACTTTATTCTAAAGGGAACCTTGAATTAGTATAAGTGTTAGAAGGGTGAGATCTTAATGATCTTGCTATATGAGTGTTTTGTAATGTCTGAAAAGCCTAAATAATGTTAGTATATTGAGGTAGAAAGATCTTTTGTTGAACCTTGAGGTATGAGATTAGATGATTCTCCCTTAACCTTAGAAGTTGATCTTAAACCTTGTGAGGATAAATTTCACCTAAGGCATTAGCATGAGACATCTCCCATGTGGTAGTAACCTATATTAAGTGACCTTTTGGTCACATCCCTGGAATCTTGTGTAGGATTCACCCAATTATACTAAGGATTCATAGCTTTGATAAGTCCTTAGTTATTAAATAGAATTGACTAAACTTGGACTATTAGTTGATCAGGATTATGCATACCCATGGTGCTGAGTCACTTTAGTAAAGGTTTTAATGAGTCATTCCAATGTTAATTTATGATCAGGCGCTTTCCTGAGGGATAAGATGAATACAGTCTTATTAGAGTAAATCCCTCAAATCTTGGAGTGTGAACTAGATCCTTAGTTTGGGAGAAGAATAAGTGCAATAGGGTTATGCCTCCTATCTTGGTGCACCTCGATAAGTGCAATTATAAGCAAACTAAGTACTAAATTTACCTCTCTTAAAACTATACAACCTTTCCGACTGCTATTCTTAATTGAAATCCTAAGCAAGAGAAATTAATTATTGAAATTAGACTTAGTAGTCATAATTCTTTTAGTAGAATTATGCACAATGGAGACATCAGATTCATTATATAGTATTAAAGCTTTTTTTGGATTTTTGGATTTTTAAGTTATGTAGTGTAGAGACATGAGCATGAACATAAGCATGATGTATGAGTATTAATAATAATTTATGAGTTACAGAATATTGTATATATCAACATGGGAAATTTAGGATGTTCAGGCATCACAGTAAACTGTATTTCCCAATATGATGTAAGTGGATATTGGACCATATGACTAATAGCAGTTTAATGATATTTCAGTTGCATATCAGGGGCAAACAGTATTGTGGCATATTCAGATGCATAG
Organism: Gastrodia elata; assembly: GCA_016760335.1. NCBI lineage: Eukaryota > Viridiplantae > Streptophyta > Magnoliopsida > Asparagales > Orchidaceae > Gastrodia > Gastrodia elata. The sequence goes on along the minus strand of CM028685.1, from coordinate 9,557,623 downwards.
CTTCAGTGGCATACATCATAATTTTACATGTTATCTACTCAGTTTCAAATCATGCACTATTTTTATTTGTTTCAGTATTCAGTATACAGTCAGATGTACCTTACTTCAGTTTCATATAGCTCTATTATTCAGTTACTTTTATAATCTTTCTACAGCTTTGTTTATTTTACTATTATATGTAAATAAGTAGAATTATTTAGATTAGTTTCGATGTGTTAGACTTATTATCTAACACGGGATACTTTTGGGATCCAGCAATTTGCTAGATCCCGAACAACTTGTTGAGCCAGGCTAGGAGAACTCTCAGAAGATTCAGGAAGAGCTCGTGGAGTTTTAGTGGACCCTCCTTCAGCTTTAGTGTTTCTTTCTATTTTCATTTTAGTTCAGTAGTTATAATTTATTTTAGTACTATCTCAGTAAACTGTTTATAATAATTTCTGGATTTATTTTCTTTTCTTTTTTAAGATGAATGTTTATTTTAGTTTTGTGATGAATGTTTTATGAATGTATGCTTACCTTCCGCGCTCTGTTTATACTACTTATGCTTAGTATTGTTATGTGATCTGCATACTAAAAATGCTGATATTTGTGGATATATATTGGATTCCTTACTTTCTCTTATAATCCGATTTATGTATTAGTCTAATATTTATGAGAAGTATCTTACTTTTATCTTAAGTATTAGCTATCGACCCCCTCTATAGTTGGGTCAGCAGCATTCAGTGTTTTATTCTCAGCTATTCTGGGAGATGGGTTATGCCTTCCCGAGTGGCGCACCGCTCCGCCACAATTGATTACTTCTCTTTGGGCGCGGCAACGGGGCGAGGCGCTACAACTTGTGAGTTCCAATACATACTCAAATGGATTGGAGCCACAAAATTTGCAACCTTAAGATCTCATTTAGGCCTGTATTAGTAGGTGTATGCTACTTTGAGTGATTGAATAGGTTATTGTTAATGTCACTAGAGCCAAAATCAACCCAAACAGCCTTCGATCAAGTTGGATACGATGATAACCACAATAACTTCCACTAGACTGCACTTCCATCAACTTCAACAATAAAACATCAAGCTTTCAAGTTCATTTGTTTGCCCTTGCTAGAAGGATCGAGTAAACGTTGAAATAGGTTTGAGGACTGGTTCATGTAAGGAAAATTTACACCTTATAGCAAACCCTAGGGTTCATTATTAGGCAAAATAAGGTTTCGATGAACTTTGGCCCGAGCCATGGGGCATTTGGTACCCACAAGTGCGTTGTGCCATGGGGAATGTGGCAATTTAAAAATCATAACCTAAATGTGTCTTTGGAGATGGGAATGCACAATGAAGGCCTAATTTTACAATGTCGGGGATTCGCCCCACAAAGATAATGTATAGTCACGGGTCGGGATATATGTGACCCGCGCGATCGGAAAATTGAATATTCGATGGAATATTTATGGCGTCCCGTAGGGTCCCGATCTACCCGTCACTGACCCGCATCTAAACAGAGAATATTCTAGGAGATATTCTAATTTTAATAATTAAATTTAAATAAAAATTTTAGAAAAATAGCTCATAATATATTTTTGAAATAATTAGATAAATATAAATCAAAACATCTTAATTTAGAATTAAGATTTAAATGAGAATTTTAGAAAAATAAATCAAAATTATATACAAAATTGATCAAAAAATATAAAGAATATCAATATGAAATAAAATCAGAGATTAGATGATTAGAGTGACTTATCACCACTTGATTAGGATTAAGAATGAGTAGTAAAAAAAAGTGAAATAAAACATTTAAATTTTATGTTCTAAGTATCACTCAGTCCTAAAATAGTAAAAATCATTAATTCAAGGAATTTGATAAATTTTGTTACAAAATTTACAAATGTCAAATTTAGGTATTCAAATTATATCATTTTAACCCAATTGATGAACATGACATCAATTGTAGGTTTGAATCCTCTAATCAATTTAGAGTGATAAGTTAAGTAATTTATGTCAACTATAATACTGATTCAGGATAACAAAAATTTGATCAGAATCAGACTCATATTATAAAAGAATGAGACGACATGAGTTAGAATTTCTAAGTCATAATTAATAAGTGAAATATTAGTATTATGTTAAGCAATCTCGAAGGAGGAGAATCTAAAAATTTTATAGCAAAATATCAATATTATGATCAAACTCTAGCATTAGTTAAATAGCTAACTCAACTAGAAACTCAGTAGAAACTTCATGACAATTTCTTAACATTAAATATAAGATAAAATTGTATAAATTTGTAAGTTAATATAAAATTGTGATAAGATCTGAATTTTAATCTTTTCTAAGACGATGTGTCTCTTAAGAAAAGTCATATTAGAACTTAGAAAATCTTCTTGTTAAAATTTGATATCTCTGTATCATGATTATAAGCTCAGAATAGTAACAAAGCACAGCGGATAGTAGAACTTATTAATCTTAATTTGTTAGGTTAAGACACTCAGTTTGTGTCTTAATAACCCTTAGAATTATAATCAACTATGAATCAAATTGGATAAGTTAAATCATCATATTATTAAGCATATGAATTAGGACTTAAACTCTATAAGACCTTTGTGAGATTTAGTCTGTCAAGTTGAGATACCTATCTTGTGTCTTAATAAGATATGAAATCAAGATCAATTATAAATTTAGTTAATAATCACTTAGTATGTTAGTTCAGTAGTTTGCTTATGATCAGTTATTTTTTAGCTTAGTTTGCTTATAGTGAATGTATAATTTTTAATTCATATTTTGGTATTTTTAGTTTATAGTACAATATACTTAGCATTGTTTCTTTTAAACCAGTACAGTCTTTTTACTTGAGTTTATATGCGCATATTTATCAATTTCTACAATGTTCCTTTTGCTCAGTACAATACACACCATCTGCTGCTAACTTCCAGTCATCTTTCAATTGGATTTTACTTTTAACTAATTTTACATTCAGCTCAGTATTATCAACTATTCTGCATCGCTATTAATTATTTGTATATACTACGATATTCTAAAATTAAAATAGGTAACATAAAATGTACTTTAGCAATTTCTCTAGCACAAAATCTTTTTTTTCTTACTAGGGATATATAAGATCAGGAGTACTCTGGAGAATCCTACCTATGAGGTGGAGTTGGTGCATTATGAGGAGCCAGCGAACTTTTTAGCATATTTCATTCAGTGTATATTAAATACTATGGATATATTATCGTTTCTTTGCACTAATATATTATATATGAATAGGATATTTAGCTCATTAACATCTAATATTAATTTAATTCTACTAACCCAAATTCTAATAGGATATTTAGTCTTGAGAGTTCTATTGGTACAAATTAGCACTATATCTATACATACTTTGAATGAATCTCTTGAGTTGGTTTAACCACTTATTTTCTTCTAAGAAAATATTAGTAACATATTCTTCTTAATGAGATTTTTATTAAAGGTTTACTTTCTTCGAATTAAAGTTTGTGGAACTTATTTTACAAATATATAATTGTATTTTGAAAGCAAATATTATTTTCATATATAAAAATATATATTAATGATAGAGGGAAGCAAAAGTATATATTATTTAATGATTATATTTGTCTAAGTGCATCGTGGAATATCTCTTATCGTGCAGATAATGATGCTTGGATTCAAAAATAAAATTAAATCAAGTTAAGAGAACAGTTGACCTGACAAAAAGTCATTGGAAATTATCTTAATCCTTAAGGTGTCCTGCACAAATCACCAACTCTGCAGTGGGTCTATTGATGGTGTTGACTCTCCTTTCTCATTTCTTTTTACTATTTTTTTTTTTTTTTGAAAATTAGCGAATAATTATGATGCATCAAATGCTGCATATTATTGATCAAATGTGTTTGAAATACAAAGATTTTGATTTTGTTGATTTTATCTCAACAAATGGTACAAATTTTACATTATTATGATTTTGAAATTAATACATATTTTAACTTAGTTTTACCATATATTCTTAGCAATTTTTTAGTGTAAATCAAGAATTTACTTAGCAATCTTTTGATTGTCAATGTAAATAATGTAGATACATCGCAAGGGCGGGCACTCCGAAACCACAAATAAGTTTGTCTTTTGATCAAGCAAGTATATGCGGTCTCAATTAATATAGGAGCGTAAGTTTAGATAATCGTTCAATGGATTGATGCATTGATTACCAATTACTTCCTTGTCTACTAATGTTCAAACGGTTGAAATTGAATTTTTCTATGTCTAAATTAATCTAAGATGCTCAAAAGTTGAAATCAAATGATTAAGTGAATATTATATCAATTTAAAGAGATCAGGAAGAATTAGACCAAATTTCCATAGTTTTGATTTAAGTGAATGCTGAATTACAATTCAGCAATTTTGTGAGAGTTTATATTTTTTTTCAAAGGGCTGCATAAATGTTGATCCACTAGTGATGTCTCACACACATGGATCCCTCTCCATTCTAACCTTAATACCATATTTAGTCGATCTCCTACAAGACCTCTTGGCTTCTAACCTTAGCGTCTTAATGGTGGACATGAAATATTCACATGCACATAAACCCTAATTTCATAACTCATGATTTGAAAGAAAAATTTAGTGCACCATGAAAATGAATTTAATCATATTATAGAAATGAAGAACTTGCATGTAAGATTCAGCACTAAAACTCTTAAGCATTTAGCACAACATTTGCTTATAGTAAATTCAGCATGCACATGAAACTCTACTCCATTGTTCTTAACCTAATTGATGCTAGTGGGTTATCTTTTTGGAGAGTTAAGTATTTAAATAAAGTATTGAAGGGTAGGGTAATTTCTTAGGATGCTTTTTGGAGTATCTGGTGGGTTGATTATGGGCTTAGAGTAGATTAGCAAATGGAAAATCAAGACTAATCTAGATCGAGCCTATTTATGGCTGATTTAAAATATCTCTCTTGTAGGTTTGGTGGGCTAAATAATTGTAAGAAATTTATATAAAAATCTTAGGATGTGTAGTTTGGGTCTGGAGTAGATGACAAGGTTTGAAGGGGGCTTAGATGGGTGTCGATGGGTAGGGAATAAGACTAGATCGTGATATTTTCTCGTGGAGAGTATGGTGGAGTTTGGAGTATGTTTGAGGTCTTAGTGGTGGGAATAAAGTGGTGAAAAAGGTTTGCGCGCAAGAAAATGACTGTTTAAATTTGAACGGCAATTTGGAGAACCAAATGACATTGGAATGTTATGAAATTTAAGAATGTTGCGTGGATGGATGTTGAAAAACTGTAAGCATTGTTTTCAATGAAATAAGAGAATGTTTGTCAAAGATACGATGAGTTGAGGGTTTAGATGTCACACTTCATACAATGTTCGTAATGTGGATGATTAAATGGGCAAATAGAGTCATAATCAAAAGAAATAGAACGCATTTCAAAGCTGGCATAGAGCACTTTGAAACACACCAAAAAATTACAGATAAAAAAGAAAACAAGGATAACTACCAGGATAATGCACACCCTGGTCCTACGAGGTTGTACACACCTCTAAGCTTCATCTGTTAGGCACACCAATGATCATTCGGGTTATCCACACCAAAACTCAAAAGCTTATGCCAAATTTAGAGAATAAAATATTCTTTAACCCTTAGAATTCAATAAAATTACAATATATAGCCCTTGCAAAGCCTAGGTCCAACCTTTGGTCAAATAACCACAATACCACTCCTTAACATCCTTTAGATTCCCAAGTGATTTTTCCACTCCTTTACCTTCATGAAGGATGACCCAATGCATCATGACAACATTAATTATTATGCCCATACATGAAAATATAAAAATAAAACAAAATAAACAATCGGGTCCACCCGATTAACCCAAAAACTCAAAATATAACCCATTCGATGAGCCGACGCGACAAATAACATACCTTAATTTCATGTCTACGCTTTGCACGCAAGTGTGGGTGGTATGCCGGCAGTGATCTCTCGCCCGACAAACCGACCACTACTGCCCCCGTGATAGTATGGGAAATGCTCCAATCTTCTTCTTCTACCCTCGGACGCAACTGTTTGCCAGCAGTGATCTCCCCACTTTGCCCTCAGACGGTTAAGCCATTCCTTACCCTTGGCCCGAGCCATACCCTGGTTCTTGAGCTCTGGCATCCACCCCTAGGGCCTCCCACTGCATATAAATACCCCTGAGTCATCAAATTGAGTCCCTTTGCTCATTGTAATCCCTCAATTGTCCATCCAAATTTCTTGGAGCTCCCCAGCACACTCAGCTACTTATGCTGTGGTGAGCGCTGATAGAGGGTGCGTGCTTGGTATTCAGACCCCCTTCTAGGTCGCTGCAATCTTCTGGAATCTTTAGCTCACCTCAGTCTTTCTCTTCCATGCCTGCAGCTCCATTCTAGGTACAGCCTTCTTCCCACTAAGCTGTGTGAGCTCAACCATTCAATTTTGCATTTTAGGAGAGCCTCTGGATGTTATCTAGCTTGACTTAGCCTCCTAGGAATCCTGTATTGGCATTTTGAATCATTTGTGTTCGTTTTAGCCAACGGTTACTCACGGTTGATCCATCACTAAGTGCTGAAGCTCCAATTCCATTCAACTCCATTTCAATTTTTCTCCATGATCAATTGAATCCATTATGATTGTTCTCAGGGTCTGAGCTAATTAGGATCAATCATATCAATTTATCAAGCTAGCGGCTGAACCCGGACTAAGTTCGAGTAGGGACCCAGCCATCGACTGCACCCCAGGTCGCCTAACCTTGGGGATTCAACTCGCCTCACCTCACTGATGGTGTAGGGATCAAACCCCACCCATCTGGTGGTCTCTGTGAGGATGATTTACTCCTCATTATAAACCCTAAGCACCTTAACTTAGTCCTTGTCGGTGGAGTAGCCATCTAGCGATCCACTGCATCCCAGTTATGGCTTCTATGATCGATCGATGTGCTTGAACTCTATGAGCATGCAACAATCAAGATCTAGCGCTGGCATGCCTTGTGTGCCGAGAATTTGGCGCTAGAGTGTCATCCCCCTTGGGCCTGTCGAAGAATGGGGCGGGGCCGACGGCATTATCTGTAACAACCCTAGGTTGTTACCCTATTAAATTCTAGTATAATTGAGCAATCATTTTGATCCCATTACTCTTAGGATATCAAATTAAGCTTATCCTGAAAAACTTACCGTGTTAGCATCAAAATTAATAATGTGAGATCTTAAGCACCTCATCATAAGATCATCATCTGAAATACTTTAAAGACCTAAATCTAAATATACATTGAGGTAGGAGAATTTTGCATAACTCATTGAGGTAGAAGCTTAGATGATCCCTTAACCTTAGAAGTTGATCTTAACCCCTCATGGTATGAATCACCTGAGATATTAGAGTGACACTTTTCCTTGTGGTAGAACCTATATTAGTGATCTTTGATCACCCTTTTTCTTGGGGCCTTGTATAGGATTTACCTATTTAGCATAGGAATTAACAGGCTTGATAAACCCTTGTGGATTAAATATAGTTGTGTGAACTCAGATTATTAGTTAGCGTAGTATGGTATACCCATAGTACTAGTTTTCCTTAGTAGTATTCAGGATTAGTTGATTCACTCCAATATGGACTTATAAGCAGGTGCTATCCCGAGGGACTAGACGAATATAGTCCCGTTAGAGTAAATCTCCCAATAGTAAGAGTATATTAAACAGGAAATCATTCCTTAGTTTGATTGAAATATAAATCACCAACAGGCGATGCCTCCTAGCAAAGACTACTTCAATAGGTGTGGCTCAAACAAACTAAGTAATTGGAGCCACCTTCTTTAAGACGCTAAGTGTAATTATGAGTAGGGCATATTAATAACTTAAGCTTGAGATACAAATCACCAACGGACAATACCTCCTATCGAAGACCACTTCATTAGGGTGGCTTAATCAAATTAAGTGATAAGAATCACCTTTCTTACAAATGTGCTAAACATGTGTATACAATCATCTCATCTAATAATCTTTAAATAAATCTTCAACTTTAATCAATTATCATTATAGAAGCTAGGAGTCAGAATCCTTTTAGTAGGATTCTGCACAGTGAAGACCTAGAATTTATTATTGGTATTCAAAGTTTTGTGGATTTCTGAATTTTACTCATATAGAATAGAAGCATGGGCATAAACATGAGCATAAGTTTAAGGAATCATTTCAGTAGTGATGTATGGGTATCAATGATAAATTATGGGTTACAGAATGTTGCATGCATTGATTGAGAAATTTCAGGATGCATCGGCATCACTGTACTATCTTCCGAACTGGGTGTATGTGTACATTGGACCGTACGACTCATTGTTTTTCAACGGTAGTTCTGTTATATACTGTGGCATATTTGGGTACATTATTTTAGTGACATATAGTACAGCATTGGACATCTTTTTCATTGATTCCTAAGCTTTTGACATTTTTGTTTACTTTTAGTATTTAGTTTTAATGCAGTTTTACTTTGCTTAGTCTTTACAGTTTCAGTTACATAGTACCTTTACTATTATTTTCTACAGCTGTATTTACTTCACTATCTATTGCATTTACTTTAGAACTGCTTAGTTAGTTGCGATGTGTTAGACTTTTTGTCTAACACGGGGTACTTTTGGGATCCGATAATTTGCTAGATCCTGAGAAGCTTATGAAGACTGGGCAGGAGAACTTACAGGAGATCTAGGAGGAGTACGTGGAGTCTTAGTGGATCAGCCTTCCACCATTTGCTTATTACTTATTTCAGTACATTAGATAGACTTTACATTCATCTCTTAAATCAGTTTGTAATAACTCTGGATGTATTTTATTTCTAAGATGAATGTTTACTACTACTCTATGATGAATGTATTCTGTATATTTTACTTTAGCTTCTTCACTCTGTTATACTACTATACTTGGTATTGTGATGTGATTAGCATATTGGAAATACTGATATATTGATAATACATATTGGATTCATATTTATCTTTTTAAATCCAATGTACATATTAGTCTAATACTAAAGACAAGTAATCTACTCTTATCTTAAGTATTGACCCTCGATCCTACTCTTAGGTTCGAGTCAGCAGCCTTCAGTGTGGCTCAGTCTCTTAGCCTATTCGTGAAGATGGGTTTTGTAAGCTCATCCTCCCGAGTAGCGCACCGCTCCACCATTGATTATAACTATACCTTTCTTTGCGCACGGCGATGGGGCGAGGCGCTACAGTTGGTATCAAAGAAGTATCATATGTCGGATAAAGAGTTTTGTTCCTATCTACCTTATGATCTATTCTCTGTGTCAGGTCAAGATCATAAGTTACTAAGTGTAATAAAAAGCAAACATCCAAATGTTCATTAAATTACCTCAGAAAGGAAAGGATTAACTATGTCTAGAATAATGACATCCTAGGAATTTAACGCACCTAATAACTTGATTTAAACTATGCTTATCCTTAATATCAAAACTAATATCTTAGGATTGAACGAACTTGAAGGTAATGATAAAAAAATGAAATACTTATAAATTGAGTTATTTTAGGGATGAAATATTCGTAGTCAGCATTTTGGTTCTACCTTAGGAGATTCGATGACTACTGGATAGATGACCTCTGAGATGGCCAAATCTACAGAAGGGTCATCGATGGAGTGTCACCTCGAGGAGTTGAGGTGCTATATAAAATCCTTATCAATTCATCTTTTGGAGGCACCAGTCTTTCAGCACTCGCCAAAGAATGGTTGGACCGCGTTACTACCGCACTTTGAGAGACAACCTACCGGAGGAGTATCGTCTGGAGATCGTTGAGATCCTACTGAGGGGATCAGCGAGTCATTAGTGGTATTGGGTATATAGGAGATTAGCTCGGAGGAGCCAGATAGTCACATATGATGACATCTGTGATGCCTTTTGGATAGAATATTGTAATTAGATTTTTGAGATCTTATTATGTCATTTTATTTCATCTCAGTTATGCGTTTTGTGGACCCTTGTATCTTCTCTTTTGAGAAAGACATGAATAAAAGAAATTATAGTAAAATTTCATGTTTCTAAAGTTCATACTTGTATTTGCAGTCATGAGTCCTGGCTCTCCATCTGCTCCTACTCCAATTAAGAATACGGTCGCATCATCAAGCGGACCTGAGGAGTCCAACCCTATGACCAGTTTATTGAAGGCCTTAATAGATAGCAATGCGCAACGGGTGCAAGAGACACATGCTCTTATCCTCTCGGTTAGACAACAATTTGCACCCTCATCAGGATTCTCATTGTCTTCTCATTATACGGGCGACGGAATCCTACACAGTTTCCTTCGTCTCCGAACTCCTACGTTCAATGGAGTGTTGAACCCTATGGACACAGTGAATTGGCTTAAGATGGCCGAGAAGAACTTAGCCAGTATCAAGTGCCCTAACTCTGAAGCCATCCACATAGTAACTCATTTATTTTAAGAAGAAGCTGAGTACTGGTGGGAGAACGAGCGGAATAAAAAAATTGCTGATTATGAAGTAGAGGATATTCCTTAGGATATGTTCTTGGAAGCATTCCGTGAAGCGTTCATATTGGCGTCAGCTCAAGCAATTATGGAGGATGAACTCCTCCATCTCACACAAGGCAATAATTTAGTGTTCGACTACGAGCAAGAATTTTAGAAATTGTCATGTTTTGTTCCGGATCTAGTTAGAATGGAAGCATCTAGATACCACCATTTCCTGAAGGGTCTGAGAGACTCCATTAAAGTCCACTTAGTATCTCGTCAGATCAAAACTCTGACTGAATTAATCGAGGCTGCCCATCTACAAGAAGGATTCTAAGGTCAACTGGACCGAAAAAAAAAGGCAATAGTAATACAGCCAAGGAAGGAACGTTTTGGCTATCATAAGGTGGAAAAAGTCTATAACATGGAAACCACACAACCCCAACCTCAAAATTTTGAATGCAAACAAATGCATCTGTATGGGAAATACTACCATTTTGGTGGTGTATATTTTACTTGTAGTCGTAAAGGCCACCTCTATTTCGAATGCAATGAGAAGAACACAATTGACAGAGTGCTCATCAACCACTCCTGTCATAAACAAGCATTCCATGCATAACTAAGGAACAGCTGAAAGCCTGCTCCTGCTATAATGCCTGCTCCAATCTCAAACTCAAAGGCAATTGTACCGGCACAAAGTCTAAATCATGATCGTCAGGGTCAAAGGCCCCAGAACAAACAACCCTTAGTACCTGTCAGGGTATATATGTTAACTCCTTCCTCTGTTCCTAAAGACAATGATGTGGTGTCAGGTATGCCTTAAATTAATTTTATTCAGTTCTCACTGTGTCAGTAATCAGTCTTTACCATTTCAGTAGTTTAACTGTATGAGTAGCTATTCTTATCAAGTTACTATAATCATAGGCACCTTATCAATAAATGACAAATCTTGTAACATCTTTTTCGATACGGGAGCGAGTCATTCCTTCGTGTCAGGAAATTGGGCTAAGACTCTTAAGCTACCAACTATCGATTAGCTAGCTCGTTGAGCATTGGGTTACCTTTCGGAGCCCGTATGCAGTCCCAACAATTCTGCAACATAAATATTCCTATTAAGGAACAAAACTATGGGGCTAAGTTAATTATATTACAAATCGCAAACTTTAATATAATCCTAGGCATGAATTGGCTAAGCCAGCATGGTGCTTCCATAAATTGCCAAAAGAAGAAAATAACTTCAAGCAGTGGAAGTAATTCGAAATCGTTCATTGGAAGATTTAGCATCCAAGCATCGTTGATCAATGCAATGATGGCAGAAAGGCTAGTCAGGAAGGGATGCGATGCATATCTCGTAACGATGTTGGGAGAGAAGAAAGAAGTCGTGCATATTTCTGAGAACCAAATAGTTTATGATTTTTCTGATGTTTTCCCCAAAGACCTACCCGGTCTTCCTCCAGTTAGAGAAGTAGAATTTGCTATAGAATTAATTCCCGAAACACAACCACTGTCAAAGGTTCCTTATCGTATGGCACTAAAAGAACTTCAAGAATTGAATAATCAACTTCAAGAACTGCTAGAGAAAGGTCTTATTCATCCAAGCTCATCTCCTTGGGGAGTGTCAGTTTTGTTCGTGAAGAAGAAAGATGGATCGATGAGAATATGCATCGATTACAGAGAATTAAATAAAGTAACTATAAAAAATAAATACCCTCTGCCTCATATCGATGATCTATTTGATCAGTTATCTGGAGCTAATGTTTTCTCAAAGATATACTTACAATCTGAATATCACCAATTACGAGTTAAAGATTCAAATATTGAGAAAATAGCGTTTAGAACCCGCTATGGACATTACGATTTTTTGGTGATGTCCTTTGGCTTAACAAATGTGCCGTCATTTTCTATGGACTTAATGCAGTGCGTATTGAAAGCATATTTGGATAAATTCTTCATCGTCTTCATCGATGATATTCTGATTTATTCGAAAAGCAAAACAGAGCACGAGAACCATCTGCGATTAATACTAGAAGAGCTCCGAAGCCATGAGCTATTTGCTAAGTATTCCAAATACGAATTTTGGCTTAACTCAGTCGCTTTTTTGGGTCATGTCATCGACTCTCAAGGAATCAAAGTTGATCAAAATAAAGTGAGTGTAGTTCAAGATTGGTCACAATCAAAATCCATGATCGATATCAAGAGTTTCTTAGAACTAGAAGGGTACTATAGAAATTTTGTTAAAGGCTTCACACAAATTGTGTCTCCTCTCACAAAGTTGACGCAGAAAGTAGTATCATTTATCTGGAGTCCAGAATATGAGAAAGCATTTCAATCATTAAAAGATGCTCTTTCCTCTGCACCAGTTCTAGCCTTACCTAAGAAAAGCCTCAACTACCAAGTCTATACTAATGCATCTGGTGTAGGTTTGGGATGCGTGCTAATGCAGGAAAGAAAAGTTATAGCCTATGAATCTTGTAAGTTAAGATTGCATGAAAAGAACTATCTGGTCCATGATCTCGAACTAACAGTTTTTGTTTTTGCTCTAAGAATCTAGCGTCAATATCTTTATGGCATCCAGTGTTCCATATTCACCGATCATCATAGTTTAAAGTACATCTTCACCCAGTGTGAGCTAAACTGCTGACAACAAAGATGGCTAGAGCTGATAAGTGATTATGTTTAAAGCATCTAGTATCATCCAGGGAAAGCAAATGTTATAGCAGATGCACTCAGTCATCATGCTACTCTATCTTATATGATATTATCAAGCTCTCTAGAAGAAGAATTCTGAAAGCTCAAAATCTGGCCAGTACATGGTTCTATGCTAAGCTCACTAATATCCATGAGTTCAGTTGAACCTACATTTCATCGCGATGTCTCTATCTCTCAAACTAAGGACGAAGACTATCTGAAGTTTAGGGTGGACATCGAAAGTGATCGTCGCTTTGATCTTCAGCTTCGAGGTAAGGTAATCTATCAAGGAGATCGACTATAGATTCCCAAATCCATGCATCAAGAGATTTTAGTAGAAGGCCATAATTCTGGTTACCAAGTACATCTTGGCAGTACCAAGATGTATCAAGATCAGAAGAAATCATTCTGATGGCCTAGAATAAAGAAAAGTGTGGCTGAATTCGTAGCAAAATGTCATGCTTGTAACTTAGTTAAAGCTGAAGGGTTAAAGCTGAACACCAAAATCCTGGAGGACTTCTTCATCCTCTGGCAATTCCTGAATAGAAGTGGTTCGACATTTCTATAGTTTTCGTTATGGGTTTACCCAAATCAAGATTCAGTGCCAATTCAATCTGGGTCATTGTTGATCGACTGACCAAATCGTCACACTTTATTCCTATGCATCAAACCAATTCTATTGAGAAATTGGCAAAGTTGTATATCAAGGACATTATCAGACTCCACGGAATCATGAGGTCTATTGTATCTGATCATGATAGTCACTTCACTTCTAAGTTTTGGCAAGCAGTGCATCAAGACTTGGGAACTACTCAGCCATGAGCACCGCTTTTCATCCTCAAACAGATGGTTAAATGGAAAGAGTTAATCAAGTCTTGGAAGATCTTCTTCATCTCTGTATTCTGGATTTTGGAGGCTTTTGGGAAGATTATATTCCTCTCATAGAGTTCACGTACAACAATAATTTTCAAGCAAGTATTGGCATGGCTCCATATGAATCTTTGTATGGTAGGAAGTGTAGTACTCCTTTAGCATGGTCAAAAACTGGCAGCGTTCAGTTATATGGTTCTGAACTAGTTGAAGAAACAAATCATAAGGTTCAACTGATCCAACAAAGACACAAAGCAGCTCAAGATTGCCAGAGTAAGTATCACGATGCTCATCATTGTACTTTGGAATTTGATATTGAAAATTTTATGTATCTTAAAGTCAGTTCAATGAAAGGCGTGCATCATTTTGGTGTAGCCAGGAAGCTAAGTCCCCGCTACATCGGACCATTTGAAATCCTAGAAAAGATTAGTTCTGCAGCTTATCGATTGCAGCTTCCTAAAGATTTCTTTGCAGTCCATAATATATTCCACATCTCCTCTCTGTGGAGATGTCTTCGCAACCCATCTCATTTAATTCAACTTCCAGTGATAACTCTCTAGACAGATCTTTCTTATGCAGAGATTAAGTTCTTAGCTCATGATCAAAAGTAGCTGAGGAATCGCTCAATTATAATGGTAAAGGTTCAGTTGAGGAATCGCTCTTTAGAAGAATCTACTTAGGAGAAAAATGTGAATATGAAAAGAAAGTATCCCAGTCTCTTTAAAAATTTAGGTACCCTTTAATTTTATGAATTTTATTTTTATTCTTCAAATCCTGCATAGTTGTCCTCTCTCTTGAGATGATGTCGAGGACGACATCGTTCTTAAGGGGGGGAGTCTTTAACAGCCCTAGGCTATTACCATGTTAAATTCTAACATAATTGAGCATTCATTTTGATCCCATTACTCTTAGGATATCAAATTAAGCATATCCTGAAAATTTGAAGTCAATTGGATTTCCCTAAGTCTATAAGTGCATTTTGATCAATTTAGATGTCCTAGATTAGACCTAAAATATTTTGATCTCAGAATTAAAATCTAATTATATTTTTGAATTCCTCACCCTCAAATTAGCTAAGGGTGAAAGTTTGGTACAATTTGGAAATCATTTAGGCCATGATTCATATTTAATTAAAATGGTCTAATTGCATTTTAGGGTTTTCAACAATTTAAATTTGCATTTATACCTTAACTAATTAAACAGTTGGGATCTGCTGTGCGGACCACAGGCGATCAGCTGCGGAGCCCGGGTCGCGCGACAACGGTGCTTCCATCGTATCTGACATCCGTTCTATTAATCCACGAGTAGGATTAGATCCCGCGGAACCGCAGATCTGACGTTAGATCAACCCATAAGATCCCACGGCACGAATTTAATCTGATCTAGCTATTATGATCCGGAAGATCAGGATCGTCGCGTCTTTTTGATCGATCAATCAGATGGCTCCGGACCCTCCCGTAACTGTGGATCTTCATCCCCACTCATTTGTGCACCCGACAGGGAGATCCCCTGTACTGCCAGCTGCCCTGCTTGTCCCCCACTCCTGCGTTCACCACAGCAAGGTCGTTAGGACCTCCCCCGTCTTGGCAAGGACCCCCGATCGGGCCTCGTGACCCAGCCAAGCTCGAATTGGAAATTTGAGAGCTCGGTCATGACTCGACCTCTCAAGTATTTCCCAGCCCAAGCTAACTCTCCAGAAGCTTCCCAATCCTCTGTCGAGGCTATAAATAGCCCTTGTATTGCTCCATTTGATCCTCGCTGATCAATTGAGCTCTCTGCAACTTCCGCCATTGTCGAACACTTGAGCTTGCATAGGCGATCCCTAGAGCTCCCTAACTGCTGATAGTAGGCTCTCCTAGTGTTCAGGATCCTTTGCAGCATCTGAAAGCTCAGCTAAGACCAGCCGGATCCTCAGTCGGTTGTCCAGAGCACCACTGTCGAACTAGGTACCCCCGTTTGCTCAACCTGAGCCAATTAGGCTCAGACCCTCTTCCTTTCAATTCGTAATCGTGCGTATTGTCGAAACAAACCCAAGGCTATCGACCCTAAGCACTAAGCAAGTCCCAATCGATCAAATTAATCCATTGGGCTAAGTCCTTATGAAATGCCACGGGTTGAGTAAGGCCTCGGCGATCCAGCCCACATCAGGCCCTAAGACTAGGGGGCTTTGATCCATCTCACCTCCCTGATGATGTAGAGATTAAGCCCCGGGTCTAGCATGGCCTCTGTGGGGAGAATTGTCTCCCCACAGTAGCTCCGAGGCGAAGCCTCTCAGGTGAGTAAGGTCCGAGCTACCCCGACCACCTCCCAAGGGGCTAAGGGGTTCGATCAAAGCGTCTTGGCCCACTGATGGTGTGAGGATCAATTAGGGGCCATGGCGTGACCGCAGCGCTCTGGATTTTTCTGCGGAAGCCAACCCTAATTCCCTGGGTATCGGGGAATGGGGGTTGGGGACGACGGCACTGTGCGGGCCGGGTCTGCCCATGACCCGCGTTGCGCGACAATGCCGGGTTCCTAGGGCCCCGGTCGACCCGCGCAGTTCAGCTAATGGGCCGAACCCATTTTAAATAAATCCGATTAATTGAATTTATTTTCCTTAAGGAATATAATCCAATTAATCCAATCATAGGAAAATTAAATTGAAAAAATATATAATAAATTAATTGAATAACTTTCAATCCACTAATCCAAACCTTATGATATTATATATGAGATTGATCAAATAATCCTTAGGAATAAGAATCTAAAATAATATTAAACATCTAATGGCTTAATTTTCTATTTTAACCTAATTATGGCAGAGCTTAATTAGGATGAATTAGTAATTATGCTTAACCAAAATACATGTTTAGGATGCCATTAGTTTGCTTATGATGAGTAGAATGAATGTGTCAAGTAGTTTATTTTTCTAATCTTTGTATTTTAACTTATGCCCTAATCTTTTTAAACCATGATTAGTGAAAATTAGGGTTTATATATATTGGATCTCAGCAAACTTAGTCTCTGATTAATTGTATGGTAAATTAAAACTTATGTGCCAAATTGCATGCAATTCTGATAGTTAGATTTATAATTATGTGCTAATCCTTTTGGATTGATTTAGGGTTTGATTATCACTAACTACTTTTTGTTTTCTAAAATTTTCCTATTAATATGATCCATATCAGTAAGCTAGATGTATTGAAATTGTGTAGGATAATTATGATGTATAAATTGAATAAATCATAAATGAAGAACTTAAACCTCTTAATTAACCCTAAGGAGTCTTAAGACTTTGATCAAGTTATTAAGATTTGATCTAGGTCCAAGATTGCCATCAATAATACATATCTAATGCACTGATTTGATATTAATCTATGAATGAACTCTTGATATTAATTGGACATGAGGAGGGGTTAAACCCTAATCTGCTTAATTAAGATCCAAACTCTTAAACCTTAAATAAATGAATATGATTATAAGATAATGTGATTAACATTATTCCAACAATGCATCTGATTTGACATTGATATTAAACATTTAGATTAGATATGTTAAAGTTAATAATAAAGCTATGTGGTAGCTTAATTTGAATCTAAACTTTAGATTATTAATTTTCTCTTAAATAAGATTATTAGCATAAGAAAATAGAATTATATTGAATAAGTGATCTAACTCTAATAAAAACCTTGATTTAAATCCCATAATCTTAGAATAAGGAATGATTAGATGACTTAATCATTTGATCTGATCACTATAAATCTAAAAGATAAGGAAAACCTACAGTGTTAGCATCAGAATTAAGAATGTGAGATCTTAAGCATCTCATCATAAGATCGTCATCCGAAATACTTTAAAGGCTTAAATCTAAATATACATTGAGGTAGGAGAATTTTGCATAACTTATTGAGGTAGAAGCTTAAATGATCCCTTAACCTTAGAAGTTGATCTTAACCCCTCGTGATAGGAATCACCTGAGATATTAGAGTGACACTTTTCCTTGTGGTAGAATCTATATTAGTGATCTTTGATCACCCTTTTTCTTGGGGACTTGTATATGATTTACCTATTTAGCATAGGAATTAATAGTCTTAATAAATCCTTGTGAATTAAATAGAGTTGTGTGAACTCAGATTATTAGTTGGCATAGTATGGTATACCTATAGTACTGGTTTTCTTCAGTAGTATTCAGGATTGGTTAATTCACTCCAATATGGACTTATGAGCAGGTGCTATCCCGAGGGATTAGATGAATACAGTCCGGTTAGAGAAAATCTCCCAATAATAAGAGTGTATTAAATATGAACTCATTCCTTAGTTTGATTGAAATACAAATTGCCAACGGGCGACGCCTCCTAGCGAAGACCGCTTCAATAGGTGTGGCTCAAACAAACTAAGTAATTGGAGACACCTTCTTTAAGATGCTAAGTGTGATTGTGAGCAGGGCATATTAATAACTTAGCTTAAGATACAAATCGCTAACGGGCGATGCCTCCTATCGATGACCGCTTCTTTAGGGTGGCTTAATCAAATTAAGTAATAAGAATCACTTTTCTTGCAAACATGTTAAACATGTGTATACAATCATCCCATCTAATGATCTTTAAATAAATCTTCAACTTTAACTAATTATCATTCTAGAAGCTAGGAGTCATAATCCTTTTAGCATGATTCTGCACAGTGAAGATCTAGAATTCATTATCGGTATTCAAAGTTTTGTGGATTTCTAAATTTTACTCATATAAAATAGAAGCATGGGCATAAATATGAGCATGAGTTTGAGGAATCATTTCAGTAGTGATGCATGGGTATCAGTGATAAATTATGGGTTACAGAAGGTTGCATGCATTGACTGGGGAATTTCAGGATGCATCGGCATCACCGTACTGTCTTCCTAACTAGGTGTATATATACATTGGACCGTACGACTCATAGTTTTTCAGTGGTAGTTCTGTTACATGCCGTGGCATATTTGGGTGCATCATTTCAGATATATATATAGTACAGCATTGGACATCTTTTACATTGATTCCTGTGCTTTTGATATTTTTATTTACTTAAAGTATCAATTTTAATCCAGTTTTACTTTGCTTAGTCTTTACAGTTTTAGTTACATAGTGCCTTTATTATTATTTTCTACAGCCGTATTTACTTCATTGTCTATTGCATTTACTTTAGAACTGCTTAGTTAGTTGTGATGTGTTAGATTTCTTGTCTAACATGGGGTACTTTTGGGATCCGGCAATTTGCTAAATCCTGAGCAGCTTATGGAGATAGGGCAGGAGAACCTACAGGAGATCCAGGAGGAGTACGTGGAGCCTTAGTGGATTAGCCTTCCACATTTTGCTTACTGCTTATTTCAATATGTTAGATAGACTTTACATTCATCTCTTAAATTAGTTTATAATAACTCTGGATATATTTTACTTTTCTTTTATGAGATGAATATTACTACTGCTCTGTGATGAAATAAAAGAAAATGTTCAAATTAAATTAATTAAATAAAAGAAAAGTTTCTATTAGCCTATGGTTTAATTAAAAGAAAAATAAAAGAAAAGTAAACTTAATTAATTAACCTATGGTTTAATTAATGGAAAACATTCAAATTAAATTAATGAAATAACTTAATCAATACTTATCCAAATGGAATAATCCAATATACTATTTTAATTAAAAAAATATAAGGAACAATAATATGAAATAAAATTTTAGATCCAATAGTTAGATTTTTTGAATTAGCCTAATCTTTCTCTAATATTAATTAATACATAATTAATTCATTAAATGTCCAAATCTCATGATTAGGGTCTCTGATTGTTCATAAGACAAAGGAGAACCTATTTATGCCCTTAAGAATAATTTAAGAACTTTAAAATTGTTAATCACCTCTTAATCATTTTAAATCTTAATTAGTGAATAATGGCCTAATTAACTTTCTGATTTTGGTGAACCAAGTTCCTATTAGCTTCTTAAGTGTATTAGAACTTGCTTATATATTTATATTTTCATTTTTAGCCCTAAATTCCTTAATCACTTTTCTTAAGCTTTAAAAAGTGATTAGTGCTAATTAATCTTATCTTAACTTCAAAATTAAAGTTTAGTGCCTCATTTCTCTTATTAGTCCATTCTAAGTCTATTAGAACTAATTAAAATCAATTTGGATACTTAAATCCTAAAATCTCAATTTTTAATTTTAAGAAGGGTATTTTGGTCATTTTGACCAAATAATTGTTTAAGAGCCCTAAGACCCTAAAAATATTGTTAATTGCTTCTAATCAGTATGATAAAGCAATGAGATCATTCATTAAAATATTAGACCTAGTCAATCAATCTAAATTGCTTAAGGTTATTTTTCTTCCTAAATTTCTCTTAAGTAAGCATATAAGATCTTAGAAGTTATCTTAGATCTTTCTTTTAATCTTGATTAGTGAGTGTAATCTTATATAATCAGTTTTAAGTGCCTTATCAACAACTAATAATTATTATTATTTTTAATCAATGTCTTAATGAAATTCCTAAGTTGAATCCAGTTGAAGTCTTAAGTGATTAAACCTAAGACTTAGATCGTAGATACTAAATCATTCTTTTTCAATTGTATTATCTTATCCTTGGAAATTCTAATTAATTTAATCCTTGAGCCTTCTTAAATTTTCCTTGTGGGTTTAGGTTGGTTCAACCTATAGAATAATGTGATTATTCTATAGATTGAACTTAGATCTTAGATTCATATATTATTATTTGATTATTTTATCTTATAATCATAGACATAACTTTTCTTTAAGATCATAGTTTCTTAATCCTTCAGCTCTAAGATTCTTTATCTTTAGAATAATAGGGGGAGTGAACCTTTAGATCCTTAGAAGTTTAGTACCTTGGATTCAAGATTGAATCAGAATTTGGGTTTAAGTCCAGAATCCTTAAATCTTGATTTGGCATAATCATGATTTGGGCTGACTTATTAAAATATAATAATTTAAATTATTGATTTAATTACTTAATCTTTATAGGATTATGAATTAGAACTATTAAGTTCTAATGTTAACTTTAAGGTCATAAATTTGAGTTGTACTAGATAGTTAGATATTAAAGATCCTAAGCCTATACTAGCTCATAATAAATAGAACGTATTAAATTTAGAACCATAGATATCACATATGTCTAGCTGAGTCTCTTGCTGACTTGATTATTACTGCTTCGCATACCTTATATTGAGCCTTTTTTCTTAGACATATTTGTTGGACATAGGATATTTGATGAGTACACCATGTTATACTTGAACTCGCATACACATAATTTAGTTCATTTTGTTCATTCAGTACAGTATAGTGTGTTCTAGCTTAGTCTACCTCTTTAGTTCAGTTTTTTATTTATAGATTAGACTCAAACCTAGCTCTATACTTGGCTAGGGGGATGAGTGGAGCTTAGCCAGGAGGAGGAGCTTCCTATGGCTTAGATTAATTCGTTGTTTTATTTTAGCTG
Source organism: Gastrodia elata (assembly GCA_016760335.1). Lineage (NCBI taxonomy): Eukaryota > Viridiplantae > Streptophyta > Magnoliopsida > Asparagales > Orchidaceae > Gastrodia > Gastrodia elata. The sequence continues at coordinate 9,536,143 of CM028685.1, read as the reverse complement.
TGAGGACGAGTGTTGTTTTTTCCTTAACTTCAAGTATGTAATAATTTTATATTTCTGGATGTATTTACTTTCTGCACTATTATATTGAGCTGAGTTACTGCTTTAATTTTAATATGCTGTGATGTGAATGTTGTGTTACTTTTTTATTTTTGCTACTTTGATGCATTGATGTATGATTTTCAGTCTCGGGTGACAAGTCTTCTGATTAAGGCGTGTCGGGTTTATACTTGACTCATCTACAGTTAGAAGGTTTGCCACAGTTAGAGATCGTATTCATCGTAATCATGTTAATTTCAGCATTAGCATGACCACGGAGGGTACGGGGCCCCACACATACATCCTTGTCAGAGCATTCATGAGATATATATATAGTAATTTTCTCATTAACAATATTAAATGCAACAGAAGAAGACAAATCAAACCCAATGCGGTTCTATCAAGAATATCCCAATCTTCATCTGACATAGTAGCCTATTTTTTGTTAGCTCCACTTGATGGTAGATACAACTTCTTTCGGGAAAGTAAAATCTCCAGTTGCATTTTCTAGAAGTCAAAGTTAGTGTCGTTGAACTTCACATTTTGTGCCTCATTTTGTCAATCATTGCTCTCACTCAAACTACAAACCCTAAAACAACAAGAAACTACCGCTCTGATACCAATCATTGTAAATCATCGCAAGAACGCAACAACTTATATTCTAGCACACTCGAAACCTTAAACAAGACTTCTGCTCTGTTTAAGGTTTTAGAGAACTTTTGTGTCAAGTGCTCATAAATTCTTGATCTAAACTTTTACTTAGATCTAGAATTTAGTGCCTCTTTATTTTCATGCTTCACATACTCATACACCTTGATCTTAAACTTTTAGTTTAATCCAAAGTGTATTGCTTGTGAATGCATTACGTTGATTTTAGTGAGACCATTGAGCTCTCTCTACCTATTATTAGTTACTAACAAGATAATTTTTGTTATGAACTAAAGTTTCTATTTATTTTGATGGGTCGCTTAAGCTTAAAGTGGAATACTACATTCACAAATCATTCAATAATACTTTGGTGAGCAATAGGTAAGAATATATGTTATGGGAAGTTTTGGTATATGGCAATAGGTAAGAATTTGCTTTGGCATAGTTGAGATATAGCACTACAAACTAAACCTTTGCTAGTTCATATTCTAAGGATTAGGTTGATTAAGATGCTAATTAATGGCTGGTTTACTTTGAATTCAATAATTTATATAAAGAATTAAAATGGCATTAATAATAAATATTATGACGCTAATTATGCTTCTTATAACTGAAGTTTCGCACCACGAGACACGCAGCTCACTCAAAGGATGGCATCACGAGGAAAAGAACGCAATCACGACCGTCCAGCAAATCGCACCAGCCTTAGGGCCTTTGACTGGAATCTTCTGTTTGTTTATTCGCAATTTCATCATTCACTCCCTGCTTTTTCTCCTCCTTTCCTCTTTATAAATGCCCGCCCATCTCCGCTTCTTCTTCTCCTTTCAAGAAACCAGATGGTCCAAAGCCAAGCCGAGAACTAGGGTTTCGGAAGCGACAGTCTGATTTGATTGATGGCTGTAGATCTGATCGGCTACGCGAAGATGGATGACCAGATCTCGATCCAGGAGGCCGCGACGGCCGGGATCCGAAGCATGGAGAACCTGATCTTCCAGCTCAATCGCCGCTATCAGAGGTCCCCATCATCTTCATCGTCTCCGGCGGCCATCGACTGCAGAGAGATCGCCGATCACACCGTTTCCAAGTTCAAGAAGATGATATCCATCCTGAATCGAACTGGCCACGCCCGATTCCGCCGCGGTCCTGTTCTTCCTCCGGCGCCGGCGATGATCGCTCCGGTAGCCCCTTCGCAGAGCCTTACGCTGGATTTCACCAAGCCGAGCGCAGTCGGAGGCGGATCCATAGACATTAAGGAGAGCTTCAGCTTATCGACACCAATCTCGTCCGCGAACTCGTCCTTCATGTCGTCGATCACAGGCGATGGAAGCGTTTCGAATGGCCGCCAAGGCGGATCCGCTTCCCTCCTCCTCCCCCCTGCGCCGGCCATATCCGCTGCTGCCGGAAAACCGCCGATCTCATCCTACAAGAAGCGCTGCCAAAGCCACGCCCATTCCGAGGACTTCGCCGGGAAATTTGCCGCTAACGGGGGTCGATGCCATTGCTCTAAGCGCCGGTGAGCTGCTGAGATCAGCGTTTTAGCTTAAGAAAGCGTAGAAATCGATCTGCGACTAATCTTGGTCTTCTTTTGCAGGAAGAATCGGGTGAAAAGGACGATTAGGGTGCCGGCCATCAGCTCGAAGATGGCGGACATACCTCCGGACGAGCACTCATGGCGCAAGTATGGTCAGAAGCCGATCAAGGGCTCGCCTTACCCGAGGTAAGTTAATCTCACCGTCCAAACCTGATCCCAATCGTATCATCGCCGCCGATGCAGTTTGTTAAATCATGCCCTAATTGCTGTTGTTCCGCAGAGGGTATTACAAGTGCAGCAGCCTGCGTGGCTGCCCGGCGAGGAAACACGTGGAGCGAGCGCCGGATGACCCTTCGATGCTGATCGTCACGTACGAGGGAGAGCACCGCCACTCTCAGCCGTCCGATGCTCTGGTCTTCGACGCGCATCGCGAGATCTGAGCTGCCCAATTTTTGCTTTCTCCCCGCCCTGTGGCCTGTACCACTAATTTTTTTCTCACTTTTTTGTTTTTATTTGCAAAAATAGTTTGTAGGCCTCTTATTAGTAGTTCATCATTTTCCCACTCCCGAAAGGGGCGATCTGTAATATAGAAAAAATATTTGAAAAAGGAGAAATTGAAATTTAGATAATAAATCCTCTGAAATTCCCCCTATTTTCTTTAAATATTTTTATCAATTAAAAGGATAATAATTCGAAGCCAGTCGTACTTTGAGAAGCAAAGGGAATTTTGTTTTTAATAATATATATTATTTATTGTTTTGATCGAAAAAATAATATGATTTGGTAAAATAAAAAAAATTTTGGGAAAAATGTACTAGTGCAGAGGTGGCCCCGCGTGGACGCTACCCAAATTTATGGATCGAATTTAATGGCTATTTCAAATCCGCAAAGTCAAAATGTTCGGTACGGCGGGACCGGCATCGTTGACCAATGGCCTTAGTTTCCGCCATACGATTGAATTGTAGTAATAAATAATCTTCTTTCTGTAGGGTGGAAGATAAGTATCTTTCGCTGCAGAGTCGTTGAATATATTACTTTTGCCAGTAATTACACAACAGTCCCCCAAAATAAAGTCAATTGCTTTTTATAAATTATTTTAACTCCTTCCATATCAAAACAAATATAAAAACTACTTTTTTATTTTGTATTATAAATTTTATTTATTTAAATTTTAACTTCATTTACTTTTTATATTAATTTTCAATATATCATAAATTTTGATTTATTTATATTATGTGAGAAATGATCTATCCACTCCCAAAGTCAAATTAAACACTTCAACCTTTTTATCATTCAATTCTTTCAAATTTAAATATATTATAGCAATTTCTTATTTACATATTATTTGTATATATATATATATATATATATATATATATATTTTTTTTTTTTTAATTATGTGTGGTTAGTGGTATTTGAATCTATGATCTGGGATAATAAATCTTGAGCCTCAATCATTGAGCTACAGAAAATATGCTTTTTTGCCATCTTTTTGATCTTGATTTTAATAAGCAATACAAATAATTTGAGAAACTTAAATGATTTCTATAAATTTAAGTAATATGTGCCTTTTTGATAGCTAGGTTGGGCCCGAGTTCCATTTGCTTTAATATCCAATCTCATACAAGTTTCACAATGACCATCATAATAGCAAGATAAGACAATTCGATATTACTAAATAATGCTAACACATGAATACTTTGGACTACAAACATCACCTCAAGTTTGTTGGAAGGACATCACTTCACCTTTAATGAAATTTAGGGTAAGGCAATCAACTAATAATGCTGATAAGAACCATATGCATCATATTAAGAAGCTTAACTTTGCTCTAGAATAGCATAATCAAACATACTACTGCTTAAAATATCTCATGAGTGAAGCTTCTCATGAGTGAAGCTTCAGATGGTGTATAACATGCACTCAAATCATGGCTAAATGCACGATATAATGATATCATTACTTGAAAAATTTTCTTATAACCTCGATCTAATATCCTAAATCACAACATCAAAAATCATAATTGGAACAAGTAGATATATATAATGTCTATAACAACCATTATATGAGCTATTTATAAGTTAGGTTGCTAAATCTAATAAAGCTTTTATTCACAGAGTTCAAAAGCACAATGTAGATTAAACATAACAAGGAACCTAAAGCGTAGAGAAGCTTAGATGAATAGTATGAATAACATTGATGACCCCATTAGACTTGCATTGAGGTGCCCCGATGTCAGATTACAATAAATCGCACATCAAGTTTAACTAATTATTATCTGATGCAAGACCCTATTGGCTATTTAGTATAGTAGTATATTCACAAAGATAACTGGCACATTCATCATAGCATCAATTCAATCTTTATTAAAAATTTTAGAAAAATAAAATCTTTCACCTAAATATCTAACTTAGAGTTTAAATTATTAAGAACTATTTTGACAATATTTTAAAATAAGATATAAACTAGAGCAATTATACATCTCAAATCATATCAAATGTAGTTATGGACCTCTTCTTAAGCTAAATAATATTCCATTTGTTAAGGTGTGGAGACCAATTGGATCACCAAAGGAGGTATCGATGGAGTTTCTGTGAGTTCCATAGGTTCCAGGGGTTCCATGGCAAGTCTGCACTAGTCAGCAGCAAATAGGGTGCCCTAGCGCACCTCGGGCACCTTACAGGGCCTGTATCCCTAGGAGGGAGCACCTTGGAACAAAGAAGTGGGCACCTAGGTGTGCCCAAGCGCCCATGGTGGGTAAAACCCATAACGAGGCATCTCGTGGGCTATTGTGGGTGGTTTCGGGCGATCTTAGGCTTGTTTTAAGGCATATTTTTGAAGCTTTAATTAATAGAGGGTGTGTAAGGCACGGAAACAAAATATGTATAACAGTCATTCTCATAGTGCAGAAAGGAAGGTGCAATAGCTCAACTGAATGTAAGAGTACAGAAAAGTAAAGGCATCCAGAACATTAGTTATTACAATACTTAATTAAAATTTAAAGGAAATACACACTCGTCATCACAAGAAAAAAATAAAACTAACTAAGCCTCAGCAACAGCAGGAAGGTTCTCATCCTGGCTAAGCTCCTCACCTAAAGCTACTTCCATGAACAACTCTGAATCTGACATTATCGGTATCACAATGTTAGGACCCCGGCCAAGAAAAGAAAAACTTGCGTTAGACAATTGTCAAAGTACATTTTAGGTTGATTTAATGAAATTTACATATTTTAAGATATCACATTAAATAAATATTAAGCAACAAAAAGTGCAACAAGCAACAATGAGAAGCATGATACTTATAAATTAAAGCATTTATAACTTAATAAAATAAAGTATATAGTGAACATACCTCAACCGGAAGCTGCAACAAGATTAGGTAATAAATATACATATAATTGCAACTACTAGAACTACTGAAAGTACAACACATCATAACATGCTTATGATCATATGAATACATGCTGATTTATAGAAAGTAAACTGAACTAAAACATATAGGTAAATTGAAACAAGTATCTAACATAGTGTGGGGCCCTGTATCCTCCGTGGTCATGCTAATACTAGGATCAACATGATTACGAAGAGTACGATCTCCAACTGTGATAATCCTCCCAACTACAGTCGAGTCAGGTATAAATCCAACCTGCCTTAGCTGAAAGACTTGTCACCTGAAACTGGAGGTTAAGCATCAAAATATCAAAGCAGTAGAAGTAGAAAAGAGTATAATATCCATATCATAGTTTAGTAAGGAAAGTAGAACAATAACTCAGTTAAATATAACAATGCAAAAAGTAAGTACATCCAAAATATAAAATTATTACAAACTGAATTTAAAAGAAAAGGAACACTCATCCTCACAACTGAATATAAAGTAACTAGCAATACTAAACAGCAGGAAGGTCCTCCTCCTGGCCAAGCCCCTCTCCAATAGGAACCTCAACGAACAGTTCTGAATCTGACATTATTGGTATCACATGCCAGGGCCCCAACCAAGAAAGAGAAAAATTTACAATAAGGCAAATTATCTAAGCACATTTTGGGCAAATTAATTTAGAATAAATATTCAATATATCACATCTTTTACTAAGCTGCAAGTAATTAAGGTGTAACAAATCACAAGAAATAAGATTGCTATAAATTAACATTTAAAACTAATTAAAGCACAGTATGTAAACTAAAATATTACCAAAAGTTGTAATAAGGCTAAGTACTAAATATATAATAAATAAAAGTACTGAAAATAAACTCATCCTAACATGCTTATGATCATATGAATACATGCTAATTTTCATAAATAAATCTAAACTGAAGCATAAGAAAAATAAAGTAAAACTAGCATCCCAAATATGCAAACACTGAATAAAATGCTAAACTGAAAGTACTGAACTGGAACAAAATGAAAATGCAAATAAAAAATAATAAAAATGCAAGTAGAATATATGGCTAAACAAGCCACTAATTGGAACTGAACTGAAAGTAAAAGTATGCTTAATATAGTACTGCAATAACATAAATGGGCCAAAATAAGGCCACTGTACAGAAAGTTTGACATATATTGTAACAATTAAAAGTTGTTACCTAACTTAATTTTAGTGTAATCATATTTTAATTATCATTCCGTTAAGTTTATCTAGTCATTAGAACTAATCTCTGAAGATTTGGAGTAATTCGGAGCTCAATCAAATATTTTGGATTATTTTTAATATTTAATTAATTAGAAAGCTGAGGTATTTAATTTAACCTCGAAATCAAAATTCAACTTTGTCATTGCGATCTTCACCCCCAAATTAGCTAGGGGTGATATTTTGGACGCATTTGAAAGTCATCGGATTTTCACTAATATTTTAATATAATTAAAAACCCCAGAAAAATAGAATAATTAAATAATCATCAAAATAAAAATTCGACTTTACCGTTGAATTCCTCACCCCCATTTTACATTCTTTTTACTATAAGTCTCCTCCCTCCTTCCTCTATTATCGCGCTTTGTGCTGAAGAAGAAGAAGCTCCCTCCTTCCAGGATTCTTGAAGAAAATAGAGTTAGCTTATTCCTCCTTTCTTGCAAGCTAAGGTACCATATTGCTTCCTCCTCTTTGTGCTCTCTTCATATGATTTATCAAGTATTGTGAATGGCATGTTCATAATTTATTGTATGGAATTTATGCGTGATCGTCGAGCTTCAGCCGGACTCAAAAGAGTCCGGTCGAAGCTTGTTCTCCATCAGAAAAAATGTCAAAAAATTGTGAAAATTCTGTACACCTATAGCTAAGGCATCAATTTTTGTGCGATAGAATAATCCATTTGTGCCGATTTTAGTATTAATGGAAAGGTCTCGGAAAGACCTTCCATCGGTATATGACACCATACATGAGATGCTCAAAATTGGGAGTATTTGAGTGCAAAATGAGACCCGTCACGATTTTAGCACAGGCAAAATCACCGTCAGATGCTACAACGCGCTGTAGCGCCCGAAGTTTCGAACTTTGATCTGCCATAGCGCGCTATAGAGCGCCGTAGTGCGCCATGGTATAATGTAATTAATTGACATTAAACTATATGAACATAAGAATCTCAAGAATTTGATTAAGTAAATGATACTTAATTCAAAATTTGACATCATGCACCAATAATGTATTGATTGGTCATTGATCTATAAGTCAACAAATTGGTCTTAATTGGGTAAGGATAGGAGTTAAACCCTAACATGTTTGAATAAGACTTGAACCCTAATCACTTAATCAATTAACTTGATTGTAAGATAATTCAATTGATATTATTCCAATAATGTATCTGATTTAGTATTGATCTTAAATCATTGAATTAAAAGTACTAAGGTTAATATTGAATCTATGTGATTGAATCATCTGAATCTAAACTTTAGATCTTTGATTTTCTCTTATATAAGACTATTAACATAAGATGGATAATAAAATTGTAATGATTTATGAAATAATCTAATTCTAATAATATCTTTGATTTCATCTCATGATTGTAAAATAGAATAGGATCAAATGGATTTTAATCATATGATTTGATCACTTTAATCCAAGACTAATAAGTAAATCTTGAATGTTAACTTAAGAAATAGAAAAGTGAGATCTCAAGGGTCTTGCTATAGGATCATTATTGAAATGCTTAAAGATCTTAAATATTGATATATTGAGGTAAGAAGAACTTTTGTAACTTATTGAGGTAGAATCTTAGATGATCCTTCCTAACCTTTGAAGTTGATATTAACACCTCGTGGTAGGAATCACCTAAAGCATTTAGATTGGAACTTCTCCCTTGCGGTAGAAATCAATATTGAGTGATCTTTTGATCACATATTTGGAGCCTTGTGTAGGACTCACCCATTTAGAGTAAGGATTAATAGCTTTGATAAATTCTTATTGATTAAATAGAATCATCTGAACCCAGATTATTGGTTGGGTATAGTAGGTATACTCATAGTGCTAGATTATTTCAATAATATTCAAGATTGGTTGATTCATCTTAATATATATTTATATTTGTGTTCTATCCTACTAGTTTAATTGGATATAGTCCCTCTTAAAATAAATCATCCAATCTTAAGAGTGTTATGATTAGGGACTTAGACCATTAGTTTGTTTGAACAAAAGTCACCATCGGGTGATGCCTTCAATCAAAGATCGCTTCCATAGGTGTGCTTCAAGCAAACTATATGATTCAAGTCACCCTATTTAGAACACTAAGTGTGCTTCTGATTTGGGTATTTTAATGGCTTAGCTTGAGATATAAATCGCCATCGAGTGATGCCTCTTATCGAAGATCACTTTGTTAGGTGTGGCTTAATTAAATTATGTGTTAAAGACCACACTTCTTGGAAACATGCTAAATATGTGTATACAACATTCCCATCTAATAATTTTTAAGTAAACTCTCAAATTTAACCAATTTTTGAAACTATAATCTAGGAGTCAAAATTCTTTTAGCAGGATTCTGCACAATTGAGGTCTTAGATTCATTATCGAATTTCAAAGCATTTATAGATTTGTTTTTATTTAACTCATGTAGTATAAAAGTAAGAGACATGAGCATGAACATAAGCATGATATATGAGTATTAGTGATGATTTATAGATTATAGAATATTGCATACATTGGTGGAAGAATTTTATGATACATCGACATCACAGTAAACTGTATTCCCAACCAGAAGTATGTAGATATTGGACCGTACAACTCATAGCAGTTCAATGATATATATCGGTAGCATACAGTATTGTGACATATTCAGATGCATAATTTTAGTGGCATACATCATAATTTTATATGTTATTACTCAGTTTCAGATCTATTACTATTTTTGTTTACTTTCAGTATTCAGTTTCTAATACAATTTTACTTTATTTTAGTTCTTACAATTTTATATAATTTTATATTTTCAGTTACCTTTATAGTATTTCTACATTTTTATTTATATTATGTAAACATTAAGTAAATAATTAGAACTGTTTAGATTAGTTTTGATGTGTTAGACTTATTGTCTAACACGTGGTACTTTTGGGTTCCGACAATTTGCTTGCTTCAGAGCAGTTAGTGGAGCCAGATTAGGCGGATACTCAAGAGATCTAGGAGAAGTTCGTGGAGCACTAGTGGACTCTTCTCTAATTTTACTATTTTTCTTAGTTACTATTTTAGTTCAGTACTTAGACTCATTTCCTGTATTTCAGTAAATCATTTATAATAATTCTAGATGTGTTTTTATTTTCTTTTTTGAGATGAATATTTTATTTATCTTCATGTTTCTGGATGTTTGTTTTAGCTTCCACACTCTGTTTATATACTATTTATACTTAGTATTGTGATGTGATCAGTATACTGAAAATGCTGATTTTTTATATATATATTGGATTCCTTATATTATATTTTAAATCTAATATATGTGTTTGTCTAATACTTAGGATAAGGATAATACTCTTATCTTAAGTATTAGCTCTCGACTATCCTTTCGGGTTGAGTCAGCAGCCCTTCAGATGGGTTTCTTTTCACTATTAGATTGATTCTGCTATTCAGGGAGATGGGATATCCCTTCCCGAGTGGCGCACCGCTCTGCTGCCGAAACTAATTATGATTATCCCTTTTGCGCACGGCGACGGGGCGGGGCGATACATGTATCCCCCATGGGCATCCACAGAGCTTGGTCCGAGTTGAACTTATAGACTTAGACATGTATCCCCCTAGCCAAGCACAAAGTTAGATCCAAATCTAATATATAAACATAGAACTAAATTGAAGAGGTAGACTAAGCTAGAACACACTTGCTGTACTGAATGAACTGAATGAAGTTAAATCATGATTATGCAATTTCAAATCTAACATAGGATACTCATCAAATATCTTATATCCTACTAATATGTCCAAGGAATAAGGCTCAAACACAAGGTATGCGAAGAAGTAATAATCAAGTAAGCAAGAGACTCAACTAGACATTATCCAGTACAACTCAAATTCACGACCTTACAATTAACATTAGAATATAACAAGCTCTAATTTATAATCAGAATGACGACTACAAAGGTTAAGTAATTCATTAACGACTTAATTATTGTATTTTGATAACTCAAACCCAAATCTTGATTATGACAATCAAGATCTAAGTATTATGGGCTTAAACTCTAAATTGGGGTTTAAACTTGAATTCAATGTACTAATCTTCTAAGGATCTAAGAGTTCACACTCACACTTATTCTTAGAAACTGAAAGGTTAAGGAAACTATGATCTTAAAGAAAGGCTAAGCCTATAATTATAAGACAAAATAATCAATTAAGAACTTAAGAATATAAGATCTAAATTCTCTTTATCGAATAATCACATTATTCTATTGATTAAATCAATCTAAACCCACTAAAAGTATTCAATCAAACATAAATTTTAATAAAAAGATGGAATAATTCAAATGGATTTTGATGGAATATCACTAAGAATCTAAGATCTAAGGCTTGGATTTTCAATCACATAAAACTCCAGCTTATCTTTAAACTTAGGGTTTTCATTAAGGCCTTTTCTTAGGAATAATATTATGATTAATTTTGATAAGATAATTTATACTGGTTCTATAAGGTTAAATTCCATAAATCAAGATGAAGGGAAGAGTCTAAGATCACTTTAAGATCTGTAGAACTTATGATTTAATAGTCTAGACTCAAATGTTAAATCAGGAAGAGCTAACCAAATTCATGCAAATTATTAAATGCCAAATGAAGAAGATCAATTTAGATCAACTTTCCCTTAAGTGAAATTAAGGTTGATTAAGGTCAAAATCAATGCTACCTAAATCACATGATATATGAACAATGTTAATTGGAAAAAGGAATACTACCATTAACTAACTATGTACTACAGCAAGCAGCGCTTTAATTAGCAAATTTAAGAATTCAGAATTTGAATCTAGTTAAACAATTAAATTTATAAGCATCTTAAGCATGGATTTTAAAAAATCACATATACATTTATTTAATGCTTAATTTTACTAAAATCAAGTTCAAATTTAATATATTTTATCTCAATAGGGTTCTAAAGTCATTAAAATACGAAAAATAACAAATCTCGGCCATTCTCGATAGTTCTGATGCTACGCGCACTGTAGCGCTTTCTGGGAGAGAGCCAAACGCTACAGTGTGCTATAGAGGTCCCTGGTCAATAGCTAGAGACTACGGTGCACTGTGGTGCTAACTCTTTTGAGGAGCGGGCGCTGCGGCGTGCTGCGGCGACCTGCGGTATATTTCGGCGTTGTGACGCGCTACAGCACCTAAAGTGCTGCAGTGCACTACGGCGCCCGATTTACCGAGAGCTGAATGCTACAACGTGCTAGAGCGCCCCTTGGCTGAGAGCCAGGCGCTACGGCGTACTGTGGCAAGCTACGGTGGATTCAACCCGAGATTCGGGCGCTACGGTGCGCTGTAGTACCCGTCGGTAATTTTGCATGTGCAAAAACCGCAATGTGCCCCCTTTGGCACCCAAATACTCTTGATTTATGGCACCTCAAGTGCAGTGCCATATGTCTATGGAAAGGTATATCCAATACCTTTCCATTGATACCAAATTCTATATGAAACAATTATTTTAATAATACAAACAAGGAGGTTAAAGGTCCAGGTATACAGAAAGAAGAAAAAATAGAGTCTATTTTCTACCCTAAAATTTGAAACCTTAACAAGCTCTCATAAATTCCATACTCAGCCACAGATTCTTAGATAAATAAATAAAAAGCATTAGAACAATATGGAATAACCATTGGATCAACAAATGGGAGAAAAGGGAGGTACCTTAGACTTGCAATGGAAGCAGATTTCCTCTATGGATCTTTGAAAGCTTGAGATTGAGCAGATTTCCTCTATGGATCCTCTACTCCTAGCTAAAGTACTCAGCAGCACCTTGAGAAAAAATAGAGGATGGAGGCTAAAGGATGTCTTTTAAAGATGGAGGGAGGCATGGCTTTTGGATGGGATGAGCTTGACTCATCCCATCACAGCATGGAAGAGGAGATGGCAGAAAATAAAATGGAGAGGGAGAGGGTTTTCTTGTGTGAACGAGCAGAGGAGAAAAGGGAGGGGAAGGTGCTGAAAGAAGCAGGGGGTGGGGTCCATCCAGGAGAAAATGAATAATTGAGGAAAAATAAGAAATAAGAAATGGATTCTAATTTAATTTAATTTAATTAACTAATATTCCAAAAATTAGATTTTATAAATGTGCTCTAAAAAATCCCAAAAATTCACCTCAAGCTAATTTGGGGGTGAGGAACTAGATGGCAAAGTCAGATTTCAATTCCAATGATTATTTAATTTTTTTTTCGGGGTATTTAAATACAGTAAAATATTTGTAAAAATTTGATGACTTCCAAATATTTCCAAAAAATCACCCATAGTTAATATGGGGGTGACAATCGCAATGGCAAAGTCGGATTTCAATTTTAAGGTCAAATTAAATATCTCAATTTTCTAATTAATTTAAATATTAAAATATTCCAAAAATACGATTGAGCTCTAAATCGCTCCAAAATTTCAGGATTTGGCTCTAATAAGTAGATGAACTTAATGTAATGATAAATTTGGATGTGATCAAGCTAAATTAGGCTTAAGTAACAATATAGGGTTACTACACATAGTTATCATCCTAGCATACATAAGTAAATAAGTATTGTGCAAAATTGAACTGTACTGTAAAAGTGTGTAAAAAATAGAAAATAACCATATAAAATGCTACAGAAATTTGGCTAATAAAGCCACTAAAACTAAACAATCGCTAAGGTTTAAAGATGTACCTAAGTTAATGCTGTCATAACAAAATTTGGCTAAATGAAGCCACTGGACAGAAAGTCCCACATGTATCATCTAGCCAACCACAGAGCTATATCCAACCGGACTATAGAATTAAACATGTATATTTTATCCAACTATAGAGTTAGACTCAATCGATTCTAATGTAAGAGAACTGAACTGCAGAGCCAGACTAATTATTTGGCTAAATGAAGCCATTGGACAGAAAGTCCCCACATGTATTATCTAGCCAACCACAGAGCTATATCCAACCAGACTATAGAATTAGACATGTATATTCTAGCCAACCACAAAGCTAGACCCAATCGATTTCAATGTAAGAGAACTGAACTACAGAGCTAGACTAACGAGGATACACTTTATTAAATTGATAACTGAAAGTACTACATGTGCTGATTAAGTTTAATAATATTTGTGCATTTTAAAACTCTCATCAAATATCTTATGTCCAACTGTATATGTCCAAAGTATAAGGCTCAAGTACAAGGCGTGCAAAGCAGCAAAGTAAAAGTAAGCAAGACTCTATTAGAACACATGTGATATATGTTATTATCTAATTTAACTCATTCTATCTATTCTGAGAGAATAGAAGCTTAGGATCTCCATTATCCAACTATCAAGTAAAATCCCAAATTTATAGCCTTAAAGGTTAAACATTAGAACTTATCAGGTTCTAATTCTTAATCAAAAGTATCATTTACAAAAGTTAAATAATTAATTAAAAACTGAATTAATGTATTTTAATAACCCATAACCAATCTTGATCAAAAAAATCAAGATTTAGGGATTTAAAGTTAAATTCTAATTTTAGGTTTAAACTCCAAATCCAAGGTGTTAACATCTAAGGATCTAGGATTTCTCATAAAATCTCACTTTAAGATAGATAATTTTAAGGACTGAAAGATTAACGAAGATAATAAGATCATAATTTAGAAAGGCTGAAGTCTAAAATCATAAGACAAAATAATCACGTTAAACTTATAAATCTAAGAGCTAGATTTAATCTATTGAATAACTTCATCATTTAATAGAGTTGAATCACTTAAGCCACTAAGAAGAGAATTCAATGACTTAAGCACTTAGGAGACTCCTAAAGGATCTTGAGAACATAATTAGATTCTTCAATGATATGGATATTTCAAGTCTTAAGAAGGCAAAAACTATTAAGTAGTTCAATTACTCTAAGATTTAAATATTAAGATAAAATTTTAAGATTTTGGCTAAGGTTGGGCTTAAGAACTTTCTTAAGATATAGACTTAGGGTAAGTATTAAGAATATTTTAGATATTAGCTAAGTTAATTTATACTGATTTATAAGCATTGAGTTCCATTTAATGAGAATATTGAAAATCTAAGATCATCTAATGAATCATAACAATTTCTTAAGTAAATTTTAGGAAAAACTAAGGTTTGACATTTAAGATTCCATTATTCTAGTCCATAAGTTCTAAAAGGATCTAAATCATATACCTTACTGATTTAAAGCACTGAAGCAGGCTTCTAGGGTTTAAGGACACTTAAACCCACTTTTGGCGATAATAACCAAAATACTCTCCCTTTGAGGGTCAAAATTAGGGTTTGGAGATTTAGGGCTCTAAATTGGTCCTAATCAGTTCTAATAGGTTTACTATTCACTAATTAAAGGATTACTACCTTAATTAACAAGTTTGGACTTAAGATGAGCTTAATGAGCACTAATCCCATTTTAGGGCTAAGAAAAGTTATTAATAAAATTAGGCTATAAACTTGATATCTAAGTTCATCAATGAGGTCTACAAGGTATAAGGAGATGATTGACACTGAGTTTGCCAAAAGTAGAGCTTAAACTAATTAATTAGACACTAATCAATATATTTAAGGTGATCAAAAGGTGATTAGTGAAAATATATCTCAAGAAATATTTAGAGTGCACAATTAAATTCTCCTCTGTCACATGAACATTCAGAGACCTCAATCATGCAATTTGGTCAACAATTGAGATTAATATTCATTAATTAATATTTTAGAGTAATTAGGTTAAATTAGAAATTCTAATTTTAGAAATTATAATTTTATTGCAGATTGATGTTCCTTACATTTTCTTAATCAAAATGGTATATAGGAACATACCATTTGGATTAGTATAGGTAAAGTTATTTAGAAAATTTAATTTGAATGATTATGATTAAATAAACATATGATCTAATTTTCTAATTTAATTTCCTTAAGGAAATTAAAAATAGAAAATCGGATAAAAATAAAAACCCAAATGCCAAAATTTGCAGGTTGGGGTCCAGCCCGACTCGATACTTCTTACCTCCATCCTTCGCTTCTCCCAACAGGCAAAACCATAGGGTTTGCATCATGGTTTAATTAGCAGCCACTAGTCCATGCCACGTCTTAATTCTAATCACAAGAAAATCCCTGCTACCGTACGTGTCAAATAAGCCACGAAGCCCTAACCAGGAAGGTTTATATCATGAGATGACTACTCTCCCCAAAAGCTGCTGGTGGATTTCAAAGGCTTTCTAATTTTCTTTACAGGGACAATACCACTACTCCAACCTAATCCCTACACATTCAGAACTTAGAGAGGAAGCAATTGGGCTAATCATTCGGCCTGATGGTAAACTAGTTGGTCAGGGTGCTACTAACGGCAGTGCACTTGTAATGCAATGTTGCAAGTCAAATCAGTGTCAATTGATCTAGTGAAATCAATTGATCCCGATTAGACCCAAGAATAACAAAACCTTATCAATCATCTTGCTGAGGTGGATGGCAGCTAAAGTGAACTTCAAACCATTGGATTACAAAGAGAAACAGTCATCCAGGTAGCAATGTGGTGCACCGCTCCTAAGTCCACAATCATTAGACCTAAGGGGTGGTGTGCCACTCTAGTAAATCTCTCACTTATTATTGGATTAGATAAGATCCATAATCCACTTATAAGGGAAGGATGTGCTCAGAATAAATATAATTTATCAGTCACTACATCGACATAAATACATAGTGCGGAAGCATATGAAATAAACAGTACATCCATTTCACCATACATCGTACATTAAATAATAATAAACAGTAGCTCAGAAAGTAATATAGTGCAAGAAAGTAAACACTATCACAATACTTGTATTATTACAATATTAAATGAATAGTTTTAAAAGACTGAAGTAAAAGTCTCTCATCCTCACAATAAGCAGAAGAAAAGCTAAGCAACTTTTGGATCACCCGACTGATGCTCCTCTTCTATGAATAGCTCCTCCTCTTCAGCACCTAGCTCCTCAAACCTATCTGAATTTGGCATTGTCAGTTTCACAATGCCAGGGCCCTTGCCAATATAAGAAAAATCTTATTAGATAATTGCCTAAGTACATTTTAGGCTGAATATTTTACATGAATTATTAATGTCACCATTTTATACTTAAACACTAATAAATAAACTATTTAACATAAGAGTAGTAAGCATACAAAGAACAGATCAGTTATAAATACAATATTTATAACTAAGCAGAAAATAAAGCAAAAGAACACCTCAAGCAAACTAAGCAAGAAATAGGCGTACATATATAATACAGTAAGTAAAAGTACTAAAAGAAAAATCTAATCCTAAATATGATGATGATCATATGACATGCTGATTAAAAATAGTAAATGTAAAACTGGTACATATAGTAAGCAACAAAGTCTAGCATACTATAAATACGTACGAGTGAGCGGGTAAGTAAAGAAATAAGGCTGACTAAAATAATATGCATCAATAATATAGTAAATAGTAAACTGAAACTGAAACATGTATGTAAAATTGCCATATCATAATATTTGTCAATCAAGCCCAGAAAAAAATTCTCAAAGCCTTTCTGGGCTAGGGCAGACAGAACAGAACAACATAACTGAGGAGGCAGTAAATATAAATACAGGACCTTTTAGTTATTTTACTTTTGTTCCTATAGATATATTCAGAAATAGCTGAGGAGTCAAGCACGTCTACAAGACTATATGGGTTCCAAGATTAACACATACTCCTCAATGAGTAATGTTAAGCATCCTTATTACTCCTTACCCCTGTCCATTAGGATAAATATGCACCAGAACCTACTAGAATATAATGAACCCAAGGCAACTCTTATCCTAATTATTCTAAGTTTTCATTTCATGCACAAAGTTCTCTTACATGACATGTTCAAGGAATTAATTCCAAAATATAAGGAATGCGTAGCATAATTAAATTAAGCAAGGGACTCTTCTATACATGGTGATACTGTTGTTGTCTAATTAAACCATTCTAACTATTCTAAGTTACACAAGTTCAGGATCTCCAATTCGTACTATCGAGAGTAACTTAGAAATACGGCCTTATAGATTACAAAATATTAGGACTAGCTAGGTCCTTATATGATTAATCAATGTCGACTATAAGTTAAATAAATCATTACGACCTAATTTATGAGTTTAGAAGTTCTATACTAAGATTTGATCAAAACTACTAAACTAGAGATTATGGATTAGATACCATGAGCTTGGTCTTAATTACTTAATCCCAAAATTAAGACTTAAAATCTAGGTTTCAATCTAAATGTGATCTAATGATTAAAGTAAATTCTATTATGTAAGTCAAACTTAATAGGATGATTCTCCTATCCTAAATCTAAAGTTGAAAGAAAAAATAATCAAAATTAACTATAAAATCTAGAAACTAATAAAATTAAAGATTTATTCATTGAATAATCTATTTATCCAATAAATGAAATCTAATCTATAATCTAGCCATAATTTTAGGAATGATCCTAATGTGAAGTGTTGAACTCCTATAGAAAGACTTAGAAAAATTATAGGAAAATTAATTAATTTGAGTTAATAGTTGATTTTATTCACTTAAAGGCTTCTAGTTCAGTTTTAATATTGATTTTAGTGATTTAAAAGACAATTTAAGGGTTAAAGATACTTAACCTAAAATTTGAGCAAAATGATTATTTTGCCTCTACTTAAGGGTCCAAGAAGTTACTTTTTGATTTAAGGTTCTAAATTAGAATATCTTACTGTCAAATGGATTTTTACTATCTAGCATGAAGATATACAGTAAGTACACTCAATTTGGATAAGAATTGGGTCATATAGGTTCAAACTAAGGTTTTTAACCTAAGGGGCAATTTAATAATTTACACTCAATAAAATATAGACTTTTATACAATTTACCATTGATTATTATTCAATGATTCCATACACTCCAAGAATACTAAATTATGAGGTCTAATGGCTAAGTTATGGAGGTTCTAATATTCAGGGGCAATTCGGTAATTTATAATTGTTAAAGGAGGTAAGAACCGAACTTTTCCGTTTGAGGTCCAAATTCAGCAAACTCAATTTTTATAGATTTCTTATAATACACTGAGTACTTTGATAGGGAGTAAACTCAATTTGGACTTTAATTGGTCAAGTTATGGCCTAACTAGGGTTAGGAGTATTTTGGTCATTTTTTATTTTCTAGGGTTCAGATTCTAAATATTATCTTAGATTAATGATGGCGCTAGAATTCTAAGCTAGTTAGAACTTTGAATTTTTTGATTTGGAGTTGAATTGACCAAGTTATGGTCAATTGAAGATTAGGAGCATTTTGGTCATTTTTGGGTAGGGGTCTTAAATGTCACTTTTCAAACTAAACTTCAAATGGGAAAACTAATACTATTACAGTGATGTGGCTATTCTCCTGAGTATTTTAAGACCCATATTACCTATGTTTGGACAACTAAGTTAAAAGTTGAATGAGTTTATTTAGGACCTATAATATCACTATATTAAATATACCCCTGATTGAATTTTTGATTGGTATCATTTAATTCATTTTATTTTACTGAGTAAAATGAGATCTATATTCAATATGTTTGGATCATTATATAATAAGTTATTAAACTTTAATGTTTAATTAAATTTAATTAATTTTATTCAATTTTGTTATTCATTTATTCAATTTTAATTTATTTACTGTTCGATTAAATTAATTATTCTATAATATTTATTATTTTTAATAATTAAGGAAAAAAATATTATTTAACTTAATTAACTAATTATTAATTGCTATTAATTAAGTTAATTTGATAGTTATAGATTAATTACATAAATAATTATACTATTTAATTAAACCTATTAAATTAGATTAATGTAAATTAATTTTGATTATAACTAATTCAATTAATTAATTTATTAACCCTCTATTTGAATTAAATAACAATGTTGATTAATTTAATTAACTATTATTAACTAATTACTTATTTAAATTAACAAATGATTAATTAGCTAATTAAATAATCCCACTGTTAACCATTAATTTTAACATGATTATTATAGTTAGATTATCTAACTAATTGCTAATCACTGATTATTATTGTATTAATTAGCTTAACTAATTTTGATAACAAATGCATATAAAATTATAAGTACATATAACTAGTTTTGATTATTATATATATATATATATATATATATTTATATATTTATTTATTTATATTTATATTTAAATTTATTTATATATCAAATCATTTTCTGCATAAATGATGTCGGCGGGGCCCAGCGCCACGTGGCGGTCATTCATTGGCCGAGGAATGGACGCGGGCCCCATGGAACTGACAGCAGCAGACCCAGTGGCAGTCCCGGATTGGCTACGGGACTGCGCACGGGCGCACACGAGCGTCTGCTTTGCGCATGTGGGGTCCGACCTCTGCGGTCGTGGCAGAGGGGGGACGCGTGTCGGCCTGAGCGACCGACAGCGCATAGAGGTGGGACCCTCCCCTTTCACCCTGCGGGGACACATGGGAGGCCAGGATTACTGTGGTCGAACTGGGCTCGCATGTGCCGGTTCAGGGTGAGATCAGTCCAGCCTGGACCGGTCACTACGGATTGTCCCCGTTCGGGGACCCTGAAACCCTAGCCCTTAGGGTTTAGGCTGGAACGGCGCACCGAGACCTTCAGCCCTCGACTCGCATCCCAAGCTGTCCGTCTTAGCGAGACCTTTCCACATGGGTCAGGTGATCGTTGTCCAGGCGCGAGGAATTAGGCAAAAACGCGATGCCCTAATTTCTAAGTTACGATTAACACATGTAGTATCGATCGAAATGAGCTCGCTCGAGTTCGACTAAGTGATCAAGAAGTTGAATGATCCAAAATGGCAATTGATTGTAATGATACGATCGTTTAAATGAATAAATTAGGATAAGAAATGAGTACCTCAGTTGGAATCGTCGAGACCTAGGGATTGCAAGATTAGCCCTCCGGAAGCACCTGACAGCTCGCTCGAAGCCTTGAAGCCCTTATCGGCCTTTGAGGAGGGATGGCGGAGGCTACGAAGCCAGGCACGCAGAGATTGGGCACGCGCCGCGGTGCTGCGACACGCGGCGCCTGGGCTTAGGATGATGGCTTGTAGCCGTCGGATCACCCCGATCCGACAGACAGATGGGGGCGCCGTCTGATCAGACAGTGTCGTTTGAAAAGCAAACGACGCATCGAATTAACTGACGGCGCCCGTTAGTTTGAATTAAAATATTAATTTCTATTTAAATTAAACAATTAATTCAAATTATAAAAATTCCAAGTATCCACCCCTAGCTAATTGAAGGGTGAGGAACACAACGATGATATCGGATTTTCGATTCGACAAGTATTTTAATTTCCCAATTTTCGGGGTATTTAAATATTATTAAAATAGTTAACGAAATTTTGATGACTTCCAATTGACACGAAAATATCACCCCTAGCTAATTTGAACCCAATGAGCGCAATGACGAAGTCCATTTTTTAATAATAGGTCTATTTAGATAAGTCAAATTTTAGGGTTTTTAGATTTCCCAAAAAATAGAACTTGATTCATTTGACTCCTAATTTAGACTAGATCTTAGTGGATGACTCATAATGACTTGATTAACACTTAGGATCAAGATTATGACTGAGATTTGTCCTAATTGACTAGGTTAATAATATGGGTTGTTACAAGCACACTCCTAGATAGTGTTATCACTGTCTGGTTCATTGCTAGACTTGCCTAGTTCTAAGGAAAAACACAACGCCTCTCCAAACGATCATAACACATCATCTAATCAAACATTCAATGCCAATTGATCGAACTCGAGCTGAATTAAACTCGATGGAATGGAAGAAGGGCAGTATCTAGATGGAAGGGATCTCGGAGACAGAGAGCTAGATGGACGAATGGGGAGTTCCTAAGGATTGCGATGCTTGACTGTGCCTTGCTGGGGGTCTGAACATTAGACCTAGCCCATGGACCACTAGGGATTGAAACTAGAAATGTCAGAAAATGCAGAGCGATCAACAGGGAGGGAGAGGAGAATTAAGAAGGATGCCTTAGCAGGGAATTGAGTGATCAAAGGATACCCAGAGGAAAACATAGGGTTATTTATAGCCCCGGGGAGTGATATTGTGCTACGAGAGCGACACCATTGATTGGCCCAAGAGAGGGACCGATGGGCTCAACCAATTGAGAGAAATTTCAAGATATTGGTGCTGGCAAACTATTTAAGTCGAGGGAAAAAGGGAAAGATTGCAATCGTGCCAATACTGCCACGGCAACAGCAGCATGTCGAATTGTCGGGAGATGATTGCTCTGTAGACGAAGCTCCACAGTGGAAGGGATGCTGCAGGTCGTCTGATGGATCTTCTGTTGGAACGCGATGGCTCTAATGCTCCCTGGCTTGACGGCTTACACTGACAAAAGGTCAGCCGATGGATCGATCCTATGGCTGGCGAAGGATCTTAGCGCGAAGGATTTGATGTCGTCGAATGCGAAAGGGATGCGCTGAAAATGTTGTGCTGCTATCGGCTCCCCGCAGTGGACTGTCGCAGTCCCGATAGTAATGTCGACTGCTAAAAAATTAAAATTTTATTTAATTAATTTAAATAATCTAATTAATTTAATTTCTTAATACATTAAATTCCAATTTATGACAAAATGATCCCCAAAAATTCCCAAAATTTCACTCTTAGCTAATTTGTGGGTAAGGAATTCAAAAATATAATTAGATTTTAATTTGGAGATTAATTTAATTTGACTAAATTTTAATATCCTAAAATTGACAAAAAGCTATTTTGCTCAAATGAGCTCTAATTGATCTCAAATTTTTAGGGTTAGGTTTAATCGATCTCTTGAGTCTAATGAAATGAAAATTAAGGTTTAGTTTATCTTATATTTAGCAGAGTAATAGCATTGGATTATTACAAGTTCAATCTTGGAGAATAAAGTGGATATGGCTATCAGATCTAGCATATGATCCAAGTGAGTAATAGAGAACTTATACTTAATAGTAATTTAGTTTATAGCCCTAATATCAACATAAATTCTTCATGTGCCATCTTTCTACGGAGTTAATAGGGAGGGCACAACACAAAGGCTTAAGCTTTTTCTCAGGAAACCCCTTTGTAATAACTCATGGACTTGATATTGCAACTCAACTTGTTCATTGGAATTAAGTCGATAATGGAGTAAATGTGGAAATTGAGTATCATGAACCAAATTGATAGCATGTTGGATATCATGAAGCGGTGATAACTCATTGGATAACATGTCCATGCTTATTTTTGGAAAGTCTCTTACTAATGTCACAACACATGGTGGCATAGGCACACCATCAAAATTAGGCATAATCTCCTTCACAAGTAATATGTTCATCGTTGTAGATCCAACAAATTTTTTCCTTAGTTTATTTAATCGATCATACTCAACATGAAGGTCTATAAAGGGTTTTCCTATAGTGAGAAGTGGGTAGTCAATGGATGGTGGATTAGATGATGATATGGTGATCAACTGTACTCTAGCTCCTTTCTTTACTTTTAGAGATAGTCTAACACTTAAAGACTAGCTAGTGCTAGGTTTGGAAGTCACAGGGCTTACGGCTGGTATGGAAGTTGAAGATGTAGAAGCGGTACTAGAAGTTGAATGTGGTGTTCCAACCATTATTTTCATGGAATACAACTTGATCATCTTTTATTTGAATTTGAACACATAAGTGTTTTCCTTCTCATAGTGATCCACATCCATGTCAGATAGCCATGGTCTCTCTAAGAGTATATTAGCTATGTCCATAGGAAGAACATTGCACTAGATCTTATATTTATAACTTCCCACCTTGATGGGTACTAAGCATTTTTGAGTCTTTGAGAGAGATGCTTGATTGACCTAACTAATCTTGAATGGAACTGGGTGCGGTTTGGAAACTAATTTGGCCTAAGATTGTGCAAACAGTCTCTTTAATCCTGAAATAGAGAGAACCTGGGTTTTGTTACTCAAAGACCCTTCAGTAGCTACATAAATTAGAGTCCTAGTGGGTGCATTCAGTTCATTTTATAATGTCTGCACTTGAATCCATTACAGAAACCCATGATGAGGACAACACCTCAAGCACTCCTTGAAGTATTTCCAACTATCATATAGCGTCTCCCCCTCATGTTGGCAAATGTTGGTTATCTCAATCCTTAACCTAGCTGTCTTTGTAGGAGGGAAATATTTGGCTAAGAATTTTCTAGCCAAATCATCCCAAGTGCAAACAGAGTCGCTAGGTAAAGAATTGAGCCAGCTTTTTGCTCGACCTCTCGGTGAGAAGGGGAATAGCCTAAGTCTAATAGCATCGTCAGTGACACCATTGTACATAAATGTATCACAAATCTCTAAGAAGTTGGAGATGTGTGAGTTGGGATCCTTTGTGGCTAACTCATCAAATTGACTATTTTGCATCATATTTAGAGTTAATGGTTTGATCTCAAAGTTGTTTTCCTCTATATTTTACCTAACTATTGCATGAGGGATTTCCCTTACAGTCGGTAAAGCATAATCTCTTAAGGCCCTACCCCTTAGTTCTCATAATCCTCTCACTGGATTTTCATCCAAATTATCCATCTCTAACTGAGATTAATTTATGATTAATTATTCTCTCCTAGCTCTTAAGTAGGTTCTCTCTATTTTAGGATCAAAGAGAATGTTTACACAATCCCTTCTTTTCATGCAATCTAGATTTCTACTCAAGAGAGTGCAATTCACAACAAATGAAAATAAAAGTAGAACTAAAGGTATAAACGAGTATAATTACAGAAACAGGAAAATATTTGCAGTAAACAAAAAAACAAATATTCAAATCACTGGCTACTATCTAGTTGTCTTAAATACAAAACTGTTAAACCATTGCCCGACAACGGCACCAAAAACTTGATAGACTTAAAATTGTACATCTACGCTCACATGTAAGTGCACATGGTCTGAAGTAATATTGGTATAGTGAGATCCCGAGATTTATCATCCTCTATGAATGGTATTGATTTTGTTACTAAAGTATACTAGAATTCACTAATGTTTGAATGATGATTTGAATTTGTTGATAATTTGGCCTCTGAGCAAGTAAGAGTTTCTTTTATTAGAAACTTTTTTCTAGAGAAAATAAGGAGAGTTAGGTTTCAGCATGTAATTTGTTAAGAATTTATATAAGAACTCTTCTATATTAATTTAGTGTCGAATGAGATGAACAAACTATTATTATCAAGAGACATAATCTTCTTTGGGGTGTCCCCCAAATATAATATGTCTAACCTAATGCTCAGAGATGAACAAGTTAACATTCAATCTCGGCACAGGCTTTCATGTGATCATAAGTGATTGTATTCAACACCTATGTCTAAGTTATGAAATCTATAATTTTAATTTTACATTATATGAACTTGATTCCACTAATGACTCACACGCATCAATTTTAGGTTTAGCTAAGTAGATGACCCGTTAGGCCAGACGGGCTATATAACATCACCCTCATAATGCATCAAACTCCTCGCATAAACCTAAAATGAGCTATGGAGCACAACTAGTGGCTCTCGGCATCATATGCGTCAGCTTTTTCGCACACAAAGGAGTCGTGCAATAACTGTCATCTTTCACAAACTTCTTATATAAAACTGATGGTGAGCAATGGAGCTCAGAGATCCTTAAATATTCCTTAGCTCTATTAACTCACTTAGATATAAAGGGTTGCACTGGCCATTATCGCACAACAAATGTTGTCATTAATATTCGTGTTGAGGACACTCAACATGTAAACTCTTGGTTCTTAGGGATTTAAGAGCTCAATGATTTTCATTATTTTAAATTCAGTCATTTATTCAAGATATCTTCATATTAACATTCAATATCCATTTCATTCTTCACACATTTAATCATAAGAAATAAGATTAGACTACATTCACCAATATTTTGAAGAGTACAAACACTTTTATTTCTTGATTCATTATATACTTCTGCCCAACCCTCCCCAAGGAGGGTTTAGGCTACCATTAATAAAAAAAACATAAAAAAATTACAAGCACTAAGAAGCCTTTGCATGGCTTTTACAGGAAAGAAAATAAGTTAGAAAGTGATACGATACAGGGAACTACAATCACGTTCACCGGCTTGTCTTCCCTTCTCACAACTCTTCTCCCTTATGTTCCATTACTTGGTCCTCTCTCAATAAAGGTACAACCTTCTCCTCCCTTGGGCAAGGGGAACTCTCCTTCTCTATCTCCTGCAGGAGCTGTTGGTTAAAGTCTCTTCACTTTGCCAAAATCTGGAACCCTCACTTAATCTTCAATTCTTCTTTTTATAGATTCTTTCCAACTGCTCCAGAATTAATTCAACCATTAACTCTTCATTTAAAAAGTTGTGTTTACCTTAAATATTTATTATTTTATTCTCTTGATAATGAAGAGTTTTGACTGTTTAGCATTTAAGTCTTGATAAAATAAGACTTTTGTCCTTCACTATATTGCTTTAAATACTGTAGCTAGGCAAAATTTCCATCGGGCGCTACGACACACGATAGCGCCAGGGTTTCTGTCTTGAGGGCGCTACGGTGCACAGTAGCATCAGTGTTTCGGTCTTTGATCCACTACAGCGCGCGGTAGCGCCATACTTTCGAACATTAAATTTATTTGAAGCATCGAACAATAAATTAATTCCGCTGCAGCACGCGGTACTGCCAGCATCTCGGTCTTTGGCCCGCTACAGTGCGTGATAGCACCAGAGTTTCGGTCCTTAGACTGCTACGGTGCGCAGTAGCGCAATACATTGAATAATTAAATTCTGGAAAATATTAAACATTCGCTTTGGCACGCAATAGTGCCAGAGTATCTATTAAAGGTTTGCTACGGCGCGCGATGGCGTGGCAGTCTCGGGTTGATATCTGCCACAGCACGCTGTGGCGCACCGTAGTGCATTTCTCCCATATTTTATGATTTCTTCTATAATTCAATTTAGCTCCTCTTTTGTCTTGAAAAGCAGTGATAGTACATCAAAGCACACAAGTTTTGATAAAAAGTGTTTATTTTTATTGACTTAAATTACTATAAATCTTAAATTTATCACACCCCCATACTTGGCGTCTTGCTCGTCCTTGTGTAAGAATAAATATGACTTTTCTAAATACTTTTTATTTGTATGATTTTAAGAATGGTAAATGGAATTTTCTCTTCTTCTAAAATGTTACTTAACAATATGATCAGTGAAATATATATTCTAAATTGTATTTATCTCCAGCATTTTCTCCTCTTTTCTCTATTATGTCATCCCCTTCTCTTGATGGATTGTGCTAGATCCAAATGTTATGGGGGGTTATACTTTCTTAGTTGAGGAGAGACAAGATTCAATGTTTTAAAATATTCTGTTGCTATATGTGCTTCTTCTTAAAAATAATAATGAATATCACTTTTCAAGAGATTTTTTTTCTTCATTCTATTTTTCTCAATTTATTCCATTATTTTGAGAGAGATATTTTTTTTCATCCCTTTATTTTCTTTTTGCATTCACTCCAATGGAGAGATTTTTTTTTCACCCCTTTTCATTATTCATTGCATTAAGTAAGTCCTACGGAAGCCTAGCACATTATTGTTTTCTCCATTTCTTGCTCCTCTCAATCAAGATCCTTAATTCCGCACCCCCACACTTATATTTTAGCAACATAAATTTTTGAGGATATGATACAATAGTGATTGGAGGATACTCTTACATTCAGCAAAATTAATTTAGACCCATTTAATTTTAAAGTTTCATGTGTCATTAAGTAACTCAAATTCAGAAAAATTTTTGATATCCCATTACAAATAAATATTTGTGCTATAAAAAATGTTCTAAAAAATTGGAGTAACGAAATCAAAATTTCTACATCACAAGCAAGTGGATGAATGATTTTCACTAAGATTTATTACAACAAAAATAAGGTACAAAGTAAAACAAAAGAAAGAAGGAAATTGGAACCTATTCATCACGGTTGCCTCCCACAAAGCGCTTGCTTTGATGTCGTCTGACTGACCAATTTAAGAGCTTAAACAACTAACTATCCAGGGGTTTCTCTTTCCAAATTTTTGAAGTGTGTGAGTGAGCACTAACAGGAGTTGTGCTTGATGAATCTATAATTTATACCCTAAATAAAAGAAAATTTTATTTATTTCTCATATTAAAACTGCTCCTTAATCCAATTTTATCTATCTATTTTAGAAAAAATGCCTATCCAACAAATTCCGAGTAATTTGAAGAATTTTCCAAAATTTCTAAATGAAAATCGTTGCCGCACGCTGCAGCGGGCCATCTTGCGAATCGCTGGAGCGATCGCGCGCTGCAGCGGTTCAGTTCGCGAACTACGGGCGTGATCGCGAGCTGTAGATGTTCAGTTTGCGAACTGCATGTGTGATCGCGCGCTGCAGCGGTTCAGTTTGCGAACCGCGGCCGCGATCGCATGCTGCAGCAGTTCAGTTTGCGAACCGTGGGCGCAATCGCGCGCTGTAGCGGTTCAGTTTGTGAATCGCGGGAGCGATCGCGCGCTGCAGTGGAGCATTTTGCAAAATGCCGGTGCGATCACGCGCTGCAGCGGGCCTCTTTGCAATTTGTTTCTTCACAGCGCGCCACAGCGGCCGCCAATTTTTCTGTCTGACAGGTGTATTAATTGCGGCTGGAACAAGACCCCCAACCAGCCTTTTGTCTCCTGCCATCATTCCCTGTACTGCATCTCTATTTTTAAATGGAAATCAACCTCTTTGATGTGATGAGAAGGATAAAACAATGGAAAATATTAGTCACCTCACCCATCAATTGAAATTTGCCATCATTACTCAGATTTTTTAAAAGGTATTGCTGGTTTTGATCTTGAGTATGAGGATGCAGCCCCTCATCTATAAATACCTTCCCTCTTGACTAGAGGAGGGTTCCAAAAATTACTCACTTCACCCAAGTAAAGAGAGGGGGCTGCATAGAAGAGAAGACGAACTCCCAAAGAGTGGAGGAGCTCAACTTGCTAAGGAGAAGGAGGAGAAAGACAGCACTGGGGACCTAAAAGAGGCACTTCAAGCAAGGAGATGAAGAATCCGGAGAACTTCCCAAGGAATGTTCCTAGTATTTTCTAAACTCTTATTTTGTAATTTCTCTTCTTAGTTGATCATGAAAAGATCTTTATCCATGTATGTATTTTTTTTCATCTATTTTGTAATTAAGAGCTAAACTTTCCTTGGGGAGAGTTGGGGCTATCCCACATGTTTTGATAATTACCATAAAATGTATGAAGTTTTCCTCAAGTATTAATAAAAATTGTGAACTTAATGACTTGTTAAAGAAATGTATAAGACTATTATGGACTTGAATGTGGACCAAAGGAAAAGGACTTCTTAACTCAAGAACTAAGTTGTCTTATGCTCCATAGCTCACTTTGGTTTGATGCTAGATTTATGAGTGCATGAGAGCTTATAACTATGTGAGAAAGTTTTTGAGCATAGTGCACCTTAATCTAAGCTCAACCAAAGAGTTGATGCGTATGATGCTAAGACCCACTAATTGAGCTCCGTAGCTTAACATAATTGAGGAAGGGAATGGAATAGTTGTGTGCTCATGAACAAGGTGATATATTCATTGAGCCCAATGAAATCAATCCCTCATCTCAACTATGTGTGATGCGCGTGATGTTCTTAGTGGAATTAATGCTTATAAGATCTTAAAAATTAAAAAACCCTCATCTTCATGATCAAGAGATGAGGTAAAATCTATAAACCTCAAATCTTATAAGGATCTTTGTGCTAAAATAGAACTGACTATGTGTTCATTTCATGCACAAGATTTAAACTTGTAATTCTTCGAGATAAAACTCAAGGAAGGATAATGTGCACTTGATTAAGATCAAGAAAGTGAAAGATAAACGCTTGATGAATCATCATATATAAGTTATCTATCATGTCATATGGGAGAACCCCAACTCTCATCTTCCTTTTATTTGACTTATTTTCTACTACTGTGATTGTTGTGCTTGTTCTGGAACCAACTTAACAAGACACCAATAGCTTAAACATTAGTGATAATAGATACACCTTAGTAACAAAACATCTAATTCTCTGTGGTTCGATTGATCCCAGAAACTCAAACTTTCCACTTATTACTTCAGACCACGTACACTTGCGTGAAAGCGCAGAGGCGTATTTTAGGTCTATCAGTGCTCAAACCCATAACTTCAAATTGCTCATTCTCCTTTTTTCTCTTCTCAGATTGGGATACGAGAATTCCCTTATTTTTTTGCTTCCCCCTTCTAGTTTTTTTTTTATCAACTCCTTAACACTTCCTCCATATGATGTGTTTTTACTGGTCTCATAATTGTGTTCAGTCAATTTTATATTTTCTAATTCAATATCACTTTGAGGTAATTCTTCCCTAAGTTTGCTTCTCCAATTTAATTTAATATTATCTTATTTAAACACTATGGGCATAAGGTTTATATCTTCAGCTCTCCCATTTATTATAACAGTCATTATTCCCCTTACCACATCTATAATTGCTTGGGTGGCTATGAGGAAGGGTCTTCCAAAAATGATAGTAGAATTTTCATTCCATTTATCCCATTCACATATTATGAAGTCAATGGGAACTATAAAGCTTCCCAAACCCACAACAACATTCGAAACCACACCTAATGGGGTTAATGAGTCCGAGTTGGCAAATTCTAAGATTGTAGGGGTGCTTTCCATTCTCCTAATTCCTAGCCATTTATAAATGTAATAGGGAATCATGTTGACTAAGGTTCCTAGATCACACAAGGGATCTAAAAGAAACTCACCCTCAATGAAGCAAGGAATGTTCATCCATCCTGGGTCCTCACATTTTCTTGTAATTATGTTTCCTTCTAAATTCCTAGCACAAATTGTTTCAGCTTCCCATTCTTCAGTTTCTTCTCCCTAGTTATTTCCTAAGCAGCCCCTTTTTATCTTATCAGAATTAATGACACTTACTGTTTCCCTCGGGTTCACTTCAGTGGAGCTAGGTAGATTTCCCTGCTGATGAGTGGACAGTTGTTGGGAAATTTATCCTAGTTGAACTTCAATATTCCTAAGGGACACCTCAATCCCTTAGATTGAGGCATCATGCCAATTTATTATCATTTTAGTTCTTCTCGAATTGAGTAGTTTCTGCTTAAAAAACATTGAATGCTCCTTCAAGGCCTAAATCTTGGGATTGCTGGTTGTTATTAAAATTTTGCCCTTGTCCAGGTTATGAAGTATTATCATTAAAATTTCTATATGTGCTATTGCTATTCCAAGAGAATTTGGATGATTTCTCCACACAATGATGTAGGTGTTGGAGTAGGGGTTATTTATCTCATGGTTTTGATTTGCATTATTATTTCTTAGGTAATTTACTTGTTTCATGCTAGAAGGTGTGAAGGGGTTATTCAAGTTACAGTTTCACTATAATATTTCTCCCCCCACAAATAGCAATAAAGTTCATGGTCATTGTTCATGTTCAGGCTCCCAATTTTTTGATTAAGTGCATTTATCTCATGTTTGAGGGCTAAAATTTGAATGGCTTCATCAATATTATTAATTTCTTTTTTATTGGGATTATGCCTCTTAGTAGGCCATCGGTACGTATTGTTGGCCATCTCTTCTAATAGGTCAAAGGCTTCTTCCTAGGTTTTGCTACTCAGAGACCCTCATGCAGCTGCATCAATTAAAGTCCTAGTGGGTGCATTCAGTTTGTTATAGAATGTCTGCACTTGATCCACTGTGGGAACCCATGATGAGGACAGCACCTCAAGCACTACTTGAATAATTCTCAACTATCATATAGCGTCTCCCCCTCATGTTGGCAAGAGTTGGTTATCTCAATTCTTAACCTAGCTGTCTTTGCAAAAGAGAAATATTCGGCTAAGAATTTCCTAGGCAAATCATTCCAAATGCGAATAGAGTCGTGAGGTAGAGAACTGAGCCAGCTTTTTGCTCGGTCTCTCAATGAAAAGGGGAATATCCTAAGTCTAATAACATCTCTAACTGAGCTTGATTTATGACTAACTATTCTCTCCTAGATCTTAAGTAGGTTCTCTATATTTCAGGATCAAAGAGAATATTTGCACAACCTCTTCTTCTCATGCAATATAAATTTCTACTTAAGAGAGTGTAGTTCACAGCAAATGAAAATAAAAATAGAACTAAAGGTATAAACAAGTGTAATTACAGAAACAAAAAAAAATATGTAGTAAAAAAAAATTCAAATCACTGGTTACTATCTAGTTATCTTTAATACAAAATTATTAAACCATTCCCCGGCAACGACACCAAAAACTTGACAAACCTAAAATTGTATGTCTACGCTCACACGCAAGTGCACATGATCTGAAGTAATATTATGATGGTGAGATCCAGAGATTTATCGTCCTCTAGGAGCGGTATTGGTTTTGTTACTAAAGTATACTATAGTTCACTAATGTTTGAATGATGATTTGAGTTTGTTGATGGTTTGGTCTTAATCTTAGCAAGTAAGAGCTTCTTTTATTATAAACTTCTTTTATAGAGAAAATAGAGAGAGTTGAGTTTCAGTATGCAATTTATCAAGAATTTATGTAAGTACTCTTCTATATTAGTTTAGTGTCAAATGAGATGAACAAACTATTATTATCAAGAGAAATAATCTTCTTTGAGGTATCCCCCAAACATACTATGTCTAATCTAATGCTTAGAGATGAATAAACTAACATTCAATCTCGGCACATAGGCTTTCATATGATCATTAGTGATTGAATTCAACACCTACGTCTAAGTTATGAAATTTACAATTTTAGTTTTGCATTACATGAACTTGATTCCACTAATGGCTTACATGCATTAATTTTAGGTTTAGCTAAGGAGATGACCCATTAGGCTAGATGGGCTATGTCACATCACCTTTAGCACATAATGTATCTTACTCATCGCATAAACCTAAAATGAGCAATGGAGCTCAACTAGTGGCTCTTGGCAATAAATGTGGACCTACAGTCGTGTTCACCGGCTTATCTTCCTTTCTCACGACTCTTCTCCCTTGTATTCCAGTATTTGGTCCTCTCTCCTTCAAGGTACAGCCTTCTCCTTCCTTGGGAAGGGGGAACTCTCCTTCTCTGTCTCTTGCAAGAGCTGTTGGTTAAAGTCTCTTCACTTTGCCAAAATTTGGAACCCTCACTAAATCTTCAATTCTTCTTTTTGTAGACTCTTTCCAGCTGCTCCAGAAGTAATTCAACCATTAACTCTTCATTTAGAAAGTTGTGTTTACCTTAAATGTTTATTCTTTTATTCTCATAGTAAAGAAGAGTTTTGGCTATTTAGCATTTAAGTCTGGCTGTGGGAATAGAAAAAAATTAGACTTTTGGCCTTCCCTATGTTGCTTTAAATGCTGTTGCTGGGCAAAAAATCCACCGAGCGCTACGGTGCACGATAGCGCCAGTGTTTCAGTCTTTGGTCTGCTGTAGTGCACGGTAGCGCCATACTTTTGAACATTAAATTTATTTGAAGCGCTGGGCAATATTTTAATTCCGCTGCAGCGCACGGTAGCCTCAGCATCTCGGTCTTTGGACTGTTGCAGCGCGCTATAGCGCTAGAGTTTTGGTCCTTGGACCGCTATGGCATGCGGTAGCGCAATACTTTGAATAATTAAATCCTAGAAAATATTATACATCTGCCACGGTGCGCGGTAGCACCAGAGTCTTTGTTGAAGGTCCGCTACGGCTCGCGATAGCATCACAATCTCGAGTTGATATCTGCCACAGCGCATGTAACGCGCTATGACGCGCCGTAGCGCATTTCTCCCATACTTTTTGATTTCTTTCAGAATTCAATTTAGCCCCTCTTTTGTCCTGAAAAGCAGCGAAAGCACATCAAAGCACATAAGTTCTGATAAAAAAGTATTTTTTTATTGTCTTAAATTACTATAAATCTTAGATTTATCAATTCCTTATTAAAATGAAGCTCTTTGTAACTCTATATTTTTCGAGATTTATAGTGGAAATGTTTATGTGGTGTGGCTCCATAGTTTTTCCTATTCTTGAGTTTTCCATGTAAATCTTTATCTTTGGATGTGCTTGCGGTTTGATGCATGTATGTGTGTTGTTATCTACTTTTGCATGTATTTGTAATTTTGTGTATTGCTTGGTAATCGTCAACACAATCTTGTTCCTTGAGCACAAATTGTTTTCACTGCGGTGTGCTCTCATTTTTCTACAACACTTTCTTATTACACATTTAACAAATAATATCCTTGAGTGTCCTGCTGGTTTGCACTATAAGTGTTTTTGGAGCAGGAGTTGTTTGAGTTGTTGTTAGTTTTTTATTAACCTTTGGAGTTGGCATTACAACACTATTGGATCTAGATGATGACGCCTTTGATTATGATTCTAACAATAAAGCTTCATGTATGGTTTCTTCTACGGTTCGTGGATCCCTCAACTCTATTTGATATTTAAGATCCATAAATTTATTAGCTAACTGCCAATTAGGATCTTAATGGTTAGTTCTAGCTACTAGATCCTCAATGGTGCCAAAATACTCATTAACACTCATGGATCTTTGTTTGAGTGTTATCAACTTAGTATGTAGTTGCTTATGGTGATAGCATGGACAATACTTGTTCCTAAGCACTTCCCTCATCTCAAGCCAACTAATATTTCTTCTACCTCCCCTCTCTTATTTTTATAAAAAGTTATTCCAAAATATCTTAGCTTGACCAATTTACTTCATCCTCACAAAAGCCACCTTTTGATAGTCATCTAACTCATGCCACTCAAGGAGTTCTTCAATTTGTGTCAACATAACAAGAAATTTATCAAGATTGTGCGTGCCATGAAAAGTGGATGCATCTACTTTAATACCCCTCATTGGGTCATACTTATTTCCCTCTCATTCCATGCTTCCTTTCCTTGTAGTACATCTAAATTGTGGCTCAGCCCTAGGCCTCACATATGAATATCTACACCTAGCAGGGTAACAACTTCCTCCATATCGATCATCTTTAAACTCACATAAATCATAATAGTCCATAAGGATGTTTTGTCTCCTACAATTGGTGTTCCTCCCCACATCATATTCTTTATGTTTCTGCCTATGATGATTAGGATATTGTGACCGTCATAGAGGTTGTGGATTCGGTTGTGCATGTGGTGGAGCTTGTGATTTTCTCTAATAGCCAAATTTATTTTATGTAATTCTTCCATTACCCTCACTAAAGTGTTCTAGTCCTTTCACCCTATGATTTAATTTATTTCTAAGTGGTTTTTGGGGTGTGTTTTGATCATTCATTACTACAATTATCTTTTATCACATGTTTTGACAAGTGCAATCAAGTAAAACACAAATAAAAACAATCAACTTGAAGTATGCTAACCAAAAATAATATAACAATAAAACATAATAGATTGTTCAAATCAATAAGAAAATTATGTGTTTTGCACCTTAGGATGGCTCTCTTTTGGTGGAAACGCTCCCTCGCAA
Organism: Gastrodia elata; assembly: GCA_016760335.1. Taxonomy (NCBI): domain Eukaryota; kingdom Viridiplantae; phylum Streptophyta; class Magnoliopsida; order Asparagales; family Orchidaceae; genus Gastrodia; species Gastrodia elata. The sequence continues at coordinate 9,500,867 of CM028685.1, read as the reverse complement.
GCGGTCACTCAAATTTGGCTTGATGAGTGCGGACAAATTGGCTAAGTTTGGTGGGGGAGCTTGCTAAAGAAGTAGAATGCAATATCAACTTTTCAAACTTGCAACAAGACATGTAACAACCTAATAATCAGCAGGAGATTCAATTAATAAGCTCAAACTAATATTAAAATAAAAATTTGCAAGATCATACCTCCGTGTGGGATGCACAAGCAATTGTCCACTATAAAAGCTTATAGCACACTTTTAAAGATGATTTAAACTTTTATCACTTTGAGGTCAAAGTTTGTTCTGTCATGAATCCAACACAACTTTTGTATTGCAATTTCTGAGCAAGGATGAGTTCGTAGCACTTTTCGGAAGTTCTCTGCGCAAATCTGTCTTCAAATGGATGTTTCGGGTGACTTGTTGGACTAATCGCCTAAAGACAGATGACCGGCTACGCCAATTACCAGGTGTTTCAAGAATGGAAGGAGATTGTTGGTGGCAGCTGGTGGAGGCGGCAGATTCCGGCGAGCAGGAATGGGAGAAAAAAAATAAAAAATTCAAAAAAATTGAAAATATTTGTGTAGATAGATTTCAACGTTCCGAACAACCTTTTTTTCCATGCCAAGCCATGAAATTGGGCTTTGATATCAAAAAAGATAGTGTGAAGCGGTAAAAGTGGTTTGCGCTACAGAACAAAACGAAATTGGAGTGATGTATTTTGAAGCTAATAGAGAACGCTTCAAAACACACTAAAAAGTAATTGAAAAAAAAAAAAAAAAAACAAATGATAACTATCTGTATTATCCACACCTTAGTCTTTTGTGGTTGTACACATCTCGAAGTTTCATCAGTTGTGCACACCAATGGATATTTTGGTTGTCCACATCAAAATTCAAAAGCTCTAAGCCAAAATTTAGAGGAGAAAATATTCGTTTATCATTAGAAATCAAAAACATTAACATATATAACCCTTGATCAAATGACCACAATACCCCTTCTTAACACCCTTGGAATTCCCAAGTGACTCTTCCACTCCTCAATCTTGATGAAGAATAGCCCAATGCATCATGACAATATTAATCATCAGCCCCATACATGCACATACAAAAATAAAACAAAAATAAACAATATGGTCCACTTGGTTAACCCAAGAACTCAAAACATTACTCATTCGATATATCAATGTAATAAACTAGACCCACACCCACATGCATATGAAAATGATAATACAACATTATATATGAAATTACTCTTAAAATTCCATAAAGTAAATTATAATTAATTCTTCAAATATTTAGCTCATTAGCATAAGCTTGTGTTATAATACGGGTCTGAACCAATGGTGATTATGGTGCATTAGTAAATTAAAAAGCATGTTTTTTATTATGTAGTAAGGCATAATAATGGTGAGATCACAATAAGGTGGTATGTATATTGTGCAGGTGAAAACTCATACGTGTGCTTGCATTTCCAAGATTTTGATGCTTATTTAGGTGGAATGATGGTGGTATTTTTATTGAAGCAATGTGGTGGATACATCTATATTTGTGTGTGTCTTAAGCAGTACACCTATAAAAACTAAATCATGAGATTAACTTTTATCTCTATTTTATATTGGTCATTTGCCTCATTTTTTGTGCTCATTACTAATTTGATTTTGGGCATATGCCTTGAAGTTTATGATTTGTAGTTGATACACTTTAGCTTATAGTTTGACTACATGTACATAAATTTGGTATATACATATTTCTGTAGTTTGAATGAGTCCTTCTCACTACTCTACTGTTCTTTAGAAACCATTGTGAATATCACAATATTTGTTACCATAAAAGACAAATTGAGAATAATTGCAAGCTTGTGAATTTGATTATTATTTATGAGTATTCTTTATGACATGTGGCAATTGATGGAAAAAACTATGGCTCAAATTTGCTTATGTTGAGTGCTTATTAAACTATAAGCAATTGCTTAAGCATTTTATGTCAATATAGTTAGAACAGCTAACACACATTTGGTTGAATATGATAAGATATTGTCCATTTGGAAGGCCTTCAATCTGTTTCAAAGGATTCACTAGTATTTTATAATCCCTCGTAGTAAGACATATGCATTCCTAATAAATTGATGAATTAGGTTTGATTCCAAGCACGAGACATGCTGTTGTGCAGAGTGTCAGCCCAAAGTGCATTAAATTTTCTTATCTTTTGTCTATAGATCATGCTCTTTGACAGAATGCCCTTTTGTCGTGCTATTTTGGCGCACTTTACAACCCCTCCATCTCTCTCTTTGAACCCTATTTAAAAACCAATGGAAAAGAAGTCTGTCGATATACCATTAGTTGAATAAATCTGATTAGCCCATTTGGCATCCCATTCCTTTATAATTCAAGAAAATAAACTTAATCATTTGGCACAGTAGTGCTTGGCTTTATAACAGTTTTGAATAAAGGGAATGAGTGCGAATTAATAATTCTTAATGGCGGTGGTAACCAACTCATTAAGCACTAACTAATAATTTAATGCAGCCAAGTCAACAATTCAAAGGAATTGCTTAAGGTTGCTTTAGGCGCGAGTCATCAGTTAATTGGATTAGGGAATTTTAGCGTTAGCAGAAAAATAAATCATTTTACTTGGCGGCATACTCATGCATCCCATGTGTATAGCACTATGCATGATAAGACTTTCCAGCTGACTTTGTCCAATCCTTTTTGCGATGGAGGATTTTGAGATTTTTTTGTTTATTTATTTATTTAGGAGTTGTTTGGATTATGTAAAATTAGATGCAAGTAGTTTAATATGATTACACAGTGTCTTGAACGAAGAAGATGAGAAGGAAGAATCATTGTAACTCTAGTTCCCTGAGAATCGAACAATTGAACGAGAACTAATCTGTGTCGTTGTTTCGTCTAATCTGCGACCGATTCGTCTAAATCATCGACCATTCGTGTTTGATTGAATCTAACTAATTTGCTTTGATTCGCGCTTTCATGCAATTCGTCTAATCCGCCTTCATTTTTGTGTGGCCGATTTGATCTTCGTGCAATTGAATGAATCTTTGTCTATGAACGGAGGCCGTCTTCGTCTTCGTGTGATCTGTTTGTGTGCACTTCTTCCTCTTCGAACGAAGGTCGCCTCTGTCTTTGTGCAAGACCCGGCTTCAATCGTTTGTCTTTTTGTTTGCTCGAAGCTCCGACCTTCATACGAAGGAGCTCCGAGCCTTCGTGCGTTGGATTCTGCCATATTTCTACCGATTTCTCGAAATCCTTTTATGCTTCTGCCATTTATAGCAAAGTTTTTATTTCAAAATTTTACCTTACTCTGTTTTTTCTTTATGCCAAATAATTGTAATTCTAAATTCCTTACAAAAATTTTATTTTACACACATTTTTTAACTTACCAAATAGCCCTATAAAAAATTTATCATAATTTGTTTTAAAAGTATAGTATAGATGAGTGAAAAAATTTTGTATAACACGGGGAGTTGTCACTAACCTTTGCTTGGGAACTACCAAATCTTTCTTCATTGATATGTCAATCTAATATGTAAGTAAATTATTAGTTGAATATATATTTTTGTGAGACCAATATGCAAAAATTTTAAAAAAATAAACTTTTTTTATTAATCATAAATATTTTTTTATGTATATTCTTGTATAAAGATAGCATTTTTCTTGGTTGAATTGGGGTGTGGCAATAGTGTTGGTAAATAACTTCTAGCACCGAGAGCATTCCGCAATGGAAGCGGTTTGGAACTTTTATTTCAATTTTACTTGCAATGTATATTTGCTTATTTACTCTCATTTATTATTACAAATCTTTTCTTTTAATATTATTTCGCATATTTTCCATTACATGTTTTCTTTCATGTTTCACATGCACACTATTATTTTTAGTTGTTAGACATTGTTGATTCATTACATATTTTGTGTAGGCAAGAGCAACCTTCTGTGTGTACATTTGCTTTCTCTTATTTACTTTCTAATTTTTACATACTTTTGTACCTAATTTCTTTTTGGTGCTTAGTTCACCATTTTACTTAGAAATTGTAAATGGCTGTTATGATATCCACTTAAATTAAATAAAACTTAGTGTTACCCTAAAATATACTTAAAAATTTTAAGTTTAATCACTTATTTTATTTTTTTGGATGTGCCCTAACGTATTAAAAACCTAATATGGTAGATCATGAGCATATTGTCAATCTTAAAGTTGGAACTGATCCTTACTTTTAGCAGTACCTTGCAGACTTTCTTTTTTATTATCATTTATGAGGATGAGTGAACTTTTTAACATTTTATAAGTTATTTGTAATAACTTATATTCTAGATTTTTTTACTTTTCTCTTATGTGATAGATTCTTTTTCCTTCTTTTGCTATGTATAATTTAGATGATAGATAGAAGTTTACTCATATATATATATATATATATATATATATATATATATATATATATATATATATATATATTACTTTTTTATTTACTAAATTTCTTTGTCTCAAAAAAAATTCTAGGCCATGTAGTGCTTAATAGTTAGTTTTATTATAATTCAATATTAGTACTATGGTAACCTTTAATGCTAGGTTAGAACATACTAACTTAGCACCAGGGAGTTATAATTAGCATTAAAGTGCCATATTGAGAGAAAAAAAAAAGTGAATATCTATATATCTATCCAAATCAAGCAGTACAGAAAAATAAAATAATAATATGAGTAATTATGCCTTAGTATAACAAATACCATATGAATATTAAATAACTTAACTCAACTTAGTCATCAATAATCCTTTAGATTATTACACCAGGGTGTTCTTCCAATTATGGGACGATGACTATCATAATTGACTCAAGTACAGAAGACTGTACTTTGGAGTATCACCTGCTAGAGGGGATGTGATCAACAAGATTCTCAAGTAGCTAGTGTTTTTGGGGAGAAGATCTTTCTCAATTGGGAAAGGAGTGACTTTATCAAGTGACTAAAGCCTTACATGCCATAGACTGTTTAGATCCCATTCAATTCAAGGTTAAAGATCAACTTTTTGACGACTATGCTAAAGAGTGGTGGAGCCGTGCCTATTATGAGATGGTTCACGAGAGTCGAAAGTTTCACCGTCCACCTATTTTTCAAGACTTTGAAATCATTTTCTTTACTAAATTCTGTAAATGATTGTATTAGCTTGATAATAGTGTAGTAGCCTTCCATTATCATTTGCTTTTAGCATTTTCAAAGCTTATTATCAACTTAGTATTAATGAAAATATTGATTTTTCATGCTTATGAATTGTCTCTTTTCCTCCTTAGAATGAATCCTGAACCGAACACTCCTCTTGCGTTTGTCAACCAGACAACGGCCTCTAGTTCGTCTATTATTGAAGAAATTAAAACCTAAGTAGAGATGATGAAGATCCTTGTAGAAACTTGGAGTCAAGCAATTAAAAGAACCCTTGAACCTCCTATCACTCAAATTATCCATGTAACTCAACCCACACCAAGCCCTATGGTTAATGATTTTCTCCATGCCTTCCTTAGTCTTAATTCCACAACCTTCAATGGGTCTGCTTCACCTACTGAAGCGACGAAGTGGCTCAAAGTTAATGAGAAAAACTTGGCCAGTATTAAGTGCCCCGAGAGTGAAGTAATCGATCTTACCATGCATATGTTCGCTGAAGAAGCTGAATATTGTTGGGATAGAGAGTTGAAGACCGACTTTGTTGTAGTTGGTGTTGAGGAGATTCCATGGGATGATTTCGATAAAGAATTTAGGGAGGAATTTATTCCACCCTCTACCCAGACTATAATTGAAGATGAGTTGATTCAATTGAATCAAGGCAACATGACTGTTCTCACTTATGAGATGGAATTCTGATAGTTGTCAAAATTTGCTCCTGATATTGTGTATATTGAAGTGACAAGATGTAGTTGTTTCCTAAAGGGATTCAAGGATTCTATCAAAGACCACATCGTATCCTAGGATCACGACAATTTTGCCAAACTATTGGAAGGTGCGAGGCTGATAGAGCACCATCAAATTCAGAAAGAGCATAAAAAGATATCTTTTCCATCTTCTTCCAAGTCTGAACCGTTCAAGCAAAACTGCTCCCAAGCACCAAGGGTCTACCAAATGACCCTTAATCATCAAGGCAAGAAGGGCGATCATTTCTTGAAACTCCATCTATATGGGAAGTGTTACCATTATGGTAACATGTGTTTTACTTGTGGTAGAGTAGGCCATATAAACTAAGACTGCAAAGCCATGTGGATGATTAACTCAGTGAAGATCAACCATTCACCAGCTGTTCATAATCATGTTCTCATGAGAACTCAAGCATAGGCATTAGCAATAATGCCACCTCCAATGAATGACCAGGTGCATAATTAGTGAAGAGCACCTCAACCTATTCCTAAGCCTCCTCAAGCAAAGGGCAATGCTAAGAGTAAATTAGTTGCCAAATCTTCCACTCTACCCCATGTGTACGCTTTGACACTCATTGTCGCACAAGAAGAAAATGAAGTCGTCTCAAGTACGCTCTAATTTTATTTTCTGCGTTTTGCTTTTTTTTTTTTCCCTCATGTTAAATTGCATATATTTATTTCCTGCAGTAGTTAATAGCCTTAAATTTTAATTCTTTATAGGAATATTGTTTATAAGTAACCAATCATATGGCACATTGTTCGATACAGGTGCAAGTCACTCATTCATATCAGAAAAATATGGTCAATCCCTAAACCCATCAGCAATTCAGACTAGGCAAATATTCGCATGTTCAAATACCATCTAGAGCTGAAATGCATGCAAATAATTTTTGTATTTTTAGCATCCTGATTAGTAGCTAACTTATCCAAGACAAATTAATTGTTATGCTGATAACTAATTTCATCATAATTTTGGGCATTAACTGATTGAGCAAGCTCAATGCAACAATCGATATTAAAAAAAAAGGTTACTTTAAGGGTCGGCCAGAAAGCTCGAAGTTTTTATAGGGATGTTTGGTGTAGCCACATCATTGATCGATATGGTTAAAGCCAAGAGATTAATTGGTAGAGTTTGCGACACATTCTTGGTGAACATGTTGGGTGAAGCTAAAGAAGACCAAAATTTGAAAGACACCAACATTGTAAGGGAGTTCATTGATGTATTTTTAGATGATATGCTAGGACTACCTCCTTTGAGAGAAGTAGAGTTCTCCATAAAGTTGATTCCAAGGGCTCAACCAAAATTTAAGGCACCATATCAAATGGCTCCCAGGAAGCTGCAGGAGCTATGAGACCAACTGCAAGAGTTGTTGCAGAAATGTTTCATTTATCCTATAATGTATCCGTGGGGAGCTCCAGTGTTGTTTGTAAGGAAGAATAATGGTTCAATGTTGATGTGCATAGATTATCACAAGCTGAATAAAGTGACCATTAAGAACAAGTATCCTCTATCTAGGATTCATGACTTGTTTGATCAATTAGCTGTAGTGAAGGTTTTCTCAAAGATAGATTTAAGATCGAGATATTATCAAATTAGGGTTAAGGATAAAGATATCCCTAAGGTTGTGTTCATAACTCAGTATGGACATTATAAGTTCTTAGTCATGTCCATTTAATTGATTAATGCCCCATCCCTATTCATGGATCCGATGCAGCGCATCCTAAAACCTTACCTTGATGATTTCATCATTGTATTAATAGATGACATTATAATCTATTCTAAGTACGAGGCTGAGCATGAGAAGCATCTCTGTGCTATCTTGGAACTATTAAGAAGCAATAACTTGTTCACAAAGATTTTGAAGAGTGAGTTTTGGCTGAATTATGTGGCATTCTTGGGCCATGTTATTGATGCCGAAGGAATAAAGGTGAATCAGAAAAACATTAGTGTCGTTCAGCAGTGGGTGCAACTTAAATTTGTATCTAAGATCAAAAGTTTTTTGGGTTTAGTTGGCTAATATAGAAGATTTGTGCCAGAATTTTCTTAGATTGCAGCACCTCTGGCCAAGTTGACTAGAAAAGAAGCTCCTTTATTTGGAGTCCTGATTGCAAAGAAGCTTTCTAGAAGTTGAAGCATCTGCCAACTTCGGTGCCAATCTTAGTGCTACCTCAAGAGGGAAAAGACTTCAAAGTCTACAATAATGCCTCTAAAGGTAGGGCAAGGCTGTGTCTTGATACAAGTAGGAAAGGTAATATATTTCACCTTAGGTAATTGAAATCCAATGAGAGGAACTATTATAGCACACACAAAAACGATACAAATGAGAATGCGTTGATGGTTACCAAGTAATAAACAAAAAATTTTAGCACAAAAGAGAATAAAATGACAACACAGTCACAGCATAAACCACAAGAATTATGATGAACCCAATAAATATAGGTAATTTAATATTAGAATTTATATTTTTTTCATAAGAATAGTTGTGCTTTGATTTCTGGATTTTTCTGCATTTCAGGAAGAAGAGCTACATTTTTGTCAAGAGAGAAAATGGGAAAAGAGCGGCGCTACAACGCGCCACAGCATGCTCCAGCTCGCTATGGCAGACATAGCTCGAGAGCCAGGCGCTATAGCGCACCCTGATGGACACAAGCTTGAGAGTTAGGCACTATAGTATGTCACAGCGGACACAAAATAGAAAGCAAGATGCTACAACATGTTGCAGCGGATGCAACCCAAGAGCAATGTGCTACAACATGCAATGGCGGACTATTTTCCAAAATCTTGGTGCTATAGCGCGCCATAGCGGACTAAACTGAAAGGTCGGCACTATAGCGCACTGCAACGGACCAAGAATAGAACACTTGGTGCTATAACTTGCCATAGCACCCATCAAGGCTAGGCGCTATAGTGCATCATAGTGTCCATCAAACAAAAAGCTTGGGGCTACATCGCCCCGTAGCGCCCATTGAGCAGAATGCTTGGAGCTACAATGCGTCGTAGTCCACACCGTCAAACTACTTTGAAAGCAGGCCCCTAGTCAGTAGTAGAAAGACAAATGGACTTAATTCTTTATAATTCCCACATCATAACTTGATGACTGCATTAAAAACTCATTAATTACCAAGGCAATAAAGAAAAGAATTCTTAAATTGAAATTCAACTCTTAAGGAGAAGGTGGGCTGCTAGCTTTAATTGCAAAAATGCTAAGGGAAATACTATAAAAGAGAACATTGTAAACTTAGAAAAGGTACCCAATTTCAATTTATGAGCTCTTAATTTTGAAGGCTGTGAGAGGATATTTTGAGGGGAGTGCCATACTCCAAAGGAGGAGAAGGCTGTATCTAAGGGAGAGGAGACGCACACAGAGCAAGGAGCCAAGGAGATTCAAGTAAAGAGAGATCAAGACAAACACGACAACTGTTCTCTCATATTATATCCTAACTTATCCTTTTGTGTTTTTTTTGTAAAAGCCATGCAAAGGCTTTGTTTCTCTTATAGCTTTCCTCGCACTTTCATTTTAATGGTAGCCTAAAGCCCCTTTAGGGAGGGTTGGACAATGAGCATGTAAGAACACATGAATGTAATGTTTGTATTCTTCAACTCAATGGAATGTTAATTAAATTCTAAATATTTTAATGTTATGAATGATTAAAAAATGTGAAATCCTTGTATACATTTTACAATATATATTTTCATTACATAAACCTCATAGATCTCAATGATCGCATTGTCCTAAGGTTGTGCATGCATGAGCATTAATACCATGAAATGTCTGTGATAACATTTGCAGTGCAAAAATAACTCATGCACAATCTTGCATAAGTGCTTGATCATTTGAGCCATGGGAAATATTAATAATCTCTAAGCTCCATAGCTCACTAGTGATTTATGCAAGGTAAATAATGCACGTTAAGCTATGAATTTTGAGACAAGCTCATTTAGCATCAAAGCGCATTGCCTTGGCTAAAGTGCTATGGGTATTGTGACATAAGCTCATTTAGCCTAAGTGGCTTATTTCTTTAACTAATTTAAGAGTTGTTGCATGTGAGCCATTAGTAAATCAAGTTCATGTGATAATCAACTTAAAAGATATAATTTATTCACTTAGACGTAAGGGATAAACTCGCAAACTAATTATCACATGAATGTACGTGTGTCGAAATTGAATCTTTTAGTGTTCTTTTCAGAGCACTAGACAAGATTTAGTACAATTAGTAAAGTTCACTAAGGAAAACTAAATCTCTTGATTATGAAATAAAAATTTAATCTAATTAACTTAATACAAAGTTAAGAAGAAGAGTACTTATATGAACCCATGCTATTAGCATGCTTAATCCCAACTCTCCCTATATTTCAATCCATAAATTATGAAATTGTAATTTAGGACCATTACCAAAACATATCTAATACTAAAACATTATTTAAAACCTAATTTGAAAACCCAATGATGGGAAAAATCACAGAGCCATGACAAACGACAATTTCACGTCTGCGCTAGCATGCAAGTGTACGTGGTCTGAAGTAATAATTGGATGATAAGTTCTGAGATTTATCATCCTGAGGGAATGGTGTGTTTTGCTACTAAGGTGTATCCATGTTTAATAATGTTTAAACTATATATTTTTAGTTTTGAATTAGTTTCTACTTAACAATGCAAAAGTCTAAATTTAAGATATTATTTAATTAAGAAGGGAGAGTTGGGTCTTTTCCATATTAGTTGTTAGGGACTAGTGTTAAAATCTTACTTATGCAACTTTTTATTTTCTTATTGTCATACCAAATAATCAAGTGAACATTATATTCCTTAGATTGGTCCTTTAATTCTAACAAGTTCAAATCTAGTGCATGAAATGAACACACAATGGTTCTATATCCGCACATAGATTCTCATGAGATCGCACTTAAAGTATTTATTCTTCCTGCGTCTAGGTTATCAAATTAGTATTTTTAATAGATGATAACATAAGCATTGATTCCACTAATGAGCGTCATGCGCTTCTCGCATAGTTCAGATAAGGGAGTGGATTCATTAGGCTTCATGGACTATGTCACATCATTCTTGAGCTCTCAATGAATCCCCTTCCTCCTTTCATGTCTGCTGAGCTACGGAGCTCCATTAGTGGTCTTGGCTCTGACGCGTAGACCTCTTGATTGAGCTCAGGATATGGTGCAGTTAATCTCAAGAACTTCTCACACAGTTCCAAGCGTTGATGTACACATGTCCCGCTCTATGACAATCTTGAGCTATGGAGCACAAGATATTTATTTCAATGATTAATTTTCAATATTTTTATTTTTAGCAGATTTTCAACCATTCCGCAGCATGTATCCTCAAGAAAATTTAGATAAACATTTGAATGAAAATTTTTATTCATTGCTTAAGGAAGATCGTCAACACTTTTTGTCCCTTACATATCACATGATTGTAGCCCAGCTTTCCCCAAGGAGGGTCTAGCCTTCCATTACAGCAGAAATATAAAGAGAAGCATACAGAGATAAGGACCCTTTCATGATCCGACTAAAATGAAATGAAGAAGAAAGATTAGGAGTGTACTAGGAATAGACCTTATTGGGGTTCTCTTGATCTTCCTTGACCTTCCTCTCTTCTTTTCTTTTGGCTCTCTAGTGCATTCTTTCCTTCTTCTTCTACTAATAATGTACTCTTCAACCTAGCTTGGAGAGGTCTCCTTCCTCTTTTCAGCAGCCTCTAAATTCTAGAGATTTCTGAAGTTAAAAAATGGGAACCATTCTTAAGTCAAGAATGGCTGTACTTATAGAGGAGTCCTCCTTTTCTCCTTAATTCCGGCTCTGCTTAAACATCCACCCTTACCTCTGTAATGAGTGGAGTACTACCACTTGAATTCTATCTTCTTGTATGTAATGAGTACTTATTTTATCAATTTTCAATTTAATTTCTGTAATCATTCCAAATCCTTTCTTTTCTCTTAAAGGATTTAATTGGCAAGGAATTTGTCAGCTGGGGCAACAACTTGTTGGCTAGAGGTCTTGTCCTGTGGTGGCCCAGCCCCACCGTGGTCCTATTAACTCTCAAGTTAACATGATTACAGTGGAGGGGTCACCAAATGACAATTTCCTCACTTATGAATAAATTAGGCACTCATCCTAACCCATTATAATTAAGGAAATTGCCATTTACAATAGATATTCCCTAAATGATATATAAATGAAATCAGAGAGTGAAAGTAACAACTTAACATCCATTCCATCATAATACAACAGTAAGAACATACATCCTAAAATAAAAGCAGTAAAAGAAAATACAATTTAACATGTATTATTACAACATTATTAAAGGAAAGAGCTGAAATAAAGGAACAACACTCATCCTCACAAGCAAAAAGGAAAAGAACTAATGATCTTCTATAGCTCGATCCTCCTCCTGAATCCGGTCTTCAGAAGGCTCCAAAGCCTTAAATAGCTCAAAATCTACCATTGTCGGTTTCACAATAATAGGGCCCCAGCCAATAAAATAAAAAAACTAATTAGACAAAATGTCTAAGTACATTTTAAGTTGATAAATTATTATGTTCATTTGGATATCGCTATTAATTTAACAATTAAGCAATGACCATTAGGTGCGATAAAGCATAAGAAATAAAAAGGGAAGCTATAAATAATGAATCTATAGCTTAATCAATAATGGAAGCAAACACACACTTCCAAACTCTGCTATAACAAGGTTGGGTAGTAAAAGAAATGATAAGAAATACAAATAACATAATAAAAAGAGACTCATCCTAAAGATGCTTATGATTAATACAATTCATGCTAATTTATATAACTTACAAATCATGAATTATAAATAAATGATTTAAAATACACCAAGCATTTTATATAAGTAATTCACTGCACAATTCTAACATCTTATGATAAATGAAACTAGCATCATGTAATGAATACATCTAGCATCCTATAATGAATAGGACTAGCACCCAAAAATAATCATAACTAGCATCCTATAATAATCACAACTAGCATCCTAAAATAAATAGGACTATCACCCTACAATCATCATAACTAGCATCCTATAATAATCACAACTAGCATCCTATAATAATCAAAACTAGCACCTTATAATAATCACAATTAGCATCCTATAATAATCACAACTAGCATCCTATAATAATCATAACTAGCATCTTATAATAAATAGGACTAGCATCCTAAAATAATCATAACTAGTATCCTATAATAATCACAATTAACATTCTATAATAAATAGGACTAGCATCCTATAATAATCACAACTAGCATCCTATAATAAATAGGACTAGCATCCTATAATATTCACAACTAGCATCCTATAATAATCATAACTAGCATCCTATAATAAATAGGACTAGCATCCTATAATAATCAAAGCATAGAAAATGCAGTAAGACAGTAAATAAAAAAGAACTTAAATGTAGAAAAGTGAACTAAAGATAATAATTGAAGCTACACTAGCTACTCAAGCCAATCAAACTGAAAGAAAACATCAAACTCACTTAGCTTGATGGGCTAAGGCAAAAGAACACAAGTAGAGGTATACCTAAGATTAGTACTGCCATATCAAAACAAATGACTCTTCAAGTCACAACAAATCCAATATTTTCTCTTTTTCTACCAGCTAGTAAATGAAACACTAGGTGGCTTCACCAACAAACTAGTTTTCATTCTACTAGGTTGAATCAAATCCATTGTCTCTTTTCGACAACTAGTAAGTGAAACACTAGGTGGCTTCACCAACAAACTAGTGTTCCCACTACTAGGCCAAACCAACACTATAATACCTTTCCAATAGACTAATAAGTGAAATACTAGGTGGCTTCACCAACAAACTAGTGTTTCCTTTACTAGGTCGAACCAATTCTAAAGAGGCAGACTAATTATGTCTCAAGCACCAAATGAAAATGATATTTATGCAAATTCAAAACTAATATAAGATATTCATCAAATACCTTACATCCTAATATATGCCAAGGTTTAAAGCTCAATTCCAAGGCAAGCATAACATCAAAGTCAAAGTGAGCAAGAGACTCTACTAAGACACTGGTGATATCTATTTTAATCTAATTTATTCATATTATATACTCTAAGTTACATAAGATTCAGAATTATCAATCCTTAGTCTAAATGAAACTTAGATCACGGCCTTATAAGTTTAAAAGAAATTAGAACTGAACAGGTTCTAATCTTATTGAATCAATGTCGACTATATTATTCAATTACACAAATCAATCGACCTAATTTGATATTTTATCATAATCCCAACCCATCTTGCTTAATCAAATTAAGATGAAAGGATTGAGGATTTAACTCTAAATGATGGGATTTAATCACTCAATCCAAAGGTATATCTAAGGGTCTAAGGTGTAGAACCCAATTCTCACGAAATTAGATTAAGACAAATTCTAATGAGTTAATTATACTCAATAGGATAGATTTCTATTCTTAGTTTTAAGATTAAAAGATCAAATAATCATTAACAAACTAAAAAAATCTATAAAACTATCCAAACCAAGGCTTCACCTATTGAGTAACCCATTTTACTCAATAGATGAATTCTAACCTATGATCTATTCCTAATCCTAAGAGGATGGCTCTTAATCACTAAGATTAACACTCAGACACAAATCCTAACTAATGTTGTTAGGAAGGTTGAGAATGAAATAGAGAGGATTAGAGGAGTTTAAGAAGGCATGATATGAGATTGATCTCATATCATGAAGCTTAAACTTGATTATCTTGCAAAAGATGAAAGACTGTAGTTGAGCATATAAACTTGATACTATTCTCCTTTCAACACTATTACTTATTTAATTCACCGCTCTTATTATCTATTTATGTTATTGTTAAGATTATATTTCCCACAACTTCTATTACAGTTAACATGAGTAAATTTAAATTTTACTTTAGTTTTGATATGGTAAAATAGCAGGAAGGTTTGAGAGGCAATTACAATGGTTGCCTACTCACAGGCCATCCAAATTGTAATTATGCATTACGAAAATGTTTATGCATAGCTAAATTTGCTTAGATAATAGATGTAACCTATATTTATTGTATGAAAATCTTATTTCTGAGTGTAAGTATTCTTAAATAGTTGAGAATGAGTACTCGATTAAATTTATTCTTAAACGTGTTTGTTTACTTTGATAAATTTATTAATATCCATAAATTCAGCATTGTGAAGTAGTGAAATACTTAATTCAACATGCAAGGCATAGTAATATAGATTCGCCATTGTAAATTAATCAAATAACTGATCATTTTTATTTAAATTTCTTTTCTATTTTAACTATTCTTTTGTCATTGTATTTTTAAAGCTGAATTGATATAATAGATTATATAAAATACTTTCTTAACTTATTTGAATAAATATTGTAATGAAAATTATTATATCATTCATTTTCTCATGCAAGTCTATTGTAGTTTTTGTCTATTTATCTCTCTGCTACTTTAGTTTCTATTCTCCTATAAACTTCTCTATTTTTACATATTTCCATCTTTTATTTTTCTTAATTTACTTTAGCTATTCTCTTTATTTACCATTTAGTATGAAATCCAACTCGATTGTCATTATTAATGCAATTATGAAATCTTCTTACCACAATTGTCAATGAAATCCACTGCCATATTATCATAGCACTTCTTATTATTTATAGCTTCCTATTTTTAAGAGATTTCATTGGCATGCACCCCTTCAACTCAGATATATTTAAGTGTGGTAACCATTTCTAAATATGGTTAGGAGACACTTAGCTGTTTAGCTGCCATAACTAGTTATTGCTTCAAAAATCATGACAGCCCTACAAAGGAGCATTGATATGATCACCTACAAAGGAGGCACTAATCTACAACTTTTGCTAAGATATGCCACTCATCATGACCCTTACTATACTCCAAGGAAACCTTTATCACAAAGATGTACAAAACTCCTAATTATTTTGATTCTTAAGGCATCAAAAAATGGCTATTTTAAACTTTACTAAACTTATATGAGACACAAAGACAACTACAAGTACTATGAAATCATTCAATTGAAGATGTTACTATTCTAATATGCAAAATTATATTTCTCATGTTGCACCAACATGAGCCTTTTTCTTTGAGTTGTTGAGGATAATCTATTATTATGTAAGTGTTACATGGATTCAATGGCTTGGAGTATGAGCATGATCGATTAATGCAATTGATCCTAATTACTAATAGCA